>OY728160.1:1423752723-1425002723 GCA_963277665.1 Viscum album
AGCAGGTTTTTATATATTTTGAACTAGTGCTCTGAATTGAAATCTGGGGGCATTGATTAACTCGCATCATCGATAATTGCTAAAGGGAACCTTTACCACATTTTCGTTTTAAGCGGGTTGAGAATTAATATTTTGGGAATTAGATTAAAATAAATAAAATTGGTGGAGAACAATTTTATTGTAAGGGTGGTGGTTATTTTCTCCCAATAAGAGTTAGATTTGGGGCCCACACCCACATAACCTCCCATGAGAGGATATTTGTGGGGCAGGGCCCACACGTGACCTAAACCCTTGAACTTCCCATAACACTGATAAACCCACATTAAACTCCCTTGTTTAATGTAGACATCTCTCCCAATATTTATGAGATCTCCTCAACTCCTCTCCCTCTCTTTATTAATTGCCAGCACATTTATTTAATGAATTCAACCTCTTCAATTAATTAATGATGTTGTTTTAATTTTAAATTTTAAATTGCATGTGTTAATTAAATAATAGCAATAGACTATTATTTTATTTTTGGGGCTTTCGTTGTGTTGATGAGAGTTGGGAGAGCTCTTGAGTTTTTGGAAGAACACCGACCCTCAGATGAAGAACGACGTCTTCTTCGACGAAGAAATTCGATTCCACGAAGAATGACGACACAATTGTCTTTCTCTTCTCCACAACAAGTGAGGAGACGCCGCTTCCACCTCAGACGCACTCTGACATCGTCTACAAATCCTCACCCTGTGATGCCATCTTTTACGACACCCGACGTGCAACATCAATTATCAATGTAGGGAAATATGTTCAATTTTAATGGATTAAAATCATCCCTCGTTTCCCGTTGAACATTTTTGTTTGTCCGACCTATTTCTATCTCTTAAAACGGAGGGCACAGGTTGAAGGAACATGGCTCGACGACCCTCCATTTGATCATGTTTATTTTTTTTGAAATCGGCGACCGGAGGGGTAACGCAGAAGAGGACGGTGGTGCAAGGTCCACTGTTTCACACGCAAAGAAAAGCTGCGGCCAAGTGGGATGCGGTGGAGGTCGCACAGACTCATTACCGGGTGCCGGGGACGCGGAGCCGCTGCCAGCGCAGGCCACAGTGGAGGAATCTGGCACCATCACAATGGCTGTGTGGAAGGAATTGTGACCGACTTTGCAGGCCGCTTCGGCGGAAGGACAGGCCAGCCCGTCGGCCACCCCGGCGGAGAAAAGTTGCGGCGCTAGGGGGGCGCCACGCTGGATGAGATGCACCCCGCTATGGTGGGCCTCTTGCGCCAGAAGGCCTACCTGATCCAGCTGGCCGATTGGGGAGGGCAGCACTACTTGGCACCACTGGTTCGTGTAGATGCCCCCCCTCGGACCGCTCGACCTTCGGGCCGATCCGTTCGGCTAGTTGGATGGGCCGGCCAGGCCGCGCCCTGTAGGGCTGCGCGAATATTTGGGCTGGTCCGACACCCATTCCAGGTCGGACCCACAAAAACTGGGTGACCTGACCCGCGAGCCCACTGGGCTTAATGGGTCGAGCCCTTTATTCACCTAAACGTGAATAACTTAAAGACCGCATGCCCGATCGACACGTCGTCTGCGTTACGGGGATCCTTTCTACGAGGTGGTCCCATTGAGATACTTTATGTGAGCTCTGGAAAAATATGGTAAATGGAGGGTTTGGAATGAGCATATTTCCTACCGTGTCCATGTAATGAAATGGCCAATATCTCTTAGAACGGGCATCTCATTGATGTAAAATCTGTCACGTTGAGTTACTTTTGACAAGATTGTATTTTGGGATACATCAACTCTGGACTTCGTGACAGTTGATGTATCAACCCACATTAATCAAGGAGCGTATCCACCTAGAATCGAGCACGCTGTGGGCATGAACCCTAGAACTGGTTGTGACTACGACGACTACCGTGCTGGGATCCTCCATGGGTTCGACGATGATGATGACTGTACATGGATCCTTCGTGGGTTTGGCAGCTAGGACCACTGTACTTGGATCCTCCATGGTTTCAGTAGCGATGATGACTTTACATGGTTCCTATGTTGGATCGGCAACAATGGTTTCTGTACTTGGATCCTACATGGGTTCGGCAGCGATGACTTCTATACTTGGATCCTATGTGGGTTCGGTAGAGGAGATGATTCATAGGCTACATCTAATCTTCTCCACCCCACTTCGTGAGTAGTATACCTGTGTGAGCTGAGTCTTGTCTTTCAATCATTATTATTGATTTGATTGACTACTTTCCTGTGTGGATTGGATTGTTCTTGGGCTCGGAAGTTCGATCTAAACTGAGATTGATGACTTAGCTATATGTATGTGAATATACCTAAGTAGAGTTGGTTGATAATTCGTGTTTGTATTTTCCCTTTTTGTTTTATCATCCGTGGATTCTGGGGGACCTTCGGGTGTCTGGGGGTCCCTACTGAGTATCGTTATACTCACCCCTACATGGGAAATGCCCGCACTACTTTGGGATGGTTGTAGACGATGGACAACACTGATCGTGGTTGAGGCTTGTGGAGCTGGATGGTATCCAGAGGTGGACAACCTAGCAGGACGTACATGGAGCGGACAGATGAACCTGAGGTACCGACGAGACTATCTGTACCCACCCTTCAGGTGGGATTCCCAGAGGACGAATCAGTGGTTTCTACTTTATTTTACAGCTTGTGTACTTTCTTTCTCAGTTGTACTGTACTTTCAGTTGGGTTTGTATACTGGCCCATTTACTTTCCCGCACTTACTTTTGTACTTAGTTTTACATAGTGAGTACTTTACAGGCATACCCTGTTGTGTTTCTTTACTTTTATAAAGGAAATTCATTCCATATTACCAAGATTTATGCCTTTTAGAGGTGGCCACCAGCCCCTGGTCTATAGAAGTTAGGCTTGGGGTTGTCACGGCACGAGCCCCGAGGATAGGTCATGACATAGACCACTTATTCCGTTGTTTTTCAAAGAAGACTTGATCATCGGAAAACTCAATTTTCACCTTCTCTGCACAACGAACAATTATTTCATAAATTTTGTAATCATGAGAAGCTAAAGCCCTTCGATAATTTGGATTTAATCTTGAGTAAAAATAGTTTCTTTTACTATCAAGATCTCATATGATATTCTGAGGGTACATTTCAATTTGAGTGGATTTTTTTTCCTAAGCATCCACTGATTCATCCTCCTACCTCAACTCGTGAAATTGATTTTCCATCATATGTTGGAAAACCTCAGGAAAGTATTTCTCAAGAAACATACCTTCTTATTCATCTCAACCAATATAATCAATCTCTTCACTATCCTCGATATATTTCACCACCGACCACCACTTATTTGCTTCACATTAAAAATGGTAAACACTAAGACTAAAAATCTGATGTTCTGATCACCCAATGACATAAAAAAATTTCTTCAGTTCTTTAATCCACCCTTCAACAAGCACATGGTATGTTGATAGTCTGAATGATAGGGGATGTTGCCTCATAAAATGCTACACTACTAATATGTTCCTCTGTGGTTGATCTTGTTGATCTCATGCATGGATACCCCCACCTTTTTTATCCTGAGTCAACTATGCCATGACAGAAAAAAGTTGTTTAGTTCCGATTACAACCATCTCATGCTACAAATATTAAAGGTTTTATTCCTCCCAATGTCGTCCCAATATAGCTGCCTTGTTTTCTCTGGGGAAAACCATTATGAACACCGAAATATCATAGGCAAAGCATCGTGGTAATCTATAAATGCTATATCATTTCAGTATAAAGTAATTATTGGATGTGAATTTAACAATACCATAAATCCAAATTTTATCTAAACTGACCTTTGATACCAATAATAAGGACTTGTTCTTAAACATTGCACAATATCGAATTAAATGAAAAATTCACATTGAGGATCATTTCATGTTTAGAGTTTTAGATAATTAGTCCATATCTATTACATTACATCTCAAAATTGACAAAGTAGACACTTCTACTAAATTTACATTTTTTTCAGTAAATAGAAACTCTTGAAAAAAAAGACATGTCTAGTATCATGTTTTAGATTTTATTACTTTTACATGTTCCAATCGTTGACCCTATATATCAATATATCATGTGAAAAAACATTTCAATACATGGGATGAGCATAAAAAGCTCAGTAATGGTTATAAAACAAAGAAAGATATCTTTAGTTCATCATTGCATACACAAAATAATCACTATTACAAACCTAATGAAATCATAAATTTTATGAATAACACATTGAAAATTGAAATCAAAAATTTATCTTGTGGAATTCAAATCGTACAAACATTGTAGCTATCATAGATATGTATGGAGGTACATTTGGAATACTGATAATAGTATATTGTCTAAATATATTAGTATAAACATTCACGCTTACATACATCATCGTTACCAAAGCATTGGAGATCTATATCACGCTCACCCTCCCTAGGTTTATCATGGAACCACTCATATACCTAAACAATTCCCATGGACCATAGCAAATACGTACCACATGAAACAAAACGTAATTGAAAGATAACATTTCAACATTTAAATCATAATATATATCATTTAAATATAATAAGATAAAAAATCCATTATAAAACCCATTTTTAATACCAAAATACATAAAGTAGTATAAGGTTTATATTTTCCTTTAAATAATTGTATGGTTTGTTAAGGAAGCCATATATCAAATAATACTCGCGGTAGAAAAAAGGGTCGTTGTCACCGCTTATGATAAAATGATTTTTTTTTCATTTTGTAAAAAAAATCATAGAAAATGATTACCTTTTAATGAATATTCAAATGATATTATAAAGCATATAAAATATAGTCATGTATTATGAAAAAATATTCCTCCATGATAGGTGATTGAGAAGAAGTCTCACACCTCTTGTCCAACTTCAATCGTTCATTCTTAAATCTCTTGAATGATAAACTAAACATTATTTCAACTTTATTAAGAACTATTTTAAAGTTATTTTCCCCTTATATCACATATTACCATGTTATAATCATTATATAATCATTTATGTTAATAACATCTCTTTTATCGATATTTGGTAATTGAGTCAAAAATACATTTCTTATAATTACATGTTGTTCACATGGTCCAAAGATAACTATATACAGAATGGTATTAATTATTAGAGATCATATAAATTATATATATCCAGTCTATACATGTATATATAATAGTACCAAACATTTTGAGGTATGAAAAGAAATGCACCATTCATGGAGAGGGTAAGCCGAATATAGACAAGAACACTACATTAATTTATATTACTTATTTTAATATAATTAAAACACAATGATACATATTTATGTAATAATTAATGTATAATATCTTATATAATATCAATAATTCCCTCCTATATACGTCCCATGTATGGAATTAATGAGTCACATCACTTTGAGGGGGCGGTAGTCTGCACTTTCTCAAATGAAATTATTGTGTTTACCCATAATGGAAACCCTAAAGGTATGCTATGAATAGAAAATACAGTATCATAAAGAAAACATAAACAAAACATATATCATATATAAATATATTTTAAACTTAATGGGAACCATGAGACAGAGTAAGAGATAATCTAACAATCGTCGTTTCGTGAGGCGTCAGTTTTCCATTAACAGAAACATTATGTTCTTCAACCATTAGATGGAGGTGTGTGTATGTGTAGTTTCAATCCTTCACATAAAAACATTAGAGTATATTCAGTATATTTTTTTGTTCTAAATTAAAGTAATAAATTTATTTTAGTGGTTGGAGAAGTAAGTTAAAATAAAATAAGTTAAGTGAAATTGTAACCTTCATTTTGGGTAACTCCCTTTGGATTGAACCAAAAGACTTATTGAAGTTCCTTTTACCTAAGGTAAGGCTTCTATGATGAGGATAGGGATCATGAGTGATTATTTGGGAAGGGTATGGACGAGACATCTGACTTGAGAGGTGTTAGGAAAGAAATAGAAGTGATGGATATTTATAATCAGGAGGAGGGTCTCTTTAGGAAAGTGTGAAAATATTATGTTATTATATAATGAAATTCGATTTATAAAGGTCCAAACCTAATTAAAGTAGAATATAAGATGACTAATTTTAGAAATAAAATCCTCCCATAATGATAATATTGGTTTTTGATACTAGTTTAATATTTATAATTGAATTTATTTAAATCATTTATTAATGAGGTAAATACTACATCATTATTATGTAATAAATAATTTAATTTATTTGATGTCTAAAAATTAAAAAAAACCTTGATATAGGAAATAATATTAGATTTCCAATTAATATTTATATTCTAAATGATAACTTATATTACCCCATGTTTGAATTAATTTACTAAAATATATTTTGTTTATGTCATTTTTGACTTTACTTTAAGTTAATTAATCCAAAGAGTCATTATCACTCCCCCGTGGCTCCATGGGGTCCCAAAATAAACCCAAATATTAATATGGTCGAAAATTACTCAAAAAATAATGTTAGTACATTTTTTAAGCTAAATTTGAATTATTATGATATACATTTTTACCTTGAATTACCCTATTTTCATTTATCAATTGAAAATAAAAGTCAAATGTTATTATTCCCCAAAAAATATTATCATCTCATTGAAAAACATTTTAATTACTAATTACAAACCTGCAGGTTGGATTTTCAAAATTCAATCCATAGAAGCGGTAAAATTTCATTTAAATTTAAAACATTGTTTTTTAACAACGACTTAGTGGTATCCCTAATCATCAAAAATTGATGTTTTTCAGAAAAAGATCAAAATTACGAATAAGATATATTTGATATTATGAATTAAAAAATGATGTATATTTTACCTAATTTAAAACATTGAAGTTGGATTAATTAATTTAAAATTAGTTACCATTATCAAAACAAAGAGTGTGTTCTTTAGAAAAAATAACTATCCAAGAGTGATACTTGTTTTTGTGCAATTTCAAACTGAAATTAATTCCAATAACCAACATTGGATTAATTGGTAAAAACATAATAAAATTAAACTTTAAACCCAGTTAAATATATATTATAATCATAAAAATATATTAGATTAAAAGTCTCTTTTGAATTAAAATTTTGTATTTTTCACTATTCATAAAAAATGAATTTTAAATGAAAAATACAGAAAATTAACCCAAAGTAAATTTTGATATCCAGATTCAAAAGAAGAATTTTATTTGGTCACATAGAACATATAAAAGTTACTATAACATGATTTAATGACATATCACTATCAAAATGCGGAAAATCAACCATATAAGGAAAATAATGCTTATAATTAGATTAATTTGTATTTTAAGCCATTAAAATTTATTATAAAAATGTAAAAACATTTTATAAATATGTATAATCATATTTTAGTTAATTATATTCATTATTGCCAATACTATGGCTAGGCATTAAGTACATTTAAAAAAATATTATTATATTATTAGTGTGCAATGTGAGATTTCAAAGAAACCCCTTGTCGCGTATCAGGTAAGAAATCGTGCAATCAAGACATTTAAAGTAAAATTAATATTTAATTCACAAATATGAATAATTATGATAATTTATTATTTCTTTATTTACATGGGATGATACATAAGTAGTTTCTGAATTAGGGTGAAACCAATTTTTAATCTCATCCAAGGTTTATTTAAATACAACTGAACACATTAATTGGAAAAATATAGATAGGATATATAAGAAAAATGTCTAGTTAACATAAAAAAATTCCCCAATTTTAAGAAACATAAAATAAAATCATAAGATATTTATCACCCTTTGTGATTAACAAAACGACAGGAAGTCAAAAAGTGACAGAATATGATTTTAATATTAATGATGCAATAATAGAAGATTCCCAAAGTTCACAAAGATCTGTATCATGTAAGATCACACATTCAATTCACATAAGATATGTCAAGGGATGTATTGTATTTGGGATCTTAAGAATCTTGTCCATAGTATGGAAGGATAGGTTGATGGATAACGGTGAGTAGGGTAGGAGGAGATGCATATAGAAGCAACAATGTACATGTCGTGAGTTGATTGCTAAGTAATGACAGAGGCCAATCTTATGATCGCCTCTACAGGAGTCATACTTGGTTTAGAACTATTACATCCTGATGAAGTTAATGAAGAAGGTTATTCTGGAGGAACAATGATAGGAGTGCAGTCTTCATGGATTAAAGGTAAAGATAGATTTCTGAAATACATAATTATACTTCCACCCCTATCCATAGATGAAATAATTACATCCTTATTATCCATGAATCTCTATAAAGTATGAGCCAACTCTTTTAGCCCTTCTAAATTGATCCTCAAATGCCTGAGTGACAATGAGACTATTTATGTTTTCCAATGGAAGCTTAAAGTGACCATCCATTTGTAGCTTAGTATACACCCTTTTGTCATAGAAATCTACATTCTCATTGTTGGCCTTCTGTTCTTGAGCATCATCCCTTAAATAATTTCTCACATGGTTATTAAATTCTCTTATCGTGAAAATATCCTACGTTCTAGACTGAGGATCTAGGGTATTTGAAAGTGAAAACATCTCCATTTCTTCTTAGAAAACCAATCTGAAAGATTCTAGATCAACAGGAGGAGTAGTTGAAGATGAAGCAGATTCACACAGAGGTTCCATGGTGAGAGCCACAATCTCCTTAATTTATTTGGTCATCCAACTGATCAGCAACCTCACATCATTATTCTGGCCAGTCACATGTGTCTCCATAGACTTTCTAATTTCCACAAACACAATGACCATTTTCAGAGACAAAAATTTATCATTTATAAGATATTTTTCTACCTAAGCCCTTAAATCCATATAATATTGAAAACAGAAAATAGACTTCATCACATATTCCATAGACTATGCCAATTCCCTGATAAGATTCTGACATAACATGGCTTCACGTATCATTGTTGAGTGTTAATTTGAAACTAGTATTTCCTCTATATATTTATTGAGTCCTTGATTTTGGGATACTGTTATCTCTATCTCGGTATATTTCTCAGCAATGCATCCTTTCAAATCATACATCAATTATTTTAAACCATCTTTCATCACATAGTCTCAAGGAAAAAGAACTAATTTCTTCACAATAGTAGTCTCTACAACTGATGGGATATGATGACTTTTGATATTTGGTTATCATTAGAATCTCCATAGTCAAAACCCAAAACTACAATACTAGGGTCTTATGAAAAATCTTATATTCCATGAGCTATAGAAACTGAACATGTGGAAATGGGTTCCTCCCCATCATTGGGACAATTATCCCGATTAACCACATTCATCTCTATCATACATCTTTGTTAAACTCCATCGAAAGGAGTGTTCACGTCCACTTCCTCCACATAATCTTCATCTACAACCATTTCAATACCATCTTCAACCGAATTAGAAACCTATTCATATACATGATCCACCATTGTTGTATGCCTTAGTAGAGGTTTGAAACTTAAAAATACCTCTTCACTCTCATCAACAGCTATCTGAATGTCATCATGACAAGACTCATAGTCCTCATCCTCATTCATGGTCTCTCTAATATCTCTTAAGACATTTTCTTCCCCTTCATCTTCAATAGTCTCCTCATCATCAACGTCCCTTAGGGATGTCACCCTTCTAGGAAACAACATTTATGGACTAGGATCACCAATAGATATAGTATTAGAATGATAATTTGAGGTAAGGTAATGATCACTACTATTATCTATATGAGAATAATCTAGTTCTTACACAACATCAACTTCATCTTCTTCAACTAAATATTTTGGTTCCACATCATCATGCTTTAGTTCAGGATATCTCTTATACATAGGCCAAGTAGGATGAGTAAAAGGGTTGAATTCATTATATATATTAGCCTCATCATTCACCCATCTTATATTCCAAGGGTTCTAATTTATCTTTATCAACATGAAAATCACATTTGTAAAGCCAAAATTGTCCCTTACAATAATTGTTTCATCCTTATTTACTATAACTCCCTTCACCTTCGACATGCATGATATCAATCTGGCTAGAAACAATGAGTTGGAATTGGAAATAATCATTGTCATATACTCTAATTGAATCATCAGCCGCCTAAAAAAATTTATCATCAATCTATTCATTAATAGATACAAAAGGAACCTATCCTGATATTTGAAGGTATTGAATTCCCCACTCCTAGGAGTCGAGATATGCTTAATTAACAAAAAAACAACTTCTACTCTCCTTATATATCAACAGAAATGACATTCCAAGGGATCCCATTCCCTTTCAATTCAGATAAGGCATCTTCAATACAAAATAACTCACTTGTGGGAGGAAGCAATCTTGAGTAGTAGATGTAAATCCCTTCATGTGGTACTCTCAGACACTAAGCCCATTCAATAGTGGAGAAGCTCACACATACTCCATTTATTTTTTAATGCATTAAGTTTTCATTCTGATACTATTTTAATTTCAAAAACTCATAAAACTCTTTCACAAACATAGGGTAATATGGTCCATTGTTATTTGAAAATAATTCAACACAACTTCAAGCATCATGATCCTTCAATACTAAATATCTTCTCGTCTGCAACCATTCAGTAAATAGATCATTTTACACCATGATTTACCTCTTCAAAAAATGAGGAATGATCAGGTTTTCTACATCCAGGCTTCCATAATAGGACTCAGCTTGAGTTATTTTAGGATTTGATGCATCTCCTTCAACACTAACCAACAATCACTTAAACCTCACCATTTCAATATGGACAAGTTCAATGGTTTTAGAAGAGGGTGAGGTTCATCGGTTTTGGAAAAATAGGTTCAATATGGGGAGAGAGAGAGATTAGAAATCCATAAAAATGTGTTTTTTACATTAATTTTATCATATATGGATAGAAAAAATATCATTTAAAATAAATAAATAACATAAAAAATGATTCAGATTCCGGTAGAAAGAAAAACATGATGTCTTGGAAATGATGACTATCAGTTAGATACCAATGGTGAGGTCCCAACGGTGAGGTCCCAATGTTGAGGTTCCTAACTGTGAGGTCTAACGGTGAGATACCAACAGTGAGGTCCCAATGGTGAGGTCCAACGGTGAGGTTCAATGGAGAGGTTCAAAATGGTTATGTTCTCTATCTGAACATTTCATCATACCTAAATCATGTTTGATGTACTGTAACCCCTAAAAATTCTATTGCATTGTTCATATATCATCAAATTAATGTTCATTGGCATTGAATTTAATAGTGATATCATCTCTTTGATAATGAACACTCAAGAAGTATGGTCTCACATCAATGTGCTTTGTCCTAGCATGAGATAATGGATTTTTAGAGATGTTAAATGCACTTATATTGTCACACATTATAGAGACATGTTTGAATTGATATCCATAGTCTAGTAAAGTGTGTTTCAACCACACAATATTAGAACAACAACTACCAGTAGCTATATATTCTGCTTTTGATGAAGATATTGCAACAAAATTTGGTTTTATACAACACCATGATACTAGTGACATGCTGAAAATGTGACATATCCAGAGGTTACCTTTCTTTCAATCCTTCAACTAGAAATGTTATAATCTGAAAAACTTATTATATCAAATTATTTTCATTTTGGATAAAATAGTCCGATTTTTATAGTACACGTGAGATATGAAATAATTCTTTTTAAAAGAATTTAAATGAGACTCTATGGGATTGGAATGAAAATGAGAACACAAGTAAACACTGAACATAATGTTATGTCTGATAGTTTAATGATAGAGGACACTCTCAATAATACATCTGTAACTGGTTTGATGCATTGGATTACCAGTTTTATTAGCATCCAACATAAATGTGGTATTCATAGGTGCACCACTACCTTTTTCTCCCACCCAAACCAAAGAATTTCAAAAGATAATTATTATATTTACATCGATTCAAAACAATACCATTTTTATTTTGGAAAACATTAAATCCAAGTAACAAATTATGTTCCCCCATTATGCTCATTTCAAATTCCTCTTTCATCATTTTTGAAAAATCAATACAAATTGAAATTTTAGACGGTCCGAAAATAATATCATCTTCATATACTAGTAATATTATAAATTATTTTATATTATTTTAATAAAAATAGTTGGATCCACTATTCCATTAGTAAATCCTTTTGAAATAACAAAATAACTATGTTTACCATTCAAGGATGTGGGATATTGTTTCTGAGCCTATAATACATTAGATAGTTTAAAAAATTGATTTGAAAAAATGGTGATTTGTTAAAATATGAGGTTTTTCAAGAAAAAAATCCTCAACTATATACCGATTTATAAATGCACTTTTGACATAGATTTCATAAAGGTTGAATTTCAGATGAGCTACATAAGCATGTAGTATCCTAGTGGATTCTTTTGTAGCTACATGTGAAAAGGATTCCTCATAGTTTATTCCTTCTTCTTGACTATATCCTTGTGCAACTTGTATATCATTGTTTGTAAATAGGATTCTAGATTCATCAACTTTGTTTTTAATCACCCATTTAGTTTGTTTGTTCATAGTGTTTTTTGTTCATTCTAGTAATTCAAAAGATTTTCTTATTAAAAACTGACTTAAATCTTATGGCATAGATATCACTGAAAATTCATTATTGGTTACATAATTAATACTTATAGGATCAAAATATAAAAGAAGGTATTGATGTCCAAAATGGTTAATTAGAGAATCAATTGTTTATGTTCCACTATTTATATCACGTACTACATAATCTAATTGATGATTTTTGATAGTTCTAATTCCTCTAGAAAGAGTTGAACTAGACTCGTCCTGGTTGCCTATTGATTCATATTCACAATCCACATATTTAGGAAAATTTCAAGAAATAGTTTTTTTCACTAAGGGTTCACTGTCTTTATCCTTAGAGTCCAATGTTGTCATATAATACATAAGATGATCAACGGAGGTTTTCGGTTCATGTTTAACATTTTCAGCAAATATGACATGAACTGATAGTTCTACACATTTGGTTCTCTTATTGAATACTCTATAAGCCTTACTAGAGATTTAATACCCTAGTAAAATTACATCGTCGCCCGTGGAATCAAATTTTTCAAGGTTAACCTTAGAGTTAAAGATATAGAATTTTCAACCAAAAACACTAATTTAATGTACAATAGGATTCCTATAATTCGGTCACTTATAAAGGATTTTCTTAAGAACATGTCTAATTAAAAATATATTAATAATGTTACAATATGTATTAACAGATTTAGCCCAAAATAGATAGGTAGATTATACTCATTTATCATAGTCCAGGAAATCTCTTGACGTTTCATATTTCATCTTTCTATGACTCCATTTTGATGAGGCGATCTAGGAGTAGATAAATTTGGACTACAAACATTTTTTAGAAACAATATTGAAATTCCTAATGTTCAAACTCACAGCCATGATCACTTCTCATTGTTTTAATTCTATGTTTGCTATAATTATCTACAAAATTGGGATATTTAATAAAGTATAAACATGATTAAATTTTTTGATTTAAAAAACATACCCAAGTATATGTGGAAAAATCATCTATAAGAACATAAAAAATGTCTTTCCCTTTTAAACTTGATACTCTAGATTGTCCAAACATATCCACGTTAACCAACTCAAGCGGTTGAGAAGTAGAAACGTAATTATTTGGTTTGAAAGAAAAATTGTGTTGTTTTACTTTTTGAAAAGGATTAAAAACTTTTTTAAAAGGGAATTATAATTTAGGCAAGTATCTATCTAAACCATTGCTAGTAAGATTTATAACCGAGTTCACTTTGTAGTGTCCTAATAATCTATTCCATAACCAGGATTCAATATGAAAATAATTTGAACATGAAACATTTTTCTTTTTTTAGGAGTTGAAATCATTAAAATATACATTTTAATTTTTATGTAAAGTAAATATTAAATCATTTCTTGAATTAAGAACATTTCACGTACCTTTTCATACATAACATTGAATCCTTTATCACACAACTGAGAGATACTTATTAAATTTTATTTTAACCCATAAAAAAGTTCTTTTGAAATAAATATGGTATCAGGGTTACCAATTTGGCATAAGCTGATGATCATCCCTTTTGCATTATCACCAAACATAAAATGTCCACTATCAACTTTAATTATGCTCTTGAAGCATGAGTAGTCTCTTGTCTTGTGTCTTGAACATCCACTGTCGAAGTATTGTGGAGTTTTACAGGATCACTTCAGACAATTTACCTACAAAATAGATAAAATGTAGGGTAACATCGGTACCCAGATTTTCTAGGGTCCAGATAGGTTAGCTAGTAATACATTGGGAACCCATATTTGTCTCACACGTTTCCTATAATGAACAGATATGTTTTTTGATATGAAAACATTTTTAGTTCCTTCAGAAAAGTGTTTTTCAAAAGATGGTCCAGAACATGAGATGGTAGTAAACAATCCAGATTTTGGAAAAGAAATATTTTTAATGATCCTTTGGTATCCTGGTGGATATCCTAGACCAGTTATATATTTTTGAGGAATTTTTTTCTCTATATCTGAGTCAAGGTATCTATACCTACAGTAAATATCTCAGGGTCTCTTTTTAATTTCACATTCGATAATTTATGTTTAGTATTTTCTACTAATTGGTGGGAACATTTTTCTTTCTCAATATCTAGATCAGACTTATAATTGGTATTTAAATCATGTTTCCTTTTCAATAATTTATATTAATCCATTAGTTCATTAATGGTATCCTCAGGAATTCCATAGTATTTAAATAATCATCCATTTTTATATTTTAATCATTATATGATTCACTTTTATTCCTAGGATAATAAGAATTATGAATAGAAGAATTGGGTGTTACCATAGATGTTTCTGTCACGAAACACATGTTTCCATGTTTGATCATTTCAACATAAGAAGTTTCATATCCACTTGATCTATCTTCTGAATCACTCCAAGTATCATTCATAGCCATTTTATATCCCTTACCATTTTCTCCATATTTCATCAAAAATTTCTTCTTAGTGAATTATTGAATTCACGAGGCCTCCTCATTTATAATCATTACAAACTATCTCATTTTTGTTGTCATTACACATTCTATCCTTTTTACACATTCCATTATTATCATACCATTCTTTATAGATTTAATTTCTAAAGAACTTCTTCATAGGGTATAACTTTTTGAATCACATAGAACGATGATCCATCTCAACCTCACAATCAGAGTTGGAGTCTTCATTGGTGGAAGTGTCTATTGAAGCTTGACCTTTTTCATTGTCTTTGCACATTGAGGTAGCAGTATTGAATGCTTCAGATTTAATTCATTGTTATTTATATTATTATTGATTTACCATAAGATATCATTTGTTCATTATATGTTTTCCAATTAGTTCGTTTACTGGTATCTTGCCTATGTCACAAGATTCATGGATAGAAACAAATGTTTCTCTCCATCTTTCATATAGGCATCAACGAAATCTCAAAATCTGATCATTTTTTCCACTGGTTTCCCAAGAAGACGAATGGTATCCACTATTTACTTGAACCTAAGATACATTTCAGATATATATTCATCATTATTACTTTTATCATGTTAATATTTAATAGTATAAGTATTTTAATCCCAGTTTTGACAGCGGTAGTTCCCTCATGAGTATCATCAAATGTATCCCAAATTTGCTAAGCCATTTTACATGAAGATATTATATTGAATTCTTCATCACTTAGAGAATAGTATAAAGAATTCATTGCTTTAAAATTATTGTTATATGCAGCTTTAGTCAGAAGAGACCATGTGTCCCTTGCATTAAGAGGCAATGCATGTTGTTCTTCACTTGTGTCCCCTATTTCTGGACCCATGCTCTCTTGATACATTTTCATTTTTAATATAAACTATGTGAAGTTATTAACATTAATGATAGGTGTCCTGTTAGTTATAGTACCCTTAATTATCTTATCCATATTTGACTAAAATAATAAATAACTGAGTATTTAGATATGACTGAAATTTTATGATCTTTAAGGTACAACTAAAATCACATTTAAAAATAATTTAACAACTCGCACAATATTTCGAGAAAGGCAATACAAATTAATCCTTAGATACCAAATGTTGGTCGGAGTGGAATATTAATAGGGGATGAATTGAGTTCCATGTTAATATTTATGTAAAGAACATTAGGCTTAAGAACCCCCAGTTTTGAAACAACCTGGTTAATTTAGGCAGTAGTGATATAGATGTTTAATTGGTCAACAAGTTTCTCAAAGAATGATTAGTCCTTAGTTGAATCATGGTAAAAAAATTCTTCAATCGTAAAAACATGCTAACTTAATTAAACACCTACACAAACTACCCACTTCTAAAAATAAAAGTATGTATAAAAAATATATTCTATTTTGGAAATAATGTGCAACGGAAAATAGAATACTGATTATTACAAAATATTTTGCACATTGATGGTAAACAAGAGGTTAAGTTTCCAATAGAGTGTTAATACTCTCCACTTGTTGATCACCAGTAATCAAATTATTTTTATTAATAATAATGTAGATACACAACCTGTATCAGGCTTTATAATATTTTTTCACGCACTATCTAGTCATGACACCCTCTGGCACAATTTTTTTTGTTAAAAACAAATACTAGAAACCTCACATGGTCACTTCCATAGTTATACATGGGAAATAAAATGTATGTGATTTTTGATGTATGTATTTACAGTATCATTCAGTTCAAGGATATGAGATAGTGTGTGAAAATGACAGAGCCTCATATATCATAAATTTAATATAAAAGAAAACATTTGGGTAGATATAATATGATTGAGTTTAGAATGATCTATGTGTTTGCAGTTCAACAATTTCCTCCATGGAGTGAAGAAATTATTGTTTGAGACGTTCCATAGTCGTTTCCATCTAAACATAGTGTCGCAACTCCAGGTTATATCTTTCAAGAACTAGGTGTTCAACATATATTTTCGAGAGAGTATTTATTAACCACAAAATTCCGCATTGAAATTTTTCTCCTGAAATGATCTTCTTGACGTTATTGGGTTCATAGTGTATTAATTTCTTGTTCTGTTTGATCTAGAGAGTAAACTATATCAGAATCTTCTATACAATTATCTTTTCTTCTTTGGTCATCTCTTTTATATGTGTGATTAAACAATATGAATAACTAGATCACGTGTGGTCCTCCTCATACCTCATATTATCTCAAGATATGGTTTCTTGATATGTCTACAATCAGCATTAAATAATGTTTGAATCGTTAAATTTACCAAATATGACTATTAGAATAATCATAAGAATTTGAAAAGGTATGGAGTATCAGACTAAGTATTAGTTGACTAGTAATGGTAGCCTTCACAACAGTAGGCTTCAATAGTATGTGTGCATCAGTTGCCTTCATCCGTAACCTTCAGTGGTTACCATAAGTGGAGACCTTTAATCGATGACCATTCATTGGTATCCTTCATCGGTGACCATGCATCAGTGACCTTTAACAATAACCATTCATTGGTAATAGTCAATGGTGACCTTCAGCGATGACCATTAATCGGTAACCTTCAACAGTAACCTTCAGTGGTGGGCTTTCATCAGTGACATTTTGAAATATCTTTCAGTGGTTACCTATCATCGGTACCATCAACATTAACCATCAGTTGTGACCATTCATCGGTGTCCTTCTGTGGTAACCTTTTATTGGTAACCATTCATCGGTAACCTTTCATCGGTAACCTTTTCATCGGTGACCATTTCATTGGTGTCCTTTTCATTAGCGACCTTTTCATCAGTGACCATTAAATCAGTGACCCTTAAATCGGTGACAATTCTACTTTGATCAATGTTGCACTGTAAACTTAAATAAGAGAGAAATGAGATCAAAATTATATTGTTATTACTTGATAAATACTAGGAATATTAATTAAACACGATTATCATAGAACCAAAACATGATTACCATAATAATTACAAATAGTTTGGGAGTGTCAAAACTTGATTTGGGATTATCAAAATAGGTGAGTCCAATAAAACTCAAGTAAAATAAAATGGGATAACACTTAACAAAGGAAAACATCCCTATATTTTGATAAAGTATGGAATACATGATTTCAAAGAAAATATATCCATATTTGGATAATACATGTTGATGTGGCTCTCGCACAGATATACCTAGGGGTAATGAACCCCACAAGAGTGCATTGAGATGGAATTGATAATCACCTAGAGAATAAGAATAGATATATTATATGGATTCATAAAAATATACCAGTTAAATGATATATGATACGGATCATTTACCCAATTAATGTTAATAGTCCCCTATATATGCCATTAATAGTATTAAAATTCTCATCCTAAGTATTCCATTTCATTTTAGTCAATTGGTAGGAATAAAAAGAACCACTTCAACATCAACATTGAACAACAATGTAATGATCTCCCAAATGAGATGCCCAACCCAATAGTAGAATGAATTAAAAACATCATATTGATATATTCTCTATTAAATTAATTTTTGAATGCAATCCAAAATAAATAGGAATAACCATATTACTCTAAGAATGATAACGATTCTATTGAGAACTTTATGTGACGAAGGTATCCTACGTTCTGTGGATCTTATAATCTCATAATCAAATAACAAATGTTCAAATCCATAAATAATATCATATCAATACATTAATTCAATGAGAATGATAAGGTAATTCGGTATGTTTATCATATGATAGGATAAGCTGATCAATGGTGGATATTGGTACAAAAATATTAATCTGGAGGTGGATATTGATGTAATGGATTTTAATGATTCTTGAAAAAGATTGAATTGTTTTTCCTTACAATATTCCACTGAAAATAAAGAGCGACATAATTATCATTATACAAATGGATTATGAATCCATTGTGGAAAATGTGGAAAAATTTATAGGAATTTAATGATATTCCTTGGGATTTTTTATTAACCATAATAGGAAATTTGACCACATCTTTGGTGGAATAAAGTTTAACATATGAATATATTTTCTGATTTTAGACCTCGACTGCTATATGAAAATTTTCTGATGTTCCATTAAAGTGAAAATGGGGATCATCGAATCTCGTGGGTGTCTTGGGACGATCCACAAAAATAATATAACAGATTTTAATTCAGGTAGTGGAATTGAAAAAATATCATTTGTGCATGAAATTTCACCCTCCCACTTGTCAAATGAATAAGAAGAAGAATAAAAAAATATCCCAAAGGGGGAAAGGAAATAATTTAGTTTTGGTATTTACAAGAACAAAGCTATAAATTTACATTATAGATACCCAACAATGTGATGGAAGATTTGGATTCTCCAAAAAATCTCATCACATCATCCGTTGTTAAAATAATATCTTCTATCTAGAGATAATGGATGGAATTATAGAATCCAAAATGTCAAGGAGGATTATTACATTGAAGTGGATATAGATTTGCAAGATATTCATTCGATAATAGGGAAATTAATTTTTTATTTTTTCTCAATTCATTCTTGCATATCATGAATGTTTACTAGAACTATTCAAATACCACCATATATCAAGGATGTAATGTTATTTATATATATGAGAAATGGGTTAATTATTACATCACAATTATATAACTCATAATATTTCCATATTTAGGTGTTGAATTTTCCTACAATACTTATTATACTCCCATTAATGTAATTTGACGCAATTTTTGGAATGTATTGGCTATACATATATTGATCTAACATAAATTTTTGAGAGAATAAAGTCAACCATTTGGTCACAAATATCTCAATGATTCTACACAAGTGAAACGATTTGGGGGAAAATTTTTTGGTACCAATATTTCAAAACTGGATATTATTTCAATATAAGAATGTGTATCAATATAAAGTGATTTATAATAAAGAAAATATCATCCTCAATGACCTTCAAATTTTTTGTGAATACACTAATATGTTTCTTATATAATTTTATGGTCTTCCTCCAATCCATGAGGTTGAGGTCTCAATAGTGATCATACACAAATATTTGAAAATATCCAAGACTCCATTCATAATTTTTGTTTTTGAAATTGAGTAGATAAATAAAAAATTATAGAATAATATCTATTACGTGTTTATATGCCCAATTTCTGCACCATTTTGTTCCCTATACCTCATTATCAAGATGATGGATTCCTCAATTTTCTTCAACATTTTTTATAATTAGTTCTAAAAGATCACGATAAATTTAAGTATCCATTTCATGGGTTGATGACTAGTTCAATCAGCTACATGGAGCCCATTATTTCTCCATGTTGAATTTTTATATGGGATATTATCAAGTAATTGTGATAAATGACAGTATCCCCAAAAATAAGTTCATACTTGGTATAAGAATGGATAATTTCTATTGATTACATTTAAGCACACAAATTCTATAGTTATCTTCATGTAATTGATGAATATACTATTTAGGTATTTCATTGACAAATATATGGTAGTCTCTATTGAAGACAGTATTATTTACTATAAATGATGACACGAAATTGTGGAGTATTTATGTGTTATTATGAAGTCATCAATGAATGTAAATGTGTATGTGAAGTAAAATAATTTGGTATTATAGTTTACGAATGTAACATTCCTAGGGAATGTCATCAACAAAAATTTATGTATATGGATTCATTAAAATATAGAAAAATTATATATTTCCAATACCAACATCTATGATATAATTATGTAGTTTTCATGGACTATACTGGTATTATCATAAATCTTTTATAAACATTATTGATTTTGAATACTAGTAACCAAGAAAAATAATCACAGAGTTATGTTTTTTTGGATACATAAATGAAAATAATGTTTTTAATTGATGAATAATAAGAAAAATAGAACTACTTTACACACATTTTAAACCAGTGGGGAAGGATTTGTGATAAATAGTAATTAATATAAAATTGGCTTGGGTTCTGTAATAATGCATAATGAAAAATTTATAGACTATTCCTCCTACTAATTAATGACCCATGAGTATAACTATCTAACACATGATCTAGACTTGGAAACAGTTGTCTTTGCAATGTATATTTGAAAACATTATTTTAATATTTATAAGTATGAAATATATTCATAACATTAAATCATCTAGTATATATTCACACAAAATATAATAATATACATAAGTAATATTTATTAGATAGGATCAATTATTATAATGGTTTAATCAATTTTCCACCTGGTAAAACAATGTAGAAGATTCATTGAGTAGAAAGGATCTTATACCCCTATCTATTATACAGATTAAAATCTGTCCAATCATCACATGAATAAAAAGGATGGATATGGGAATAATAAAAAAGAGATAATCCTACCTTTCTCAAATAACATCAAAACCTTATATTCATGATATAATCATGGAGGACCAAAAAGATGAAGCGTTTAAATAAATGAAAGTAGAAAATATTCTAGAGTTCATCTTCGGTGAATCTGGAGTTATAATGATTTGAACCTAAAAATAAAACCAATAACAAACACAAATAAATATTTATATTATGGATTATTCACATCTATATATATAAATTATTTATATTTGAAAAAGTTATATGTATAGGGATTTTTAGAAACACTTATGGTAGGATAACATGAAGTGGTAGATAAAAAAGTTTTATCATGATCCTTGTTATGTGAATAAGTAATTGTGGTACGACGTATGTCTAAGGTTATGATGGATCTATTTCTCATTCCAGTATAGTTATGGTAGAACATAACCATGGATATGAATATAGAACTCCCAGTGATATGTAAATGAAATAATTTCATCAAGGATGTAGTTGGTATCTTTATATAGTCGACACATTTCATTTCAATGAAGAAGATTTCCCTCTTGAAAAAGTATACATGATATAAATAATGGATGTTGTAAGACTGCATAGAGTTTCAATAACTATTGTATTTGATTGAGATCTATGGGTTACCTCATGGTTTTGCATAAGGTATATTCAACTGTTGGATACAAAACTGAGATTTAGCATGGATTATCATCCTCAAAGGGATAGTCAATCTAATAGTACTATTCAAACTCTTGAGGATACACTGAGATCATGTCTAAATATGTTACAAGTATTTTCGGATTTGATCCTTCTATCATTAGAGTTCATAAATTTCAACAATTAACATTCTAGAGTTAAAATCGAACCTAATGAGGATTCTTATGTGAAGTGGTGTCAACATTCAACAATCTGGGATAATGTTAGAGAGAGAAAAATTATGGGATCTAATCTTATAAAAAATATTACATAAAAGCTTCAAACCATAAAAATTACATATGAAGTCTCTAAAATATGTATATGAAATATTTTTATAAAATCAACCATAAGACCTATAGTTTTAGGTCATAGATATATTTATCTGTCAAATATCCCCATGGAGGCATGTCATGAGGATTATGAAAAAGGGAATGCTTAGTCAAATATAAATCATCCCCTTTGACATCATTGATCACATATGAGTGATACCTTATTGACTCATACTACCAACTAATCTATTTTAGTTACAAGATGTGTTCTATATATCCCCAATAAAGAATTACATCCCAAAACCCTCAAATGAAATAAATGTACAGTTTGTACCATTTTATAATGATATATAATATAAGGATTATCTTGACAATATTGTAGATCACAGAGACAAAGTTCTCTATCACCTGACTTCTAACCGGATAAAAGTGTTTTGGAGAACCAGGTGTTTGAGGAAGAGACATGGGAACCAGAATAGGTGATTAAAAATATTACCCTCATCTAATTCATTGTATGATATTGATATTTAAAGGGTGATATTTATAATGGTGGAATAATGTAACGACCATAACTTTTATAAATGAAATTTTATTTTAGATGATTAAATTGCTTATCAATATATGAAGTTATATTAATCACATTAATTGATTTTGTTATTCTAGATCATTATAAGTTATTTCATTTTAGATTTCAATTATTTGAAAGAATAATAACAATTGATAATGAATTCATTAATTATTGATCATATATGTATTTTATATAAATGGTTATGACATAGTCCAATTAAGATAGATAAAAGAATTCATGGACTTTTACCTTAATATTTTACCCTTTGAATCACATTTATTAGAGATTTTAAGGTGGGTACAATAACTGGGATTTTGTGATTTCTTATCCCAAACTAATATTAAAAAACTATAACATTAGTGAAACCCATTACATGAGAAGATCATGATCATTGAGTTCACAGCCCAGACCATGTTCGTCAAAATACTGCTTGAAAATATCACCACTCCACTCCTTACACTTAATGAATTTAATGGTGTAATGAATTTATATGTATCTAGACCTGAATAGTATGAATTTTTATTTTTCTCCAATAATAAATATTATATTTATCCCTTTTTAATATTACATTTTTCTAATATTTAATGAATGATTATTGATAATAGTTCCCTTCAGATATGATGAAACAAAAATTGTATTTCTGGGAAATGTATAGTTTCAATAAAGATATTATTCTGATGAGTTAATTTTTTATTAAATTACTAATATTTTAATAAAATATTAATGATAAATAATATTTATTAAATATAATTGATTATTTAATTTTATTAATTAAATAATAATTTAAATAACTTTTATAAAACTCTTATTGTATAAAATGATTATTTTCTAGAAAATGGGGATATTTAAATTAATAATTAATAATTTCAAAATTTAGACATTCATTTTGACAAATTAATTTTTTTTGAAATCTGAATGTCAAAAATATCTAATGTTGAATTTTTTTATAATTTTCAGGAAAAACATATTTTTTGGTAAATATCAAATAAAGTATAAATATATTGTGTGTATTATAATGTCATAATTTCCAAATTTTTATGCAATAAAGTCCATAAAATGTTTCCATGTTAAAATATATATTTACCCTTTAAAATAATGTTCTTTTTAGAATATTTTATTAATTATATAAACCCGTAATTAATCATCCAAATAAAATATTATATTTTATGGGTTTAGAGACAATTTGTTTCAAACATAATCACTTATTCATCACTAAGGGTATTATTTTATATTTTTAGTTATTATATATATAAAATAATTAAATCCACTCATGTTTTGTAGAAATCATGGCCTAAAAACATTAGTGTGCTTCTTGTTTTTTTTACCTTATCCTAAAGTGTCCAAAAACAACGATTGAAAATTAATAAAGAACTATTATCTGTTTCTCTATATAAACCAACCAAAAGTTTCAATAAACTTCAATAAAATCTCTCATAAAATTATATTATTATACCCTTCCACGTTTTTACCACCTCATGGAATTCATAATCTCTCAATAAGGCTATCTCAATATTTTATAAGCATCCTCTCTAGGTAAGAGATCATATTTTTCTCCTACTTATTCATGAAATAAGTTTTTATTATCCCATTTTACATTCAATTTATCATGTTGGGATATGATATCAAACCTCCCTATTAATTTTTGTACGATTTAAAATAATTATAAACCTGATTAAATTTCATTAATCCATTCCATTAACTTTTTTACCACAATTATAGGGTGATATTTCCCTATGATAATACATGCTAAATAATTGTGCAGTAAATACCCATACCCATTTACACTCAATGGTATTAAACTCTATATAACTATACTTAATTTATTGGTTTAATCCATGTACTTAATCTCATAATTACGTGTAAATTTATTAAATGAGAGGAAATTTGAAATTATGTTGAATGATTTATCTCACACACTTATTCATGCACATGATATGAATGTGACTCATGGAACAAGAATTACACAACCATATAATGAATTAGGAAATGTTTTAATCTCTTGATATATAAATTATTATGCATAATATTTTGTTCTAATAATTTTCTGTTATGTTATTTTGGTGGATAACTTAGAAATATGTTTATGATGATAGGTTTTATGTTTTTACTACAATGAAATGTTGTCTTTATGTTACCATGTAATATAATTCTTCATTGTTCAATATTATTATTATAAACCATCTTATGTTAACATGATATGTATCTTATGTCACATGTAGTTATTTACGTAATGATAGTCTTTGTTTATTTCCTTACTAGAATTTATTGATGAACCCTTTTATATGTACAACCGAACATATCTCAGACAATTTTAGAAAAATAATGGGATTTTGAGGAATCTTTTATGGATTTTTTCCATAATTTAATTATATTTTATTTAAATATGTTATTCAATATACCTAATTACCCAAATTTGAAAGGATTCATGATCTTTTATGAAATTATTATTTATACTATTATATAATAAATCAGGAAATAATGTGTATGGAATATATAGGTTTTCATAAATTTTTTCATAAATAAAGACAATCATCAATTAATTATAAATATAATTTTAAATATCACAGAAATCATCATTATTCAAAATTTATATATTAGTTGACTTGTTGTCTTAAAAATTTATTTGTCTAAAAAGTATTTTTAATTTTTTTCAGATTTAGGATAAAATTTCATTTCAGTCCTATTTAGAAATTGAATCTTAAAAAATTGATTAAATATTTTAAATTAAGATGTAATAATTTTAAAATATTTTCCTATTATTATTTTTAAATATTAATATTAATAATAGTTAATACATTCCACATTGGAAATGGTATATTGGGTAAAAATGGTTAAAATTTATTCTTTTCATAAAAATTTCTCTAACACATATTCGAATTTTATAATTTCTTCCCTTTAATCAATGAATTGAAATGATGATATTAATTGAATCATTTAAATGATAATAACCATAATATTATTTTAAATTAGGATTAAAAAATGACTATGTCATTTTTTTCATAACATTAATATTTTTTTCATAGGGATAAAAAGAGGCCACGTTCAGTTCTTAATGATTATTTGAAATATTTATGTATTGTTATTATCATGATAACATATATTAAATTCTAATATACATCATAATTAGGTTCAATTTATATGCAATGTCGATACAATTTTTTCGAATAAACCAGAAATATCATCTAAATGATTCTAATGACATTGAAATTAATGGTTATTTTGGATGACTAATAGTGACCCAAGAACATTTTTGATAAATATAACACATTAGGTTTGCGTTAAAATTTCATGTTCAAATTACATTACTATCTTGATTTCATTAATTTCAAAATCATTTAATAATTCAAATAAATAATATAATGGTATTTTATGTTTAATGATATTTAATTTAATTGTTAAAAATTATTAAAAATATAATATTTTTCTATGTGAATGGGATATGATTGGTCATTTCAACCGTGTTCCAATTATGGGACACATTTCCTTTTATAGAATCACTCATGGCCCCAAATGTGAAAAAAAAACATTGACATCACTACCATCATCAAAATGGTTAACGAGGTGATAAACTAAGAGATTTGGATGACAAAATCACATAAAATTATTAAAATTTTATTAGAATCATCCACATAAATTTTTTTAAGTGTTTCACTTTTTTCACATTATCGGGAATAAAAATTTATATTTATTTAATCGTTTATGGAATTCCATGTGTACCCCTACCCTCACTTATAATGAAATCCTCCTCTCCACTCATTAGAACACAATTTTAGAACTCTAGTTTAGAAAATACCGATTAGAATATCAAAAAACATAACATAAAAATTCTTCAACGTTATTTTATCACCATAATACCAATTCTATAAGGACTATGGATTAATCAGAAGATGTTATATGAGGTGACGGTATAATTTGTTATGACCAATTTCTGGTTTATTTCTTCTTCTATGTCCTCCATATCATCTTTAACCATTAGAAATTGAATATTTCTTATGTTGATTATAATAAAATTCTATGATTATTTTTTTTACAATCCATTTTCCTTTAATTTTCCATCCTATGGGAAATGAAAAAATCACCCATGTTTACGTGGGGATTACCTCCTCCATGAAGTAATGTGTGACTTTTTCCATCACTCCCTCACAAGGATTTTTATAATAAATTACTATATATATATGAAATTTTTAAAAATTTTATCATTATTTAAAGATAATATATCATATATTTTCATACCCTTTAATCTATTACAAGATGATTACATCATTCGGGCATACCTCTGAATGACACCCTATATGATGTGATGCAATTTGTATTTCTATATATAATTTACATTGATGGGTTTAAAAAATCTAATTTATAAAATTATAATTTTTTAATTAGTATCATTTTACAGATTATTTCATAATTACCCCTTTTAATGTTGTCATCCTAAAAATAACTTTTTGGATTATGAACCAAACATCCCAAAAATGTGCGATGTATACTAAATTGATTTTGTAAATAAATAAAACCTGGAAAAAAAATTCATAAAATATATACTGTAAATGAAACGAACCTGGAATATTATATAAATAATTTTAATAATTAGTACACATTTATTAGTCATAGAATAAATAATAAAAAGTGATAAATGTTATTTATGGAATCAGATATCTATTTTGAATTTCTTTTCATTGAGAATTAAGTTGAATCTACCACATGTTTTCATTAAAATGAAATGTAATATATATTATGGATGTTTTATATAATTATAATATGAAATATATGATTAAAAAAATCTATTAAATATTCATTATAGAAATGATTAATTGGTTCAAATAATTTTATTTCCTTTTGGATTTTCCTTTAAAAACATTCTTTTAAAAGTTATCTTCAAACTATTTTTTCAACATCCATGATCTCTTTTATTTATCATGAAAATTATTATTCAATGGTTTATAAGGAAAATATAATTCATTATTATACATTCTTTATAATGATTTAAAAAGGAATATTTTTATCATTTTTCATATGGTTCACTTTTTAAATTTTTATCAAATTGTTATTGAGTGATTTCCATATCATATATGATATGAATGGAATATCCACCAATCATGAATTTTTATTTATTTTTAAGATGAATTTATAATTTATAATTGTTTTATTTAAATAAAATAATTTCAAAATATTTTGGGAATTTTAATTTTTAAATATTTTGAAAAAGAAAGAGATATTTCTCGATATTTATATTCCAAAAATGGTAAGTGTATTGATTATGGAATCAAAAAAATCATAAGATTTTTGATTATGAGGTTAAATAATTTTATATAGATATATTAAATGGTAAATATATATGTTTGAGGGTAATCTTTATATATGGTCATCCAGATATAACCTATATGATAGGTTATCTCGATATACCTCTTTAATACATTATGTAATATACCTTATCTGTAATTGATAGAATATAGGAGTTAGTAAAGGTGGTTTATCAGATGTGATTAACTAGGCTTCACGTATTTCTAACGTAATATAACATAGGCTATGAATATATTTTCCTAATATTCCTACAAGGGATTCTATATGAATGTTCTGATTTTGAATGGTTTTCATTTAGTAAAATTATTTTTTTCTATATGGATATGATTTATTTTATATTATCAATCTATAACATGGAAATGGTAAAAAAATTGGTCTTTTAGTTTTTTTTCTTCATCAATGGTTTTCATTCTTTTATATACCTTACTGAGCCTTTTGTGTTCATTCCAAGTCTCCACTAATTTATCACAATGATTAAAGTTAAATAGGGATAAAAAAATTTTAATATGAAATCCATGAAGTCCTTTCCAAAATAAATTATATTTTTAATATTTAAATTTTTTATATTGTTGGAATAATTGGTACTAAGTGGAATTGTGAACTCTTTGATGTGTGGTATTGTTATTTAAGAGTAATAATCCATATATATATTACATCATCGAAACAACAATCCATTATTTTGGGCTACTAACATATTCATTAATATATTGGATTATATAATAATAAATATGACCCAATTTAATCCTTCAAAATCAAAATAAACCCAAATAGAAAAATTGGATCACATAGATTCCCACAATAAATAAATGATTAGATATTTAAATGATATTTTATACTCTTACATAAAAATTACAATGTATTCATGTTAACAATTTTCCCGGTATACCAATATGTTTTTTTTTCAAAAATGAACTCAAAATATATAGTAAAATTATTTAAACTTGAGTCATTTCAAGAAATAAATTATTTTAATTTTTTTTCATAACCTAGGAAAATAGAAAAATATTAATGGCGATCTCAAAAGAATACAATGGGTATCCATTGTAATAAAAATTATAATGACATCTTTTGGGATAAAATAACAATTATGGTATAATGAAATAACAAATTTTCATGGGCATAACATAAGAGAATTCATACACAAAAAAATTGATCATTTAATATATGACATTGAATAAATATTCAAGAAATTTTATCCTCATAATAATAAATATTTATGATCCATGTGAAGTCATCAAGGTCAATGTATACATTTAAAATCATATAAGGCATAATGAAATTTTGTAGGAATCATGTTACATTACCATCATAACCATGTTTGAAATGTTTATTAATAAAATTGATCATAATTTGATAAAAAAGAGTAACATAGCCAATCAACTCTTTCCTTATTGACATTATGGAAGAGGACCAATGCCCAATTCAATAGAAAGTTATATCGAGTTCACCCACCGTATTTTCTATATCTTGCTAAACAAACATCATGATCTATATGAGGATCAACCACCATAATCAATAATGTCCATGTACAATGTAAAATTATAACATATGATAACATTGATTTTCATAAACAAAATTTTAACAACAACTTTCATTCTTTTATATCATTATTTTTCCATGAAAAATAAGATGGCTATATGAAAATATTGTTAAACAAAAAATAAAATGACAAAAATATTAATGAATATGGATGGTATCAGTAGATCATCTTCCAAATAAAGTAGATAAATCATTAAATAACGTGGAAATAGATTAAAATACATTTAAATGATAATTTTAATCATTTTTTAATAAAATGTAAAATTCACTTGTTGTTAGGTAAAATTTTTAAAAATTCAAAGAAGATTTGGATAAATAATTTTACTATAAATTACTATGGAAAAAAATGATACTTCAAATAAAATAATAGTCTTCTGGTGGGGAAATTATTTCTTTTCATAATCATTATAGATGAAAATTCTTTTCAAATATTTTTAATGAGATTATTAAGTGACCTCTGTAGATATGCTGTTAAATTTTCTTTTAATACACTTAAAAGAATGTCAATGGTTAAGGGAAATAAAATTTTTAAATAACTTTTTTTTATAAAATTACACAATTAAAATAATATAAGTAACATGAAAGATGAGTTTGGTAAAAATTCATTAAGAAAATTTTATAAATGATTTTATGGAAATATCCATTTATGAGATTTAAACCCAAAAAGAGTTTGAAAACAAAAACATTAGAAGGAATATATCATACAATCAGTCTAAAATGATTAAGTATATTTTACATTAATAGTCATTTTATACACCGTATAAATAAATATAGGTCCATCAATAAATAACATGTATCCAAGTTGGAATTTTGACAATAAGGACCCTTACATCATGGGTAACACAAGAAAAGAATCCATTAATGCAGAAACATAACATGATTATAAATAATAAAAATATCAATTAAAAAATATGATAAAACACATTCATTTTATTACATGTGCATCACATGAAAAAATATTATCGTGCATAACATGAATAATGATTGAATAAATTGAAATCCTGTCCAAAAAACACATACATATTTTAGAACATTTGGATAAATATCTCCTTAAATAGATAACATAAAAGGGACTATAAATATCTAAAAAACAAGTCATTAATTATATAATATATCAATTTATATTATATACCCCATATTAAATGATGTAGGTTCATATTATAAGGCATGTATCCATGAAATAATATTGAGACAAATAAAAATTTTAAAAACCTTATCATTAATATTATAAATAATAAATGAAGTTATTATATGTAATAATTTTAAATCCATACATAATATGATTCAATACAACATTAATAAACTTATTAGTCATTTTTGATTTAATCATTACATAAAAATATCGTTGAAATATAAATATAACCCAATGGGTGAAAATTTTGTAAAGAAAACATTTATGTCAAGTATAAACATTGCATGTATATCTTATAACAACTTTATAATAACAATATTTAAATTAATTTTTTCATAACAAACTTTTCAATGATTATTATATAATTTTAAACCCTACTACATTTTTTTCAACGATACATTTAATTTCCTAATTTCTTAAATATGCATCATCTATTTTGAGGATGACTCGGTCGTAGTTGAAGAACAAATTCATTTTTATGGCCATGGTCAATTATATAACTATAAAATTATATAAATAATAATAATGACATAATCATAATTTTTATACGATAAATACAATATTATATGAATCCCAAAATGGTGTACATGAAAATCATTTAATATGAATAAAATTTATTATTTGAATGAGTATAAATCATCGAATATAATATTTTTTTTACAATTATAGGTTCTTTTATGTCGCTTATCACTTAGTTTCAAACCCTCGTTAATCGCTATTATGATTACAACACGATCAAATTATTTAAATCTTTTTCGGTCTAGAATGTTACTATAAATGGATGATCTAAAATTAAGTGGAAAATGGATGATATTACATAATATATAATTTTAAATAAGTCTAAAAAAATAATTTATTATATGTTTATCCTTTAAAAAATTTATTTACCCTAATAATCAACTATAATCATTTTTTGTACTATTCACATAGTTTGATTTTAATGGAATTAATTTAGTAATGAAATCCAAATAAAAACCATTAACACATCTTGAATATATTATATTTATCTAAAAATTTTACATAACACAATAATTTATAAAAAAAATTATTACATTTAATTTTTTCAAAAATTATTTACTTGATTTCCCTACTCCTTTCACAACCATTTTGTCAGTGATGCGTTAGAATTTTTGATAATTTTTTCATAATTAAAAAGTAAAAAAAATATATCATCATAAAAATAAAATAATTATGTTGATTATAAACTTTTATTTTAATTAAAAAGGTCTTTGTATTTTTTTGCGTCATCATATAAGATAAATTAAAAGAAAGACAATAATATTTCTTGAATTTTATTTTATTTAAAATATTATAAAGGTATTTATTAATTAAAAATGGCCCTAAAATATCATATATTTTTATATATTATTCTTGTGGTCAATATAAACTCATAAAAATGTAATTATTCAGTTGTTATATTTATTTTTAAATCCCTTATAATTTTTCAAAAAACATAATTACAAGATTTACCATTATTGATGAGATAAATATTCACCATACATACCATTTATAATGAAAGATTGGAAATATTTAAAATTATTTAACCACATAATTAAAAAATGGAACATATTTTTAAATATTCAATTCATAAAAATGGATGAAATAAATTTTATTATAATTTCATTATATTCAATGACAACGAGTTGTTAGAAAAAAGTTTTCTGATGCCAAAAAATAAACATATTCAAAAATCGACTACATAGATGATTAAAATGTAATTAATTAGATAATATATAATTAAATAAAACTTATATCATTTTATTTTCAAATTCAATTCATAATTGGACATTTTAATGAAATGAAATTACAACATTTAAAAAAATAGTTTTTTCAATATTCATTGGAAGATTAATATTTTCAGAAAAATAAAAAAAATCAACCTAAGAAAAAATTTATTTGACCATTTATTATAAATAGAATTTATAAAATTGTGAAAAATTAATTATAATATACTCCCACAAAAACCAATAACATCATTTCATAATGAATTGTATTTTTAAGGAAAAAATGAAATTATAGAAAATTGATTTCATATTTCCAATGTATAAATCAAAAAATATTCCTTTGGATGGTAATTTAGAAATATTTTTAAAAAATTCTTTTACTCATACAAAAAATATCTAATTTAAAAGCTTGGTTATAAACATCATTTTTAAATTTATATTAATTTATTGTTTATATTGGATTAGTGTTGCGTTTTAAGATTGTTATAAAATATATTATTTTTTTAAAATAGCAGGGTTTTACCATCTCCCCGCCCAAAAATTAAATTTCTTCCCCATATTTGTATTATTATTTAAATAATATTTTATTTAATTTTTAAAAATATCATTTTGAATAATCACATTGTAAAATTATTTAATAAAACATTTTTCTAAAAAGAGGGAAAGAGAAATATGTATGTAAGCTAAAAGAACAAATTATTAGGATTAAATGTTATTGAATATTAGTGGAATGAGAAAATATTTACAATGAATAAAAATGTATGTTCCAAAAAAAATATGTACATGGATATAGAACATATATAAAATGAATGTTAATGATCATTATAAAATCAATGACCACATCACCATAAACCAGTGATGTCTGAAAATAAAATAAATTCCATAGAAATTAAGGAAATATGAAATTTTTTTATTCAAATGTTCTTTTTACTAGATTGCTAGAATTCATTTACCTTCTTTAGTATGAACAATAAGAAATACAGAAAATTGATTTTATATAAATCCATAAATTCAATTTCATCCATTGGCTGAGTGTTTCAATCAATTTTTCCCATTATATCATATTTTAATCCAAATGATGAGTTTTAATATTTAATGCAGGAAGCAATATAATTAAAATTTTATTGACTATGAGGTATTTAAAAGGATGAATGCATTTTCTTCTTATATATAATAAATAAAAAAATATTAACATAAGACACAATCTTTCCCAAAAACAATAATCATTCATATAAAGAATCATTGCATTAATCTCAAATATTCAAAAATAAAACCCAATAATAAAATTAAATCATCCAAAAATTAATTAATCAAGTATACCATATTAAACATGATATGAATATATCCAATGAGAATTTTATCTTATGATATTAGCATTACATCCCAAAAATTAATTATCATTCTTCCTAAATAATATTTCATTCTAAATTTTAGGATACACCAAAGGGTTATTGTAAAATTCCATGAAAATAAAGAATAATATATTTTCATATTTAATAATATTTTGGAATTAAATATTAATTTTACTATTAATGGGTTTCTTTATTCGACGACATACCCAATATACAATAACGAGTTTATTTGAAATCATTAGTTGCACACTTATTATATAATAATATTATTTTAAATGGATGTTAACGCAATTTTATTGTGTTTATGGGAATGAAAAGATATAACAATAATATGATTATACATGTTTTTTAAATGTTTTTACATTTATCTAATAAATTTTAGAGGCTTAAAATTTGAATGAATCTATTTGTAAGCATAATTTACATTAATGGTTGATTTACTGCGTTTTGATGGAGAGCCCTATTTATATCTAGTTATAGACACTTTTATATGTTATATATGACCAAATAAAATTCTTATTTAGAATCAGGATATCAAAATTCACATTGGGTAAATTTTTGGAATTTTTTTGATAAAATTCATTTTTTAATGAATAGTGAAAAATATTGTATTTTAATTCAAAAGATCATTTTTATCAAATTTTTTCTATGGATATATTTTCTTATTAACTGGTTTTAAAGTGTAATTAGATTATATTTTTACCACTTAATCAAATTTTTATCGTTAGAAGCAATTTCACGTTGAAATTGGGCAAAACCTATGTCAATATTTTGATAGATATTATTTCATTTAAACATGCATTTTGTTTTAACAGTGTTTATTGATTTTAAATTAATTTATGTCACTTCGGAGTTTTGAATTTGGTAAAATAGACATCATTTTTGAGTTCAAAATATAAAATATAGCTTAGGTAGAAATTATGGTATTTTTCAGAAAATCTTTTTTTATGGATAGTGAAACCACTTAGTAGTAGTTAAAAAACTATCAGAATCATTTTAATTAAATTTTTCCACTTCTGTGAATTGAATTTTGAAAATATGATTTAACTGGTTGTTTTTATTAATTAAAATATGGGGCAAATAGATAAAATTATTTTTTATTAATATTAACATTTGACTTTTTTTACCGTAGTTAAAGGTAAATAGGGTAATTAAAAGTAAAAATAATTTTAAATTAATTTAAAATTACATTAACACATGTCCTAAAATTATTTTATTTATCGTGGTTATCCATGGGAAACCATTAGGTCAATTTTATGCACCCATGGAGCCACATAATAGTCATAATGACACTTTATTTTAATTAACATAAATTAAAGGAAAAAATGAAATAAACAAATATCTTTTAGTAAATTAATATTTAAAATGAGGTGTAAAAGTAATATATTAGAATATAAATATTAATTAAAAATATAAAAATATTTCTTACATAATAGTAATTTTTAATAATTTTCAGACATCAAATAAATTAAATTATCTATGACACAATAATGATTTAGTATTTATCTCATTAATAAATGATTTAAATAAATAAGATTATAGATATTAAAAAAATATCCAAAACCTGTCCAATTATTGTTGGATTATTTTATATCGACCATGAGTCATTTTATCATAGAAATAAATTATTTTTTGTCCTTTTGGAACCAAAAATATATTTATAATAAAATAATTGTTTCCAATATTCATAAAGAGCCCCTCCTCCTCCTTATAAATGGACACCATTTCTAGCCTATTCCTCCCACCACTAAAGCAACTTGGAACCTCCAAACACTGACCAATTAATCTCCCAACATCCCTATACTCCTTCTATAAGCCCAACCTTTGGCATAAGGCTCATCAAGAAGACCTTTTGGTTCATACCAATGGAAGTTACTCAAATTAAAGGCAACATTTTCTCTTAAATTCTATTCTTTTATTTTACATAACCAACCCCTAAAGTATTTTTATTACTTTATTTTATAACAACACCAGTATCATCAATATATTAGGATGTTTTTATGATATTTATTATAATTACACTTACACACACCTCTATCAAATGGGTGAGGAATATACTATTTCTGTGGATGGCATACTAACGCCTCACAAAATGTTGATTGTACGATTATCTCATACCGCCTATAATGGTGGACATTAAAATGACACTATATTTATATGTGATATATATTATGTTTATATGTACTTTATTATTTTTTATTTTTCATTTATAGTATTCTTTTATGGTTTCCATTTTAGGTAAACATGATAATTTCATTTGAGGAAGTGTGGATTACCGCCCCTTCAATGTGATATGACTCGTTCACACCATACATGGGACGTATAAAAGATATAGTTAATGATTTCATATACGATATTATTATTGAATTATAATATACCAATTTATCATTGTGTTTGAATTCTATTAAAATAAGAAATAGAAATGAAAGTAGCGTTAATGCATACATACGGCTTATCATCTTCATGAACGGTGCATTTCATTTCATACCTTCAAATGATATGCACTGTTATAAATATATATATATACTGGATATATCTGATATATATGATATCTAAATCATGAATATCACTCTGTATAAATTGAAAATTTGACTATGTGAACAACTTGTAATAATAAGAAGTCAATTTTTGACTCAAGTACCAAATATCAACAAAACGAACATTATTAACATAAATGATTAGATAATGTTTTAAACATGGTAATAAATGACATAAAAAGAATAATAAACTTTAAAAGGGTTCTTAAAAAAGTATAAATTAACTTCAGTTTATTATCCAGTAGATTAAATAATAAACGAGTCAAGTCAGACACGAAGTAAGTGACTTCATCTCAATCTCCATTCATTGAGGAAAAATTCGATAATATATACCTTCTTCTTTTAAATGATGTATAACAACACATTGACATTTACTATAATTCAAGGGAATCTTTTTTGTAGGATTCGTTTTACTAAACAAAGAAATGAAATCTTTTTAACGTTTGTGGCAATAATGTCTTCTCCACTATTGTAATAATTATTTGGATTTTTCTATTGGCCTTATAGTATTCTAAAATGAAAATGAAAACCCGTATTCTATTTTTTGGTGTTTTTGTACTGAAAATTCTTTTTTAATTTGATTGATTATTTCAATATCTTGAAATTATTTCTTGTTATTACAAATTAAATGTTATTTTTGAAATGTCTATATTTGGAATAATTTATATGTTATGATTTTATAATGGTACTTGGACATTTGACAGGTGGTTTCATGATAAACCAAATGACGGGTGGTGCCTTGACTAACTTGGGATAATGGTTATGTTATATCAACCAATTCATTGGTTATTGAAGTCGTCTGTATTGCTATTCTATTTAGTGATATGTGTGGAAGTCTAATGTATGGTTATTCAACTTAAGAATGATTATGACCCAAGTTACTTTTATATTTTATGTGTTAATTACATGGTTTTTATGTTAATCTATAGGTTAAAAATGGATTGTATTGAAACTTTCTTCAATTAAGAGTATTTAATAATTATTAATGGTGAAATGTATTACTTATGATAAAGTATTCATGGTTTGATTGTAGTTTAAAAAAACTAACAGTTTTCCTTCCTTGTGTATCCCTTACTGAGATTTTTATGCTCATCCCTTGTTTTTTAAATGATTTTCACAGGACATAAAGTGGAATATGGTCAAGGATGGGGTCAAATAAATTTCATGTTGTCTAAAACATGAAACTAGAAATTAATTTTTTTTCAATAGTTTTTATTTTATGAACAAATTGGAAACTAAGTAGAAGTGTCTACCTTTTAATATTTAGATGTAATGTAATTGTTATGTCCTTATTTTCTAAAACCATAAACCTAAAAAGATCCTCAATATGATTTATTATCTTAATTCAAGATTATGTAATGTTTTAATGTCGAGTACATATAGTTGGTATCAGAGGTCGGTTTAGATAACATTAGGAGTTAGGGTATTGTTGAATTAATATCCATAAATTATGTTATGTTAATATTGAAATGATATAGAAATTACAAATTACTGTGTTTCGTTGCATAATATATATGTATGTGTTCAAAGTGGGTTTACACAAAGTAAATTGGGTAGATATGTTGGGAAGACATCAATAAGAAGTCAACCATCCATATCAGCAACCTGAGATGGTCAGAATCAGAACTAGATAGTTTATTATAGTGACGAAACAATTGACTCAGGCTATAAATGGTGGTGTTATCCATGCACAAGATCAGACAGATCAACCACAAATGAACATGTCAGTAGTGGAGCATATCATGAGGCAACATCTCCCATCATTTAACGGATCATCTGACCTTGTTCTAGAATAAGGGAGGATTAATGCACTGGGGAAAATTTTCATTGTCATGGATTGTTCATGAAATCAAAAGGTTAGTCTCGTTGCTTACCATTTTAAAGGTGAAGATGATAAATAGTGGTTGATGGTAAAAAATATTAGGGATAGTGAGTAGATTGATGCCCTTGATTGTGATGAATCCAAAGATATGTTCCTTGAGAAATATTTTCCTAAGGTGGTTCGACTTAGGATGTAGAAACAAATATTGTAATTGATGCAGGATGATGACTCAATGGTTTCTTATGAAGGAAATTTCACTCAATTGGAAAAGACAGTTGTCGTGATATCGAAGAGAATTATCCTCTCGTGAGTTCAAAATATATTAAAAACTTGATCGTTGTGAAGAGAAGGTGGAAATGGAGTTTGTTGATGATCATGTGTTCATTGACAATCAACAGAATAAGAGGTCATGTTTGCAGGAAAGGGAAATAATTAATCAAAGAAGCCTGGAGGTATAAAAACAAAATATCCATCTTATGAGGAGTGTGGTAAAAAGATTCCAAGAGAATTTTATCAACGTCTCGTAAGTGCTTCTGGTGTGGTATGTCTGGTTATATTCCTTGTAACTGTAAGGAAGATGTTCAAGCAGGCCCTAAAATTACAGCGGTAAAATTTTTTATGTGCAATGCAATGGGTCATTATGAAAATGAGTATCCAGTGAAGAACTCAACTGAGAGATTGAAACTAGACAACATGCAGAAAGGGGTGGTGAAATCCTTTGATACTACTTCATCAGATGTTGGGCCTTCAAAAGAAGTATTATCAGGTATAATGCATATTTGTTCAGTTTTTAATAATGTGTTTTTTGATTCAGTTTCTACACACTGATTCATTTCTGAGAGAATTTCTATTATATTTGGAATTCCTTCTCGAGATATGAATCCTGAACTAATGGTAAAAACACTTGTGGTAAATATTGAGACAAAAAGAAATTATAAGAACCTTCTTGTCCTTGTGTGCGGGAAGAATCTACCTGCAAACGTTATTGTTTTGCCTCTATTAGAGTTTGATGTTAATTAGTGTATGGATTGGAATTATTTTCATCATTCCAAGATTTACTGCAAAGCTAAGAGGGATTATTTTTAGAATGATTTTCAGTTATGGTACAAGAACAAACCCTTACTTTTGATAACATATTAGGAAGGTGAGAAACTAGAAAAAAAATGTAAATTAATGTTACCTTTAACATATTGTAAACAAAGAAACAATTCATATTAATGATGTTCTAGTGGTAAATGAGTACCTTTATGTTTTTCCTGATGAATTACATTTTATTAAACCAGATCTAGATGTTGAATTTATTGTTGACTATGTTCCTGATTCTAAGACAATTTCAAAACCCCCATATCAAATGGCTGAAATTGAACTTTTAGAGTTAAGGAAGAAATTATAGGAGTTATTAGATAAAGTTTCATTCATCCTAGAACATCACCATGGGGTGATCTTGTCTTATTTTTTAATAAGGAAGATCGTTCAATGAGACTTTTCATTTATTATATAGAGTTGAATAACATCATTGTTAAGAACAAGTATCCTTTTCCACATATCGATGATTTTTTTATCATCTCTAGAGAGATCAGTATTTTTCAAAGAATTATGTGAGGTCGGGGTACCATCAATTGAAAGTAATTTTAGTATACATTCCTATTAATGTGTTTCGTACTAGATATGGCCATTATGAATTTGAAGTTATGCCTTTTCGGTTAACCAATGCACCTGCTGAATTCATGGATCTTATGAATAGAATTTTCCGTGAGTTCATAGATAAGTTTTTTGTTGTGTTCATTGATGATATTTTGGATTAATCTAAAAGTAATGAGGAGCTTTAATTTCATTTAAGGTTTTTCTTGAAAAACATACTATAAAAGATACTATTTGGGAAATTCAGCGAGTGTGAGTTTTGGTTACAACAAAATTCATTCCCTGGTAACATTGTTTCAAAATGGCATAACTATTGTTCTTGTTAAAACAAAATTTGTTGATAAATAGCATAGACCAACATATATATCCGAGATTCAATGTTTTAATGGTTTGGAAGGTTATTACTTGTAGTTTGTAGAGAATATTTCATGAATATGCAGTCAAATTTCAATGTTTACTCGAAAAGGTGTAATGTTTATCTAGACAAAATAATGTGATGATTGTTTTTAGGAATTGAAATGAATATTGTGAATGCTCCAGTTTTGGAACTACCTTCCAAAAAAGGTGAGTTTGTTATTTATATTGATGCTTCATTGAAAGGACTAGGTTGTGTCCTTATGGATAATGATCAGGTAATTGCATATGATTCTATTGAGTTGAATTCTTTTGAGTTAAATAACCCTACACCTGATTTGGAATTATCTGTTGATGTTTTTTCATTAAACATTTGGAGGCAGAATTTGTATTGAGTAGAGTGTAAAATATATACTGATCACAAATCATTAAAGTATATATTCAATCAAAAGAAATTTAACATGAGACAAAGGATATGGTTGGAATTAATCATGAATTATGATTTCATGATCCATTACTATCCAGGAAAAGAAAATAATGTGGCTGATGCTTTGTGTCAAAAAAGTAATGGTTCATTATCCAAGCTACGTTTGGAATGAGATCCTTTGATTTTTGATTTCATGAGCTTTATAATAGACGTTGTTAGTGCAAGAAATTATTATTTTTTGATTCATGTGTCAGTGATATCATCACTATCATACAGGATTAAGAAAGCACAAAAGGAAGACAGTGAGTTACAGAAAAAAGATAGTCAATTTTGAAGAACATGAGAATAGCTTAGAGTAGGCAAAAATGTTATGTGACTAATTCAAACTTAATTGTTTTATTATGAAAACACTTTATGAGGAAACAGTTAGAAACAACATGTCCATACAATGCATAAAAATAAAACCATAAAAGAAGTTAATCCAGATCATGACTACAAGAACTGCCCCTCCCCAGCAACTATAACATGAGTTCAAGTCTCTACCTTTGCATTATCACTCAGCTTGATATCCCGTCCAGGGTTGCATGGAACTGGTACCGATGGTAGATTCATAACTTCTAAAACTTCCAAATCGGAACACAATGCTATGGTAAATGATTGAAGCTCTAATCCTCGCCTGGATCTGAACCTTGTAGTGTGCGGATTTCTATCACTCACAAAATTCAAAATAAAACCAAATTCCAAAAAATTTAGTCAAATCCCACAAAAAACCAGAATCCAAAAATGTATCTAATGTTTTCAAAATTCAAATCAGAGAGGTCATGGATCTGCGGTGCACTGGTATCATCACGTAGCCATCCAAACACCAACACACAACCTTCATGTCAACACAAAAAATGCATCCCCAAGTCATGGTTGGGCACCGAACATCCAACTCATCGTCGTATTCCATCACTGATTCCATTGTTTCCGGAACAACAACTCACCATCGATCCAACAGACGAACCAACTATCAATTAGAAGGGGAGAAACACCATAGAAAACCAAGGCGAGAAAACACCAGTAATAGTGTAACACCCCAGGTAAATAAAGAATATGAAATTTTCATATTTATCCATATTTGTGAATAAAATATTAATATTATTTTAAAGGGGACGCTATGCTCGATGGCGTACCCAATTTTCGACAATGAATTTCTTGGGAATCTTGTGTTGCACTCTAATAATAATATAATATTATTTTAAATGGTAGTTAACGCCTAGCTGTTGTAATGGCGGGAATGAATGGAACTAACTACAAAATGATTATATATTTTTGTCAAATATTTTTACTTTTATCCAATAAATGTTAGAGGTATAAAATGTGAATGAATCCAATTTTAAGCGTAAATATTCTAATATTTTTTAAAAGGTCGATTAACCACCTTTTGATGGAGAATGATTTTTACATCCACTTTTTTACATTTTCATGTGTTATATATGACAAAATTAAATTCTACTTTATAATTGGGACATCAAAATTTACATTGTGTAAATTTTTGGTATTTTTCCGATAAAGTTCATTTTTTAATGAATAGTGAAAATGTGTTATTTTAATTCAAAACCTTTTTTTAATCTAATTTATTAATATGATTATATTATCTATTAAATTGGTTTTAAAGTGAAATTAGAATATATTTTTACCATTTAATCCAATAGTGGTCGTTGGAATTAATTTCATCTCGATATTGGACTTAAACTAGTGTCAATCTTTTCATACTTATTGTTTCATAAAAACACGCTATTTGCTCTGACATTGGGAATTAATTATTAAATTATTTAAGGTAACTTATATGTTGTTAATTTTGTAAAATAGACATCATTTTTGTAATCCGAATATCAAATATAGCTTAGGGTGAATTTTTGGTATTTTTCTGAAAAACATAAATTTGTGATGAATAGTGAAACCACTAAGTGGTAGTTTAAAAACTGATTTTTCGTTTAAATGAATCCTTACCACTTATGTGATTTGAATTTCAAAAATCTGACATACATGGTTTTCATTAGTCTGTAAAATGTGGTTCAATGGGATTAAAATAATTTTTTGGTGAATAGTAACTTTTATGTTTTAATCGTGATTAAAGGTAATTAGTGTAGTTTAAGGTAAAAATAATGTTTTAATAATATGAAATGACCTAGACACATGTCCTACCCTTATTGGATGTGTCATGTCCGACCAAGAAAATCAATGGGTAAACATGGGGACCCCATGGAGCCACTTTGGTAGGAAAATGACATAAATAACTTCTTATTTAAACATAAAATAAAAATGTCACAAACATGAGTTGTTTTACTAAAACAATTTTTACATGGGGATATAAAAGTCATATATTTGACTACAAATAGTAATTGTAAAGATAAGAATATTTCCTACATCATAGTATTTTTTTATAATTTTAAGACATTAAATAAATAAACTTATTTATGACATCGTGATGATGCTGAGATTACCTCATTATTTAACAATTTAAATAAAATGAAAAGATAATGTACGATATAAGACCTAAACATGTCAAAAGCCAATTGGATGGGTGGATTTATAAACCTTATCACCTTATCCTACAAATATATCAATTTGGGACATTTAGAATCCGAAACTCAATTGAAAATAATGTAACTTTTTTTGACTTTCAAAGAGTGCCCCTCCTCTCCTCTTATAAAAGGCCCCACCTCTACCACCTTAATCACACCTCTCAGGACTATGGCTCGGCCAAACCCTGACCATTTCATCTCTCCACATCCCTATCCTCATCATTTATGCCTCACATTGGGCATAAGCCTTTCCAAGGAAGCCTTTCAGCTCAAATCAAAAAGAGTTACCCGATTTAAAGGTAATGTCGTCCCTTGTGTTCTTTTGTTTTATTTTGCTTCTCCAACCCTCTAAACTTTTTTTATTACTTTATTCTGTAACAACACCAGTATATTAAATATATTAGTATGTTTATTTGTGAAGGATTAGAGCTACACTTACACACACCTTCATCTAATGGTTAATCAACATACTGTTTCTGTGGATGGAGATTTTCTGCCTCACGAAACGATGATTGTTCAATCTTCCCTTAACACTTTTCATGGTTTCCATTATGATGTCACTATATTTAATATATGATATTTATGATATTTATTTTTTCTATATGCTTCTGAAATTTATATTTAAAACATGACATTATTCTTTTCATGTTGTGCAAATGCGATAATTTCATACAAGGAAGTGTGGACTACTGCCCCCTCAAGTGATATGACTCGTTCTGGCAATACATGGAATGTATAAAGAATGAAATTAATGAACAAATGTTACCTATATAACATATATATTATACTGTAATTATAATATATATATCTCTCAATTTTTTTTAATTAATATGAAAATGAATTGAAACCAGCGTTCATGCGTACGTACGGCTTACCGTCTCCATTAACGGTATATTTCAATTATTATCTCCAAATGTTATGTACTATTATAATTAAATATATATAATGGATATATATGTCATATATTACATCTAAATTATGGATACAATTCTGGAATTATAATATATATATATATATATCTATTTTAACTTTAATTCCATTAATATGATAAAAAAAATGAAAGTAGCGTTCATGAGTACGTACGGCCTACCGTCTCAATGAATGGTTATTTTAATTTTTTAACTCCAAATGTTATGGAATAGTAAAAAATTAATATATAAAGGATATATATGATATTTAAAACATTAATACTATTCTAGAGATGATGTAACTATAACTACATGGAAAATGCTTTGCCATCAAGTTGAATTTTTACTCATGTACCGAACATCGACAAAAATATCTGATATGAACTCACTTTACTAACCAATTATTATAACAATATAATATGTGATATGAACTGAATAATAATATTTAAATGAGGTACATAAGAAATTATAAATTGACTAAATTTTATTATTCAGGAGATTAAATAATGATCGAGTCATGTCAGACACGAGGTAAAGGATCTGACCTCTCTCTTTCTTTTCAAGTACCCTCTTTTATGTCATTTCATTTATGATCCATGTTATTATATTGGAGGATGTTCATTAAGATAACCATAAAGAAATTTTTATTTTCATATGATGAGTTACCCCCTCTTACTCTCATCAATTCTTTTTAATAATTTTTATGTGGCGCCGTTAGGCTGTCGAATTTTCGTAAGAGATCCTACCCTTGTCTTTCTTTTTAAGTACACTCTTTTATGTCATTCCTTTTAAGCTCATATTTCTTATTATTGTGATGTTATTTTATATTAATACTACTTTACGTTTTATGTTCATATGACGAGAGACCCTATTTTCTCTCACCAAACCATATTGGATGTTTTGAGTGGCGCTGTTTGGCTTCTGAATTTTCATGAGAGATATAACCTCTCTTTTTTTTTTACGTACTCTCCTTTATTTCACTTCTTTTAAGCTCCTATTTGTTATGATGGGGGATGTTATTTTATATTCCTATAGCTGTAAATTTTATTTTAATATTATTAGAGACCCTATTTGATCTCATCAATCCATTTTTTTTAGTTTTAAGTGGCACCGTTGGGATGCAGAGTTTTCGTAATGGATTATTCATCTCAATTTTAGTCTCGTGAGATTTATGCTTCATTTTCCACCATTTCAATTTAGTGGTGTATGTACATCCCATTATTAGTCTTTGTTTAATATAATTTAATTTATGGGTATTTACATATTCATTGTATGACCCTTCTTCCATGGGGTGTACGTTTCAAAAGTTACCGAAGTCGGTAAGGGAACCTTTCACCCTCCTAATTTTAAAAGACTTATTTTTCTTGGGTATTTTAATTTACATATTTTTATTATGGGATATGTTATTCTATATATTTATTGATGTAAATTTAATGTCAAAGTTTTGAGATACCATTTTCTCTCTCATGAACTCTTTTTCTGAATTTTGAAGTGACGCCGTTAGGCTGTCGAAGTTTTACAAGGGAACGTCTTAACCCAATTTCGATTTATTTGGGTTCAACGTGTACGTGGTGAAAATTTCATCCTATGAATATTTTTGAATGACCTCTGATTTTATCACACTTAATATCCACTTATATTGGGTGTATTTATATTTCTCACACATAATTATGTGTTAGATTTATCCTTAATTTAAGGATACCATCTTTATAATGGATTTCATCTCAATTTACATTTCCATTGAGACTTCATAGTTGTTATGCAACAATTCACACTTATATGGTGTGTATACTGTCTTTTGACATATTATATCATGAATTCATTTATTCTCATGATATTATAAATTTCAGATTAAATGTTATTCTTCAATTATTTGTATTCAAGAGTCTGTCATTTTGTTAAAAACTCATTAACAAAAATATTGTTTTAAATGTTTTAATGATTTATTATTCTAAATAATTATCTTTAATGTCCATGTTTTCAAAAAAAAATTCAGTATTTATTTATATGGACATTAATGTTTTAAAATTATAATTCCATTAAAAGCTTCAATGTGGTATGGGAAACTTTGATTCAAAAATCCCTTTTAAACGATTTTTGAAAATGGATTGATTAATTCAATATCATGGAATTAATTATTGTGATTGAAAATGAAATGTTGTCATTGAAATGTTTATATTTTCAATATTTTATGTGTAATTATGGCACTTGGACATTTTACGGGTGGTTACGTGATAAACCATATGATGGGTGGTGCCGTGAATACTAGGACGGGTGGTTACGTTATAACCTCCAATGCATTGGGTATGGAAGTTGGCCGTATGGATATTCCATTAAGTATGTGTGGAAGTCGACCGTATGGTTATTCCATTTAAGTATGTTTATGTCCCAAGTTACCTTTTTATGCTATGTGTTCTTTATATGGGTTTTATGGTAATCTTTTTGTTACAAAATGGTAAGTAATGATCTTTTATTCATTGAAGAGTTTTTTTACTACATCATAAAGGTGAAAATTATTACTTTATAAAGTATACATGGTGTACTTGTTTTTTTGAAAATCTAACTATTTTCATTCTTTGTGTATCCCTTACCGAGCTTTTTATGCTCACCCCAAGTTTTTTGAAATGTTTTTCATAGGACTTAATGTGGAATAGGGTCAAGGATGAGATCATGGGAAAGTCATGTTATCTAAAACATGGAACTAAACATGTTTCTTTTTAAGAGTTTTTATTTTATGGAAACTTAGTAGAAGTGTCTACTTTGTAATATTTTGAGATGTAATAGTTATTTCATAATTCTCTAAAACTCTAAACCATGAAAAGATCCTCAATGTGAATTATTCATTTAATTCAATATTAAGTAAGGTTTAAGGCTGGGCCTTATAGTTGGCATCAAATGTCATTTTAGATAACTTTAGAGGTTAGGGTATTATCTAAGCATAAGTGACATTGCCATAATGGTTAGGATTTCAGAAAAGAGTCCTAGTTTTAGATAAAGTGAATGAGTAAGTATATCTTAGTGTTTGTATTCCTCATTAGTACATGATGATTTTTTTGATATACGCACACTGACATTTCTGTTTTTAGTAAATGGATGGATCAAGCAGGCACCAATGTGACAATGGGTTTGATGGAAACTGTGGTGGTTCTCTGATTAAGAGACTGGATGAAATGGGGGATTCAATGAGGAATATCGTGGTTGTGCTTAACCAACTATCAAGGATTCATGATCAACCACTTGAACCTTGGGATGCTCTATAATGCATCACATACAAGATGGCCAATCGATGTGGAAGTTCAGGTAATAATTATAAAGTTAACCATTAGGGTTTATATGATCCTTACTTTTTAGGAAATTATGGGTTACTCAATGATATGATAAAAAATGAAAGGCATGAGATAAACATGAGGTTAAAATATTTTATGATTATTTTTGAAGATTTTATCTCATTTTGGGGAATGTTTTAAGAATTATATAGTTTTGGAAAAAGGACAAAATGAAGACCGTGTGACAACCCGTCGCGTCGGACAAAGCTGTGGGAATCGAACCCACAACCAAAGTGCATTTGGTATTTATCGCCTACCACTGGACTACGTGAAGTCCCTAGTTAGTTTGACTAATTCATTTTAGTAAGATTATATTAGGAAACAAGAGTAATTTTATTTTGGGTTATATATGGAAATGATTATCCTATCATGGAATATATGTTATTAGGTTAATTAATTTTCAATATGAGACTTTAAGAGAAACTAATGTTATTTGGAGATAAATGTTAATTTTTACCTTGGAAGACTATTGGATTAAATCATTCAAATATTTGGCTTTCAATCATAGTTTGGTTTAGATTGAATAATTTTATGCACAAATTGTTTATTGAATGGTCTTTGTTAAACTTTGGGTATTGTTTGACAAATTTTGGAGATTAAGAATACATTTTTTTTATAAAGGATTATCTTTTTTGGGTATTATCTAATCTCATACTAACATTTTTTTTAGTTTTGGTTAAGGTCTAAAGACATGGGAAGTATATAGTTCTCTTTTTTGGATTAGTTGATTTTCTAGCAGTTGATTATATCTCTCTTAATGTAACTAAGTCATCCTAAATACTCATATTTTGGAGAAAATATGAGTTTGTGTAAGAAATATAGTAAAAGATTAAAGTCAACAATGCAAGTAAGTATGTTTCCGTATGTTTTAGTTAATCTCAAAAATAAATTCCTCAATGAAGAGTAACTTATATAAAAAAATTTTCTGTTAAATTTTCCTACTGGGGAATCCAATACCGTTTAATCCATCACAAGTTTGTTATTTTCTTATGGTTAACTTTCTCCTAGAAATGTTTATTATCACTCTCTATCAGAACATGACCCATTGTTTTTTTCCTCCATATCCATATTTTCATAAATTGAATTCTAGTATGGGTTAACTCGGGTAACCTTTGTAATTATCTTTCTTTATTTTAATGTGGTAGTTTTACTGACTCTTGTTCCGATGTGGGATTTTCAATGAAGATTCCAAGAACAATTTTAAAAAATTTCATGGACGCAATTCCCCAAACAGGGGAAGGATGTAACACCTCAGGTAAATAAAGAATATGAAATTTTCATATTTATCCATATTTGTTAATAAAATATTAATATTACTTTAAAGGGGATGCTATGCTCGATGGCATACCCAATTCGCCACAACGAGTTTCTTGGGAATCTTGCGTTGCACTCTAATAATAATAATATATTATTTTAAGTGATACACTAGTAAAAATCTGAGCTATAGCCATGGACCTATAGCCACAGTTTTATAGGTCCGAGGCAATATCTTTTATACTGCCACGGTTAATTATTTCATTCGTGGCTATATCCAGCAGTCCCGTTTTTTCCCAAACCCATCGGGCTCCATCTCCCCCCCCCCTCGCGATTCCTTCTCCTTACCGCGCCCTCCCCCTCCCCGATGCCTCCATGCCGACGCCTCCTCTGCGCCGCGCCCTCCTCGCCACACCCTCCTTGCTGCGCCCTCCTCACCGTGCCCTCCCCCGACGCACTCCCTTCTCAGAACGATCACGCCTCCCCCCTCCCCGGTCGACATCGCCTCCCCTGATGCCGACGGACTGCCCTCCTCCCCCGACGCACTCCCATCCTCCTGACGACCTCTCCACCCCGGACGACCGCGCCTCCCCCGACGGACTCACCTCCTCCCCCGACGGACTCCCATCCTCCCGACGGACTCCCCTCCACCGGACGACCGCAACTCCCCTGCTCCCGACGTAATCTCCTCCTCCGACGAACTCTCCTCCTCCCTACGGCCTCCTCCGGACGACCTCATTAACGGTATCATTATCATTCCATTTTTAATCATTTCCAGTATCTTTATCTTTAATAATAGTTTTTTCAAAATCCATATCAGTAGTAATTAGGTACTTCTCAAGAATATTTCCACTATTTTATGTAAGATATTTCTGCTGCTCGGGGTCGATCCTCATGAATAAGGATACTAAATCATACCATTTTCGAATCTGAGGAATCTAGAAATTATATAAGGTATGTCAACATTTTAGAATTCTGTTCCATGGATTTTGGTTTGATTTCCATCCCTTAAATATCGTATGAGGCATCGTTGTTTTGTATAGGGTAATACTGTAGATTAACATCAAAAACTAGGAATATTAGTGTAGGATATGCCTTCATCTTCCAATTTTTTTCTACCACATATATCTATTTTTGAGGGAATACCAGATTTCTAGTTGTTCAAGCGAAATTAATGGGTCTTATTCCCAAAAAGGAGGAAAATATGAGAATATCATGGTGATCTAACCATATGTAACATATGATTTTACAATTAATCTATAATTATTCCTAGAGATAGGTGGTCTATCTATCATTGCACATCCGATAAGGATAGAAATCAAGCCTTATATTGTTTTTTATGGTAGAGCTATTAGATTTATGAAACACCATAGATGGTGAAAATTATGTGAATAATGGGTGTGTGCATATAGTTTAGGTTCACAATGCCTTGATCTATTCTTCTTGTTTGAGTTCATGGAGCTTAGTGAAAATGAAAATAGTTTATATTCGTGATGATTTGAGTATACAGAGGATCTTTAAGGACGATAATGCAGTGAAAAATTCTTAAAACCTATGTGAACGGATACCATGATGTCCTATAACAAATGATGTGATCCTGAAGACGGTTGATCAATGTTTAATGTCATACCTCTTGGATGACAGAAAACAATTTACATTCATGATTCATGGGCTACTGAAACAGGTATATTTTGAAAAATAATTCAATTCATGAATGAGGTTGAATTAGATTTGAATTTAGGGCAGGACATCCCACGCACCACACAAATACCTTAGAAAAAAATTCCATATCATATAATGTTATAATGATCAGACCGAGATGAATGTAGATGATATTTTAAATTCATTATTCTTGAAATATGTGTAATTTGGTTTCACAGTAATATATGTGTCACAGAAGTGGTAAAACCTGCTGTAAATGGACCCAAATAGTCTTATATACCATGTTCACACCTTGAGATGGACTACACACAAGTTAAAGTCATAATGTTGTGTGTGTAAATTGGACTAAGGGGATGTAGGGTTGAAATATATTTATCTAGAACTACAAATGAGAGGTATAGTGATTACAACGTATCCCATGAAAATGGTAGTCAATCCACACATGGTTCAAAATTATGTAATAGTAGGATTTCAATTCCAAAATTGGGGAAATCCTCTATCGTGAGGGAATCACAAATTTATGACATGGGTAATGCTAGATTTTAGCATCGTGTTATATGGATGATGGTTTAGTTCATCTCATCTCATATGATTCATATTGATTCCAAGTGGGGTGATTTTTTAGAAAATATCATACATATATTATGAGGCACCATGGTTATAAAAATTATAAGACCTTTCATATCATCCCATAGTTATCATATGAGTCATCATAATTTTATATCGAGTAAGATCATTATTTAATTTTGTGTGCCTAGGATGTCAATATCTATAGTTTAAAGACATTAAACTCAAACAATATTGGTAGAAAATAGTTATTTTCACAATTCAAGGAATATGACTCCTTGTTTATGTTCAAAGATTTTAGATTATGGATATTTTTAAGGTCTTGTTGCTTTGAGAAGTTATGAATATTTTAAGGTCATACTAGCTCGACCATGGGGTTTCTGGTAGTTTAGGGTCATAAATCATGGAACATTTGTGAAGATTTTATATTCATAATTCTTGGAACCCTGAAAATATTTTTAGGTTTTCTTTCTTGGACCATGGGTATCCTCATGTGAAGTACTACTTCAGAAACATCACATTGGTGGGAGGTGTGATACGATCTCTATATATGGTGATCAAAGAGTATACCCCATTGGAATAGACCTTATGAATGAGGTAAGGAAATTCCCACTTGGGCACCAACTTCGGATTATTTATTTGGGTATCATCCTTGTTCTGAGAACCAGTACCATGTCACCGTATTGTATGGAGCAGAGGAAACCATATTTTTGAATTATATTTTCATCTAGTTTTGGTTTCTCTCTAGATTGGGAAATGTTTGGAAGTTTTTCTCTATGAGGGATTCCAAATCATCCAAGTGATCTTCTTTCATTCTTTCTACACTATTTTTTTTGTATAAATCTATTTAGATCTATGACATCTAATCCACAATGGGAATGACTTACTTGGTTTCCCATACTAGGGATATGAGGTCACAAGGGTGGAATTAAGAGTCATCATCCAATAAGTATAGAGGAAATTCATGAGATTATCAGGCCAACTCTTATTTTTTATAACCTAGTGTTTTCTATAGGATAATAGATTGTTTCTTATTTCATTCTTCAATCTACACATTTTCCTATGAATTCTAGTAAGTAGTAATGTTGGACCAGATTTTGTACTTCGTGTAAAATTTCATTAAATCCTAATCCTAAAAGTTAGTGCCTTATTATTTGAGAATGGAATGAAGAAATACAAATTGATATAAGGTGTGGTAGATCAAAAAAATGATCACAAACATATATTTAACATCATTGACGATAACTACTTCTTCCCACTTGGATTAGAATACCATTTCGGTTAGAATAAACTATAACAGGATATATTTTTCTAGTGGGTATGGACCTATGATATGAGACCCCATAGTGAAAAACGAAAATATTACATGGTGGTGTGGAGGATCTATAATGGTTGATGGAAAATAAATGAATTTCTCTAACACCCATCAAAACTATGAGAAAAAATGGTGTAGTTATGGAGCATGGAGGGCTAACTGTATCCCAATAATAGTATCCGTTGAGAGTGCTTCAGTCCCACATGATGGGTGAATTTGGACCCAAAATTGACCTCTAAAATAACCTGAGGTATCCCATGTATTTGGTTGTAATATACGATAATTTCATTAAACCCAGATCTTTTGAGGGTGGCATTAATTTATTCATACTCTGGAGTGTATGTGGCAAGGCTAACCGGTGGATTCACTTATGCGCAGCTCAGTCGCGATGGAGAGTACAATGCTAGGGATACTCGATATAGGGAGGGATCTAATAGTTTATTTCCACTACTATGGGGTGAATTTAGGGTCATAGAATATAATCACTAATGTAAAGTTGGTTTAGGTTCTTGTTATCATCATCTCAAATGGAATGGGGACAATGACCCTTGGATAGGCCACATGGATGATCAAATCATCATTTTCAGGATCATACAAGAATGTGGCTAAACTTTTCAAGTGTTCAGCTCAACCATTCTATAACATGGGAATTTTTTTCACCTCCATCATAGATGGTCATTGTACCATTAGTTGGTGGGTATGATCCAGTAGGGACATGAGCTCTTTCATCATAACAATGTGGTCACCATTAATATATTTGAGGGTTAACTTGGATTCTCCCTTCATATCCATTTGGGGGAAATAAATATCATCTTCTAACTTATGACCAATAATGAGAGCCTAATAATTTTCCTCATCATCAGTGAAACCTTAAAAGAATTGGAAAAATTATGATTGGACGTCTTGTGTTGGTGTGATAAAGACATCCACCTGGCCTACTCAATTAAGATTGGAATTATTAAGCATTATTCTAGTCGATCGTTGAAAATCACCATCAAAATATGTTTTCTAATACTCTTTGACATGATCCACTAAGAGGGTAGCCTCATTTGGGAAATCAACATTCAGGGGTAGTTCTTCAGGGGTGGATGTGTGTCCATGAAGTCTTCTATTGCCTAAAATTTGACAACCATATATGGGATGGACCTAATGTTGAAATACTAGAGGATCGCCTCCCAAAACAACATTCATCCAATAAACATAGGGTAATTGAAGATATACTTTAGGATTTTTACTTGTGTCACCAATTTTGTCTCATGATTCTATATATAATATCACAACTTCTACACTGTAAAAACTATTTCGAGGAAACTCTTATCTATAGGGGAGTATCTATTATATATATCGAGGATCATCCGACTATGATATTATAAACAATTTTCTATTACCTCTTTGTTTTTTTGGGATAGATAGGTTACAAGGGATCATTCCAAGGAAGTCCCATAAATGAACAATTTCTTTCCTAAAATGGAAGAAATCAAAACTGACAGTTGTAAAAGATAATGCTTAATGTTATAAATAATCGATATGGAACTCCTCATCCAATTTTTTAATAGGTACTTTATTCATTGGACATTAGAGGATCTTACACTATCCAAATAGATTCACATTAAATCAGTTTATATAGGTGAATAGACCTTGGAGGCCCCACAACTCTTAGAGATTCCATGGGGGAGGAATCTGATTGATGGACTTGATCATCTCTGGGTCAATCTCGATGACCATATATCTTGTAGTAAAGTGGAGAAACCTAATATAGGTAACCCTGAATGTGAACTTTAGGGAGTTTATCTTAAAGTGTATGAAATATAGGAAGATAAACAATTTCTCAAGATCCTTAAGATGGTCCAAATATGGTAGGATTTTTCCACCAAATAATCCTAGTATCATTCCACAGATTTCATGATAATTGGCGTGAAGATGTGGTGCATGGAAAGTTGATAAGTGGATTATGCCTTATTCAATCCCATGAGAATCAATTAAAAGTAGAAATTCCCTTATGGAACCATAATTATGGGAGACTCTACATCCTTGGGGGCCATCCATGTCTGATTATACCTAGAGTATCCATCCATAAAAGATAGGGCCTGGAACCCTGTTATAGCATTGATTAATAGCTTTTTCATTGGAAGGTAAAAACAATACTTTAGATAATGGTGGTTGAGTTATAAAAAGTCAATATTGATGATTACTTAATATCTATTGAAACAATACATATAATGTTAAGTCATTTTCTAGATTATTTATCTAATGTATGTTTATCTCCCTCCTCGATGTGATTTTATCACCTTCTTTCTTCCATAAACCTTTTACAGTTTGATGAAGATAGGGTGAAACTGGTGATGAAATTTTTGAAGATCTAATTTCTAATAGATGAACTTTTCAAAACAAAACATTTTACTCTCAATTATGCTTTGATTTGTGGTTCTTGCATCTACTATTTTTGCAGGATACATGTTTGTATTCAGGAACATAAACACAAATATATTTCTTATCAATTATTTATTCTCTACAAAATTACTTCTGATTTATTTGGATATTTTTTTCTTTATTTCTTGTAGGTAAAATATAGGCTTATGGTGAAAAAGAAATATGCACCCAAAGTACTCTTAAGGAACCATTTTGTATGATGATAACATTTGGGTAAGTTCATTTATTTCTTTTTACCATACTATATCATGTATGTTGAGAGGGGTCTTTGATTTGTGGTTCTTGCATCATATATTTTGGTATTTTGTTATATTTCTTTAAAATAGTCATTTCATGTCTTGAAGTGTTTTTGATAATATCTTTGGGATGTATTGAAGTATGATAGGGTGATGGGTGGAGGGGGGAAGGGTGGAGGGGTGCAGGGGGGAGGGGTGTCCTGGAAGGGGGGGAGGGTTGTCCAATAGGGGGGAGGGGAAGCCCAGCAGGGGGGAGGGGTGTCCAGGCAGGGGGAGGGGCTATCCAGTAGGGGGGGCGGGCTGTCCAGTCGGGGGGAGGGGTGTCCGGAAGGGGGGGAGGGGTGTCCGGCAGGGGGGAGGGGTATCCGGTAGGGGGGAGGGGTGTCCGGTAGGGGGGCGGGCTGTCCAGCGGGGGCGGGGCTATCCAGCAGGGGAGGAGGGTTGTACAGCAGGGGGGAGGGCTGTCCAGCAGGGGGGAGGGGTGTTCAGGTAGGGTGCAGGGCTGCCCAGCATGGGGGCAGGCTGTCTGGCAGGGGGCGGGCTGTCAGGCCGGGGGGGGGGGGGGGCTATCTGGTAGGGGGGAGGGGTGTCCGGTAGGGGGGAGGGGTGTCCGGAAGGGGGGAGGGGGTGTCCAGTAGGGGTAGGAGTTTTCCGGAAGGGGGGAGGGGTGTCCATCAGGGGGGGCTGTTCAGCAGGGGGAGGGGCTGTCCGGCAGGATGGAGGGCTGTCCAGCAGGGGAGGGCTGTCCGGCAGGGGGGGCTATCCAGCAGGGGGGAGGGGTGTTCGGTAGGGGGGAGGGGTGTACGGTAGAGGGGATGACCAACCACACGGTCATGCCGCGGTCACACCGTGATTTGGCCCTACTCTAGGACGACAACCTGTGGTCGTTACTCCTCCAGGATGACACCCTACGGCGGTCACGCCGCGGTCACGCCACGATCACGCCGCGGTCACGCCGCGATCACACCGTGATTTGGCCCTGCTCTAGGTCGACACCCTGCAGCAGTTACTCCTCTAGGACGACACCCTGCGGTAGTCACGCCGTGGTCACGCCGCTGTCACGCCGTGATGTGGCCCTTCTCCAGGACGACACCCTGTGGTAGTTACTCTTCCTTAGAGAAACACTGAATGGTTAGCTCTATAATTTTTCATATTTCCTCATTCCTAAACTATTTCTCCTCTCAGCACTTCATCTCATCCATCATTGCACAAAACATTCATAGCAGGTTGTACAAAGGCACAATTCAACTAAAAACATTGGTTTGGAATTGTTTGGAATATTTTATTGTACATGTATCACACAATATTTGTTTTGTAATTCTTCTTTTTCCTCATTCTCTTCACATGATGTCCGAACCAGATCATCCTCATCCTCTGCACATGTCGTCTGAACCGGATCAGCCTGTTGTGATGGATATTCAATGTCTGCTTTTGGCTGTTTTAGATGGAAATCCTTCCATAATTCCCATGTTATGTAACCTGTGTTTTTCATGATCCCATGGGGTATTACTCTAGGTATTCCTACACATTTATAGATCTCCAAACCTCACCGAATTAGGTATATCCGGGGACATCCAATCCTATAGTCAGCAAAGATTAGAATTCATTTCATTAAATCTTCTGAGAAAACATCCTCTCCTGCCCTCCATATCATCCTATTTGAAACAAAGTGGAAGATGTTGCCCCGCGGATGTCGCTGGACCGGGCCAACACGTTGTGGTCACGCCGCGGTCACACCGTGGTCACGCCGTGATATGGCCCTGCTCCTGGACGACACCCTGCGGAGGTTACTCCTCCAGGACGACACCCTGCGGCGGTCACGCCCCGGTCACACCGCGGTCACGCCGTGGTCACATCGCGGTCATGTCGTGATTTGGCCCTAGTCCAGGAAGACACCCTACGGTGGTTACTCCTCGAGGATGACACCCGGCGGCGGTCACTCCGCGGTCACGTCGCGGTCACGCCGCGGTCACGCCGGGATTTGGCCCTGCTCTAGGACGACACCCTGCAATGGTTACTCCTCCTTAGAGAAACATTGAAAGGTTAGCTCTATAATTTTTTGTATTTCCTCATTCCCAAACTATATATCCTCTCAGCGCTTCCTCTCATCCATCTTTCCACAAAACGTGCATAGAAGGTGGTACAAAGGCTCAATTAAACTGAAAACATTGGTTTGGAATTGTCTGGAATATTTTATTGTACATGTATCACATAATATGTGTTCGGTAATTCTCCTTTTTCCTCATCCTCTTCACATGTTGTCCGAACCAGATCATCCTCATCCTCTACACATGTCTTCTGAACCGGATCAGCCTATTGTGATGGAAATTCAATGTCCTCTTTTCTTTGTTGTAGATGAAATTACATCCATAATTCCCTCATCTCATGTAGCACTCATTGGAGTAGGATGATCACTACCAAGTTGAGTTTTAAAGGCTGCACACAATCTGTTTGATGCAATTCCAAAGATTTTGTTCTATTCTGAGGGCCTATTTCATGCTGGAGTTCCCACATTTCCCCCACAAGCTGGCAAAGGGAGGTCTATTTGGGCCTATGCAAACAGGGCTTGTTTGTTATGGACAAAGATGCAACTAGAGACCTGGTTTGCTTGAAGAGATTCCATGAAGGGTCTTCACTGTCGAGGAGACTAGCTCTGGTCTATATTTGGTAGTTGCTTCCATGATGGTTCCCACAACCGTTTGACTGAATTTCACACCAAACCAAGCCCTTCTAGTGACTATTTTTCGATGTACTATAAAAATACCATGGCCAACCCACCAAAATCAAACCATCTATTTAAGGGCCATTTCCACTCTCACTAAAAAAACCAAACTCAAGCCCTACTACAATTCCAAGCTCCTACTTCAATTTAGCCACTATGAACTCCTTCCCAGTCCCCCACCATTTTTCAATCCACCTAGGCAACCCATCCACAACTTGACCAACAATAAGGCCTACCCACCTCTCTACTTCTAAGCCACCAACCCCACATTTTCCACCAGGCTTCCCACTTTAAAACCATTCCAAACCTCACCCAATTCTAATAAATTAAACCAGAACCCTTAACATTTGAAGCCCTCATCTAAATTCCTGTTCCAACTCACTTATTTTAGACCCAATCAGCCCTGCCACTTCAGAAAAACAAGAGCAGCCTACTTAAAATCCAGTCCAACATAGTTTCCTTCAAGATTTCCCCCATGAGTCCACAGCCTCACGTCATCCAAATTATTAACCACCTGGATACGTGGAAGCCAGAAGTGGAGAGAGAAGGTTTATTTATATTTTTTGTAATATTTTATTCCATTGGAAGAGAATTTGTTGGATGATGCCACTTGTAATGAGGTACATAATTTCCTCTACCTCTTTCTTCCATTAAATATTATATAGATCCTCTGTAAAAAAATCAGTCTCCATCTCCGGGGAAGGAACTCTCAGCTACCGTTCTTCTGTTCTTCTTCCTGTTGATGAATAAAATTCCCCAAGTATATTGGGAAAATTTTATTAATTTTTCTTCATTTACCTCTTCTTACATACTGTTGATTTCAGTAGCAGGATTCGGTCTTTTAGAAATATCCCATGAAATCCATCTGTTGTCTAGGGGGTCCAGTGGGGGGGGGGGTCTGTCCTGGGGTGTCCAGGGTATGGGGGGGGGGGCTGTCCTGGGGGGTCTGTCCATGGGGTGTCTATGGGGTCTAGTGAGGGGGGGGGTCTATCCTAGGGTGTCCAGGGTCTGGGGGGTTTGTCCTGGGGGGTCTGGGTTTGGGGGGGGGGTAGGTTCTGGGGGGTGTCTATGGTCTGGGGGCTGTCTAGGTTCTGGGGGGTGGGGGGGGTCTGTCCTAGGGTGTCCACGGTCTGGGGGGGAGGACTGGTAGGGGGCAGGGGGCATGGGGCATGGGTGTCCAGTAGGGGGATGGGTGTCTAATAGGGGGAGGTGCTGTCCAAGCAGGGGGGGGAGGGGTGTCCGGTAGGGGGGAGGGGTGTCCAGAGGGTGTCCAGTGGGGATGTCCAGTTGGTGCATGGGGGCTGTACAGTGGCATGCAGGGGGGACATCGGGGACTAAGGGGGCATGGGGGGTGTTGGGGGGTGTTCAAGGGGGCTGTCCAGGGGATTGCAAGGGGGTGCAAGAGGGCTGTCCAGGAACCTAAGCCCATGCAGGTTATGAATGTCTCTATAGAGAAAATGAAGTGCTGTCCAGATCGGGAAAATATCATAAAACATCTCGCAGATACATCACAGGCACTAGGTATAACTATTTCACCACCTATAGATAGTGAGAACGGTGCTATAAAATCTGGTAACTCTATTTCAAATAATAATTCCAATGTTTTGTTTAATGTAGTACTACATGAAATGCTAGAAGATTTTATCTGAGGATGAGCATGTGTGACCATGATTTCACCAAGAAGTTTGTTTAGTTGATAAATAGTTTTTCTGGTAATGTTTTCCAATTTCAAATATGTTTTATTTTATTTCCATAAACATTTTATAGTTTATTCTGTTTTATTTTCCAGACTGATCATATGTATGTTTTCCTAGATTACTCATATATATCTAATTCTGAATTTTATTTCAAGTGTTTCCCAAGTCCTACTAAGAACCTATAATATGGGGTGGTCCTACTAAGAACCTATAGTATGGGGCCAGTGTCCAGCAGGGGTCTAGTGTCCAGCAGGGGTAAATATGCAAGGGGAGTCCAGTGTCCAGGGGGAGTCCAGTGTCCAATAGGGGTAAATATGATTTGGGCATCCCAAGAAATAGTTTCCAGGGGGAGTCCTGTGTCCAGTAGGGGTAAAATGGGGCTGGTAGGGGTGGGGGAGTATGGGTCTAGTGTCCAGAAGGGGTCCAGTGTCCAGCAGGTGTAAATATGCAGGGGGAGGGAGGGGGGTGCTGTCCAGGGAGGGGGGGGGTGCTGTCCAGGGGGGGTGTCCAGCAGGAGGGAGGGGAGTCCAGTAGGGGTGAGGGGGGGGGTGCAAAACATGGTCTGTAAATCTGATGTAGTTCAGTCTGTTCTTGTCTAATCTCATGCTGCTAAACATGTCAGAATTGATGAATTGGTGCCTGTTAAACCTGAATCTGGCAGTGCTGAAGATGTTGTGGTTACCAGATCAGATAAACTTGGTTATCAGATCAGGGGGTAGGGGGACATGTAGGGGACTTACAGGGGGCCTAGTAGGGGGCCTAGTAGGGGGCAGGGGCCTAGCACGGGGCAGGGGGACTAGTAGGGGTAGGGGAGCTGGAAGGGGGCATGGGGGGTGTGGCTGGAAGGGGAGCAAGCAGGGGGTGGCAGGGGAGAACTAGCAGGGGTAGGGGGTAGGGGGGACTGGCAGGGGGTGGCAGGGGGGGACTAGTATGGGGCATGGGGGAAAGGAAGGGGGACAAGCATTGGGTGGCAAGGGGGGAGGGGTGTCCAGGCAGGGGGGAGGGGTGTCTAGGAAGCGCGGGAGGGGTGTACAGGCTGGGGGAGGGGCTGTCTAGCAGGGGGAGGGGTGTCCAGGTAGGGGGAGGGGTTGTCCAACAGGGGGAGGGGCTATCCTACACGAGGGGGGGGAGGGCTGTCTAGCAGGGGGAGGGTTGTCCAGCAGGGGGGAGGGGTGTCCAGGAAGGGGGGAGGGGTGTCCAGCAGGGGGAAGGGTGTCCAGGCAGGGGGAGGGGCTGTCCAGCAGGGGGGAGGGGCTGTCCTGCAGGGGGAGGGGTGTCCAGCAGGGGGAGGGCTATCCAGCAGGGGGGACGGGTGTCCATCAGGGGGGAGGGGTGTCCAGGAAGGGGGAGGGGCTGTCCAGCAGATGGGGAGGGGCTGTCCTTGAGGAATGTCTAGCTGAGAACAAGCATTAATAGGTGTAACATCAGGTAGAGTAAAATTTGGCAGCCCAATAAGTATATGTCATGTGTAACCTATAGGGTGAGGTCTGTAATGATGCTCCTAGACATGTTCTGGTTGTGTAAAAAATGTTGGAAACTCTCTATTATCTATTTCATGATTCATGTATGTTGGTTGTTGGTACCCCATGTTGATAGGATGTTTCATCTTAATTTTAGTTGTGGTAGAGAACCCTCTTTGATAAGGTGCTCAAGTTGGGAGTACGAGTTGAGGATCTGCTTATAGAATATATCCAGCAGAATTGTGCTTTACCAGTTTCAGCATGAACACATCCTTGGGCATGGGGGGGCTGGCAGGGGGGGACTGGCTGGGGGCAGGGGGGGCTGGAGGGGGGGGGGGACTCGTAGGGGGCTGGGGGGCTGGCATGGGGACAAGCAGGGGGCAGGGGCAGGGGGGACTGGCAGTGGGGTGGCAAGGGGGGACTGGCAGGGGTGGTAGGGGGGTACTGGCAGGGGGGTGGCAGGGGGGTGTCCAGGGGGGTGTCCAGGGGATGTCGAGGGGGTGTCCAGGGGGTGTCCAGGGGGTGTCCAGGGGGTGTCCAGGGGGTGTCTAGGGGGTTGGGAGGGTATTTTTTTATGGATTTGGACACCCTATAGCCACCGTTTAAACCGTGGCTATTGGTTTATTACCATAGTTATTAACCATGGATATAGACATAATGCCACGGTTTTAAACTCTGGCAATTAAGTCTATCCGGCCTTTAGTATAGCCACGGTTTCAACCGTGGCTATAGTGTTAATGCCACGATTTGGAACCGTGTCTATTACCTATAGCCACGATTTGAGGGCCGATAGCCACGTTTTAGAACCGTGGCTATAGCCCGAATTTTCAGTAGTGGTAGTTAAAGCCTAGATATTGTAATAGTGGGAATGAGCGGAACTAACTAATAAATGATTATATATGTTTTCCAAATATGTTTACTTTTATCCAATAAATTTCAGAGGCATAAAATCTGAATGAATCCAATTTTAATCATACATATTCTAATATTCTTTAAAAGGTCGATTAACCACATTTTGATGGAGAACACTTTTTAAATATACTTTTTGACATTTTCATGTGTTATATTTGACAAAATAAAATTATAATTTAGAATCAGGACATCAAAATTAACTTTGTGTAAATTTTTTGTATTTTTCCGATAAAGTTTATTTTTTAATGAATAGTCAAAAATGTTGTATTTTAATTCAAAAACTATTTTTAACCTAATTTATTTATATGATTATATTATCATTTGAATTGATTTTAAAATGAAATTAGAATATATTTTTACCATTTAATCCAATATTGGTCGTTGGAATTAATTTCATCATGAAATTGGACTTAAACTAGTGTCAATCTTTTGATACTTATTGTTTCATAAAAACACGCTATTTTCTCTTACAGCGGGAATTAATTATTAAATTATTTAATGTAACTTATATTTTGTGAATTTTATAAAATAGAAATCATTTTTTAATTCGGAATATCAAATATAGATTAGGGTGATTTTTTGGTATTTTTCTGAAAAACATCAATTTTTGATTAATAGTAAAACCACTAAGTGGTAGTTTAAAAACTGATATTTCGTTTAAATGAAACATTACCACATCTGTGATTTGAATTTCAAAAATACAACATACATGGTTATAATTAGGATGTAAAATTTGGTTCAATGGGATTAAAATAATTTTTTTGGTGAATAGTAACTTTTAAGTTTTAATCACGATTAGAGGTAATTAATGTAGTTTAAGGTAAAAATAATGTTTTAATAATATGAAATGACCTAGACACATGACCTACCCTTATTGGATGTGTCATGGCCGACCATGTAAATCCATGGGTCATCTTGGGGACCCCATGGAGCCACATTGGTAGGAAAATGACATAAATAACTTTTTATTTAAAGTTAAAATAAAAATGTCACAAACATGAGTTGTTTTACTAAAACAATTTTACTTGAGATTAAAAAATTCCGCTTTTTTTACTATAAATAGTCATTGTAAGGATAAAAATATATCCTACATCATAGTATTTTTTTTATAATTTTAGACGTTAAATAAATTAACTTATTTATGAGATCATGATGATGCAGCGATTACCTCATTATATAAAGATTTAAATAAAATGAAAAATAATGTAAACTCTAAGACCTACATATGTCAAAAACCTATTTCATGGGTGAATTTCGAACCCTTATCACCTTATCCTCTAAATATATCAATATGGGACCTTTAAAATCCGAAAATAATTTTAAAATAATGTAAGGCTTTTTGACTTTCCAAGAGTGCCCCTCCACTCCTCTTATAAAAGGCCCCCACCTCTACCACCTTACACACACCTATCAAGCCTTTGTCTCGGCCAACCCCTGACCATTTCATCTCTCCACATCCCTCTATTCATCATTGAATCCTCAATTTTGGAATAATCCTTTCCAAGTAAGCCTTTGAGCTCAAATCAAAATGAGTAACCCAATTTAATGTTAATGTCTTCCCTTGTGCTCTTTTATTTTATTTTGCTTCTCCAACCCTATAAACTCTTTTTATTCCATTCTTTTGTAACAACACCAACATATTAAATATACTAGGATGTTGTTATGTGAATTATTAGAGCTACACTTACACACAACTTCATCTAATGGTTAAAGAACATACTATTTCTATGGATGGTGAATTTCTGCCTCACGAAACGATGATTGATCAATCTTCTCTTAACACCTTTCATGGTGTCCATTATGATGTCACTAAATTTTATATATGATATATATGGTTTTTATGTTTTCTATATGCCTCTGAATTTTATATTTAAAACATGAAATTATGATTTTCATGTTGTGAAAATGCGATAATTTCATACGAGGAAGTGTGGACTACCGCCCCCTCAAGTGATGTGACTCGTTCATGCAATACATTGAATGTATAAAGAATGAAATTAATGAACATATGTGACCTATATAACATATATATTATACTATAATTATAATATATATATATCTCAATTATTTTTAATTAATATGACAAAGAAATGAAATTGGCGTTCATGGGTACGTACGGCTTACCGTCTCCATGAACGGTAAATTTCATTTCTTATCTCCAAATGTTTTGTAATATTATAAGTAAATATATATAATGGATATATATGTCATATATTACATCTAAATTATGGATATCATTCTGGAATTATAATATATATATATATCTCTTTTAACTTTAATTCCATTAATATGGCAAAAAAATGAAAGTAGCATTTATGCGTATGTACGGCCTACCGTCTCCATGAACGGTTTTAATTTTTTATCTCCAAATGATATGTAATAGTAAAAAATGAAAATATAATGGATATATTTGATATTTAAAACATGAATAATATTCTGGAGATGATGTACCTATAACTAAATGGAAAATTCTTTGCCAACAAGTTCAATTTTTACTCATGTACCGAACATCGACAAAAATGTCTGATATGAACTCACTTAACTAACCAATTATTATAACAATATAATATGTGATATCAACTGAATAATAATATTTAAAGGATTTCCTTGAAAAATTATAAATTGAGAAAATTTTATTTTTCAGGAGATTAATGAACGATCGAGTCATGTCGGACACGAGGTAAGGGATCCGACCTCTCTCTTTCTTTTCAAGTACCCTCTATTATGTCATTTCATTTATTCTCCATGTTCTTATGTTGGAGGATGTTCATTAATATTCACCATAATGAAATTTATATTTTCATATGATGAGTTACCTCCTCTTACTCTCATCAATTCATTTTAATAATTTTTATGTGGCGCTGTTAGGCTGCCGAATTTTCGTAAGGGATCCTCCCCCTCCCTTTCTTTTTAAGTACACTCTTTTATGTCATTCCTTTTAAACTCATATTTCTTATGATTGGGTTGTTATTTTATATTACTCCTACTAAAATTTTTATTTTCATATGATGAGATACCCTATTTTCTCTCACCAATCCATTTTGGAAGTGTTGAGTGGCGCCATTAGGCTGCCGAATTTTCATAAGAGATCTAACCCCTCTCTTTCTTTTTAAGTACTCTCCTTTATGTCACTTCTTTTAGACTCCTATTTTTTATGATGGGGGATTTTATTTTATATTCCTCTTGCTGTAAATTTTAATTAAATATGATTAGAGACCCTATTTGATCGCATCAATCCATTTTTTTTTATGTTTTAAGTGGCGCTATTAGGCTGCTGAGTTTTCATAATGGATTTTTTATCTCACTTTTAGTCCCGTGAGATTTATGCTTCATTTGCCACCATTTCCATTGAGTGGTGTATTTAATTTCAATTATAAATCTTTGTGTAATATAATTTCATTTATGGGTATTTACATATTCATTGTATGACCCTTCATTCATGGGGTGTACGTTTCGAATGTTACCCATGTCGGTAAGGGAACCTTTCACCCTCCTCGTTTTAAAAGACTTCTTTTTGTTGGGTCATTTAATTTAAATATTGTTATGATGGGATATGTTATTCTATTTCCTTATTGATGTAAATTTTATGTCAAAGTGATGAGATACCATTTTCTCTCTCATCAACTCTTTTTCTGAATTTTGAAGTGACACTGTTAGGCTGTCGAATTTTTACAAGGGAACGTTTTAACCCAATTTCGATTTATTTGGGTTCAACTTGTACTTCTTGAACATGTCATCCTATGAATATGTGTAAATGAAATCTGATTGGTTGACACTAAATATCAACTTATATTGGGTGTATTTATATTTCTCACACATAATTATGTGATAGATTTATCCTTAATTTAAGGATACCATCTTTATAATGGATTTCATCTCAATTTACATTTCCATTGAGACTTCATAGTTGTTATGCACCAATTCACTCTTATATGGTGTGTATACTTTCCATTGACATATTATATCATGAATACCTTTATTCTCATGATATTAAAATGTTCGGATTAAATGTTATTCCGCAATTATTTGTATTCAAGAGTCTCTCATTTTGTTAAAAAATGTTTAACAATAATATTGTTTTAAATGTTTTAAAGATTTATGATTATAAATATTTATGTTTAATGTCAATGTTTTCAAAATGGTGTTCATTATTTATTTATATGGACATTAATGTTTTATAATTATAAATTCAAAAATCTATTTTAAACGGTTTTTGAAAATGGATTGATTAATTCAATATCTTGGAATTAATTATTTTGATTGAAAATGAAATTTTTCATTGAAATGTTTATATTTTCAAAATTTTATGTGTAATAATGGTACTTGGACATTTTACGGGTGGTTACGTGATAATCCATATGACGGGTGGTTCCGTGAATACCAGGATGGGTGGTTACGTTATAACCTCCAATACATTGGGTATGGAAGTTGGTCGTATGGCTATTCCATTAAGTATGTGTGGAAGTCGACAGTATGGTTATTCCATTTCATTATCTTTATGTACTGAGTTACATTTGTATGTTATGTGTTCTTTATATGGGTTGTATGGTAATCTTTTGGTTACAAAAGGGTATGTAATGGTCTTTTATTCATTGAAGAGTTTTTTTTACTACTTCATAAAGTTAAAAATTATTACTTTGATAATGTATACATGGTTTACTTGTTGTTTTGAAAAACTAACAGTTTTCATTCTTTGTGTATCCCTTACGGAGATTTTAATGCTCACCCCACATTTTTTGAAATGTTTTTCAAAGGACTTAATGTGTAATATGGTAAAGGATGGGATCAAGGGAAAGTCATGCTATCTAAAACATGGAACAAAACATGTTTCTTTTTAAGAGTTTTTATTTTACGGAAACTTAGTAGAAGTGTATACTTTGTAATCTTTTGAGATGTAATAGTTATGTCCTAATTATATAACACTCTAAAACATGAAAATATCCTCAATGTGAATTATTCATTTAATTCAATATTATGTAAGGTTTAAGGATGGGCCTTATAAATAGCACCAAAATGAACAAAAACACCCAACATGAAACCATTGTAGGAAAGCAGATGCATTAGAGAAATGAATCACACTAATAACACCATGAAAATACCTATGAACGTGAACCATCTGACAGAGAGACAAAACATGGTAGTGTCGTACCTGTCGCGCCTCTCCAAGTGACGCCCCTAACTGGCCAAGCACCAGGTCTCTATCGATGCAAGGAAATGTGTGATGCATTTTGGCTATAAGGTAATGTTGAGTCCGATGTTCATTGTACCTTATGAAATCTTTGATAATTTTAGATAAGTTTCTTTTAGTGTGGAATTACCTCCATGTTTATCCCAGGTACACAATGTTTTTCATGTTTCAATGTTATGAAAGTATATGCCAGATCCATATAATGTTTTGAGGCCAGAGGTAGTTCAGTTGGAAGAGAATCATTCATATGAGGAACAACTAGTCAAGATTCTATATCAAAGAGAGAATGTGTGGTGGAATAAAGTAAATTATCAGGTAATTGTTTTGTTGAAAAACAATATGGTAGAAGAGGCAACATGGGAATATGAAAATGCTAAGAGGGATAAATATCCCCACTTATTTGTTATGGGAATAAAATTTTGAGGACGCTATTTCCAAAAGGAGGGAAGGATGTAAAAACCCATGTAAATATAAAATAATATATTTTCATATTTATTAATATTTTAAAATCAAATATTAATTATACTTTAAAGGGTTTTCTATGTTCGATGGCGTACCCGATACGCAACACCGAGTTTCTTTGAAATCTTTCGTTGCACACTAATAATATATTAATATTATATTAATTAGTAGTTAACACATAGTCTTTGTATTGATGGGAATGAATATAACTAACGTTAATATGATTATAAAAGTTGGTAAATGTTTTTACACTTATCCAATACATTTTAGAGGCTCAAAATTTGAATGATTCTAATTGTAAGCATAATTTGGCTTAAATGGTTGATTTACTGCATTTTGATGGAAACCCCTTTTTAAATATATTTATAGTCACTTTTATATGTTCTATTTTACCAAATAAAATTCTTCTTTAGATTTGAGACATCAAAATTTAAATTGGGTAATTTTTTGGTATCTTTTTGATAAAATAGAATTTTAAATGAATATTGAAAACTCATGTATTTTAATTTAAAAGTGCATTACCATCTAGTTTATTTATATTGAAATATAAACTTTTTAATTGTTTTTAAAGTGGAATTAGATTATAATTTTACAATTTAATCCAATTTGGGTCATTGTAATAAATTTCACATTGAAATTGGACTAAACAACTGTCAATATTTTGATAGTTATTATTTCATAAAAACATGAATTTTGTTTTGGCAGCGTGAATTAATTTAATTTTTTTTGAAACTTTGGTGTTTTGAATTTTGTAAAATAGAAATAATTTGTGAATTTATAATATCAGTTATACCTTAGGATGAATTTTTGGTATTTTTCTCCAAACATCAATTTTTGATGAATAGTGAAACCACTTAGTAGTAGTTCAAAAACATAATTTTTCATTTAAAACTTTTTTTACCACTTTTGTGAATTTAATTTCCAAATTTCTACATACATGGTTTTTATTAGTAAATAAAATTCAGTTCAATAAGTTGAAAATAATTTTTGGGGAATAGTTACTTTGACTTTTTTTAACGTGATGAAAGGAAAATAAGGAAATTCAAGGTAAAAATAATATTACATTAATATAAAATTACCTTAACACTTGTCCTAACATTATTAGATGAGTCATTACTGACCATGATAATCCTTGGGTCTATATTGTGACACCATGGAGCCACTTATGAGTGATAATGAATTTTTTTTTAATTAACATAATGTGAAGGAAAAAGTGAAAAAAATATCTTTTAGTAAATTAATTTTTACAGGGGGTCATATAAGTTATATTTTATAAAATTAATATTAATTGGAAATCTAAAAATATCTCATAATTCATAGTATTATTTTTTATAAATTTTAGACATTGAATAAATTATATTATTTATGGCATAATAATGATGCAGTATTGACCTCATTAATAAATGATTTAAATAAATATAATTATAAAAAAATATCCAAAACCTTTCCAATTCTTTTTTAATTATTTTATTTCGACAATAAGTCATCTTATCATTGACATTAATGATTTTTGGTCCTTTTTAAACCTACGATATGTTTATAGTAAAATAATTGTTTCAAACGTTTCTAAAGAGCACCTCCTCCCCCTTATAAAAGGACACCACTTCTAACCCATTCGTCACACCTTTCAAGCTCCGTGGAACTTCTAAACACAACCCAATTAAGCAACCTACATTCCTATAATCTTCACAGAATCCTTACCATAGGAATAAGGCACTTTAAGAAGTCATTTTGGTTCAAACCAAAGGATGTTACCTAAATTAAAGGTAACAGTTTCTCTTACTTTCTTTTCATTTATTTTACATCTCCATCCTCTACACTCTTTTTTTACTTCTTTTTAAAACAACAACAGTATCCACAATATAATAGGTTGTTTTTATGAGGAATATTCGAACTACACTTAGGCACACCTCTTTCAAATTGAAGAAGAACATACTGTTTCTTTGGATTAAAACCTAATGCCTCACGAAATGATGATTGTTCGATTATCTCTTATCGTCTATCATGGTGGACATTAAGATGGAACTGTATTTATATGTGATATATATAATGTTTATATTTTCTTTAGGATTCTATATTTTTCATTTATAGAATACCATTATGGTTTCCATTATGGATAATGGTGTTGATTTCTTTTGAGGAAGTGCGGACAACCACCCCCTCAATGTGATATGACTCATTCATTCCTTACATGGGACCTATAAAGGATAGAGCTAATGATATTATATAGGATATTATACTGTAAATATAATATAACTTTTTCATCATAATGTTTTAATTTCACTAAAATATGAAATAGAAATGAAAGTATCATTCAGGCGTACGTACGGCTTACCATCTCCATTAAGAGTGTATTTCATTTCTTATCCCCAAATTATATGTACTATTATAAATATATATATAATAGATATATATGATATATATGATATATAAATCATGATTATCACTCTCGATATAATGTAATTTTGACCATTTGAACAACTTGTAATTATAAGAAGTCCATTTTTGACTAAAGTACCAAATATCGACAAAACGAACGTTATTACCATAAATGATTTCAAAATGTTTATAAATGGTAATGAATGATATAAAAAAATAATAATCATTAAAAATGATTTTATGTACGTCTAAATTAACATTATTTTATTATTTAATAGAATAAATAACGAACGAGTCATGTCGGACACGAGGTAAAAGACTTCGTCTAAATCTCTTTTCATTAAGGAATATTTCAATAATATATACCTTCTTCTTTTACCCGGTGTATAATAAAACCCATTGAAATTTAATTTCATTCAATGGGAATATATTTTCTTCGAAGTGTTTTACTAAACAAAAACTGGAAGGTCTTTAACGTTAGCGACAACAATGACCTCTCTACCTCCGTAATAGTTATTTTGATTCCTCTATAAGACTTAATGTTTTCTAAAATGAAAAAGAAATGAATTATTCTATTTTGGGGTGTTTTGGTAATGAAAATGGTTTTTGAATTTGAATTATTATTTCAATATATTGAAATAATTTCTTTTGTTTAAATATTAAACATTATTATTGAAATTTTCATATTAGCAATACGTTATGTGTTATGATTTTATGATGGTACTATGAAATTTGATGGGTGGTTACGTGATAAACCAAAGACGGGTGGTGCCATGATAAATCAGGACTGGTGGTTATGTTATTACCTCCAATTAATTGGGTATGGAATTCATCCCTGTGGCTATTCCACTTAGTGGTATGTGCGGGAGTCGACCGTATAGTAATTCCACTTATGAATATTTTTTCCCCAAGTTACCTTGATATGGTACGTGTTCATTATATGGGTTTTATGGTAATATGATGGTTAAAAATTTGTATGTATTGATATTTTCTTCAATGAAGAGTATTTACTACTTCATAATGCATAAATATATTACTTATGATAATGTATTCATGGTTTACTTTTTGTTTTGAAAAACTAACAGTTTTCTTTCTTTATGTATCCCTTACTGATCATTTAATGCACATCCCATGTTTTTGAAATGTTTTTTAGAGTACATAAAGGGTAATAGGGTCATGGATGGGATAAAAAATTCATATTTTCCAAAACATGGAACTACACAATGATATATTTTTTCAAGAGTTTATATTTAAAAAATAAATGGAAACTCAGTATAAGTGTCTACATTTTAATTTTTAGAGATGTAATGTAACAGAAATGCACCAATTATATAAAACTCTAAACATTAAAAGATCCTCAATGTGAATTATTATATTAATTCAAGATTATGTAATGTTTTAAGGTCTGGTAATTATAGTTATATATAACTAAACCCAATAAATCATCTCCCAAAATACCATTAATCACATTAAAATTTTATTACTCAAAATATGATAAAACAGGGCATGTTTGACATTGATGATCTGACTGAACATAATATTATAAACACATAATGGTTTCTGTTAAAAAAATTATAAAAATTATAAAATATCTAATCACATACCAACTATAATATAATAAAAATGAAACTCCTTGTTCAAGTTGCATAAAAATATTATTTAACATATTATCATCAATATCGTTAAATATGACTAGTTTTCAACAATCACATAATTTAATACTCATATGATAATATTATTCCACTTAAATAACCTACTAATTTATTTATAGTTTTACATAATTATGGAAACCACTTATATTAAAATACCCATTTATTCAATTTATAACTTCTCCTATTATACCTCATTTTTCTTATATCACCAATGGTATTAATATTATATCCTAAAATTCATTACACATGATACCTTTCATGACACAATCCATTTAACAAAATCATATATATCCTTGTACACAGGGAAAAAATAATTGTGATCTCAAACACCCAATAAGGGAGAACATAATAATTTATAATTTAATTTAAACAGTGATCATAAAATGAACATAATGGTATGATGACATAATTATGGTGAATGATCATAACATAAATTAATTCATAACCATCAAAACCTAGACCATTTAACATGTAAAATTGAATAAATATTTAAAAAATTAATGTGTCATAAGAATAAATAATCATGATTCATGTGATGTCAATCATGGTCAATGAAAACAAATAAAAACAAACAATGAGAATAATGAAAATGCATTGGAATCTGGGAACATTATCTTCATAACATGAGTTAACTTATCATAGAAATAACTAGATCCCCTTTAAATCCAGTAGAAAAACATTCCATGTTAACTCCCCATTTCTATCGTTCAATGACAATGAACATTACCCAATTAATTATGGAGATATATCAGTATCACATGTTGTATATGATGTATCCATATTACCTATCATATAAGTTGTATCATGTTCATCCAACATTATGATCTGTATTGATATCAACCGTCATTATTATCAATACTAGTCTCACCAATCATCATAAATAATTTACAAGTACTATACAAGATTATAATATATAAATCATTGTATTTTTACAATCATTATTTTAATAATAATATTAATCCATTTGTAACTTGATTATCCAATGAAAAAGAAGTCTGTTCCTTGTTATTATCTTTAGAATAATCATTGTAATCCATCCAATGAAATTATATGTATTGTATCGTAAGATAATTTTCTATTTTTAGTATAAGAATCATTTTATGATAATGACATAGGTAAAAATACCAATATAAATTCCACCTAATCATTTCATGGAAAACAAGGGAAAACCCATCCCATTTTGGTAATATTTTATATGAACATCCACAGGTATTTTGAAAAACATTCATTAAAAATAAAATTTAAAAATATGGTCATGATAGTGGTAAAATAAATTCACTTTGAAACTATTTAGCATACACATTCTTTTCAAACATGTGTTGGTATAGTTAAGCTTGAACCATATGTAAAAAAGTTATCAAATATCCTTTTTATCCATTTTAAAAAACATCATAGAAGGTACAAATAATGTGAGAATGTGTTATATTCATACAAAATAAAAATATTTAAATGAGATAAAGAACATGGATGAATAGTTTTGTAAAATGTTTTTAAAAAATAAAATCATCATTTAAATATAAATATCCATTTACATGCTTGATGAATGTAAAACCATTTAAAATAATGAACCTAATAAGGAGAATAAAACAATATGGATATAAAAATATTCAAGGTATTATATTTCAAGAGTCACAGAAAAATAATATGAAATAATATAGGTGCCTCTGATGAAAACATGTCTCAGAGAAGGAAATTTTAGAAAATAAACCCTTGCAACATGGGAAATGCTTGAATCCCCCCCATTGAACAAAGGATCATACCACTATTACATAAAAATAAACATAACCTTAAAATAATATTAATAAAAAAAATCATGAAATATGTTCACTATATAACTTAAATCATCACTTATAACATGAATTTTTTCAATAAAATTAAAATTTAGACCATGAAAACCATTGAAACATTTATATAATTTAATATAAATATCTAATTAAAGGGATAGACTCAATGGAAAATTGTCTATCATGATTAATGATTAATTCATGATATAATATCATAATAGGTAGAATATACCCCTTATAAATTAAACGAGGTTCGTATTACATTACATGTCTCAAGGAAAAAATATTGAGATAGATATTTTTTACTATGAAAAAATAATCGATGTTGTAATTAATCTATAGAGTGATTATGCATAAAAATTTTAAAACAAAAAGAAAAAAATGGAAATACAAAATTTTAAAAATAGATGGTCATTTCACATATAATCTTTTTATAAAATTGTTAATAAAGTGGAATTATGATAAAAATAATGGAAATTGAGTTAAAAACCCCTTTACTAGAGTCCAAACATGCATCGTATGTCCATTAAATCCAATATAATCAAAATATTTAAACTATTTACTCGTTTAAAGAAATTTTAGAGTATAAAAAATTTTATAATTAAACTATTCATTCATGTATGTCAATTGAATAATTAATTTTTTTTGTAAGTTATCTTTCTATCATGCATTTTAAGGACACTAAGGTCAGAGTTGTAATCGAATTCATTATGGTGATGGTGTTCCAAGTTGTCATTATTCAATAATTTGTAAAATATTAATTAAAAAATAATATTGAATTTTATAAATTAAAAAAAATTATATAAACTCTATAAAATGCATACTTGAAAAATGTATCAGTTTTCTTCTTCAAGCTCATTTTCCATATGTAAGCATGAATGATGTCATCATTTTACAAATGATGGAAGCTTATGAAAAATGAGGATATCTTATATAAAAAAATATTAATTATTTATTGAAAAATAAATATAAATATATTATACCCACCGTTATCTTTATAAGAAAAGATGTTGGAAAATGATGCATATGTCTTCATTGAGGTGGTGGTCTACGCATACACACAAATGATGTATTTTTCTCCATTTAGCAATTCCATGACCCCAGTAGCAAATATATAGTGCCTCACCTTTTTAAATTGGATAATATATAAGTTTTTAATCTGAAAGAAATAATTATTTATATGTTTTTAAATATATATTACGTAGAGGAAGCTTAGATTATATTTATAAAAAATAAAATACAACATAGAAAATATTTTAAACACCATCATTATTCTAGAATAACCCTGTATAGAATTCACAATATATATCATCGTATCATGGGGAAAAACATATGAAATGGGTCAGCTCATATTCTAAATAATGGTAAATAATATAGTGTACGCTATTATAAATAATTTTAAACCATTAAGGTGTGTTATATAACTGAAACACAAGCATTTTAATCATAATTTGGAGCCTATTATGTTATTAATAAATAAAATAAGTCCATATAAACATTCAAATGGTTATTATAATAATAAACTACTCACATTTTGTATCAACTACTAATTTCATAATTTCATAATGCATAATTTATGACATCATAAACATACAATCATGGTTTCATTAAAAAAACCATTCATAGGTAAGTAAAAAACCAAACCTGATGGTTCAATTAATCCTACTAATGCATCAATGGGATATAGTGGGAACAAAATTTCAATTGCTATGTCCAATTCATTGCTCAATTGAAAATAATGAAACATAACCAACATATTTATTCATATTAAAATAAGAAAATGTAATGTTAATATATTAAATATAAACCATGAATGGAATCAAAATAGCACATACATAATGAGACATATCATAAACCCTTAAATAGAAAATCATATTTTTTATAATAATAAATATAACATAATTATACAGAAAATCTAACAACTGATTTTTACATAGATGAAAATCATTTAATAAAATCATTAAAAATTTCATTATATAAATACCACCTTTTTTACTTTGAAATAATTTAAAAGTGGTTCGATTTTAAAATAAATCATGTAGTTTCATATAACCTTGTATTATTGTAAGTGAATATATAAAACCTTAAATCCTAACAATGGTGGAAAAATATGATAACACTGCATGAGAAAAAAACACCCATATTGTTGAAAAATAAATAAAGTACCCCTTTTTGATAACAACAAAAAGAATCATTGAAACCCCTCTTATAAAAAGTAAATCTTGGTTAAAGGTCATTAATCATTTTTTGGATAATGGTAAAAATATATTGGAAAATAATTATCAGAATCATGGACATGGAGATATATCTTCCCCATTAAATACTTATTTATAAATAATATCGTATAATAAGGAGATTGTTAAATTACACATACCTTGTAATTTCCCTTACATGATGGCATGTTAACCTCCTATATAATAGATAAATCATGTTATTAAATTATATAGAAATATAACCAACATTATTATATCTTATATGATCCTCTTATATCTATTTTATAATATTTCATTTTCTCCATTTTTTGGTGTTAAATGATTTATTTTCATATTATTATTTTATTGTGTATGATATATATTTCTTATTAAAAGGATATACTTTTTTCATATCTATAATACATTTAATTTAGTATATATTATATTAATTCTAATTATACATTTTATTAATCCTTATAGAATGGTTACCATAGACAATGAATCTCATCACATCGTGGAGCTTGTAGGCCATACGTATTGACAATCGACAATATTATTCCCTTAGATGTAATGTGGTAAGGAATTAGATGGTATATTAATTATAAAAAATTAATATCATTTAATATTTATGTTTTATTTCTACTATATTTCTCATTATACCCTTAAAACTAATTTTATTATGATAAACAAATTACACCACAACATGGAAATGGAATGCCATACATATACAGGAATGGTGATATTATTTTTCATATGATCGATAAAGATTGAATAAAGATGACCAATAATTATAATAAAAAACATCATATATATGATACTTTTTTATTATTTGATAATGGAAAAAAATTATTAGGAAGTAGAAGAAGAAATAATTTTGAAGCAGCTGGTAAAGGCGATTACCTCTTCTTTAGAGAATCTCTATTGGATCACCTATTATGGATACTAGGCATGGCCTTTTGAGAAACCAAGAACCTCCAAGATTTATTTAGTAAGGTATATATGGTAAATTAAAAATTCTTGGTATATTAATAATTCTTAATGTTGTGTGAGGAACTGAGAGAGGATGTCACTTTTTGTAAGAGAGGGGAGGGGCACCCTTGTAATCATTTAATATAAGAAACAAAAATAAATTAATTTCTGATATAAAATATTTTTGGAGTGATTTTTTTATAATCTATGGTAAATATGGGTCAAAATATAATCAAATACTAAAATATAAAATAATATTATATATTTTTAACCTTATCTTTTGGATTAAACAGTAAATTAATTCTTTTAGCTCTTATTGTCGATTCATGTGTTTTTATATGATAAGGGTTAACATAGTTAAATTAAAATTCCAAATACACTTCAAATGGATCATTTAACAAATTTATTACCTTATTCTATTTATATGGAAAAAATTTATTATTTTATTAATTTTATATCATTTAATAAAATATTATTTATTTTAACAAATCATTTCAGTCAATTTTGATATGATTTATTACATAATGTTTTGAAAAATATCAATACATTAGATAAAATAGATAAAAATCTGTGAACACATCCCAAATATGTCTAGGTATGAAATAAATTTTTTTAATGACATTATTTATAAAAAATAATATATTTTTGATTATTTTTAATTTCTATTATTTTATATGCCTATTAATAAAATAATTACTGCAGATTTATTGTCTCAACATTTACGGTAATTGTTTCATACCAAAATATTATAAATTAATTTCATCGATGTATATAGTTATTTTATACATCAACAATATGATTTAGATAGAATATATATCATTTATGTCGTTGTAATTAAATTAATATACTTATGATAAATAAGAGTATGATATTTTATCATTGTATTTGATGTAAATAATATCTATTTAATTTTCCTGGACAACTATCCATTTAATGAATCAATTCTGAACATATTTTATTGAGGGTATAGTTTTATTTAGCCAATATGATTTTTTAATGTGTTTATGATATTTTATATTCATTAAAATATTAATTTTTATACATAATAGCCTATTTTCCCCTTAACAATGGTAACAAAAATATTACTAATGTTTCTATTCATAATTCCAAAAATATAAATAAGACTATATAAATAATTTCTACAAACTTATACCTAATATGTAATTGATTTTAATAATAAAAAAAATTATAAATTATTTTAAATGTAATCCCCTTTACAGGGTGAGAAAACAGTTTATTAATTATTAATCATGCAAAAGATTGAATAGTATTTATGTCTGGATTCAATGTAAAAAAGGATTCTGATGACTTAAATAGGATTAAATAATAAAAATATAATCTATTAATAAGGTTTCTTAAAAATAAATTTACAATAAAAATTATTTTTATGCAATAAATTATTTCAATTATACGTTAGTATAATTTAATATAAATCAAAACATGAATCTTATATGATATGTACCAAATATTCAAAGAAGAACTTTTCAATATTCCTATTAAAAATAAGACAATTTTCTTTCTAATTGAATATATGAATGTGTAACAAATTGTTTCTAAAAAGTGTTAAACATTAAAATATGGTAAAATTACCATTTTTTAAAAATACTTATCTTATGAAAAAATGGATTTTTTATATCATGTTTATATAACACATAATTTGAATGTTAAATTTATATATAATATATATATAATTAATAAAATTTAGATAATATTCATAACCTCAAATTTAATGGCTGCAATATATATTATAACAAAAAATTATATTTTAATAATATATTGTATTTTGGTAAAACATGTATTCTTTTCTAATGCAATCCAACTTATTACTGCATGTAGATTACCATTATCATGGTGTTTCCTAAAACATTATATATTGGTGAAATATACCTTATTTAAGGAGGAACATAAAATAATGTCTTTGGGGGGGGGGGGGGTTACATTCTCCCCTCTTTCAATGAATTATCCCATAACATTTTGAAATCATGATAAAAAAGAATTGATTTTTAGAATTTCCAAATATCATTGAGGAAATAGCTCATAAAAAGGGTTAATGAAACCACGACATTATAACAAATAAATGGATGTTAAATGATCACCATAGATATCACATACTAGGGTTTAATATAGGAAATCTTGTCAATAGAAGAAAATGTAATCTTCATTTTCTAATTAAAAGTGATAGAGAACATGGTAAGGAAAAAGTTAAAAATAATAAAGCAATAAATCTGAAATTATCTCATGGATTATCTCATTCCTCAAAAAAATAATTTACTAGGAAAAAAATTGATGATATTTTACCTATAGTTGAAGAATTAATTTACATCAAAGATTAGGAATATAAGGAATAATACTTACTCGATTATTAGAGTTTCATCCCTAAATAAAGCTCCCCCACATACAAATCTTATTATCTAAACAATGAGTTCTAAGAAGAATTTTTTATTCCTTTAGATTTTTAGTCAACATCAATAGTATAAAAAATTAAGAAATGTATACCTAATAATTCTTCATTTAATTATATAATAACCAAAATAAAAATGGTTATGATGATATAATATAATTCCCCAAAAAGGATTTATAAAATTCAATAGAAAACCTAAAGTACAGTATATATCATTCAAAAAATTACAATCCTTGTACAAAAATATTTTAGACATGGATTGAAACCCCAAAATCAGAAATACATGGTCTTATATTCTTCAAAATAACATCAATAACTACTAAAAATATTAATAATCTAAATTTCCTAATCACCATGGTTTTCTAGACATTAACATAAATAATGTAAATCACCATACGCCAAAAATAAAATCACATTTAACTCTAATATACAATTCATATTTTTCCCCAAAAAATTATTTTTATGTCAATCTAATTGGATTTCAAGAAAATGAAATTTTTTGAATATAACATTATTCACTTATTCTCAATATATTCTTCCAATCCAAATTTTATAATAAAACACATTTATCTATTAAATATTTTATCTAAAAACAACCCTTATTACCATTATTCAATAAAGTCTTGGGGATGGTGCTACACCCATATTTCCCATCAGTTGTTAGTTCAAGACTCACATACTTGAGAGACATGACAAGATTTCATCATACATATTGGTTTACATTTTTCTAAAACTATATTAATATTTTTCTCAAAATTAATATAATGTAAATACATGAAATAAGTTTAATAACTAAATAGTCGTTTAAATATATTTTTACATACAACCATTGATACCTATATACATAAAACATTTATTTCCACAATGGTCCTTAGTTAGTTTTGTTTTTTATCTTATATAAGTGAACATTTACATGGGTAATTCCATAGTTCCCACATTTTAGACAATGAACTATAACAAAATTATTTGGATGAGAATTATTTCACTCCACTCTACCATTCATTTATCCTTTGAAAGTCTTTTCTTTATGTCATTGTTTCACACAAAAAAATAAATTATTTATTCTATTGAGATGCATTCCCAATTTCCTCCTTCTTTAGTTATTTCTTGATCGAAATTCTTCAATATTTTCTCCTTGGTATACACAACTAGGGAACATTGAAAGCATCCTACTTCTTATTTTTAGTATGTTTGGGATTTGGATAAGGTATATGTAGATTATAAAATTTTTGATGAATTATTGTGTATAAACAAGGAATCATAAAAAACTACAAACAACCTATTGTTTTATCATTGCAACCAATGTTCACATAATGTTAGATATTAATATGACTCTTTCTGGTTCTACCAAATTAAAAAAAATGCATATTTTTAGTGAAAATAGTCCTTGTGATTAAAATTTTTAATCATTTAAATAATATCTTGAAAGATAATTTTATATATAAACACCTTATGTTTAACCTAGTTTATTTATTTTAACCGTATCATCAAATAATTCAGAATGGTTTATATAAAAATTGTGAATTATCTTATAAATATCCACCAGAAGTGTCAACCCAGGTCTGCAGTAAGCCTCATTGTCATGTACCAGGTTACACCGAGCCAGACCCCATACACATTATTATAGTTTATACGCCTATGTAAATATTTTATATAACCATATCCCAATGTAGTATCCAAATATATAAGTATTTATAATAATTCCAACATAATATCTAGCTTCCCAAATTTCTATGTCATGCATATATACTTATCCTCAAAGTATATATTTTGTTATGTTCAATAATTTGTTGTTTCTAAATCTAGAATCTAAAAATACTACTAAAATATCTCTAATACCAACTATAAACAACATAAAAAAGGTACCCTAGAGCCGGTTCCCCAATATTTAAAATTGTCATAAATTCAATTGTGGAATCCCAAATGACTAATTAGTTTACATATTTTGGGAAATAGATTACAGAAATGATCCTAACATTACAATTAATATATCTAAACTACAACATAGAGAATCATTTGAAAACAATGATTCTCTTTTCTTATTATTTCATATAAGTCAAAATAATCATCATCGCATCTTGGAAAAAGAAAATATAAGAAATAAGAGTGCTTAGATGCTCAGTAATGGTATATAATACATTGGAAGATATTATAAATAGTCTTAAATTTTTACTGTAAGGTATATAACTAAAATATAATAATTTTAATAATAACATTGACCATAATATGATAGTAATAAATAAAATAAATTCATATAAAAATTCACAATGATATTCTAATATAAAAATAATCATAAGAAATATCAAAAACTAATTTCCTAATGATTGAATGGAAAATTCAGAAAATCATAAACATATTGTCAAGGCCTCGACCAACAAAATTTATATAAAATAGTAAAATCATAACTAGTTTGTCTCACAAGAACTAAAAAATCATTTATTGACAATTGAATGTCCCACCTGTAAAATTCTATGTCTAATGTGTTCCACATATGAAAAGCATAAAACATAACCAATATAAACATTCATCTTTAAAGTATCATATGAAATGTTAATACATTAACAACAAACCATAAATGGTATCAAAATATAGTATACACAATTAAAAATATCATATACCCTCCAATAAAATATTTTAGATTTTATCATAATAAATCAACCTCAATTATGTATAAAATCTAAGAAAATGAATTTCATATTGATGAAAATAATATAATAAAGTCATTAATAATTTCATGTGGAAAATAATTTTTTTATCTCTGAAATCATTTATAATATGTGTTATTTTAATAAATTATTATATTAAAAAATCGTTTAATTTTTTAATATAAGATATTAAATTATCTGGAATCATGACAGTTGAAAAATCAACTTTAACTAGACAAGTTAAAAAAAATTCCCTTCATCAAAGAAAAATCCACAAAATACCTCCTTTTGAAAATGAAGAAAAAGATTATCTGAAATCCAATTAATAAAAATTCATACATGGGAATAAGAATTTAATCATTTTCAGGCTAATTGTAAAAATATTTTTTAAAACATTTTTCCGAATCATTGACATAGATGATAAATATTCCAGAATAAATACTTACATATAAACAAACTCGGATAATAATGATATTGTTAAATAACATATACAATGTATTTTAATTTTTTAAGGATGATTTAACCTCATGTATAATAGATATATCAAGTTATTAAATTATACAAAAACAATATACATATTTATTCTATCATATATCATCATCTTATATAATTGTTTTCAAAATATTTCATTATTAACATTGTCTCTCGTGTTAATTGGTTTATTTACTTGTGTTTACTTTTTATTGTATATTCAGTTTTTATGAAGAAGATATATTTTATTTAATATGAAAATTATTTTCTGTTCATAAAATATATATTCAATAAACATATATATTTTTATATTCATTATTGGAAGATAAACATGGAAACTTATTCTCATCGTGTCGTGGGGACTGTAGGACGTTTGTACGCGTAAGCAACAATATCATACTATTAATGGTAATGTGGAAATGAATAATATTTCATATTAATTATATATGATTAATATAATTACATTTTTAATATTTATATATATAATATTCATTATTATACCCATCCATATAATCTGGTGATAAAAAAATTACACCACATCTCGGAGATGGTAAGCCATACGTACACACACATGGTGATTTCTTAATATTAATTGATATTGATTTAAAATAGTTCCAAAATGGCTTATTTAGATGGTTATATGAGTAGGATTATATGTCATATCATCCAATAATTTTTACAAAGGCTTTGGATATATTATTACCCTTATAATTTTTTATTAATAGTAAAAAAATTGTTTAACTCTTACAGTGACAATGTGTGTTTTTAAAAGTTAATATTATTACATAAAATAAAAAAACAACACCAAAATAATAATTGAAGAAATATTTAGCTATATTATAGTTAATTGAAATTTGATTATATTTTTTGAATTTTATATCATAAAATAAAATATATTTTTATGTAATATTTATGTAAATTATGATAATATTCGTAACATGTCTTTTTAAAAAATATCATTACAATATGTAACATAGATTCAAATAATTTTTACATAAAGAATTTTTACAGGACTAATACAAAATTCTTGGATGAAATTAATCAACTTAAATAATATTTATTTTCATACATTCTAATATCAATTATTTCATATTTCTATTAATCAAATAATTGTTTCCTCGTTGTTGTGTCAACATATAAGGTAATTATTTCATCCTTGAAAATAATCAATAAACATCTATGATGTAGATAAATTATTAATATTTATATAGAATGTTAATTATATAATTTATATTCTAGGTACCCTTGTAATAAAAATATTATAATTATAAGAAATAAGAGTGTGACATTTTGTCACTTTAATTGATTTAATTAATTTATATTTCATTTTAATGGTCACGTTTACATTTAATGATTAAATTAAAATCCTTAGGTTGTTAAGGGTCTAATCTAATTCAATAAAATAGACTTTTTCATGTTTTATGGTTATGTATAATTTTTAAAATATTTTTATTTATCAATAATTAGATGAATTATCTTCAACTATTGTAAACAAAATATGGCTAATGTGAAAAATCATAATTTCAAAAAATATAAGAAGCATATTAATAATATTTGGACCCACAAATTTAGAATATGGAATATATTTTTCAAAATCCAGCACACCAATTATTTGGTAATTAATTTAAAGTTAATCCCATTGAAGGCTTTGGAAAACGAGTTATTAATGTTTAAGCACGCAAATTATTGAAATGTTTTTATGTATAATATAAATGTAAAATAATTCTAAAAACATATATTGGATTAAATTATAAAAATATAATATTTATATACTTTATAACCAACTAAAAATATAATTTATGACTAAATATTATTTCAATGAATAAAGATGTTTTCAATTAATATTTTGATTTTTTTCACTATTCATCCAAACATGAATCATATCTGAAAAATATTGAAAAATCAAATGAAGTAAAATTTTTATCCAAATTTAAAATAATATTTTTATTTTTTTCAAATTTAAAATATAACATCATCAAATATTGAATTTAAAAAGGTTTGACCATTGAAAGATGAAAAAATTTACTTTTTTTTAAAAAAAATTCTTTTATGAGAGAAATTTGAATTTTTTTAATTATATTAGTTATAGAAAACCAATAAGAAGAATAAATTCAATTATATGTAATATATATATATATATAATTAAAAAATATTAATATTATTAATTACTTCTAATTTAATAGCTATATTAGATGTTATATTAAATAATTATTTTTTAAAAATATATTATTGTTTTGTAAAATGCAGTCTTCCATTTAATGAGTGACAAATCATTGTTGTGTTTAGAGTAATAATATTAATGTGATGAATAAAAAATAATATATAGAAGAAATTGATTTTATTTAATAAGATACATACTATAAAATATTGGGGTGTTAGACATTTGGTGTTATAGATGATAAAAAAATTATATACCCTACTTATAGAAACATTTAATTAAATTTTTATACATATTTTAATATTAAATAAAATATTATGAATATTTTAATATTGTCGATGAATAAATATAGTTGAAATAATTTTTTTGGACTTAAATCATCTTCATGGATAACAAATTTTCCTTACACCTTACGACTCCAAGGATAGGTATTATGTTGATAAAATTTACCCTATGTTGTGGGAAGGTATGTTGGGGAGAGAATTGAATAGGGATTCTCCACACTACATTGGTCAAAAGGAGTAAAAAATAGAGAAGGGGAGGTGACCTTTTGTTAGAATGTGGTGCAACACACTTTTTATATTGTAATGTATTAAATTTGTAATGGCCCGAACCTCTCTGGCCCATTCCTTTGTCAAAAAGAAGGTAAAGATGTGCTATGGAGGGTAAAATGGAATTTTCCCACACTTTCCAGAATTTTGAAACTACACGCGATGTAGTTTGGGTACACGCCGTGTACTCCCATTCCGGGGACACCCCGTGTTGCAAGCCGTGTCCTTGCTGTGTGGAGTAATGGGTGCACGCCGTGTGTCCAGCTCTACACGCCGTGTAGTCCTTCCCGGCATACGCGTTACCAGTCAACATCCGTGTACCATGTTGGAGCCATGTCCTTGCCATGTGCAATAAATGAGTACACGCCGTGTGTCTAAACTACACACCGTGTACCCTTCCCCGCATATGCGTTACCCTCAATCCGTGTGTTGACCAGTCAACAGCCGCAGAGCTGTGTTGGAAGCCGCGTGGAGACCGTGTGAAAGAACCGAGTACATGATGTGTACCATAAAGTACACGCTATGTACTTTTGCTTTTCACAGCTATAAAAGGAGGGGTCTCGTCCTCCTTTCAACTCACCCCTCTCCTATCCTCTCCTCTCCTCTGAGAAGAGCTCTCTCAAGAGACTCGAAGGCTCTTCCTTCCATAACTTCTTCGTCCGAGCTCCTATTTATGATCCGTCAGTGGCCACGGGATCGTAACGATAAGGCAGAGCTTCCGAGCTTGGATCTGTTGACTTTCCTTCGACATTTTCTTTCAAAATTCCACCAGAGGAGGTTTTTCCGGGACCCGACAGAAGTGACAGACGCCGAAGGACTTCTTCTAAAGTTGATCCGGAGGAGTGCGGTAATCAGAACCTGTTGAGGTAGGGATCTTACCTCCGTCTCTATAATTTTTGCATCATGCGGGGTGGGTGTTCTATTGTTTACGTGAAACACTTTTGAATATGTTTTTAATAAAGATAATAACTAGATAATATAACGGGGATGGGAAGTTGTGATTTCTATTACTTTATATCTAGTGATATTATGTTGTGAATTGAATGAGCTTCAACCTACTGAAAATCACGGTCATTGGGGGACTTTTCTTGTGCAATTAAATGTTGCCCTATCTTTCTTATACTGTTTTGTGGATGGAAGCTTCGTGGAATATAGTAATTGGTTAATCACGTAAAGTTGGATGATAAAATCTGGAACCCTTGTGTGATCACCCTGGTTAAACAAAATGGAATAATGAACATGTGGGTGTTGGCCTGGTTGTGTGGCACGTGATGGGGGTGTTTTTGTGGGTTGTTGTGGATAGGGTGAGCAGTGGGGATGCAGTTGAGTTGGTTGTGGATTGGTGTGAATGTTGTGTTGGTAACGGACAGTGGGGCTACAATAAATGGTATTAAAGGGATATTGGGGTACAAGATTCGTTTCGGTTGTGGTTATGGCGGTTGGCAGCGGGGCTGCAGGGTTGGGTTTTAATGTGAGTGGGTTATGGGTTGTGATAAATAAATAAAAGTGGAAGAGTTAATGAATGGTGGGGAGTGGTAATGAAACAGAAATAATAATCAATGGGGTTGGGTGGTTGATAAGGGGGACTTTGTTGTGCTTTTTCTAACCTGTTTTGTGCATAACAGGGATATGTTTTACGAACGTTTGGTGTGGTTAGTTGTGGATATTTTCCCAGTAGTTAAGGAACTAAATAACTATTTCTACTGAAATTTGAAAATCTAAAGGGGGTTGGGTTGTTTGTTGTATGCATGCTTCGTAGTATCAGTGCCGAGGAACGTGCTCAGTTTCACTTTTTAGAAGCCATAGGTTGGGCTATGTGGTTGGTATATATATACATATCTATATCTTTTGTGTTTTATCGCACCCTACCCATGTTGAGAACTTATTGCCGAACACTCCCATTTCATGGGAGAGGGTGTTTTTCCCTTAGTTACTAGAACCTTCCTTCTCCTTCTCCCCTAGGCAGTGACGGATTGAGGCAAACATACACCTAAGACTCTTCATGTAGGTTTTGATTGGGGTGTTTTTAGCCCAAGACTCTTCAAGCAGGTTCTACTCTTTCCCTAGAATCTTTGGGATGAGTCCCAGGTGTGTGCATGTGGGATACATGGTTGTGAGGCCAAGGTGTGTGCGGGCGGGATACGTGGTTGTGAGGGCCAGGTGTGTGGGGGCCGGATATGTGGTTGTGAGGCCCAGGTGTGTGCGGGTGGGGAGAGTGTGGCAGGGTCGGGACGTTCTTCGTTAGGAAGAGTAGATAACTAAAGGGAAATGGTGAGGGGTACCCAATACTCTTGTTCTTATACTACTACTACCTGTTGTGCTTGTGTTTTGGTGCGTGTGGCTGGTGAGGTTGGGTGGATAGGATTCCTTGCTAGGTTTCTTCTATTGTTCTCACGGTACATTAGGATGTCTCCCCACTTGTTCACGAGAGATTTAGTTTTCCCTACAGAATACACTTGTATGCTCACCCAACATTTACTTTCAGGTTTCCAGGAGGACTACCAAGGCTTTGTGGGACCCTACTAGTCAGACCGTTGGAGTTGTTGTTATTTCTGTTCATTTTTTTCTTTTGGTATTGTACTTTGAGCTTTATTTTACTTTTACATTGTTATAAATTGTTTAAACATGCATGTGGGATTGGTTTGTGGTTTATTTCTATATACTTTCTCTTTTCCTTTTTGGTGGTTGACATGTCCTATTTCCCGATCATTAAAAATAAAAAGGGCAATGCCTCCCATATTTGTGAAAAAACTCATACCCTTGGTGCTAGTCGCCACCCCGGGGCCTACTGGAGGTGGGACTCGGGGGTCATTATCCCCCTTTCACCATTTCCAACTCAGGAGGGGCATCATTGGTGGGAGGGGGTCATGACAGAATGGTATCAGAGGTGATGGTTGAGAGATAGGATGGAGTCTGGAGTTAGGCATTGTGAGGATTGCATGGGATGGTAGTGCAATAGTGTTAGTCAATCTTGGTTCATGACATATGCCAGGGAAGACCGGCTAGGACACGAGATTTTAGGGCCCCCCATGATCCGATGCAAGGACTATGAGCCTACCAAATGACCATGTGAGAATACATTGATTGCAGGGTAGAGACCCTAGGGAAGGTACATGCATCATCATGATTGTTTTTTACTTGATTTGGGTGTTCTGGGAAAGAAATTGAAAAAAAATGATAAAAAATAAAACCTTCAGTTTCCTAACTACTTGGGCATAGGCGATAGTTGTTTACCATACAGTTATGGCACCTGGACGTCATCCCCGGGTGGCTCAGACGGCCAAGGCCCAGCAGATTTAGGCGGTCGATCAGTTGAGGATTGACCGAGAGGAGGAAGATACCCAGTGGTAGAAGACTCTCCATTCATTTCATCGGCAGACCCTCAAGAAGTACTAGGGTAGTACTTTGGATACGGAGAAGGAGGGTTGGCTTGAGGAGCTAGGGATCGCTTTTACCATGATCCATGCTCCGAGGGAGTACTGGGTTCCCCTTACAGTCAGTCAGCTGAGAGGTGCGGCGCGACAGTGGTGGACGTTCTAACTCGGAGAGAGGATAGAGGCAGAGGTTCCATGGGCTGACATTGAGAAAGAATTCCGAGAGGAATTCCTTTCTTCCATGATCAATGCCGAGAATCGGCATGAGTTACTCTCCCTTCAGCAGGGGAGTATGTCGGTACGAGAGCTGGGGATCAAGTTCAAGGATCTCCTGCGCTTTTCTCCGGATCTCTTTCCGGATGAGGAGTCTCAGACGAGACATTTGGAGGAGGTGCTTTGTCCTTCTCTCTAGTATGTTGTCACCCCCTTCAACCTTCCGACGTATTTGGCGGTATATAAGAAGGAAGAGGTTGTAGAGAGGATGCACTCGCTGGGAGGTGCACCCCGAGAGGGGATCCAGCCAGGCTCATCGAAGGTGAAGGCAGTCAGCAGCAGGGCTCCTACGATGGGACCTTCTAGGTTCAGGCCAGTGGGGAGAAGGCCCCAGCAGTTCCAGTTCAGATCATCGGGTCCTCGTCCCTTTTTCACGAGCCTAGGACCGAGGTGTTTTTCTTGTAGAGGTTTCGGGCACATTCAGAGTCGGTGCCCGACCCAAGCTCAGTACGGTGGAGGTGGGCAGGTTCAGCACCCACCTCTGGGACCTCGACCAGGGCGTGGTCGGGGAGGTAGGTGAAATCAGAGAGGAAGAGGAGCTTGGCATGGATAGTTGCATGCAGCAGAGTTGGTAGCTCCATTGGGACCAGAGGTGGTACGAGGTACGATTTGTTTGTTCAGAACTCTTGTTTCTGCATTGTTTTATTCGGGAGCCTCACACTCTTTTGTTGCACATAGTCTAGACCATGCTTTGGGACTAGATGTATAGTGACTTTCTATACCACTATTACTGAGTACACCAGTATGGGGCCAGACCTGCGTATCTTGTGTTTGCCGGGGACGTGGGCTGATGTTGGGACCATATCGATCTAGTGGAGACCTTCTTCTATTACAGATGCAGCCATACGATGTCATCCTAGGCATCGACTGGTTGTTTTCTGTTAGAGCCATTATCGACTGCTTCCAGTGAAGAGTCGTGTTCTCTGACATAGATGGAAAGCGCGTATCTTTTGTTGGCGAGAGGAGCTATCATGCGGGAAACCGGCGTTTAGAGCCTCTCCTTTCCTTTTTAGGTGGGTTATTAGTGGTTCCAACCGATATAGAGATAATGGATGTCGCAGAGGTTATTGGGTATTTCCTGAATGTTTTTCCTGAGGAGGTTGTAACTCTACCCCCCCCCCCCCCCCGACGTGACATTGAGTTCGGGATAGACTTACATCCTGGTGCCCATCCGATTTCTATGGCCCCTTATCAAATGGAACCTTCGGCGTTGTGGGAGTTGCAGATTCAGATTGACGAACTTGTAGAGAAGGGTTCTGTTCGTCCCAGCGTGTCGCCATGGGGTGCTCCGGTTTTGTTTGTGGAGACGACAGATGGTGGTCTCAGGCTATGCATAGACTACTGAAGGTTGAACCAGGTAACGGTCAAGAACCGCTACCCCATTCCAAGGATAGATGATCTCCTCGACCAGCTGAGGGGAGCAGGTTGGTTTTCCAAGATTGATCTATGATCTGGAAATCATCAGCTGAGGATGAAGGACAATGATATCTCGAAGATGAATTTCATGTGTAGGTATGGGAACTTAGAGTTTTTATTGATGCCGTTTGGAGTTACGAATGCACCGACTATGTTCATGGGACTTATGAACATTGTCTTCTGAGAGTTTCTGGACCAGTTCGCCGTTGTGTTTATCGATTAAATCCGGATCTACTCAAGATCAGAGGAGGATAACATTGAGCATCTCAGGGCAGTCTTGGAAGACCTTCAACACCACCAGCTTTACGATAAATTGTCAAAGTGTATGTTCTTGATGCAAGATGTACACTTACTTAGGTATGTGGTGTCTCAAAATGGAGTGTCAGTGGACCCGTCGAAGGTGGAGGCATTTGTTTCTTGGGAAGAACCCAAGAGCATGGAAGAAGTTCGTAGTTTCCTTGGGTTAGCAGTTTACTGTGGGAGGTTCGTTTCAGACTTCTCTCGAGTTTCTGCTCCTTTGACAGCTTTGATGAGGAAGAACCAGGTCTTCTTATGGAGCGAGCAGTTCTAGAATTCTTTTGACTACATGAAGGAGAAGTTGGTTAGTTCTCCCGTACACAGGTTTCTAGAGGAGGGGTTGTTGTATGAGGTGTTTTCTGATTCTTCAGGACTTGGTCTGGGGTGTGTGCTGATGCAGAAGAAGGGTTTGTTTTGTTATGGGTCAAGGATGTTGGGCCCTCATGAGAGTAACTATGAAAACCATGACCTGGAGCATGCATCAGTAGTTTTCTTACTGAAGTTGTGGCGAAATTACCTCTTTGGGGAGTGATTTTTGGTCTTTTTGGATCACAAGAGCATGTGTTATATCTTCTCCCAACGTGACCTGAACATACGTCTGCAGATATGGGTCGAGTTTCTCCAAGACTATGACTTTTAGATCTCTTACACTGAAGGTAAGGGCAACATTGTGGTTGATGCCCTGAGCAGGATGTCACATCAGGAAGTGGTTTGGGAATCTGTTGATGCTTGGAAGGCAATGGGAGAGTTGGATGCCTTGCACTTGGATGCAAGGGTGGAAGGTGTTAGAGGATGTTTGTTTCAGATGATGATGCAGTCCTCCTTATTGTAGCATGTGGAAGAGTCTCAGTGGGGGGACTCCGAGGTGAAAGTGATGCGGGATCGAGTCGATCAGGGGAACGCTCCAGAAAGATAGTCAGAGGACATCCGGCATCAGATGCTTTTCCATGGAAGGTTGTTTGTTCCGGAGGTGATGCGTGAGGGAGTTCTCCATGAGTTCCATAGCTCAGCCTTAGCGGTACATCCATGTGTTTCAAAAATGTACCGAGGCCTGAGGGATCAGTTTTGGTGGCCCAGGGTGAAATGGGAAGTGGCAGAGTTTGTGGCTAAATTTCTAGTGTGTCATCAAGTGAAGGTTGAACACTGTATTCCCAGTGGTCTGTTGCATCCTTTAGATGTCCCCGAGAGGAAGTGGGATGACATCTCGATGGACTTCATCACAGGACTACCCAGAGCATAGGGAGGTTATTATTCTATCTGGGTAGTGATGGATTGTCTGACGAAATCAGCTCACTTCTTAGCAATCAAGGAGTCGGGCCCGATGAGTTCCTTAGCACATAAGTATGTAGACGAGGTGGTGTGCTTGCATGGAGTTACGAGGACTATCATCTCAGATCGGGATACTCTGTTTACCTCACGAGTCTGGAGGGGGCTACAACATTTTTTGGCACCCAGCTACACCTTAGCACTGCTTTCCACCCCCAGACCGATGGGCAGACGGAGCAGACTATCCAGACGTTGGAGGACATGCTGCGAGCATGCGTTCTGGATTTCCGAGGATCATGGGTAAGCCACTTGCCTTTAGAAGAATTTTCCTATAACAACATCTTCCACTCTTTTATTGGCATGGAACTGTTTGCGGCTTTTTATGGACGTCCATGTCATTCACCCATTTGCTGGGTAGAGGTTGGTGAGATAGTTGCTCTTGAGCCAGAGGTAGTACAGAGCACCACAGAGAAAGTCCAGCTTGTACGTGAGAGGATGAAAGCGGCTCAGGACCGAAATAAGTCTTATGATGATCGTCGGAGGAGGCCCTTGGAGTTCGAGGTGGGGATCATGTGTTCTTGAGGGTTTCCCCTCGACGGGGGCAGCGGAGGTTTGGGAAAGGGAGCAAGCTCTCACCTAGGTTCATCGGACCTTTTGAGGTGTTGAGGCGAGTTGGCGAGGTGGCTTATCAGCTATCCCTACCACCTCAGCTGGAGAAGGTTCATGACGTCATCCATGTCTCCCAGCTTCGTCGGTACTTACATGATGACTCCCACGTTATCGACTGGGAAAAGATAGATATGGGAGACAATGCGAACTTCGAGGAATGACCAGTCATAATCGAAGATCTTAAAGAGAAGGTGCTCCGTGGACGAACCATTCCCTTGGTTCGTGTGTTGTGGAGGCATGGCGGCCTCTAGGAGAGCACTTGGGATCGGGATACCCAGATGCACTCTCAGTTACTGGAGTTGTTTTGACTTGTGTTTTTTCCTTGTTATTCTGAGCTTTGTGTTGATGTTGTACTATGTAACCTTGTTATATGGAATGCTTGTCTTGTCAGTTGTGAGACCTTTTGTTTCCTTGTTCTCTGTTAATGTGTAACATGTACGGATGTGTGGGAAAGGGAAAAAACCTGACCCTTATTTGAGACGCATTAATGAGGATGCGATTGAACCCGTGCAGACAAGTCAGTGCCGCCTAAAGCGGATAATATCTTGACATAGGTGAAGAAATTTCCCAAACCCACGTGTTCGGGTAGTGTGATGGTTGTGTGGTGTTGGGGTTAGTGCGAGTTGAAAAATCCTAATGTATGAAAGTGGGAAGACCAAATTCTTAATCGAGATGCATTAATGAGAATGTGATTAAACCCGTGCAGGCGAGTCAGTGCCGGCTAAAGCGGATAATATCTTGACATAAGAGAAGGAATTTCTAACACATATGATTAGGGTTGTTGGTTGGGTTCATGTTATAACGAGAACCCTAAGAGGTATCTTGTTGGGTTCTTTTGGGTTGGTTTATGAATTCTCAGGGACAAGAATGTTTTATGAGGTATCTGATGTAGTGGCCCTGACCTCTCCGGACCATTCCGTTGTCAGAAACAAGGTCAAGAAGTGTTCTGGAGGGTAAAATGGACTTTTCCCACACATTCCAGAATTTGGAAACTACACGCCATGTAGTTTGGGTACACTCCGTGTACTTTCTTTCCGGGTACACCCCGTGTTGCAAGCCGTGTCCTTGCTGTGTGGAGTAATGGGTGCACGCCGTGTGTCAATTTCTACACGTTGTGTAGTCCATCCCCGCGTACATGTTACCAGTCAACGGTCGTGTACCGTGTTGGAGTCGTTTCGTTGCCGTGTGCAATAAATGAATACACGTTGTGTGTCTAATCTACACGCCGTATAGTCCTTCCCTTCGTATGCATTACCCTCAAACCGTGTGTTGACCAGTCAACGGCCGCGGAGCCGTGTCGGAAGCCGCATGGAGACCGTGTGAAAGAACCGAGTACACGCCATGTACCATAAAGTACACGCTGTGTACTTTTTCTTTTCACGCCTATAAAAGGAGGGGTCCCCTCCTCCTTTCAACTCACCCCTCCCCTCTCCTCTCCTCTCCTCTAAGTAGAGCTCTCTCAAGAGACTTGAAGGCTCTTCCTTCCATAACTTCTTCGTCCGAGATGTGATTTACGATCCGCAGCGGCCACGGGATCATAACGACATGGCGGAGCTTACGAGCTTAGATCCGTTGACTTTCCTTTGGACTTTTCATTCCGACATCCACCCGAGGAGGTTTTTTCGGGACCTGACAAAAGTGAAAGATGCCGACGAACTTCTTCTAAAGTTGATCTAGAGGAGCGCTGTGATCAGAACCTGTTGAGGTAGGGATCTTACCTTCGTCTCTTTAATTTGTGCATCATGCGGGGTGGGTGTTCTATTGTTTACGTTAAACAATTTTGAATCTATTTTTAATAAAGATAATAACTAGCTTATATAATGGGGATGGGAAGTTGTGATTGATGTTACTTTATATCCTCTAATATTATGTTGTGAATTGATTGAGCTTCTACCTACTGAAAATCACGGTCATTGGGGGAATTTTCTTGTGCAATTAAATTTTTCCCTATCTTTCTATACCGTTTTCTGGATGGAAACATCGTGGAATGTGGAAATTGGTTAATCACGTAAAGTTGGACGATAAAATCTAGAACCCTTGTGTGATCACCCCGGTTATAAAAAATGGAATAATGAACATGTGGGTGTTTCCTTGGTTGTGTGGAACATGATGGGGGTGTTTTTGTGGGTTGTTGTGGATCGGGTGAGCAGTGGGGCTGTAGTTGACTTGGTTGTGGGTTGGTGTGAATGTTGTGTTGGTAACGGACAGTGGGGATGCAATAAATGGTATTAAAGGGATATTTTTGAACTGGTTTCAGTGCGGTTGTGGTTATAGCATTTGGCAGTGGGGCTGCAGGGTTGGGTTTTAATGTGAGCGGGTTATGGGTTGTGATTAATAAATAAATGTGGAAGAGTTAATGAATGGTGGGGCATGGTAATGAAAGGGAAATAATAATCAATGGGGTTGGTTGGTTGATAAGAGGGACTTTGTTGTTCTTTTCCTAACATGTTCTGTGGATGACAGGGATATGTTTTACGAACGTTTGGTGTGGTTAGTTTTGGATAGTATCCCACTAGTTAAGGAACTAAATAACTGTTTCTACTGAAATGTGAATAACTAAAGGGGGTTGGGTTGTTTGTTGTATGCATGCTTCGTAGTATTAGTGTCGAGGCACATGCTCAGTTTCTCTTTTTAGGAGCCATAGGTTGGGATGTGTGGTTGGTATATATACATATCTGTATCTTTTGTGTTTTATTGTACCCCACCCATGTTGAGCACTTAGTGTCGAACACTCCCATTTCATTGGAGAGGGTTTTTTTCCCTTAGTTACTAGCTCCTTCCTCCTCCTTCTCCCCTAGGCTGTGATGGCTTGAGGCGACCTTACACCTAAGACTCTTCGGGTAGGTTTCGATTGGGGTGATTTTAGCCCAAGGCTCTTCGGGCAGGTTCTACTGTTTCCCAATAATCTTCGGGATGAGGCCCAGGTGTGTGCGGGCGGGATACGTGGTTGTGAGGCCGAGGTGTGTGCGAGCGGGGAGAGTGTGGCAGCGTCAAGACGTTCATCGTTAGGAAGAGAAAGTAACTAAAGGGAAATGGTGCGGGGTACCAAATACTCTTGTTATTATCCTACTACTACCTGTTGTGCTAGTGTTTTGGTGAGTGTGGCTAGTGAGGTTGGGTGGATAGGATTCCTTGCTAGGTTTCTTCTGTTGTTCTCACGGGACATTAGGATGTCTCCCCACTTGTGCACGAGAGATTTAGGTTTCCCTACTGAGTATACTTGTATTCTCTCCCTACGTTTACATTCAGGATTCCAGGAAGACTACCAGGGCCATGCGGGACCCTACTAGTCAGACCGTTGGTGTTTTTGCTGTTGTTGTACCTTTGTTTTTCTTTTGGTATTTTATTTTGAGATTTCTTTTACTTTTACCTTGTTATAAATTGTTTAAACATGCATGTGGGATTGGTTTGGGGTTTATTTCTATATATTTTCTCTTTTCCTTTTTGGTGGATGACTTGTCCTATTTCCCGATCATTAAAAATAAAAAGGTTAATGCCTCCCATATTTGTGAAAAACTCATAACCTTGGTGCTAGTCGCCACCCTGGGGCCTACTGGAGGCCGGAATCGGGGGACATTATCTCCCTTTCACCATTGTCAGCTCAGGAGGGGAATATTTGGTGGGAGGGGGTCGTGACAAAATTAATATAAAATAATTTTCATGTTAAAGAGAAATATATATATATAGTAGTTTAGGTGATTTTTTTCAACCCTATCCCTTAATTTTAACCCATGTATACCCTTTTAATGATTACCCTGATATTAATGTATTATAATTTATAAGAGTAATTAATGATACTATAAATGCTATAATTATAAATTAGTGGAACATGGATGATATTATAATCGTCAACTCATTCAATTTTCGGAAAATATTTTTTTTAATTTTAATTAATTAAATATAATAAAATTTAACATAATGTACAATTATAGTCCTTTTCAGAACTATTCAAATTTATTGAATTCAATTAAATTATTTTAGAAATGAAATTAGAATATAATATTTTAACACATCCATAGTATGTAATATTTTTAAAAAACATATCCGAGATAAAATAATTCGAACTTATTTTTTAACGACTAATATTTTTCTTTAAAAATTTCTTTGTTTTTATACTGATTTCATAAACATTATTTCAAAATTACATAAGAACATAACGTAATTATACCATCACAAGAAATTAAAAACAAATTACTATAGAAAAATAAATTTACTATATTCAATATAAAATTTTATATTCATTCCTAATATATTCTTACCCCTATGTGAACATATAAGTGAAATTAAATGAACGAGATCATCCTTTTTAATATTTTTTACATAAAAAATATAGAAGTATTTGTTAAAAAATGGTAAAAAAATTCACTCTTTTATAATATATGAATTTTCTACCAATCTAATCACATACAATATAATCATATTATGTGTTATAGTAATCTTTAATATCATATCACATTATTTGTAACGTTAATTAATATATTTATGCAAACTAAGGGGGAAAATATTTACATTAGTAACTATTAATAGTGACCCAAAGTAGTGACCAATTTACCATATATTAACCCCATGATTACAATTACGGATTCAATTTTTCTTTATTAAATTTCTACAATTTTAATTAACGATTTTAATATAAATTCAAAACACACAATGAAAAATAGTGTTTAATATATGTTTTTCAATCAAAATAATTAACTTATACTAAAATCATGAATAATTATAATCAAAATGTAATTAATTTATATACATTTAATTTAAAAATACTTTTTTACTTAATATCAAACTCAATGCATAATTTAACTTTTTAATGAAAATAAAATTTATTTCTCCATAAATAATTATTTTTCAATATTCAATGAAAAATTAATCTTTTCAAAAAACACTAAATATTTTAAACAATGATAATTTTAATATGAATATTTAATAAATGATATTATTTTTGTAAAATATAATTTCTAAATTTCTAATAATGTATTTATAATATTTTTTCACAAAAAAAATAAATATAATTATTGATGAAAAACATATTTTTGAAGCATAAAATGAGTATACTAGAAATTATATTTTTATTTAGATGGAATTATTCAATAAATATTTACTCAATAGGTTAATTATATATATATTTCATAATTCTGATACTCATATTCATACCATTCCATTTTAGTGGCTATGGTATAATGGCCAGATTGTAAATAATATTATGTTGTGGTTCATTGATGCTTTATGTTGAATTTAATGTAAAATACCGAACATAATATTATATATTAGAATATTATGGTATTAAAAATAAATCAAATTATAAGATATAAAATATACGTATTCACTTGTATCAAATAAATCCAAATACATAGATGATGTAATAAACACCTGACCTTGGATGGTTGCCAACCCAATATGAGATTCTTTCAGAACATACTCAACCATAAATAAGATCCTAGGTTCATGTACACTCAAATATATTATAAAATAATTAGAGTGTCCTTTTATGTTAGAGTGATATAACACGCCATTAGATTCAACCAACTACATTCAATAACTTATGTTATGATAAGACCCCACCTGAATACTCATTATATGAGCCAAGAAATCAAAAAAATGATGAACCTGAATCTCACACTAGTAGAATGTAATCAAATAAAATAATAAGTACAATCTATAATTACCCATCATCCCATATTGACAACATATCACTGAATTACACAAATAATGTGCTATAAAATAATTATCATACTGTAAATTTGTGCTCCCACTTCTTCCATAATGATATATTGCACGCTTCTAATTATTAACAATATAGGATCTATGACATCTTCCTATAGTAACAGAGAAAAACATATTCTATTGAACAAATTAATTTTTACCTCGTCTAAAATTTCAATTTAAGTCACCTCCAAATAGGTTATGTGGTAGATAATAATTATCATGGGCTTTATTTTTTCCTTCAATACCATCTCAAAATGATAATATTACAGGTTTTCTTTTGTATGGTTCATGGAAGAGTGAAGTAAAAACATGAAATATTTATTTTAATACTCCCTATAAAATTATAAAATTATTGTAATTTCAAAAAATCCATATCCTTTTATACTCTGAAAATATATATATATAAATTTTAGTTAATCATTTCTTTATATTTCATCATGTTGGGATCCACATAAAGCTTAACTAGTAATATTGAGTTCTGACACATTTGAATAATACACTCTAGGGTATATTTGGACAAACAAACCATTAATATCTCTTATTATTAAAGATAATTGTATATTAATTATATCCATTCCAATTAATCATATGGTTCTTGATTTCACAGCTCTCCTTGAAATAGGGGTGCATAATTCCTTAAAAAATAATGGGAATAATCTAGCCTATTAGATTTACTTAACTCAATACCTCTTCAATTGTATTATTTGGTAACGATAAAAAATTTAATGATATTATAGTCCACAGGACTGTTAGATTGTCGTGCATTCTTGGGATCTTCCTCCCTATAGTTTCTAAGATCATTTTTGGGATTCATGATCTAGAAACATAAAACATGAAAATTATATTAATACATAACTTGTCCTAGAATTTTCGAAATAAATATAAAAACACACTAAAGTAAATAAAAAATTTAATAAAAGTGATAATAATAAAACCCATATTAAATAGTAGGGACATATCCTCTAACATCTGATATGTTTCTCAACAACCCACAGTATTCAATGTTTATAAAAAATAAGACCTGACCTAGAACGCCACTACTCATACATCACAAAACATTATGGTTATATATCCATAATTCCATTACCAACCTTAAATAACAAAAATGTACACCAAGCCATTTTTTTTACAGAATTGGACATAGTTAATTTGAACTGTCTCCCAAACTAGATTTCTAAAAGGCCAAAAGCAAGTTCTTGATCTCCATGGATTGGTGAAAATATATTGGTTCTCAATGCATAGCAAGTGGAAATGATTTATAAAATGAAACAAATATCCAAAACATGTAATTTCACATTTAATCTATGACCTAATTCATATATAATTTTTCTCTCCTTCCAAGCAATAAAAATATATACAAATAGTTATTATGAATCCAAACATAGAGTAACTTAAAATAAAATATAAACAACAAAAACAAGCATTGTAAAAAATTAAAATTATCTTAATAATCATATGAATAATCATATGCCCAAAAATATATCAATTTTCAAATAATCTAAAAAAAATGAAATTTGTTGATCAAAGATGAAAACATTGCTCCAAACACGCTATCTTCATGTGATATGTTTTCACTATCGATCCAAACCATTGAAGGACGATTGTTCATTAATAGGAATTGTTGTGAGATGTGATAACTTCCCATTATTATATGTTATTTGAAATCATTACTTCATAGGAATAAATGGAAATGTAGGTTTAGTGAAAAAACCGAGAAAGAAACCATTATGAATATTCAAATAAATTTTCTCCATAAAAACCATTGTTCTGTGTCAGAAACAATAATATTCAAAACCCATTTTGGTTGAAACATTTTAAAAGTTATTTTTTGTTATTTTAAAACGAAATATACATCCATTTATGAATTAGGTATTCAAAAATCCAAAAATTGCGTAAAATAAAATTATAGAACAATATTATTGAAATAATGGAGTGAGTATAATGTATTAATTCATATCAATAGAAAAAATATCTACAATATATGGGATCATAGATATAATGCTTCCAAAGATAACCTAGACTAACTTATAGAAAACTAGCTAGCCTATGTGATTATAACAATGTTATACAACTAAAGAGCTCTTAAGGTATCACTAGAAATGTCCACTATTTAGTCTAAATTATACGATAGAGAAACACATTTATGGTTACTAACAAACACCAAATGTATCTGATGTCCATCCCATAAGAAACATCTAACAAATGAAATAAATACCCATAATAAGAATGTAAATCCCATAGTCAAATAAATTATATACAGATCTAATTCCTCTTCAAAAACATCATTTGTAAACAAATTTGAAATAAAAATATCATTTACAATCATTTAATAAAAAAAATTGACAAAATAATAATTATTTTTAGTTAAAGAAACATGAAATCCCATTTTTAATAGAATTTTTTAATCATTAAAACAAATTCATATATAAAATACCATAAAATCATTTTAATAATAATTAATTAATTATACCAATGTAATGAACATGAACCGGAGCTATTTCAATTGAAAAATGAGTTAGGTAGAATCACACGCCTCAGAATCAATTATACTCTTCACCATCCCACAATGTCAAAAAAATAAATAAATTAGAATCCTCAAAATCCTATAAATTCACGAAATATCATTAAAACCCTACCTTTATTCATAGGTTTTCACCAATAAAAAACAATTTTAAAAGGGTTTAGAAGAAATTTACAAAGAGGAAAGAATAATGAAAAGAGTTGAATAATACATATACTTTTAGTTTCCTAGATTTAGAAATCCCAATATTTTGTGTTCTCCTCAGTTATGGAGGTGTCTATAGGGTCCTCATAATATTTTTACCACATGAAATATCCATGGATTATATCACTGTAACATGACTGGATGTGTAGTCAGTATAATTTTTCTTATGGGGGATTTTTCAATAATTTGTTAAATTTGCTCCTTCAAATGGATAATCAATCATTCAACTATTATTTGGTGACTTCATGTGGATACTTTGTTTTTTTGTGTTGTTATTTTTTTCTTATGATTAACCATTTGTACTTGTGGTTGGTCAAATCTAATATATGGTTGATTTGTCCATTAATGTCATCATTTATTTCGTCATACAGTGGACTAATTTCTTCTTACAGTACGTTTTTTTCATCACATGAAATTATGTGCTCAATAACCTATTATGATTTGATCAATGTTTCTAATTAATTCAATATTTTATAAATATTATTCTTTTTATAGAATGATATAAAAATATCTGTGTTAGAAAATATGGTATTTTTACCCTAATTAAATATTTTTGTGTTTATTCTGAGTGGATTAAAAAGTGTCAATGAATTACATGAATCCTGGGGTTTTAAATGTCAATATAATTGGTAATTATATTGGATTGAATAAAAAATATATATATATTTAAATTAATGAAAAGGAATATGGAACAAATGAGTAATTTTGAATCTCTACGAGGATCCTAATCTAAAATCTTATTGATTCGTATTTCCTCCCATTCATGTCTTCCATCGTTCCATCAAGTTTGAGAGTTCAATATATATTTTATACAATTTCATATGTCATTTTACATGACTCATGAGCTTCCAAATTGTGAATAATTTGTGGTTTCAATGGCCCCTTTCTACCCCTATTTTTTCCAACACTATGCGGAATTTGAGGTTGGAGTTTGTCCCTCTCTCTTATTCCATACTTTTATGAATGTTTAATGAATTTTATCAATACCTCACCCTTGTGATAGATATTATATGAAATATAATACTTTTTATTATGATTATAAAATATAACCACCCCCATACTAGTACACCTCTAAGGATAGTAGTTAGGAAGAGTGTTCCCTCAGTCCATAATATAGTAGGAATTGGCTGGGAGAGTAGAACCAAGTGTGAAAAACACTCAAACGGTATGTATTAACCTATATATAGATAAACTGTTCAATAGATAATATAAAAAACAATAATACAACTTGATCATATAATATAAATGAATCCACGTCATCCAACCATGTATGTCCAAAAATATAATAAAAGTATGCAAATGAAATCTGAATATGAAAACCTGATGCAATAACTACACAACAACTATGATATGAATTCTAGTAGCACTCATATCTATCCCAACATCCCCCCTAGAGACATGAAATTATTTTATATATATATAGGGGAATAATAATATATATTATAATGACCTTGATTTTTCTTACATAAACATTACATCATTTTTATGATAGAAATATAATATGATTATAAAACCTAGTTCCAATGGTTTGGTGTATTCAGAAAATTAGGTACATACCAAATTATTACATAATAAAAAATAAATATTATTTTATTCAATCTCCCCTATATTCTATGTTTACAATCCATTCTCTTTATTACAATAATCACCTGAGGCTATACATTAAAGATATGGTTAGCTAAAATACAAGTAAGATGATAACTATGGACATGAATTAATATCACATGGGTGACCATAATCCAAATCATCCTAAAAAAATCATAATATCAGCATCATAACCATGATACATTGTATTAGATAATGGCATGGAATGCAGAAATCTGTAAAAATGATAAAACATCTCATAGTTGTCAAATACTACCAATAGTTTTGAACAGCGCTAGAAACATGTTCACAAATAACATATGTGATTAATCATGACGTCATCATTGTGAAAAAATATAGAATCATGTTCATATATATTTCACATTATATAATGAGACACATCAACTTTCACAATGCATTGGAGGGATATATAATCGGGGGCCGACATGTCAAATCACAACATTTACAGAATCATGACTTCCATAGATAACATATTTCAAACAATTTCATGAACCAAAACATGTAATAGAATTGTTTTCATAATGATTTCATTCATTATGAATAAAAATTAGGTTCCAAAATAAAAAATGGAAGTGAAAATTGATATATGATTCATCATTACTTTTATGAATAAACAACTCAAAAGTTGTCAAAATATATTTTTGAATGAAGTGTTCTTCTGGAAAATATTATAATTATTCATAAAATAAAATTGAAAACATATATATACATAAAATTAAAATTATGGAGTAAGAAAATTAATTTTAGGTAGTTTTAAAATAATTTCCACAATGAATGTTTTTATGATAGAGGTATAACCCATTGAAAGGATGTTTGGTTTGAAAATCCCCATACCATATCTATGAATGTGTTCTTCAAATTCACTTAATATCCCAAATATTAAAATTAGTTTAATTAATTAAAAAACATTGAGACTCTTCTAAAATTAATAGATTTTTTATAATTTTATTAAGTCCATTTATTTCTATTTTTATTAGTAATAGAGTTCAATATCATCATTTAGAAGTGCGTGTTTCAGGGTTCATCATTGGTTCCCATAAATATAAATATGGGAATTATTGTAAAATGGTAATGAATTTTAAAAAGTGGAATTATATAGTATTAATTAACATCTTGAATATTAAATATTCATATATATCAATTATATTATATGGTATTAGGAAAATTATTTACATAAAACATTTATGATAATGTTTTAATTTTTATTTTTAGTTTTTATGAGCATCAAAAACATTGAACATTTCATTTAATTTGAAGTTTATATATTGGTTCTGAACGTGATATAAAAAATAATATTTATATTACACTCATATTTAACAATAAAAATGTTTTATGAAGATATTTTAATGATTTATGGAAAATTAAAACTCATTATCCATGAAGACATTGAATCGACATGTCAGAGACGATACTTACAATTTTATTATAAACATATAATAGAATAGATTTTATGATATATATAAAATTAAAATATAAAATCTTAGTATATATATGATATTAGAGTTTTCATCAAACTTTCAATAAGTGGAGGTTGGGAGGCAATAAGGGGTGATAATACAATTAAAGAGAATAATGTAGGATTTTACCTCTTAAATATATTCTCCTTGAGAACCTCCATAAGACAATTGGGGTTGGAATTTTTTTATACTAGCCTCTATTGGATGTGGGACGTGTATTTTGGAGAAATTGTTATAGATTTTAGATATGATACAAGGAATATAAGTGAGAGGGGAAGGGGTGGTGAGAGATGGTATTTATATGGGGGGATGTGTGTTTTTTTATTTTTATTCATTAGTTTATTATTTTTAAAGAGTACCATAAATCATATTTATTCCAATAACTAAATACAATAATGATACATGAATAATTACAATTAATGGAATTTACAACCTCTATACATCCAAAATGATTAAAAAAATCATGTATTTAGCTTATATTAAAAATATCATATTTCACATTCCATTAAAAATTCAACTATTTTTTTAAAAAGCCAAAAAAATCCACCGAAATAAATTTTTATGTAAAAAAAAATTTGAATACATTTTAAGGAAATATTTTTTTTAATATGATAATGTTTTTCCCAAAAATGATCTTTCAGTCGGTAAATATTGCTTTTAATACTATAATAAATTTTTTAAATCATAACAAATTAATTATGGTCTCATAAAAATATCATATAATTATAAAATAAATTATTAATAAAAGAATATATTTTATAAAAATCAAATTTATATTTATTTTATTATTTAAATTATAAATTTATAAATAATAATTTAAATAAATAAAAAATACCAACACTAAATTTGTCATTCTATCACCATTTATTTATAGATACTATTATACAATTATATTATATATTCATGTTTGTGATGTATAAATTTTATTTATACATTTCATAGATGATGTTACAATTCTAATATAAAAATTTCTATTCCTAATTTTCTGTTACTATTCCAAGGGTCATGTTACTTTTTTATCTATTTAGGTTCCATAATTTCTATAAATATTATTTATTTCAATCATTTTAAAGGATAATGATATATATTTTGGGATAACTATGTAAATATTGTGTTTTATGAAATAATTATATGATGGGAAATTATATTTATAATATTTTGTGTAGTAACATTCTTCCCCACTTTTGAAATTTCACACTCAAAATGTTGTTTTACATACTATTGTGAGAATATGGGAGGGTACTTCTCCATCATTGCTTCCTCTGGTTCCCATGGTTCCACTTTATACATATGGATCAACCGTTACACATTTACATGGGGATTTATCATGTTGCTTATTTATTTTCTCCTATATCTAATATCATTTATGATTTCTCCTTATCTGTGAGATTATTTCATTGTTGTACCACATCTAGATTATGCTAGTGTGAGACCTTAATTATTCACATCCACCTGAGTGATACCTGGAACACATCATAAGCATGATCCAAACATGGTGGATGTTCACTCTGACATTCCACTACATCAATGCGATCACAGATCTCAATGGGGATTAGTTAACATGGTCTATCATTATGTTAATTTCGGAACCACATGACTCTCTTCCATAGTGATATTCCAAAGAATAATTTGTCTCCTACTTCATACTCCAAATCCATTTAATAGATGTGATCAGATACCTATTCACATTTCTCATTATCATTTATGTGTTGTTTTAAAACATGACCCCTAATCTATGGAAAAATATTGGGTCCATGTAGATTTCATTCACTATTTTTCACAACATTTTGGAATTATAGATCTCATTCCATATAAATATTCTTATAGATAAATCTAAATAGTCATGTTGATGTGTTTTAAACCTGAACTAAAAAAAATTGATGATTTTGATCCCACCTATCTTTTAATTCAATTGAGAAGGATCTTAGCATTTACACTAGGGTCAAAATAGTCCTTAATTATTAGCCATAACATTGGTGGTGATAAGACATATTGAAATTCATTTCCTTACTCAAATCATGTGGAATACATCTCTATAATTAAGATGAGATCCCTGTATCATGATCATATATTATTAGAAGTGTTTTCCTATGAATCCTCACCACATCCTTTATATATATCCTAGAATGTTTTTAAGCCTCAAATCATTATGAATAGAAATAAAGTGGGAAGTCTTGTTGAGTCGTTCTAGCACAACCCATATTTCATTTTTTCCATTTTATGTATTTGGGATACATGTGAAAAATTCTATAGTGGAATTCATTAATTTAAATATTAGTATAATAAAGGGCTTCATTATCCAATTGGATGTATATCATTCAACTTTAACATGTAGGAATATAGAGCACCTTGAGACATACTCCAGAATCACATGCTTTACATAATCCCACCCGTTATGTTCTAAAAGATCAAGATAGTCCTTGGTACTTCCAATATATATTGCGAAAGGAGATCTATTTACATTATCCAATGAAACCTTATTTCTCTCAAGATATGAATTCAAACATAGCCTCATTAAAAACCGAATCACACCATCATCATCGATTTTGAAATCCTATATCATTCCTTCATTAAATATATTCACCTTCTTTTATAACATGAAATCATCCCTTTACATCTATTTAATATTCTCTTACACAGATGGATGTGAAACAATTTTCTAAATCTAGGATATCTTCCCTACTATCATGATTTCCAAATAAATCCGTTTCATATTCAATAAGATATGGTTCTTATCAAACCTCATCATAGATATAGTAGAATGTTATTTACTAATGAGATAATAAGCTACCCGTTCACCATTCCTGGAGGGTACATAATAGGGAAATCATATTCCTTGATTACCTATACAGTATTCTTTGATGCATGTTGAAATCATTCTATTTGAATATATACATTAGTATCAAATGATTGTTACATATGTAACAGTTCTCATAATGGAGTATTTTCATCAAGATCATCAATGAAAAAGAAAAATTTCTAGGTACATATCATGAAGTCTGGTAGTTATACTAATTGATATTTTACTATCGTGAGGTGTAGGCTATCACAATTTCACTATGTAAGAGTAAAAAACCTAATACATTCATTAAAGAATCGTTTTATATCACAAAACATTTTCCACAATTTGGTTGTTTTGTTATAGGTGTAGTTATTAGCAACTTAGTTATCTCCTTGAATATTTAATTACATTTTCCAATATAGACATACGCTTCCCATGTCAATGTTAACTTATTTAGTGGGATATAAAATCCTAATAAATTTATCCAAAAATATTGGTAGTACCCAACTTATATAAGAAAACATTTGATATTCATAACACTAGTTGGCATATCCCATTCCTAAATTTCCTTTTTTAAGAGACCATATAAATTTATTCACTTGTGATCATATTTCAAGTGAATTTTACTTTCTATATCCATAATTAATAATTATTGAACTTGGATTACAATTTTTCCTTCCTTAGAGTCACTAGCACAATCCTTATATGTTTTTCATGTTCCTTATTTATCTTGTAGTAGATTATTAAATCATTAATAAAAACTACCAAAAAAGTTCAAGGTAGTATATGAAAAATCTATTTATTAAATCCATTAATATTTTAGGGACATTAGTAAGTATGAAGGGTATAACTAGAAACACATAGTACCCGTACCCTGTACATAAATAAATCATATCAATACCTTCATTTCCACAATTAATTGAGGATATCCAAAATGTATATCTACCTATAAGATGAAATTATCTTCTAATTGTTGATTGAACAATCCATCAATCCTTGAAAGAGGATACTTTTAATTTATGGTGATATTTTTGAGTTACTAAAAATTGATACATGAATCAATTGATACATTACTTTTATTTACAATCAGAAATGCCCTTACCCAATGATATTTACTGGGTAAAATGAATCTTTTTTCCCAATTATCTTGAAGTCTCGTAATTCTCTCCTATAGTTCAATTGAGTCCATCATGTATGGGGTTTTTGAGATATGAGAAGATTCATGTATGAGTTTTATTGATAATTAGACCTCACAATAAATGGGTTGTTTGGGTAACATATCGAGAAATACATAATTCAATTCCCTAATATTGGGAATTTCTTCTAGGTTGATACCAACCTTTTAATCAACCATTTGAGATTGGTATAATTTTTCTAAGGGAATCAACATCCCCAACATTTATGGATTTTATAATGGAGTGTCATGGGCTTCCTTGTATTTATAGAGTAGCATGGTATTGTAAAAATCATTTAAAATATATTTCCTTTTTCAGATAGTTGATGACTGATTTATTTAATGAATGAAAATCCATTTCTAATATATCATCGAGTTCAACTATAGTATGTATCACAAGATTCATTGGAATAATATTAAAAAATACAGCAAAAAAGAGAAGTTTCTAACAAATGGGGAACCATGAACTTCGAGAAGGTGTTTTTATGGATTTTTCTTGTTCATGGAATTGGTTTTTTGATTAACTTGTTCATGAAAACATTAATTATATAAATGAATTCATATGACTATATCAAAATAATTTTTTTTTTCAATTCATTAGTAAATAAGATTTTTACCATTTATGAAATTGTTATCTTGTTCCACAATAGCTCTAGAGATGGAATAAGAATTCCCTTTGTCATAAGGCTTTAGTTGATACCTAAACTGCATACACATAAGGATTCAAGGATGTGTGTATTGGATTTATTAGTTTCATTTCACCAAATAGTTCTATCAATGAACCATGGGTGGTTTTATCCTTACCTACCTCATATTTGGATGAATTATTCATGTCAGTAAGACAATCATGGTATTGGTGGTCTTCTATCCCAGAATTGAACCATTTCACCTTCCCATTGATTAAATTCCTATGATTCTTCTTCCAATATTTTTACATATAGATGGTTGGACCCTCTTTCATAATTTTCAATTTGAGAAACCATGATTAAAATCAATTCTTCAAAACTAATATCCATAATAGTGGTTTCATTCTCCGAAGTCCATCTCTATTCTGAGAGCACATCTGACCACATTTTCATAACTCCCAATGTCTCAGATCACACAATCCCTTAAATGGTGTGGTTTTAAACAAGTGAGTAAACTATCTATTTTTCAATTATTGTTGATAGAAAAACATACGACATACCATTCATGCCTTCTGATGTTTGATTTCTATGATATGAATGATTCAACTCCATATTTCATCATCTATATGGATTCTATGTCTACCTTTTTTCAAAAGAGGTCAAAATAAATACCTATTAAGAAATATATTTTATAATTTTATCCCACTACATATAATTTAATTTAACCTATAACATGGTGTTATTGGAAATCAAGAATGATTTATTGGACACTCTATTAAATTAATATATTAGTTGGGTTACGTAATACTCCTCAGAATAGTTGAGCACAAAAAATAGTTCTCTATTGAGTTAACCCACAATTCAAGAATAGGTGGATTTGAATATCCACGGAATTTTGGGGTCATTGATGCATATAATATATGATAGCTAGTTTTCCCCGCTTATTTGATGGTTGATGATCCACATTGATCCGGTTAATGTTCATATCCTGATCCAGTTGTGTTAGAATCATCATTAGATTGTGAACTCCACATCCCAATGCATTGGGGATGTATTTTGAGGTATAATCACATTGTCTTTCACATTAGTTATATTCATGGATTCTCCTGGATCCCACCATTTCCTTCGATTTTAATGTTTTGAACAAAAAATATGTAAACATTACAGGAATAAAAAATTAAATCTAATTTGAAATTAACTCTAATAGAATAATTTATGGAATCCCATTGATTAGAATGATCCATCAATTATTAAATTAAACATGTCTCTTGCAAAGAAGTTTTTAATTATATTCTATAATCCTAATTCCAAAATTATCTAAACCATTCATTGGTACCAACTATATTGACCATGTTTTTTATACAGAACTATTATATCATTTTTTTGAATACATAATTATAGTGTAAATAAACAAGGATGCAGAGGTTTATTATATTGGAAAAAACATTCTCATACATGAATATTCCATAATAAAACATATTCATTAATTTATTTTTTCTTATATATCATATTATTTTCATTGGAATATTATTTAGTTCAATTAACTAGGTATGGATATGCATCCAAGAATGGGGTGATCAAAAATCATAGTAAGACGATATAAAACAACATGAAGAAATATTACATCGTTAAGAATAATCATCATTATGATAAAACAAATATAGGGTAAAAATAATAATCATGATAGGAAACAATAGATAAAGGAATCTAATGTTCCAATTCCTAAAATTGAGACATCATTCCTTAGTGGTTAAATACTAGACATAGTTGTGATAAAATATTGCATCAGGTTCTCACATAACATTTTGAATAATCATAACATAATAATTATAAATAAATATTGAATTTTGATATTACATATTTCACATTATCTCATGAGTTACATCACATTACACAATGAACTTGATTGAAATATAAATCTGGGCCCACTAATACAAAAATAACATTTTTATAATACATCGTTGCACATAGAATATATATCAAAAAATGATATAATGTAACCCATGTAATGGAATGGATTTCTTACAAATTTAATAAACCCTGTATAAACATCGTGTTCCCAAATGAAAAAGTTTTAAATTTATTTTATATAACATTCATCATTCTAGAGTGATGAAGAAATAACTCAATAGATATGAAAATTTATTTTGGGATTTTGTTTTTGAAAAATCATTCATTTTTTCATAAAATCGGTTTAGAAACATATATATCCTTGAAAAAAAGTATTAATGGAAAACGAAATTACATTTATGTATAATTAAAAAAATATTCACACTGAAAATTATCATGAATGAAGTATAATCCAAGGAATGGGAGTTGGGTTTGGGAATCCCCTTACCGTAGGTCTGAATAAATTATACACATGGACATAATATCATGAATAATAACGTAATATTAATAAATTATTAACTATTTAATCAATTATAAATTTTTTTTAATTATTATAATTTTAATTATTTCATTAATGGACATTTTGATGAGTTATAGTGTTTTCATCCATTGATATTGAAGTGTTCTCTTCATGGTTTAACGTTGGTTCCCTTGAGTATAAATATGAGAGTTATAAAATGTGAGAATAAGATCTATATCAATTAAATTATTTATTGTTAATGTACTTAAATTTTTTTAAATAGGCTCATATATAATTTGGATATATTTAATGATGATGATTAATTTTAAAAATTGATCATAAAAATGTATTGATTATTTTGGTGTTTTTTCCATACTTTCAAAACATGGATAATTTTATTTAATATTAATTTTACATATTGGTTTAAAAAAATTATGTTACATATTATATATATATGAAAATCTTATTTTTCCATAATAATGTTTTTATGACAATCCTTGAGGGAATTAATTGAATATGAGAACTCATCGTCCACAAAGGTGGTGAATCAACATGTCATTAATGATGTTTTCATTTTTAGAATAAAAGTATTAGATATGAGATATGATGATGGGTATCCCATTAAAATAGTAAAATTAATCTATATATATGATATTTCATATATAATTCTACTTTTTATAAGTGGTGGTAAGGATAGGATAAGAAAATAAATGAAAAATGAGGATTTTTCCACTTGAATATATTTTCCTTGAGAACCTCTTTAATGAACTTGGTATTTTAATTTTTTTCAATCAAGATCATATTGGGTGAGGTAAAGAGTATTGTTATAGAATTTTGAATAATTCACACAATATACAAGAATTATAATGTGTAATTATAATAGGTGGTATTTATAGGGGATGAGATGGTTGGTTTTTGATTATTTTTTTCATTAGTCTTTTATATCATCTCAAGATTATAAATAGTGTTAATTCCCGTGATAAAAATTGTAAATAGAGAATAATTGTTTTAGATAATTGTTATTAAATCATCCACATATTATAAATGTCTAAGAAATACAAGTATTTACCTGATATTATAAATTATTTTATTACCTATTCTATCAAAAATAAACTATTTTAGAAAAATACCAAAAAAATCAACAAAAACATTTTTTGCTGTGTATAATTAAAAAAATTAGTTTAATGCTTGAGAATATAGTTTTCTAAAATATTTAAATTTCATTTTTTTAAAGTCACCATTTGATTGAAAAATAATGATTCAAATATTATAACCTATTTTGGGAAACTTCGAAAATTTAATACAGTTAACTTTAAATTATCATACAATTATGATAAAATAAAATATTAATTTATTAATGTATTAGATCAGAATAAATTTTATTTTAAATCATTATATTATTTATAAAAATATAAATAATATTTTATTTCATACAAAAATACGAACACTTATTTTAAAATTGTAAAATATTTATTTTCTTATAGTGTGATATAATTATATCATTTTTTAATTTATATGATTCATATGTTTTATTTATAATTTCATAGGTAAGGTTACAATTCTAATATTGGGATTTATATTTATAATATTGATTTTACTATTCTATTTCTTATGTTATTATTCCATTGGTATAATTTAATTAACTTCTCTACAAATAACATATATCATTATTGATTTATGATAATGAAGTTTTCTGGATCATTAAGTGATGTATGTGTTTTATGAAATAATTATACAAAGATAAATTCCATTGCAATAATTTCATGTCATTACATACATATTAAGTTCACACCTACGGTCTCCCCTGAAGATGTGAAAAGAGAATAGTAATGTACCAGTGAACACCAAAAAAAACCAATGACAAAAAAACAAGACAAATATTCATCCCAACATCACCAAGGTTCAATCAAAATATAATGATTCTAATGTAGAAAAATAATACTAGAGATCATAAATAATTTCTCCCACATCCACTCCCACACTAAGTTTCCATTTAAACACTCAAACATAAATCATTTTTTAATCTCAAATCATTCATTAAATTGTGAGTGATCACATAACATTTCATATAAGATGTGCCTCGGGTTACAACCCTACCTATCCTTACCTCATAGGGGACCCAACATCTTGTGGTGGAATCAATATCTATCCACAAATCACATGATTTTACGATAGCATCTCTTAAACCATCAAACATCCAACAAAAACCTCAAGACCTGGGAAGTAGGGTCTTATGAATACGATTGACATTAACCATATACCTTTCCTTACAACGTAAGACCTCCACCACATTCCTCATCCTCACATCACTAGGTATAACCACCATTTTATTATATTTGGTAGTGAGATCTTCTTTTGATCTAGAGGATATATATTGTACTGAGTGTTGCTTTTGATCTAGATGTTCGGTCGGTAGAAAACCTGTTTATTCTGTTTAAGTCTTGATGTCTTGATGGTTTTCACCTCAGCCCTTAAAGGGGGGTATATTTCAATAAAAATTAATTTTCAGTCTTACATTATATTTGGTACGTACTGACCACTAACTCGGTACAACGGTCATGTACTAAATCAATGGAAGAGAGTAAATGAAGAGGTAATCATCCATCTATTTTAAACAGCATTCTGGATGTTGGGGAAAACACCCATAGAGGATATGTGGGTATATACATAGTACTCATTGGGCATAGGGTGTGTATATAAATGAAATTAAAATACATAAATATATATATACATAGTTATCTAAACATAGAAAACATACTTGAAATATCTGGAGGATTCACATCAATAAATAATTATACCTATATACCACCAAACCCATACTTAAATTAACACTTGGTTCCACCAACTAGATTCAATTCACTATATATAAGAGTTATATACTATTCTCATTTCGTATTTTTACATCCAAACTATATCCATTTATCATATTTACAAATATCCATCCACCCTACATTCATGGAGCCATTTTAATCCATATTTTACATAGAACCACTATAGATTACATCCTTATTTATTCTCATATAAATATATGTTATTTGTTAACATATAATTAATTAATTAATTACCTATGAAGGAGTTTTTTCTGTCCGTAATTAAATTTTTATCCCAATCCCTCTCTAGTTCATCATTAATTGTTTTATGTTCTATCACTCCAATGATACTGTTATATATCCCCACATAGAATCCTATTGTTCTTATCACAACAATCATAAGTAAATGAATAACATGATTAAATGGTAACAATGTTTATAGAATAAAAAGGAAAAAACTGTGAATTTTATTCTATAGAGGGTTGTTATTAAGAATTCTTTTAAATGGGATAATTAATGAATGATAGATGGTAATGTGTTAATATTGAAAATGGGTAGTATATTCATGTAATGATGGTAAATAATGTATATGTGTGGTTTTTATGTGTGGTGATATCTATCTAGTGGGTTGTATCTTGTGGTAATAGTAGTATAATCATGGTTGTAGACATTTTCAGGATTCCATCCTTCCAAAGGTACCCCTATAGGGTTGGTAGTGAGATAAGAGAGATAATGATTCTTGAAGCCTTCCCCAAATAGACTATAGGTTGACCACAATCATTTATGGTGTATCAAAAATTCAAATGGGAGAAATTACCATCATATAAAACCACATTAAATAGAGATTAGATAAGAATAAAACAATAGATACACATAAATTTAAAAGAAATTTCCTATTGAAATATGAATGTCTTAGAAATCAAGTAAAAATAGATAAGGAATAACGAGAAATAAAAGATAAACTATAAAATGACTACAAATCCCAATCAGAACCCATAAAACCCTGATCTAATAATATAAATTATGATCCCCCACAAACTACCTCTAACCTGAAAAATATATTACATATACATGGATTAGGAATTATGGTTATAATATGTAGGATCCTCCCTATATCCCCTCATAAAAAATATAAATATAACATGCTAAATCTGAGGGAACAAAATGTGTATCTAACTCATCACCTAAAAATATGTCCCAATATCATAACATCAACATTGATATCTATCACCATCTATTGAATCTTTGATATCATTACATGTAATATGAAATGAATGTACTGCACTACAATTTCCCCATTGGTTTTCCACTCTAAACCAATGTTGAACATCTTATGAAATTTCTCTACAAAATAATCAAACTAAATGTCACCCGGGATAATGAATCATAACATGAATATCATGAATCAAATCATATCTTGATTTTATTCCAAATCTTCATATATTAATTTAGTTGTTTTTGAGATCCACCAAAGCCCATATGTCATGTATTATACATCAACTATTTTTCCTCAAGACACCACAGTCCATACATCAGCTAGTATATCTAATGTCACCACAAACGTTACATGACATCCCTATAATAATCATTAGCATATTATATTAATAGATACATTTGTTTGAAATAACCATTGACCAATGTGTTCCTCTACAAACTAATATGGGGAGAGACAACCACAATGAATACTATAAAATATTACTACTAGGATAAGAGTGAAGGGAAAGATGGGGTGGTCAGTAAATCATCCCTCACCAACCTCGATGTTTAGGAAAACACCCTCCCAGATTCCACTGGGTTCTAGTCACCCTGATAACATGGGATGTGTAGAATATTAAATCCCATATCATACATGATTAATTAATTTTTCAACCACAATATAGGCATTAACCTTGTCCTAGGTTTAACTCCATTTATTATCTCATAGAAACACAACTACAACCACTAAGAACTAGATATCCTATAAGAACACAGTCGTTTAATAGTTTTAATATTAATTTGTTGTTTTCTTATTACATTAATAATTGATTTAATTTATTCATTATCTATTAATAATCATTATTATAAGTACATTTTTTTACAAATATATTGATTCCATGTCCACCAAGAATATTCTAACCAATTCCTCAATTCCTCACAATGACCAATATTTTCATTCCCAAATAACAAACACCAGGGGGTAGATAATTTATTAAACTTTATCATTTTACAATTTTATGTACTCTATGAAACATCCTAATCCACCACAAAATAAATTCATAAAAATAGAACTCATTATATAAAGATGATTGATTATAATATAGGTTAAAAATAATGTCATTCATTCAGCAACAAAACATATATAACAAGAAATCATCAGAGCGTAATCATTATAATTGATAATCCCACCTTCAAAACATTTTATTAAAATTAGTCCTATAAACGACACCATTATACATATAACCGTAACTACCTCTATAAATTGAATCCAACATTTACTAGTAATTGGGATTACATAGAACCATTCATTTATTTTTATAAAATTACTAGTTTTATTACAATATTATATTAAAATATTAATTTATCATTTTTTACAATAAATTTAATCTAATCCATAACCTATAAAATCTAAAAATTATTAAAAAAAATTCAACTGTAACATCATGTTTCTAAAAAAATTAAGAAATAACATATCATTTCCATTCAATTTCAGGTTTATCAACAACAATCATTAACATATTCATGTTATTTTTTCAATCACATTTACAAATGGACATAAATTCTAATTTAACAAGAAGTAAAAATCATTACATTTATAACATATTTTAAGAATATATGATTCAATTAACATGCCTGTTTAATTTATTTACCCTATCAAATTTACTATTATTATGTTCTTCATCTATTTTACTTAAATGAACCATGTTATCCTAATAATAATAAACATGAAAATTAAATAATAAAAATGATATCACAAAATCTAGTAAATTCATAGGCATATTGTTATCATGGGGGAAGATCATATTTGATTGCAACATCCCTAGACCATTTCTTTTAACAATCTAGTATATCCATTATTTGGTATAATTAATCTTATACCCAAAGGGGTTATGGATGATAATTTTTTTTAAAAATAATATAAATGAAGAAGTAAAAATTCCCTAACCTCAAAGAATTCAACATTCTTCAAATGAGAATGGAATAACAATGAGGATCTTTAATACAATCTCCAATAAGGAAGTTATATCCCTCCATGAACAATTCACCATAACCATACCAATAAACTTCAAAAGAAAACCATGGTAATAGTTGATTTTTAAAACCATAATATTGAATGATGTATCAGGATGAAAAAAGATTGATTGAAGAACAAACAGGAAGAAAAGTGGAAGAACCCACCATGAGACACCATAGATAGTACTCATGAAGTTAGTGATTAAATATTATTAAAATTTGATTCAATTCCATTTGAATGAATCTCTATGTTTCCTTGTGTTCATGGTTAAAATATTGGATGGATGATGGTTTCTAGAGTGTATATGTATTTACAAACATGATGGAAATTGAATTAAAATGGTAAAAACTCCTATAATATGATGCATAGGAGCTAAAAAATGGGAGGACAGAAAAAAAAATTAAACGAATTATGTTGTACCCTTAATAGTTAAATATGTAGTTGAGAACCATAGTATATATAATATAAAATGGGGACATGGCCTATGGTGTAGTTGAAACGACCTCATTGAAAAACCCAACAACCTAGTAGGAGCCAATCCTTTTGCATACCTGCATGTCATAGGGGTATCTAATTTAGAAGAATAAAATAAGCACACCCATCAAACCCCTAGGTTGAAACCTCAAATCCATGTAACATAATTCCACTTCCCTACAACACACCCCTTCAATATGGAACAATAATTAAAAAAACATTACTGGCTCTATGATCCTTCAACACAGGATTCTAAATATTATCATGGATATCCACACAACAACAACTACCCCAATGACACAAATGAATGATCCAAACTATAGTCAGTCATAAAACAATAAATTCACATCCAACCATACTTCACTCAGCCGAATAGTTTTCTCTACACCTCAAAAAACAAAAATGAAAAAATAGTATGGAAACATTGATTTGGCCCGTACACATAAACGATGACGTATTTATGAGAAACCTTTATATTTTTCTTATGTACTATATATATATATATATTTTCATATTATTTATATATGAACTATACACAAATTGAGAACTATATAGCCATAAATAGATATTTTGGATGGTTTTCTTCCAATATACGTGATGATGTCGAAGATTAATTATTGATTACCTACTCTTCCTTGATCTTCCGTTTGCAGTAATATATGGTCATGGTACCTTGTTGGTGGCATGTAATAGTTAAGGATGGTGTTGTGGTGGAAAAGAATTGAAACTAAAAGATGATTTATGTGGTTGAGGTTATACATATAAGGTGGAGGGAATGAGGTTTATGAACTTCACTATCACATCCTGATGTTACATTCAGATATGATATTTTTTCTATATTTTATAATATTAGAGTATTTATAGAAAACAATGGAGAATTCTACCTACATGAGAGAGGTTCAACACCATTTTTATTTTGTTTCATGGAGTATGACAATTTGTTTGTCAGTGAACTATTTTGGTTAGTATTTTTACATGTCTTGGTGGAGATCATATGTTGCATATCACATGGTTCATGAAATGAACCAAATATTAATGATGAGAACAAATCGATATTAAGTGGCTCAGTATATGATTCATAATTCACATCATGAACATGATGATCCTTTTTTTGATTAGTATTTTTAATTGTATTATCATTGTGATATTTATCACAATGGATGCATATTTTCTTCCAGACCTAAACCTAGATGTATCTCAATCATAGATACTCCTTTCACCTATGGGATTATTTCACTAGGGATTCGGTCTAGATATTTATTGTATATCGGGATACGTGATTTCTATCAACTTCAATGATAATTTCACTTGTATTTTATGTTTTATGATACCCATAGTGACAATATACTTTAGGATTTGATGATATTCGCTTCATTGTTGAGGGTTTATGGGTTAGGGAATCCTTTTATATTATAAGGGTTATATATTTCATTACATTGTTGGTTCAAACAAATTTTTTATTATCAATGTTTTTGAGGATGGTGGTTTCATAAAAATTCCCTATAACATGAATCGTCTGTGTTATCTTATTTTTGGAAAAAGATATAAATTTTTAAATGATTTGTTTAGAAATAAAAACATAATTTTTTAATGTGGAAGTGAAATATATGTTCAAAATTTTTGCATTGAAAGATTCTATTTGATTTGGTTAATTTTATATTTCTTTTATAATGATGAATTTTTATTGAATATACACTTCTAAAATCATTTGAATTGAAAATATGTTGACATCCCATGGGAGCCTGGGTATTAGGTGAGTTGTTCATGATAGACACAACATAGTATTGTTTGACTTACTATAATCTTATACATATGAAACCACTAAATAAATTCTGGTTATGTATGGGTCACATGATAGTTATTTGGAGTCCCTAGGATTTATTTCCAAGGATGTGAGTGTGCACATGTTAATCAATTTTATTTGGACACTTGATGGGTGAGGCTCTTAGATTAACCTATCTTAATTTAAATTGGTTCTTATTATCATGGTTATAAATAATTTTAACTGGTTTTATTTTTATTACTAGTTATTAAATCATGGATGTAAAGTGATTTATAAATATATTCATCATATGCTTTTACGAAATGGTTGATTAACGTGTTTTTCCATAAATGTATTAAAAGATGTACATCATGTAATATATTAATACTATTTCAATTTGGATATTTATGTAGTTAAATCAATATTTTTAAAGCAATATCACTAATTGGTTTATCTAAATTATTTATTAAATATTTATTTAACAAAATTTTCTTCTGTAACACATGGCGGGACCCCACTAAGTTGTTGATCTCACCCATTGAATACAACTATTGAGTTTATATAGACATTATCTTGTCAGATGTAGGAAAAAGAAATGTACTACTTGACTGTAATGGGTCTTCAATGTAGTTTATATTCATGTTGTGGTTGTGGAATGGTGGTATGTTGTACCATATGTCATGAGGACGTTTTTTCAATTTTTGGTTGATTTATTTTTCCCAAAGACCTCTAATTGTACTTCCATAGTGGAAAATCTATATCTTCGTCATTTATATATAACATGTCATATTATTTTCTGTACTTATTATTAGTTTCTATTATTTATGTTATATATTGGAATAATATTTAATGCCATTATTCTATATATATTTTGGTTTTTATAATTCATTTTTTATGTTATTCATTCCAAAAGGTTGTTATGGAATGCCTAGTTTCTAGTTTCCAGCCAATTATAATTGGAAACAACCTTTTAAATATTCCAAAATCTTACTCGGGAGTCCTATTCTGAGGTCACCGGGTTTAGTTCATGAAAAAATGGAATCTTGAGTGTTTTTTAGTTTTTTTCGGTTTTATGGTAGAAAACATTTACCAGTATCCACAATTATTGATTTGGTTGTGATTAGGATTCTTACTAGTTCTCATTATGTTAAACCAAAATTTATATATTATATCAAATAATGTGTGTTATTGAGTTGAGTTTTTTTCCTTTTATCATTGATTTTTCCTCATCTAACATTTTCTATTCTTTATAGATTTTTTATAGTACCTTGCCTAATGGAAAAAATCTAGTGAATCCCCAACTTGTTATTGGGGATAACATTCATTGGGAACACACTCCAAGTGATTAGAATCATATCAAATTTGTTGTGAGTGTTTTTATTTCAATGAACCAAGGTATAACTCTTGTCCATCTAAATCAATAGATGTTTATAAAAATAGGGAAGGTAATAGGAAATGGGCACCTGAGTTTATCCACTATATAATGGAATCCTTAAAGGGGATGAATTAACCTCAAAATTAGAGGATTAATTTAATATTACTGTATGGATATATGAAATCTTCGATACTCTTGATTATATTATGAGAATTTCTTCTCTTTTGACGCATAATGGAAGGATTTAATAGTGGTGGGACTCAATGGGTTTTTAAATAAAACACAGGGGTTTATATGTGAATGTTTTTTAATCCATCAATACTATGTAGTTTTACGTAGAGAGGATGGTTTTGGATTAGTCTGGTTATTTTCTTAATCTTCATCAATATAAATGGATAGTAATTGAGTATTAATAAATTTTTATAACATAATTATATCACTACCTCTATTATATAATGAAATTTTAAATTCATGGTGGTTTTAAATGGGATTGAAACAAGATACCATGTCTAATTTCCTCACACTGAAACAGTCCACTCATGTTATGTTTGCGGATAGGGATCAAACGATAGAGATCGAATGAGAAATTAATTTGGGATTGGTAGGGGTTCATCCGAAATATTTTTGTATTCATCATGGACCGTATGGAATGATGTGTAAATGGAATGACGTTTCCATGTGTATTATTGTTGTATCCTAGCAATAAACTCATCTTATACCCTCTACACTGTTTGGAAGATGCCCTCAAAATTTTTACTAGTGTGGAAATATAAGGAATATGAAAAAAATTTCATATAATTAAAACAAATTAGCCACTCTTTCGGAAATATGGTTCATCCATAATTTTTCTATTTGTATTTATATTCCTATTGATGTAGTCCATTCTATTCAACTCCAAGAGGGATAGTGGTGATGTTATATTCTTATATAGTAGTATCTATTAAACATCAATATTTCTTTGGAAGGAATAATTTTTCCTCGATGGTGAAATAGTTTCATGAAAAAGAAGAGATTATAGTGGAGGTCTAGGTGGGACCTATTGCCATGAGATGTAATATTTTTATTTAGTCATTTTTAGTGACTACTTCATTTGATATGGTCTCCTGTCACTCATTTAAATCAACTTGACTTTTGAATCATTAAAAATTCCCAACAGAACTAATACTTAATGTTATGCAGATAAATATACCTCATGGAAAGAAAGATAAGAAGGGTTTTTGATTCCCCTAATAAAAAATTTATATTTCTATGGTTGATCTATCTTGGGACTTCATATTTTCCATTATGGATCTCATGGAAGTTATAATTGGAATGGACTATATAGTTTACCATATATATTGTATTAATTTTTATAATGTTTGAGTGTCTTTCAATACCCTTATGGGAAATACATGATGCTTCACGGAGAACATGACATGAGGAAAAATGTGAATGATCATTTAAATATAATCAAGTTATTAAATATCCTTGTATTTCAATGATCATGATGAGGAATCCCTGGGTTATGAACTTTATATTATTGTTAAACTGTTTACAAAGTTACGTCAAATCACCTTTATTTGATTACCAATTGGGAGATAAATATAGTTTTAAATTTATATAGTACAATTCACCTATAAATTATATATACACTTTTACCATATTCAACTTTTATGATTAATGTTTTTGAATGTTCAGTTGGATTATTTGGAATCCATGGGATTCATACATATAAGTGTATCACTAAGTGTTTACCTAGTGCTCTTTCGAATTATTGTTGATGTTACTCTATTTTATTTATTTATAATCAAAAGATCAACCTAATGACAATATATATTATGTATAATTGTCCAAAAATGGTGATTTTTATGGATCAATTATAAAGAGAATGGTAGTTCTTGATGATTGATCTTCGGTCTGGATACCAACAACTAGGAGTTAAGGAGTTAAATGTTCTAAATACAAACATTGAGAGTAAGTATGGTAAAATTCAGAATATATTGATTCCATTTTTATTGACTAATCCACCTATAGTTTTTGTAGTACATATCATCCAAATATTTCACATGTAACTAAATTCATTCATCATGTTTATTTTTACAATGTATTATAGTATTCATGAAACAAGTAAGATATTGAGGTTCACCTAATGACTTTTTGGATAACCTTGAGAAAATAAGGCCTTTGTATTATACAATGGATGTTTAACATTAGGATCTATGACGTTAAATTCATACACCTTGTGATCCTGGAATAGTGAGTGTCTATTGACCATACAAATGTAAACTTTTTCATTTTATGGGAAGAATGAATAAATTTTTTCAAGATTCATAGATTCATGGATTTTAGTGGTATTATTGGTTGATTGTAAAAAATTTATATAATATGGAATCAACATTTATATAACTAAAAACGAATGGAGTAAAATTATCTTATGATTTTTGGTCCATGGTTTCCCTCAATGATTCAAAAGGTGATTTTACATCAACTCTTATCCAAATCATTCCATAATAAAAACATAATTGGGTGTTTTTTTTGTGATTCATAAAACATATGTCTAGGTTTTTTTGTTATGAAATGGAACTATGTAGTGCAATGTAGATTTTTTTCATCTTATAAAAGAGGACATGAACTACTCCAACAATGACATAAATCATGATGTGGCCATGAAAACCCTCAAGAGTTAGTGAAATTAAATTTTTAGGGTATCCTTTTAAATATTTTGGATAATAAATTGTTGATCTATATCTTCTGACATATATACCTAAGAATCATGGATATGTGGTGGTTAGAGTGACTGTAGTTCGTTGATTATAAAATATCTTAAAACCTAATATATATTAATTTTTTTAAGGAGACCCTCTGCATTAATCATACCTGTAGTGATATAATTCATTCTAAATATGAATGGAACATTATATGACATTTCATTATGATGAACCTAGATGTAAAAAATGATGGGACTAATGTTACATAGATATGTTAACCATTTACACTGCAACATCTCGAGTTGATATTATTGGCAAAATAGTTGGGTGGAGAATTGTTGAGAATTAAATATTCTTAATATAGCGGGGATACCATTGTAGAGTGGTATTTCTTCAGGAAGGGTGTTATTTTATTATGGAATTGGTTTTTTGTTCCTTAAATCTTGGTATATTTTGGTATGTAGAAACATCATTTTGTTCAATGGTTCATTCTCCCAATAAATATAAATATGATTTTTGATATGAATTCTTATATAATTATCTTTGTTTTGAACTGGGACATGTTTCAATTCATATCCGATTATTTGGAAATTTATTTGGTTAATATTGACCACCAAAATCCTTTTGGTTTTAATTAACCTCTCCCAATATCTTTATAGATGTGGGATTATGTGTCCCAATATTTCATCATTGTAATACCATAGACACACCATGGGAATAATTATATATTTTTGGGGATGTACTAAATAGATATGTTAGATAAAATTATCACAATTTTCTATATTTTTAAGGAATAAGAAAATCGAATGATTTTTGTGATAAAATATTTATGTTATATTAGGTTTTTATCTGCTCTCAGTTTTAATAGGGTCTGTTGATTTTTCTCTTAGTTTAGGAAATACCTTTATGAGGTCAATGGATCTAATGTTATGTTAAAAAATTCCTATCATAATCAGAATAATTGACTAATAGAGTGAGTGATTCATATTCAATATGAAATTATTTGGTCTATTTTCTTGGGTAGTGGAGATGTTTGGATCAATTTTCATCCATATATGGTCGGCCATTCAGGTCAACTCTCTATTGGTATGAGTTTTATGAGTATTATTTGGTTTTCTCCATTAATGTTATATAGATTGTGGATATGACTTATAATATTCGTCAATGGAATAATATGTCTTGGAGAGGGAATAAAACATATATCGATCACTTGTGATACATTCATAATATTTCAATATAGTATTATGTGTTCTATAATGGTTATCATCTATTGTGTCAATGAAAAGTTGGGAAAGTATGGATGTAATCTTTGATATACATGGATCCTTTTGAGATCATTGATAATATTGGAATACTGGTTTATCTCTTAGCAATATTAACTTAGTTGGATTTGATTCCATGATGTGTTCCATGTATCTAGGATCAATAAATAACATCCTAATGAATCTAACATTCACAATCGGCTGGATCATGACTTGGTGTATGAAGTGATGTAAGTTGAACATGTAGTCAAAATATTTTATTTTTATCGAAAAAACATACATAAAAAATCAACTCGATTATTTTATGTTATATGGGAGTACAATTCTAATTGTAATGTACTGTAGGAGTGATAATCATTCATGAATCATGGGAGCAAGAATCATTCATAATGGGGAATAATCTAGCTTTAATGTTATAGTTTTTCAAATTTGTTTTAAATTTTTTTCCATGCCAAGATTTAGATAAATTTTCACAACCACTATAAATTCCCAAATCACGGAACATTCATCTCTTATAGACCCAGTTTCCCTTCCCCAAAAGTGGGATTTTATGAGAAATTCACCCATGATCTTCAAGGGAAACCAAGGTATGTTTTTCTCTCATATTCTATAACACATTCCGTTCACTATTGTGTATTATGATCCCTAAATGGTTATAGAATCAATGTTTTTATTGGAACCATAATTTATCAATGGTTACATAATTTTTTAGGATTCCTATAATCTTTTATAGTTTCTCTCTTATGCTAGTTTTTGGGATCCCAACGATTATAAGTTATTGAAAATTATTAAGTTATGTGGTTTTAATTAAAATTATATAAATCATACAATTTTTATGTTTTTTAATTCATTTAAATTGTTAATGGAATGATTTTACTTTACTAAAATATAATTTAATAAATGAATATTCATTGAAACAAATTTCTTTCTAGCATGTTTATGACAAAAATTGGTACTTTTTTTAGTTCAATGTTAAATATATTTTTTATTAATTAATCACACCTTTGAAATGGTTTTAATTTTTAAAATATAGAAAATAAAATGGACACTTTGTATTTGGTGGGTATCAAGGGACAACAATGGATTGTTATGGTTAGCCTCTATAGAAATTTTTTTTTACAAAAACTATAACAAAACACTAGAAACTTATAGAGACACAAGATAATGATTTCTAGTCTATAGGTCCAACATCTATGGTGTGAGTACCCATTTATTTATGGACCATGGTAATGTATGGTGTGAGTATCCTACCAATAAATGATATAATTTAACTAACAAATCCTTATCATGCATTTATGTTGTTTTAAATGTTTTTTTCCAGAAATGTCAATTTATTAGTGGTTTTGAATGTTTTTATACATATATTCTTTGTAATATGTTATGAAACGATTGATTAATATGTAATTTCATAAAACATTGAAATATTTTTCTTTATTCCTTTATTTGAATAATATTAAATTGTTATTGTTTCATATTTTAAAAAATATTAGAGAACGTTTTTCTTATACTACATTATTAATTTAAAATAAGAACAATTTATTTATTTAATAAATTATTCTTTGGAAATTTGTGGTTGGACCCTACTGGTCTATTGAGCCAACTCCATACATACTCCCAATGGGTGTATCTAGACATTTTCGTGTATGATATAGGATGTGAAAGGGATTATATTGGAGAAGCTGAGTATTTAGATAGATTGTGCTAATTTTATGTTGGTGGAAAGGTGAAATTATAAGCCACATTTCATGTGGTTATTTGTTGAAAAGGTCTATTTTGTTTTAATTTTCCCCAGGAAATGTTCTCATATTGTTGTTATGTCACCTCTCTCTTTTATTTATTTATATCATGATTTTTCTTATTACACTTTAATTTTTGGTAGTTTCTTTAATTTATAGCATATGTTGGATATTTTATTATTAAAATATTATTGATATATCCTGTTTTATATATATCCTTGTAGTAGAAATTGTTCTCAATGACTTTTCATGGATTCCCAAGTTCATATTTCCAGCCCGTGGGGAAATGAAATACACTTTTTGCCTTTCCATGGGTCAGCATACGTTTCCTACATTAGGAACACTCTAGTAGGATTACGACACTCCCATTCGTGATACATTCATGACCTAGTCATGTGGATACAGAGGAATGTATGTTGGTTTAGATTATTATGTTATAGAAACATGTGATATTTGAACTGATATTGATTCTTTCATAGGATAATATTCCATATTAGAGTATCAGGTAGATATGGTTTTTTCCCAACCCACTTCTAATAAAAATTGTTATGTGATGAAAAAAATATACACTAAAGGGATGAGAGAATGTGACATTTGATGTTGGGGAATTAGAGTGGACACTCAATGGAGGATGAATAACAATTTATTATGATATATGATGTTGTTTTATTAAATTAGATGTGTTACTTTTTATTGATCCTTGGAGTGTTTTGGCTATATATTTTTCTATTTTGGGTGTTATTGTTACTATAGTTTGATCATTGCTTCATTAGTATTCTCTTTTCTCATTTTTTGAAGAGAACTTTTGTAATATCATATGATGAATGCTTGTTCTTCTCAACATATATACATATAAACTATTTTTTTTGTTTTTAATAGGTTTATTTAGAATGATATGGGTCTAAATGTCTTATACTTTTGAGATTATGTGGATTTGATGTTGTAGGGATTCCCTTTTTTACTTCATAGGATTTTATTATAATTTTTGACATATAGTATGGGAAATTGCAGTTTATTTTATATTATATTATGGAATTATTTGGAGTTTTCTTCATTTTCTATCTAAATTGTTTTCTATCAATAGAAGGTAATGCCTCCCATTAGAATGTTTTACACCCTCAGTGCTAGTCACCATCCTAGGGACTACAGGGGGTGGGTATAGTAAACAACCATTTTTGTATGTGTCTATTATATCATTATTAAGATAAATTGAATAATATCATTGAACTCAAAAATAAAAAGTTTTATTGTCTTGGGGATGTTCGATTCATACTAACTTATACTTAATTTACCATTACAATTGTTTAATTATATAATGATTTTACACTCAAAGCTTTCATATTAGCTTTAGAATGTGCAATCCATTGAGGTTATATAATAAATAAATGGGTCATCTAAAACCTAAATAAGTGGAGGAGTGACATAATATGATCAAGAGACATGAATCAATAGTATATATGTTTTCATTATCTTCATCATAAAAACATAATCATTAGAAATTCATCCTAATAATGATGGAATAATTTTAAACAAGTTAAGTAATATGTAATATTAATTATAGTGAAACATTGTAACATGATTTTAAAATAAGACACAAAGTTGTGTACAAATATAGCATTATGTTCATTGATAACATATGTGCACAAAGAATAAAATTATAATTTTTTACAGAGAAAATTAATATTCACACATAATAAACGTAATTTTATTATATATATGTAATTAATTGACGAATTAGAGGGATATATAATTCTAGTATCACCTACAAAACCAAAAAATTCTCACATTCATAGAAATATCATAAAATGATAAAATATAGAAATCTATGTAATGTAATAAACTCCAATAAAGGAATGAGTTTTTTAATGCTGTAAAAGATAATACATGGATGAATATTCTATATAGTTCCCAAATGAATAGGGGGATCGAATTTTGGCATAAAAAAATCATCATTCATTAGGGTAAAATGATCACCTCGAGAGGAGTCACTACCATGTTTTTTGAAAACAATTTTGAAGAATCATTGAAAATATAAAATAAATAATTCTACAAGGTAGAAACATATATATCTCATGAAAGAAAATGAAAACAAGGGTTAAAATAAATTTTATGTATATTAGCGGGTTAAAATAATAAAAATAATTCTATTGTGGATATATCATAGTATGAAAGTTTTGGGTTCAAAAATTCCCTGACAATAGATCCTCATCAATTTCATTACATTTATGCCTCCTATATAATCAACCTAGTTTCATTAAATCACAAAAAGAAATGTTATCTATGTTCATTTTTCTAAATCTTGATGAACTATAAAAATTGGGTTATATTTCATTATTCTTATTGTTAAAGGATATAGATCTTGACATCATATTTTCGTTAAAATAACACATCTTGATTTAATTTAAGGATCCAAATTTAATGTGGCATATAAATTTTTTTTATTTTATTAAGAATATTTAAAATAATTAAATTTATAAATTTATATATTATTAATAATTTATTATAATCATCTATAATTATTTTGATTATTAAAGAGTTAGAAACATCCCAATGGGCGATTAATAAACTAATATTGGGTCATTGTCAAAAGATGATGATAAAAAAGTGTGGAATATAAATACATACTAAATATAATAAATATTTATTATTTTAATGATTAATTTAATTTGGAAATACTTATTAATAAATTTTACATGTTTGGGTTTGATGAGAATAGAGAAAACTATGATGAAAAGGGGAAACTATGTGAGGAAGGTAATGAAATATAATTATCTTCTCATTCTTTTATCTTCTAAAAAAATTAAAATCCTTCAATTAAGGTATTTGAGTCAATATATAACATTAATTCGGTTTATAAGGGTATAAATATATGTAATTTTAATAGATCATTAAATTTTTTAAGTGAGAGGTATGGGTTTTTTTCAAGGGAGAGAGCGGTTGTATTTTTACATGATAAGGGGGTATTGTTGAGTTAAAAATTGAATAAAATATATTTTCCTCAGTGGAAATTATAATAGTAATATTAATTAAATTTTATTCCTTTTTTAAATAATTTAAAATAATATTATGAAATTTAAAGAAATCTAAAACCCAAATTAACAGTATATTAAAATAGAAGCTGGAAAATTTTAAAATCGTTACATAAATAGAATAATTTATCATTTCCGATTTTGGAAAGCAAATGATTTGGTTTTAAATTTATATTTAATATATTATAATACTACTTAAATAATTTTTTGTTAGTGCTTACAATTATATATTTGATTGGGTCATTATTACCTTAGGAATGTGGCACTTTTAAACATGCATGTTTTAAAGAAAATATTATTTTTAATATTCACAAAGAAATTAAATTAATCATAATATAACCAAAAAATAATCCTTATAATATTTAAATGTTTTTACTCTAAAAATTTCAATAATTTTATAAAAATAATTTCAAAACTATTTAAATTTCAATATTTATTATATAAAATATATTTTTTAAAAATAAATTAAAGTAAAATTTATAAAAAATGCTCTTATATTATCATTGATCATTTAATATTATTATATATTTATGAAATTAACATTAAAATAATTCATAAAATTACGTAGTATAAATTTTAGTTATAATAAATATTAAAAAAAATTCAGGTCTTACTATTATTCCAGAATTTGGTAATTATTCCAAACTATACGCATAATATTCATAATAGTAAGGATAAATATAAAAAGGATCATGTTACTATGATAATGATAATAATTTTAGTTAAATTATCATATTTTTGCCTATAAATATCCTTTAATTAAATCATATACCATTCATTATAATTCCTTTCAAGGTTCCATATTTTCCTTTCCTTAACATAAATATTCAATAATTAATGTTCCATTATTTTTATAGTGTTGTTCATCATTGTAACTATTTTAGGGGTTGAGGATGATCAAAATTTTCATATTTATATAATTTTTTTTTATTTTATATTTTTTTACAAATTGTACTATTTTCAATTTTCATGGTTATATTTTTCTATAAACCTAATTTTCTATTTTAATGGAATAATAAATTATGTGTTGTTTGTGTTCAATCTATATTATATAACTAATTATGGAAATAATTTTATATTTATAATTAATATTTTGTATATATATTAATTTTAAAAGATACATTGTCCACCCTTTTAAAAATTTAATCCTATAAATTTTTAATAATATCATTGTCTGTTAATAGATGAGGGTATTCCATTATCAATGCCTCATTAGGTTCCCATTTTCATTCTATATTATAATGATTTTTATAAATCACATTAATAGGGTATTTTTTAATTGATTACATAACCTTATCACTAGGATTAAAAATGATCACCAGTTTCTCCACATAATTGATGTCATCTAATAGTTGTTCCTCCCACACATTCAGTACAAGTGATGGATCAAGGGTGTATATCATAAGGAGAGATACATTTAACACATCACCAAAATGAGCCATGTTGGTGTAGTTTCTAACCGATTGTCCATTGGTCCTATATGGTCGATCATTTAATTGGGGTAAATGTACATAAGGGTAATATTTCCCTTCTTTTCAAGCCTCATGACTCTCATCCACAATATTATTTAAAAGAATAGTATTTCTATGAATCCAAAATTTAGGCCCCTTTAACTTTTTCATAATATCTCTTCAGTTGACATAGAGTAACTGTTATATACTACTAGATAGATTGAATTATTTTTCACATCTTTTACAAGATCTATTCCAAGTATATCTCATTAAAAGGCATCATATAACTTATATTATTTCTATATCACTTCCCATATAAAGATTCAAATGTATGAATTTGAAAAATTGAGTGGAGGTTTTTGTAGTTGGAAAACTCAACTAATGTGATATATATGACACATCCTCCATTTAATTCAATTGAGTTGGATTTTATCATATAATCATGTATATAAATGGTCTGATCAGATTGGTCATCAATTTAGGGGGGATAGGATGTACTGAAATTCTATTCATAATTCATTATATGTTAGAGACTACTCCAAAATATAGATGTCAGCCTTCGAACATGATCATAGAAAATAGAAATTAATTCCCCATGAAACCCCATGACATTTACCTCATTTAATAAAAAATATTTAACAAATTCTTAACACATATTACTACTATATGGTAGTGTGTTTGGTCTCAACCCCAGTGGGAAGGAAAATTGTTATTATGCAACCAAGATTTAAATACAAAACATATCAAATATAGTGAATGAATTATTTTTAATTTTAATAATTATCTTTATTGAGGAACACAAAAGATGAGAAAATATTATTTTAACTATATATATATATATATAAATTTAAAAAATGATAAAATATAATTTGTGGAAGATGATAATGAAATTTACATGTGGAATTAAATTTTACTAGATTAAATTGATATAGTATTTTATGAAAATTTGATTGAAATAACATAATAAAAAATTGAACTTGTTGATAACATTATCCATGAGATTAATCTGTCAAAAAGATAATTCTTAGACCTCACTTATTCCATGATTCATCTAACTATAGAGATGTTTGTTGAATTTTTGAAAGGATCAGTCTCGTTGATTAGATATGATGTTTTGAAATTCAGTTCAATAGGATCAAAATAATATTAAAAATTATTACTATCCTTGATTATATATTCTAGTATTTAATGAAACGACAAGAAAATTATTAAAGTTAAAACTATTAGAAATTATTCCCAAGATGGAAATTTCATCCGTAGATATGTCTTTATTCAAGAATCACACAAAAATACCTTATTCAATTTACAATTGAAATGATTGATGAAAACTAGATACAAGATAACTCCCCTAAAATTCCTATCTCAATGATTATTAGTATACTCCTCACCCTAATCTAAGAAATAATCACAAATCTATCTATTTTATAATTGGAATTCCAAATTGTCTCAATTTATTAAATTATTAAATAGTATCCTAGTGTCTCCGAATTTATTTTATGTTGTTTTTTGGTTCACCACCAATGAAATGTACCAACTATGATTTATGATAACCATATCCTCAAAAAATTGATTTAGTTACATTATTTTAATTACCTACATATGACTTTAGAAGTTAATCCTAAAATAGAATTAAATTAACACACATGCGATACATTTTTACTAAATATCGATGTTTCTGTATATTGATTCATTTTCCCAACTATTTAATTATAATTAAAAATATCTAAAATGATCTCTATTCTCAAGGAATTCATTTTTTTACAAGTATCACTGCAACAAAAATTAATTATCATAATTTGAGGTAAAACATCTATCTATGAACATTAATGATTTCCTAATTATATATAGTTTTCTTTTCATAGTCAATCCTAATCCCATAATTGGATGCGATTTAATAATAATTCATATAAATTTTTGAGAATCATGTTCACTACTCATGAACTATGTTTTTCCATACAAAATCTATATATATAAAGGATTGGTAGTTTTAATTTCTTACTAATTTTAATCTTGCAAAAAAAACAATTCCCTGAAAAAAGAAAACATCAGCCTCCAAAAAATAATCCTAATTGATTATTCCCAACACAAATTTAGATTGTAATCCACTTCAAGAATGTTTTAATCATATTCATTAATAGAATGAGAATTTTTCCACTAATTAAACTAATATATTATCTCCCATGTGTCTGTATCAAGATCTGTATAGAATTATAAAAAATGGTGGGAACATATGACCACATTAGTGGCCTTCTACATTATAATTGATAAAGGACTATAGATTGAAGACATCATAACACACTTATTTTCTGCTTCATTTTCCTCTTAAATTTTGGGTGTATTCCTCATAGTTTAGGAGGGAAATGTAATCACTCAATTACCTATCTCATTTTAATGGGATGGAAGCTGTTAAGACTATAGACATACCATTGTTATTTGACAAGGTATTCGTCAATTCATGGAATCCCAAGTCCATTTTCTTAATCCTACAAATTTTTCATGGACTAGCATCTATAATTGGGATTAGTGCATCCCGGATAGTATTAGGTTCCAGGATAGTAGATGAGATTGATCTATAATAGGGATTATCTAGTTGTAACAAGTTCTATGATTGTAGCACCACCACGATACCATTGAAAATGTATTAATGGACTAGTAACACAAAACCACTTAAATAATAATTGTAATATAATTAAATTACATTAATGAAAATATTTAAAAATTAAATTAAAAATATTAAAAAGATTAAAAAACAAATCCATTAATCTTTTGATACTCATATTAGAAGTAGAATTTGAAAAAATTTAAATCTACTGATTATTTAAATTAATTCGAATTATATATTTAAAGAATTAAAAAATAATAATGAAAATAAAATAAATTTAAAAATTTATTAGAATTATAAATGAAGAGATTAAAAATTAAAATTAAGTGAAATTAATTAAATAAATTTATTATAAATAATACGTATTTAAAAATTGTCATCATTATAAAGAGCAGATTTTAAATTTAATATTTTAAATATTATTTGGAAATAATAATTAAATAAAAAAAATATAGTATTTAAAATTATATTTATTTTAAAAATATTTTAAAATATCTTTTAAAATAATTTCATAAATAGATTAAAAATAAAATAATTTAATATATAAATTATTATTTAAATTTAAAAATACAAGTTTTATAACATAAAAGATAAATTAGTAATTTTTACAACAAAATTACTAAATTAGTATTGTTTATGAAAATGAACATTCGATTGTTTAAATAATAGAATAATAATTAAATTATTTAGAAAAATAACTCATTAAAAATCCACATCAAATTCCCCCACACATAATCATTTCTTATCCATATGTGATTTCTAATAAATTACAATGTGAAATAATTATTCCCAATATCAAGATATTGTAATGTCCTAAGTAACTGAATAATAAAATATTATTTTACCATAGAAATATTATTATTATGAACGTAAGGATTCCATCATAATAGATATTGGATAGACTGAAAATTTGTTATTTGTTTTTAAAAAAACTATTGCCTTTGAAACATTTTGAATTTAATTAGACAAAAATCGGTATTAATTTAACTAGGGCTACCAAACATCTATTTACCATTATCTAAGTAGAGACACATATTTAACATAAAAATAACTCTGAAAAACTGAATGAATGAGTAGTTTCAATATTTACATGGAGGCATAAAAAACTGATATAATATTTTAACTTAAAAAATAAAATATTGATTGAATGAAAGAAAGATGCATAACATTGATTTGGATTTTCTTCATATCTCATGAAAATGCATGTATTAAAGGTTTTATTAAATTAAAATGATTCAATTAAATGATAATTGTATACCATTATCTTAAAATTTGACCATAGATAAATGATTTAATAATGGTAAGACATTATTTACTCAATTAAATTCATGCTATAATAATATATAAATTACACAAAATTTAATCACAACTATCAAAATTAATAAAAGTTTTCCATTGAATGTAAATTTTAAAACATTAAAAAATCAAATTTTTTACTATTTTAAATGGTTTGATGATGGTTAAAACATTAATACATTGTTTATATCATTTAATAATATCCACTACTCACATATATTATCCAAATTGATCTAAAACATGATATCAAATGTGAAAGAATGGAAACAAACTTTTAGAGTTAAAATAGAATTTTAATTTAGTTATTTTAATTTATGATAAATTGTGACAAGAAATTTCAAAAAAATATTCACCACAATAATCTATTCAAGATATTTTAAATATTATTATGAATTAACACTATTAAATAGAATTAATATTTTAAATGTAATTAAAAAATAATAATGAATATCATTAATTTAACAGAAAATTGGGTTTTTTAATGTGTGAAATTTTTCATTCAATTGGATTTTCAAAACATTAAAAATTAGTATGATAATTAACCTATTAAGACATATACATTAACATAAAAATAAAAATATAGTTGTATTACTACCCCACACATAATTTCACATCGTGGATAAATTTAAATGTATTGTTGTACAATTTTCCGCACAAAATAAGAATCCATAAGAATATGATGAGTAAAAATTTAGAAACAAAAAATCACTCATAAACCTGATGAAAATTTATCTTCCTTGTTAATCCAAAATTTATTCTATCCTCATATATTTGAGTGAAATTCTATGTATTATTTTTCTAAATTCCCTAAAAATAGAAAAAAATAACATAAAAATTCAAAAGATTAAGCTCGTATGAAAATGAAAAACTAGAGGTTGAGTTTTGAAAAATAAATCTCTTGAGGCATTAGTATAGAGATTCAAAATAAATTGAGAACAAAAGGGATCTATACTATTATTTTACACTTGGACCCTTCATAAATATAAAATTTATAGGAATACTATGAATTTAAATTCATTGGTAATATATATAAAAATAATATCACAACATCATTTATCTTTGAAAAAAATTAAATCACATAGTTAGTCCGTGGTTTGACTCCCATGAAGCAGTGAATTTTAATTATTCAATTGGATATTATATGAGTTTTTATTCATGCCCAAATATTTTTTCCAATCCATCTTGTTTACCATTAATATGATTTTTTCTAACCATTTAACAAAATTGGTCTATTTTATTCTCTTAAAATTTCATAATACCAACAGTTCATATATCTAATTGGAGTTAGGGGTCTAGAAAACTAATATTTCAATTTATATTTAAATATTTTTATTCTCGAACTAAAGAGAAGAACATTATTTCTAGCCCTCAATTCACTATTTTAAAATTTTGAATCATGAAATACCAATGTCCAGCTCATTTTATATCCTAAAAATATCATAAAAATATATCTTCATCTAATGAAACTCGCTCTATTATAGAAACACCCCCCTCTATTAGTATTAATATATAATTTTAAATCCTTAATATTTTAATATGACTTATTTTGTGACACCTTGGGGAAAATAAATTCATTTTCCAAATAATTTCTTGTAAGAAGAAATATGTATTGGGGTTCTCATAGAAGTTTTTTAGGCCCAAGAATCAACATATTATTTTAGGGAATAATAATTCCTAGAATTATTCAAATTTATCTATATGATTGTTTCAGATCATTTTTTAAAATTGTTACCTATAAACTATATTATATATTTTATGATGTTTTGATTCTATTAGAACACCCAAAATCATAGATTATAATTTCGAAATGATTATATCTTAAAATTGGATATATTATTAACGATAAAATCCAGAAGAATTCCAAAATGTATTACGAAGATTTCTATAATGAATATTATCACTCCAATATCTTCTTTTTTGCATTGTTACACTACCTCAACACACATGGATACATATTCAAAAAAAATTATGATTAATGAACTCCCAGGTGATGATCGGAAAAGTCCCATAAAATTCAATCCCAAAACATCAATAATATCATATTCTAAAATTCATTTCTAAGGAATCATTCGCTTCCTTTCAAAATTTCTTAATATTTTGAATGTATCCCATCTTTTTATGAAACTCCTAACATCATTAAACAATGTCGTATAGTTTAATAAAACATGGAGGTCATTTTGGATTATCCTCTCACCACCATGATGGCCTCCCCATCCTGAGGTGGGAAAAATACATTAAATTTGAAGCATTTCCTCTTTTGGGAAACACCTGCTCAAAATCCCATCAATAGACCTCCTACAAATAAATTTTTTATTAATAAATAACATGAACGTATTACAATGATAATTTAAAAAAAAAACCATAGTAATGACACATTCTTTTAGTGAGTTATTGAAGATGGGAAACCATGAAGACTACTTACTAGAGACAGTGAGTAACCATTTGTTTGGAAATGAAGAATTAATTATCCATGTAACTTCTCATTTATTATCATAAAAACTATAAATATGATCTGAAATTGAATTATCAGATACCTATTTATCTCTAATATCCTAATAAATCTCAATTAATAAATGATCTCACTTTTGGATTAAATGTTTATCCACATTCATTGACAAAAAATAAATTATGCAGGAATGATCTCTAATAAATATGGGTCTAGAACCTGAATGATACAACCTAAATTTCTCTAGAGTTAAAAATCATAGAAAAGGAATCCTTATCAGTAGTGATATAAGTCCTCTAAGAAACATAAATATGTCTTCTAGAATAATAAACCATATATAATATCATTTCTATCCTACTTCATAATAAAATTGAAATACACATGTGACCTACATGACACATAATTAAAGATAACTATTTCTCATTAGGTGTACTTATGATTGGTGTTAAAATGAATTTATCCTAAATCAACATAAATGTATACATAAAATTTAAAAAAATAAGAAGGGTGCATCATTGACCCGTAGAGATCACATGGGATTTATGTTTTGGAAAAGGAATTAGTAAACCTATCAGAAAAACCAGTATTCTATATGAAAAATCTAACACTATGTAAATTTTATAACAGCATAGTGTATTAATTAATTCAATTATAGATGTATCTACCACTTAACACTGATTATAATATTTATTTCCCAACATAATTCCATCAGTGGAAAAAACTGTCATTTCTCCCTATTTATAATTAATTTGATCTCTAATAATATCATTAAAACCAATTTTGGATTCTTCAGTCAGCTCTCAAATCTGCTACCAATGATGGAGAATTCATACATGAGTACATCAAAAATCTAACATATAATTAGAAAAATCCATCATATATATTTGGATGTTAATTTTTGCAACACATAATACAATTTGAATTCATTAATAAGTAAATGTCCTAAAGGGTCATGATAATTGGATTTTCTTTTGATATTCTCTAGGTACACAAATATCAATGTACCCAATATATCCATCCAAAACAAATTAACACATTTTGAGTAATACTCTAAATAATTTCATCTATGAATGGAAATAAAAATGATCCTACCAAGTTTATGAATCTAACTATTTTTAGTCTATACGAAATCATTATTTTTATTCACACTTCAATTTTTTTTAATTTTTTTATTTTTCACTACAATGAATCCTCTTTTCATTGAGACGACCTGGATTGGATTGACCAACAAACTATTAGAAAATCGATATATTATAAAAGATTATAGTATCATTATTACAACTTCTCGCATAACATATTCCATGTTTTTTCTCCATTGGCACTCTACTGTTGGTTTGTGGTATGGTTCTATAAGAATATTTTTCATGAATAATTATTACATCTTCTATTAGATATCAAAAATGGACCATCCTATTTCAATTTTAAATTTAATTAAAAATTAGATATATTTTACATCTTTATTTTTCTTTAGTTTAGTAGAAATAATTTTAGGTAGAGTTGAAATCTCACAAAAAAATAATTAATTCAAGTGTAATGGTAGTGATATTAGCTCCAACATGGGTTCTTATTTACTTTAAGGACAATTCTTGGGTGTGAAAGGTTAAATATATTTATAATTTTTCTGATAATGAGTAATAAATATATAATAATTTTAAATTTAGTAACTAGTTACACATTTTTCTTCATTATTGTCTCATGTTGTTAGATCACTATCAATATTTCATATATCCTATTTCATAATAATTATCAATGATAAAACATCATTTTTCTTAATCATATCTCCCAATAATTTTTCAAATTATACATCACTATATTTATAAGTAGGATTATCCAGATGTATCCTAAAAAATCATTAAGTTCTAATATAGGAGTCCCATTCTCATCTTTAGTATCACACATGATAGCTGCAATGGGGTTACCTTCCAATTTCATAAAATTTCCAATTTCACAATTTTAGAATACTCAAAACTGTGTGAAACTAAATTTTTTATTTCCAAATGAATTTCATTAGACAATGTTTATATCTGTGTTTTATTTCACTATATAAATTGCATTATAGATTCTATTAGATCCACTATAGAATAGTTTTCAAAGAATTTTTGTTCTTTAACATGGGAAATCACATTGAACTCCTTCTCTTGATAAAAAATAAAAATGATTAATTCCCCCTTAGATACAACTAAAATATCCCTACTAGTGTCCAAGAGGTTCCCTCAAAGGATTATATGGATCTATTGTTTACACTCCATGTCCAACATACAAAATTCAACTACAGTAAATAGTAATCTAACTCCAATGAGTAGATATTATACACTTACCATGGGATGTTTGAATGGGCAGTCAACCAAATATAGATTAATTTTGGTTAGTAGATGGTCACCCAATATAAATTTATTAAAAAGTGATAAATGAATAAATTTAATACTATCACAAACATCCCATAGGTAGTTGAGTTAGACACTATTCCCAAAGTTTTAGGTAATGGAAAAATGATCCGGGTTTTTATGATTTATAGGGACTTTCATTTCAGGCACAACACTATACTCTTTAGTGAGGCCGTATAATGAAAATTATTTAAGGGACTGTTGTATGAAACTATATATTTAATATATTTAATATATGATGAAATCTTAATCAAGGAATAGATTAATGTAATATTCACATAGTCCATGGTATGAATACAATGGAACATGAGTAGTACACCCATATTATTATTATTCAGTTATAACTTTTTATTGAATGGGATTGGAGGGGAATTGTAATTTAACCGATTTGGTATCTCCCAAAACACATCGAACATATACTCCCTCCCTTTATTTTTTATGTTTATAGTAATTTTAAACAAGATTGTCTAGTGAAACATAGAGCTTTTTTCAATTATATGATTTTTTATTTCGTTACAACAATGTTTAATGAATATATTTATTATTCAATATTATCCCTAATTTTTAATTTGTTATGTCCAATGGGATTTTTTAGAAATCTATATAACATATAACATAAAATATTCATTATCAATTTCAATACCTCACATGTCAGAAGGAAGTAGATTTCATTCCAATTACAATAAATTATCAAATATATCACTTTTAGGAGACTCAATAGTGTGTGAAACAAAATTTTTAACATCCAAATGAATTTATTCAAAATGTTTTTTTATATACTATATTATTTTTTCTATTGATTTTAGAGAATATTAAAAATCCACTCTATAATACATTTAAACAAAATATTGTTCTTTATCATTTTTTAAAACATAAACTCTACTTATTGATAAACTCTCATAAAGAATAATTTCCCGTTATAAACTCCAACAACAAATTCCCTATTTGAAAAAATGACATGTGAGGGCCTATATGGGATTTCTGGTTATACTCTATGTCTAACACATGAAATTAATATTGAAAAAGATAGTATCTACCTCCAACAAACAAAATCATCAATCCTTATTATTGGTTGTGTGAATGAATTTTCATACATATGTAGAATGATAGGGGTGGTTTTAAGGTCAAAAAATCCAAATTTATAGAATATTGATAAAGGGGGGAAATAAATATCAGAAACAAAATCTCACAGAATCTTGAGATGGCCACTATACCATACGGTATAGGGAAAGAAAAAACTCCCTATATTTTAAAGTTATGGTGGGATTATCTTTTAAAAAACAACACTACACTCTTCTATGGGGTTGTATGTAGAAAATTATTGTATAGTTTTTTTCGAATGATTTATGTAAGGTATTTTACATATAAAGGAATCTCATTCTAGGAATTGCTGAATTGAATAATCAACTAGGTCGTGGTGAAAAACCCAAGGAAGTAGAGTTGTTTAGAATTTTTATTATTCTTAGGTTTTCATTTTATTTGAAAAATGGATAGGTAGGGAATATTTATTTAAACGGTTTGATTGTCCATGTTCTCTTCTACAAATTACCCATTCGCTTTATTCTTTTTACATTTTATAATAATATTAAACATGATTTTTTAGAGAAATTTTACAATTTTATTCATTTTCATGATTTTTTCTTCATTATAAGATTTTATGTCCAGTGAATTCTAATTTCTATATTCACTATAATTTTTAGTTTGGACCCACTTTTTAACTTTCCCACCTCTTTTTGAGTATTTCTTCCAGTTATTTTAATCACTTCTATGAAATTTTCCCCTGAGAGTATTCTAATTGTGATGGGAATTTTTCACATATCTATTGATGTCGTGTATCTTTCTATTTGAACAAATTGTAATTTTAGAATATACATTCTCAATTCCTCTATAGAATTATAATATTCAAGGTGTGATTTTTTAATATCATATTTATCCTATTTTGAGTTAAATAATTTTATAATCTAATCCATAATAATAATAATTTATTCCTAAAAATTCCACTAGGAATGGGATGGTTCAAGTAATGTCAATTTATTAAATGGATTAGTTTTCAGGTAAATTATAGTTTTTGAGGTGGTAGTCAGACGAAGCATATTCCTGATCATTATAACATCATTATGAATTTTATTTTGGACCCATTAAATTGTTTTATGTATATTATTTGTTACGGTGGATGAACCGAGTGTTTAGGTGAACACCGGAGGAAGGTTAGGGACCTAGGGTGTTGAAAACAACTATATCCAAAAGTATACATTTTGTAACATAAACATGACATTTAAGTACTTTACAAGTACTGTTAAAGGTTTCAATGGATTCATTGTCCACCTTGATAAATAAAGGGCATGTAACTATGTTACAAATCATGAAATCATTATTAAACATTTATAACTTACACAGTGTGTTTGTTGGGGGAAATTTTTCAAAATACACCAGGGGGATCGATTTTTTTAATGCATAGTTGATGGGGGAACCTCTTAGAAAGCCTCTCCCCATATCCATATAGGATTCCATTATTTTCTACCATTTAGTCTCTGATCAGTGATCTATCTATGGATATAAATTAATCTTAGTAAGGACGTAAATCATCAGTCATATTCTATTTTTTCAATCATCCTTATATTTTATATAAATCTATATGAGCCACATATCCATATTTTTGTTGAGTTTTTCTAAGAAAATATTTCTTTTAATTGGTAATTAGTTAGTTGATGATATAAATCAAGTGATTGTCTACAAAAATGATATAAGTTGTGCCTAAATTTCACATTCATTTCACTCATGTTTTGGGGGAGAATCATTGAGTCATTCATTGAGATATCTTAGAGACACCATATAAATTAAATTATTTTCTTTTAAAATATTTAACATCCACTGTTGAATCTTATGGGAATGATTCTACCTAACTAAAAATTGAATAATCCTTGAGAGATTCTTCAACCCTTGGGAATATTATGACTATGTGTTTATTTAAATAAAATAAATTATTAATATTAAATGAGGTGCATACATGGGTACATGAATGTATTTTCAGAAGAATTTAAATGGTTATGATGACCTAGAATATGTAATTCTTGTATATCATGTTGTATATGGTCCATTTTACTTGGGTGATGATTTTAATGTTTTAGGAAATATGTTCATTGTATTGAGGCAATGAGGTTGTTAGGTGATGGGAATGCCCTATGTGATATTGGATTGTGTTGACCATCGGATTGAAAAACATGATCATAATTGAATGAGGTTCTTCAATGATATCTTTTAGGTACTTCTGTTTTTTGTGATATATACTCACTTTTACTGGTAGTCATGTCGTTGGAGTTGTGTGTACATAGATAGGACTCAGATGATGAGGTGGTTTAGACCACTTATGTGGTTAGTGGTCTCTATTAGATGCAGAATAGGATGTTATTGACCATAATTATGATTAGAGATGGTTCCCATAGATATCCATGAGGATTGTGAGGATATATTTTTTTGATGATGTTGAGACCATCATTTTGGGGATAAGGCTTGAAATAAATTGTTATCGTTTGGCTGTAAATATATGAGAGGATGGATATCACCATTCATCGACGGTCATATGTTGAGATGTTTTTTATATATTATATTGAGTACAAATTTTTCACTTACTCATACATTAGGGTTCGAGATGATGAGGATTCTATGAGATGTGGTTTGTGGGACCAGTTACATGATTGGGAATTACTAAGGGATGTAAGTTATTGATTATGACATGATTTGATTGTTGGAACGAGGATTCATGTCATTCAATTAGAGGTGGTAATCAAGTATTCACATAGAATGTGTTTTTTCGGAGGAATACTTGCACTCATGTTAATGATCCACAGTAATATCATTATACTATTGATTTATAAGGAGATATTATTTTTTATTATGGATATTGATCATAGTGGAATATGGTTATTTTATGATATATGAAAGTGATATTTTTCTTGTACAGATGATCGCTAAAATATATGTAAGTCATTATCATGTTGGAGGTGGCCTATTGAGAATTATTATCTCACCCTACACAATCCCATTAGGACGTTCATAGATTTTATGATTTGTTATCATGTAAGAGTTTGGACATAGGTGATGAACGTTATTGATTGTTTCAGAATATTTATAATTGAGTGGATGGAAGGGGACCCTTGAGGTTCTTGCATCGGGAAGAGTTTACTATTGAGTTTTCTTTTAGGGTCCGCACACTTATTTAATGTATCTACTAATAGTCTACCATGGGAAACCCTTCTATTTATTCATTGATTGAATGATATGATATGATATGGAATAAATTAATTTATTTTGAAAATTTTATTCATGATAATTTTTATCATTATTCCTACAATCTATTATGCTTCTCTTAGATTGGGTTTTGAGTCCAATTATTTATGTTTTTTATTTTTCTGATATAATTATATAATGAAGATTATAATTGTCTTCACCAATGGTTATAGTCTCCCCACTATCACCTGTCACACACTAGATACATGGTGGCAACTGTCGATGTAAGGGGAGGTGTGCTAATGACACAGTTCTTAGATGCCCCTATGCACTTTTTAGGTGGAAATACGCATTGGGGTGGGATAACTGGGATTAGAGTCTTTTATATTACCACTGGTTATTTATTAATATTTTGGTTGTAGTATACTACTGAGAAGAATGTTTACATAAATGGATATACAGCTCATGCGGGGGTGCCTACAACACCATGCATGAGGGGCATACCATGTTGTTAGGGGTGGAATATTATTTATATAATTTTTTTCGTTTCACAATTTATATGATTTCAAACTATATTCATGAACATGAAATTAATTATTATATATTTTGATATGAGATTGTATCCTAGTGTGCCAATGGATGATTAGTGATCCATGGCCCTTTAAAGAAACAGATGATTGAGTATGATTTTGTGAGAGGATCATGGGATCTGATATATGTATATGTGTGAATGTGATAAATTTCATTTAATTTTAATTTCGATTTTGGATTAAAGTAAGAGGGGTTGGGTTTTTTAATGTGACAACAATGGATTATAAACCATGTGTTCTTACTTAGACTTCACTGGATGAATTCCACTCATCCAACCAATGAATTTATTTCTAATTAGATAAATATGTGATGTAATATGTTATGTGATATATTTCTATATATAGTTATATATATGATAGGAGTTAGAGAGGATAATGATTTTGGATGGTCTATTAAATGTTTCGAAAATGGGTTGCTAAATATCATTTTCATGCATAGCCTCTCATTGGAGGAATTTTACATAGATACCAAGGATTATAAGTGATGCATGAAAATATAATGGGTAGAAGATGGTTGAAGAGTCATGATTTATATGTGATAACAGGATCTGATATGGGAAGGTAAGGGACCAAGAGGTGAGATATCATGAGAAAAAGTTGTAATGGGGATATAAGGGAGGTCAGATCCTGCTAATTATTTTATATATCACTATATATGTTATTGATAAAAAAATTTACTGTTGGTTGTCCAATGTAGTGGTATTCATTACGTTTCAACTAGACGACTTCTGAGGGATCTTCATGCAAGTAGAGATTTGGTGTTACAATTCCATTCACATTTAGAGGGCTCGAGGGTCAGGATGAGACCTCGAATGGTTTGGATGATCATGAGACACATGTAAAATAATATTTAAATGACCTATTATAGGATAGAAACCCACTATATTTGATAAATTTTGTGTTACAGTGGGATGAGAACCTCTCGCCGATCTGAGGTTGTATCACACTTGGGACTGACAGGGGAGATTGTGGATTGATCCTATCAAAGGAATACATAACTCAAGAGTTCCATTCATAGAACTCACCAATATTTTAGGATGATGTATGATAATATATTGCTAAAAACAAGATATAGATAGTGAATATAACCATAGGAATGATCGAGACACCACCAAGCAATAAAGTGAATCTGGAAACATACATACTCAGTGGATTTTCAATGCATTGGTGGGACATAAAAGTATATGTAGGTAGACTTGATAGACTTTCCTAAAATATTTTTAGTATAGGTTCTTCATGAAATCCTATAATGAAATTCTAAGTTTGTAAAGATCACATTAGTTCTAAACTCTTCACCAGGGAGACAGATCTATCAAATAATATATACCCTTGTTCACTGTTTTATAACCTTTCGTAAATGGTATGGTGGGAAATGAAATTTTTTTTGTGATGTATATAGATAATGGTTTACATAACTCTATCATGGTGAATGTAAACAATATTAGGTTTTCCTCATTCTCAGAATATGTTATCCTAGAACTAATAGTTGGGGGAAATTTAACTGACTATTTAAACATGACTCTAGTGATGGCTTTAGGTGATTCCCTTAGCGATGCTTGACAGATGAATAAGAATGGTCTTGAAGAGTCATAGCATGGCATTCATGCAAGAGGATCAAGAAGGCCACCATGGAGTTGGTCATCAATGCTGTTAATCCAAAGAGGGTATCCATGACATGTGCAGTTATAGAGTGATTGGAAACCCACATAGTGTCGAGAATATCACATGATAAGGAATTTCAAGGGGTTATTTTGGAAACCTTCTTGGATAGTTGAGAGTCAGGGATTGATCAGACTCAAGGATATGAGGTCAGAACGAGAGTCGATCAAGGAGATAATAGCTAGGATTTAGAAACATGTAGAGGTTTTGTATGAAAATGTTGGACCCAAAAGTGGGGAAAATGTTTGGTGGATGGTGAAACAATGTAGGAGGATAGAATTCATGTAGTCAAGCTTCATTATAGGTGCATTACATTGAGCTAAAAAAGTAATCATAGGATAGAGAGTTATTGATAGATAGAGGTATTTGATAGAAGTGACCAGGGCACATTATATATTTTCATTGTCAATCATTGGGATGTCTCATTTTTTTGAATGAGGTCCACATGATGTTTTTCGAATAACTAAATGAGTATAAGTAGGTTTACATGAGCTCAGTTGAGTTTTATGTATATATATATATATATATATGAGGTGTGTGGCATGAGGATAATCAATGGGAATTGATGTGATTTAGGATTACATGAGGTTAATTAGAATATAGGATTATTTGAAATGATAGATTCTTGACATGCACTAGCATTTGGGAATCGATACTATATGATCTCGTTATGGTGCTTGAGGCATCAAAAAAAAATTGTGCTTCTGTTGAGATGTGGGACCTCATATGTGTTGTGTGTGGCACATGCATGTGATAGGAATATGAAGATTGGATGTATTTTATGGTTTCCTGATGTTAAATGAGCAGTATTGGATCACCTGATGAGGATAAAGAGTGATGATACATCACTGGTGAACTTTTGGGGCCTTGTATGTTTTGTGGAAAAACTATTTTATTTGAGGTTTTTGTTAGGTGGGAATCAATATAGATAACTCATAAGGTGGGAGTGAACCCATATTGATTTTATCTATGGCCAAATAATAGGGGTAGACCAGGTTCGTTATTAAGAGTTGTAATTTTTTTCTATCATATTTAGTTAATGAATATTAGAATTCCGATAATCTATGTTAAGGTGGGGAGACTGCATTTTCCTTCATTTTTTACCATATAATTTTCTGACTTAATTTTTTGATTTGAGTTAGTGGTATGAACAAAACATTTTATGGATATTTATACAATTATAATATAAATTTTTGGAACTTATATCTGGTTTTATATGTGTTATATGTTTTGGTGGACATCTCTGGAGTTCAGAAAATCAATGGAGGAAGGTCAAGGAATGTTCTATTGAAAATAGCTCTATACAGAAGTACACCTTGTATAATTCATTTACATGACATGCATCATTCCATGGAGGCTCAGGGGTCCAACATGAGAAAAACATGATGGGTAATTTGGTCACATGTCATGAAACTAATACATGATGTGTATGATTTATATGCCTTGTATGTATTGGGATATGTTTTTAAAAAAGAGCCCTGCTGGATTTTTTCTTTTCTCGCACAAAGGTGTTAAAAACTAATTGACACAACTCTATTATTCTACAATTAGATTTCCTTCATTATCTATCATCTAAAATTAAATATTTTATCCATCAATTTTTATGTATTAATCTTGGTATGTCATTATATTCGATCACACATTTCTTCCTTAGTCATTCTATAAGATCTGCCAATTTTTGTAAGTCCATTTTACCCTATTTTAGGGTGTGCATCTAAATTTACAATTTATAATGATTCAGAGAAATTTAATGGAATATATCAGATTAAAAATAATCTAACATTACATGGATATAGTTCCTAACATTCTCTTTTATTTTTCACTTCATTTGGAGGGTGCATCACAGAGGTCACCATTAGGATGTTCATGAGTGACTCAAAATTTAAATCTTATCATTCAAATTAATTAATCAATAATTAGTTATTTATATTGTCTTTAGTCCACCTAAAATAATTTATTATGACTAGAGAGAGGTTTCATACCATGGGTGTATTAGTCATGGGTGTTAATTATTGTTAAATAAGTTTTTAATGTTAAATTTTGATGTACTATGGAAATATGACTGGCTTGTCCTGAAGATTTATTTGGTTTTGAACACCAGGGATGATTATATGTGATTCATCAAGTTGTTTGGGGAGTCGATTACATGGTTGATTCTTATCATTAGTTGGTGGACATGGTCACCAGATTAAGTCAATTAGGTTTTCATGTTACAGTTATGACTTGTGTTTTATAGGATGATATTGACCATCATATTGAGCAACAAGGTCAAAAGGGAATTAAGATCTAGGATAATGTGTACTAGGTACTAATGTTTGGTTGATTTATAGTCACTGTGATTATACAGACCTAGACATAAACATTACATAATATTGAATAAAATAAATAGTTCATATTGAGGATCGTTTTAGGTTTGGAGAATTAGATAATTAGGTCATAACATATACATAACAACATTAATATTACATGTAGACACATCTACCCAGTTTCCATTTTTTTATAAAATAAAAACTCATTGAAAAAAAGAGTCATTTATAGTTCTATGATTTAGACCACATGACTTTTCCTTGATCTTATCCTTGATCCTATTCCAATTTATCTTCTGTGAAAAACATTTCAAAAACGTTGGAAGGGCATAAAAAGAAAATTATGTGATAAAAAAAATGTTAACCTATTAGTTTTTCTAAATAACAAGTAAACCATGAATAATCTATCATAAGTAATACTTTTCACCTTTATGAAGTAGTAAATACTCTTCAATGAATAAAAGACCATTTCTTACCCTTTGGAAAATAGTGTACTACCATAAAACACATAAAAATAACACATAACATATAGAGGTCACTTATGACATAAACATACATAAATGGAATAACCATATGATCGACTTTGAAACATATCACTAAATGGAATAGCCATATGGATGACTTCTATAACTAATGCATTAGAGGTTATAACATAACCACCCATCCTGGTTTATCACGAAACCAGCCGTCATTTGTATTATCACTTAACCAACCGTCAAATGTCAAAATTCTATTTTAAAATCATTACACATACAAAAAATATAACGGGATGAACACATTCCCACATTTCAATCACATAATATCACATAAATATATCGGCATAAAAAATAAATTATAAAAACAATTATCAATAACAGAAAAAAATAAAAGATTATTTGGTATTAATTTTCCTTTTAAAAACATTACGCCTTGTTATGGAAGCCAAAGATCCAACAATTCTAGCGGCGGAAGAATGTTCGTTCTCACCGCTTACATTAAAAGAACCATTTATTTTTGACTTTTCGTAAAAAACCATTATAGAAAAATATTCTTTTGAATGAAATAGAATGTAAAAGGTATTTATAAATCATATAAGAGAATGTTGTGTATAAAATAATGTATTCCTCAATGAATGGAGATTGAGATGAAGTCTCTTACCTTGCGTCCGATATGACTCGATTATTCCTTAATTATCATTATAAATAAACAAAAGATAAATTAAACATGATTAATATCCTTTTTAATGTTTATTATTTATTTATTATCAATTATTACCATTATGTAATCATTTATGTTAATAATATTTGTTTTGTCAATATTTGGAACTTGAGTCAAAAATTAACATCTAATAATTAAAGTTGTCTTTGTTGTCAAAATTCAATTATCTACATAATTATATTCATGATTTATAGATCATATATATCATATATGTCATGTATATATTTTTATTTATAATAGAACATAACATTTTGGAGATAAGAAATGAAATGCACATTTCATGGAGACGGTAAGTTGTACGTACACATGAACATTACATTCATCTATATTTCCTACTAAACTAGAATTAAAACATAATGATACATAGGTATAATAAAATTCCAGTAAAATATCTATATAATATCATTATCTCTATACTTTATATTTCCCATACATGGCATTAATGAGTCATATCACTTTGAGGGGGTGATAGTTTGCAATCCTAAAATGAAATTATCGCGTTTACCCACGATGGAAAAAATAATGGTATTCTATAATTGAAAAAAAAATAAAAAATAAAACATAAACATAATATATATCATATATAAATATATTTCCATCTTAATGGCCACCATGAGAGTTGGTAGGAGATAATTGAACAATCATCATTTCGTGAGGTAGTAGTTCATTGTCCATAGAAACATTATGTTCATTACCAATTAGACGGAGTTGTGTGTAAGTGTAGTTTGAATACATCACTCAAAAATATCCTGTTATATTGAGGATACAAGTGTTGTTATAAAATAAAGTAATAAAATGATTTTATGGGTTGTATAAGTATAATATATCAAAATTAATCCAAATAATTTAAGAGAAATTGTAACCTTTAATTTGGGTAACTCCCATTGTTTTGTACCAAAAGGGTTTTTAGAAGTGTCTTCGGCCTAATGTAAGTCTTCTAGGTTAATAAGAGGGATCTTTAGAGCTTATTGGATCATTTTTAGGATTATCCATGGTTTTTTAGAGGTATGAGGAATGGTTAAGATGTGGTGTACTTTTATAAGGTGGAGGAATGACTCTTTAATATTGTATGAAACAATTATTTTATTATAAATTTATCCTCAGGTTTTGAAGGTCCAAAAATCATTAAATTAGAAGATAAGATGGCTCATGGTTGAAATAAAATCATCCAATAAGGATTTGACAGTTTTTTGATATTATTTAAATATTTATAATCTTATTTCTTTAAATCATTTATTAATGAGGTAAACATCACATCATTATTGTGTCTTAAAAAATATAATATATTTGATGTCTAAAAATGATAAATAATTACCATGATGTTGGAAATCGTTTTATCTTTCAATGAATATTTATAGTCAAAATGATAACTTATATAACCACATGTAAAAATAAATTTACTAAAAGATATCGTTTTATATCATTTTCAGTACTTTTAATTAATAAAAAAAGTCATTATCAGTCATTAGCGGCTCCATGGGGTCCCAAAATCGACACAAGGATGCCTATGGTCGGCCATTTCCCATCCAATAGTGTTAGGGAAAGTGTTAAGTAAATTTTGTATTATTATAATATTAATTTTACCTTGAATTTCCCTATTTAACTTTATCTGCTGTAAATAATAGTCAAAAGTTACTAATAACCAAAAATTATTTTTATCTTATTGAACAATATTTTACATAATAATTACAACAATGTATTTCCAATTTATGAAATTAAATTCACATAAGATGTAATTTTTCATTTAAATAAAAATGTCAGTTTTTAACTACTACTAAGTGGTTTCACTATTCATTATAAAGTGATGTATTTAAAAAAAATAAAAAAAAATCAGCCTACTCTATATTTGATATTCCAAATTTCAAACTGATTTCTATTTTACAAAATTTAAAACATTTATGTTTCATTAATAAATATAAAATTAATTTACATTGTCAAAACAAATTGCATGCATTTATGAACCAATAACTATCAAAAGACTGACACTTGTTTATGTCAAATTTACAAGTGAAATTAATTACAATGACAAAAATTAGATTAAATGGTATAAACATATACTAATTACACTTTTGGACCAATTAAAATGATAATATATCCATATAAATAAATTTGATTAAATGGAATTTTTGAATAAAAATACTGTATTTTTTCACTATTGATTAAAAATGAATTCAATCAGAAAAATAAAAAAAATTCATCCAATGTAAATTTTGATGTCCTGATTCTAAAGTATAATTTTATTTTTACTAATTGAGCATATAAAAGTAGAAAAAAGTTTATTTAATGAGAATTTTCCATAAAAAGGTGATAAATCCACTTTTTATTGAATATTTGAGTATTTTTGCATAAAATCCAATTCATTTTTTTAAGCCTCTATGTTTTATTAGATATATTTTAAAAGTTTTAATAAAACTTGTATAATAAAATTTTAGTTAGTTCTATTAATTCCCACCAATATAATGACTAGGAGTTAACTCCATTTTAAAATAATAACATTATATTATTTGTGTGCAACGTAGGATTTAAAAGAAACCTATTGTTGTGTATCAGGTACGCCATCACACATAACAATCCCCTTTAAAATAAAATTAATATTTGATTCCCAAATATTAATAAATATAAAAATTTCATATTTATTTATTTAGCTTGGATGTTACAGTGATTGGATGACTTGTCGTTGGTCCTGCACACACATAGATATGAACAATATGATGACGTAGTGTTGACCAAAAATGTGGGTAGAGGACTCTATTTGATGTAGCTTGGATGTGGTCGACCATTAGTCTGATTAGACATGCATGTCATAGAACGACATGGGGATGTTGTGGAGCCATCCGTTGATAATATCAAGACTACTATTTTGGGGATATTAACCACTGTATGTTGAGGTGGTTCGTAAGAGATTAATTGGGATGATAGATTTTAGCATTCCTTAGGACATCAGCTATTGATTCAACGATTTTTATTATTTGTATGATAGATATCATTATGACTCAGATGCTGGACTTTGAGTCATTTTTTATTCTATGAGCTAAGGTATGAGGGACCAAGTACTTTCTTGGGCATGCCTTTGGGACTTTTTTTATTTAATTGCACATGAGTATTCCTTTGGAAAAAGGTTTCAACATATTATTTCAAAGGTGGGACCCATGGATTCAGTTGTAATGACATTAATCAAATCATGAGTTAGGCTTATTTCAAGGTTCCACACCACCACCATTAAACCTGTGATTTCCAAAGCATGGAATTTTATACTTGTAGTTATTGATCAAAGTGGGAGAAGGTTTTTAGGTGATGTGTATGTATGGTTAATACGGGAAACACAGGTTTTGTGATGGGTTTTCCACCCACTAACAATAGTTTATTGATATAGATTATTTGTGATGGGAGAAATATTTTGTTACAATTAATCAATTATAAACTATTTTTGGGATGAGTACATATTTCTGTTGTAAAAATATTTGGCATGCAGTGGACGCCAATCTGTGGGAATTCTACATCTGATGGGAACATATATCTATTGAAAATACAATCCTATTTTTTTATTGACGATGTGAATTTACTCCCATTTCAAATGTTGTGTCGATAAGAAAGTATTTGAAATGGGACCAATGAGAAATACATTCCATAATTTCTTGTTATTTGTGGGAAGATTCAATCTCATTAAAAGTAAACTATCAAAATAGAGTAATTATGATAGCTTCCATCACAAATAATTTTTTAATCTCATTCCAATTAGTACTAGTAGAACTATTTTCCACTAGTCTTGTAAAGAATAAAATTATTTTTTATGGGTCCCATAAAAGAATACCTAACCTATATATACACCCCACTCGCCAAATATTTTCCATTTAATTATTCTCTACACTCATCTCCCCTTCTCACCTCTCATATTAATCTCAGTACATTTTTTAATGTTTAAAATTTTACACTGGTGAAACATTCAAGCATTGAAAGAACATAATGATTCAGTTTTATTGAATTTAATTAGTGTGTTTGATATTTATTTTATGTATTTTATTTATTATAAGTAAACTATTTTGTTAATTAGCTGTAATAATATTTATTTAGATTTAGTTTTTTAAATTTTCATTAATTATTTTTAAATATACATTATTTTATTTAGCAGTAATGTTTTTTAATTTAATGTATATAGTTTTAATTTTCAATAATATGGTTAAATTATCACTAATAAGTAATAATTAGGTGTAATTAGTAATAACTAGTGTTAATTAGAGTTAATTGGTAATAATTATTGGTAATTAGTTATAACAAGTTGTAAATTGTAATAATTATAACTAATTTATATCAATTTATATTAATTAGTATTAATTACTCTTATTTAGTACTAATTAGCATTAATTAGTATTAAATAATATTAACTTGTATTAAATAGTATAAATTAACAAAAATTATATATTATTAATTAGTATTAATTATTACTAGTTGTGATATAGGCATGATTTATGAAGGTGAACATATGATAGTAGGCCTATGGGTCACTTAATGGCCTTTATTGCCACTATTCCTTCGATCCATTAATATATAAAGTATTGAAGTAGCAAGTTGGTTGGGTTATCCATTTGGGGGCTATGGCCTAGAATTTATGGTAGTGTGTTTTTAAATTTAATTGTAACCACAAGCACATAATATAATATATTATATGTTATTAAAAATTAATATATAAAATATTAACTAATTAAAAGTATGAATTTTTTTTCCAAATTAATGAAAAATTAATATAAAATAGTTATAATTAATAGAAATTCCTATAAAAATTTAAAATTTGTACTCCTTAGTTATTGTTGGTAATAATTAGTATAAATTCATAAAAAATTGTAATGCATTTTTTTCAGATAAATTGATATAATTTAAAATAAATTTATATAATTTATAATAAATTGATATAAAATAATTTAAATTATAATAAATTATTATAAATTAATAAAAAAATTATTTACTAAAATATATTGGCAATGAATTTTATAAATTAGTAATAAAAATATAAATTTTTTAAATAGTAGTAATAAAATATTGTATACAATTAAAAATTAGTTCTCATCAGTGGTAATTTTTAATAATTAGTTAAAATTCTTAAAAAATTTATAAATTCGTAAATATTTAAAAATATATATAATTTACATTAAATAATGATAAATTATTCTATGCTTTTATGAATTATTCTATATTAACATAAAAATATTATCTAATTTAAATTACTAATAAATTGAACAAAATAACAATAAAATAATTACTATTTGTAAATAATAATTATAAATTGTAAAAAGTTAACAAAAAAATATTTTTATTAGTTTTAATCAATAATAATTATTATAAATTAATAAAAAAAAGTTGTAATTATTAATAAATATCTGTATAACTCAATAAATAGTTATAATTAATAAAAAATAAGTGGTCGTTAGAAAAAAATATTATAAATTATTACAATTGACTCGAAATTTATAAAAATTGAGATGATAAATAACAATTAATAATAATTAGCAGTAATTATTGGTAATTACGAATATTTATAATATAATTGTATAGATATGTGGTAATTTATAATAATTTCCATCAAAACAGATTAATTAGTAAAAATTAATAAAAATTGTTCTTAGTTTTTAAAAGTTATTATTAATGAAAAAAATTCATATAACATCTAATTATTGGTAAATATATTTGAATACAAGTGGTAAACTAATATAATTATTAGTAATTAGAAGTAAATTGTAAAATTAATGGTAAATCACTATAATTATTAAATATTGGTTGTAGTTATAAAAAATTAACATTAAATAGATTAAAATATTATAAATAATTGGTATTTAGTGGTATTTAGTGATGATTGGATTGTTTTTATAAATTACTAGATAAATGAAAATGATTTAGGTAGTCAATTTATAGGTGATGAGTAGTGAAAAATGTTGACATGGTTAGTATAAATCAATGTAATGAAAAATATGGACATGGTTGGCATAAATTTGTTTCCTCACCTGAAGATTGTAAAATCTACTATTTAAACCTCCTTATTAATTTAGAAGATATATTATTTATTTATATTAAATTATATAAAAAAAATTCATTAATTATTTTAAATTATTTCTAATTACTGGTAATCACCATTATTTTTTAGTATAAATTAATGTAATCATAAAAAATATTTAAAATTTTCTATAAATGAGAAAATAATAGATATTTCTTATACTCATTTCATTAGAAATTACCAACTTGTTCCAACCCAGTCCAATTTTTTCATTATTCTAGGGTAGGTATTGCCATTGAAAGCATAATTTTTTCTAATGGTTTTGAACTATTTCTAAAGGCTAGAAAACTGTTGGTATAAACTATACTAACAGTTGTCCAATCCATTGGCTATAAAGTAGTGGGGATAGACATATCCATGTTTTTATTTGATAACTATTAGGATATCACTTTATAATGATATATTTACCAATGGTTCCAAGAAACCACTGGTATAAATGTTAACCAATGGTTTAAATATGTTCGAAAATAACAAAATTCATGTCTATATGAAGGACATGAAACTAATTGTATAGATAATGTTATGAATCTATACAAACATTTTACATGAAACTGTTGGTATATGTTTGGTTTTAAAACATATTCCAACGGTGGTAAACTATTAGTATTATCTTTTTTCAATTCTAGCTACGTGTCTGCCTCACCCTGTGAACCAACAGAAATTACCTGTAAATTAAAATACGTAATTCTGAAAACACACATAATGAATGTTCCTGTAGTTCATAGAATTAACACATAATTCATACATAATTCTAAATACCCAATGTTTTGAACAACTATAGTTCTTAATACCAACCTAAAAAATTATGAATACATATAGTTATGTATTTAATTACTCAGTACACACATATGAAATACCTATAGTTATGTATTTAATTACATGGTATGCACATACATAATAAACATGATGTATATTAGTGCTCATGGAATAATCTCCCCAAAAATCCATTTTTACAACATGCCTCTAATTAGAAACCACATTAATTTCGGGAGTTGAGTATGAGTTTGAGTGAGACATGAGATCATATATAATAGAATAGGTTAGTGTCTTATAAAATGGTATTTTACAGTTTGTAGTAATGACATTTTTCATATTGTTGGCTTCATTTTTGGGAGGGTGTGCTGGAAATAGGATTTGTTCGACCAGATATGGGGAACAATTTCTTGTTCCTAACTAGAATATTGTTTAATGACATCAAGTCTCATGAATATGGGAATTTATTTTTTAATATTTTATATTACATTTGATTTATGTTCATATATAATGATGCACATTATATTTATATAATTTTATAAGTGATTTGTCATATTTTCATATATCTAACGAGTATAGTAGGATCATATTCCATTTTCATGTTGAGTGGTGAGAGGAGGAAAAATGGTTTCCCTACATTATGAAATATTTCGAGGAAAAATTGGTTGTGTTCTACTCTATTTAATCCATTGCATTGAACGCGGTCAATATCATGTTTGATAAAAATATTTTTAAACTGAATTTGGTCCATATATTTGGGGTATTGATTCCACTTAGGATTTACCATTGACCAATACATAATTATGTCTTCCAGTAGAGTATTGAGAGAAATAATTATCTCATTCTTTAAAGCTTACTCAAATCCCTTACCCTGGTATGATTCACAAAATGATGTGGTAGAGAGGACATGAATAGACAACATGATGTATTATTGATCAAATATGTAATGGATATAATAAATTCATGTCTATAACTCATATATGAAAAATCACCTACCTTAATATCGATCCATTAGATATGGGTTATAGGATTATATTCCTCCCCAAAAAATTGATATTATTTCCATAGATTTAATCATTCAATATACTAACCTTCAAAGAGATTTGAATTATGACAATTATTACCATTTTGTTCATATTGTATATTTAATGGGGGGTCATATAAAATGGGTTCAGTGAACTCTATAATGTTGAGATATTTAGTGATAATGTTTCATTCATCAATGTAGTGGTTTATATTTAAGTGGTGGATATTGGTCAAGCATATGTGACACATATCGTTTCACTAGTAATGGGTAATCGAACAAACAAGATGTTTCAACATTCATTATATATTCTATGGGGATGTATATTTACTATATTCATGATAAATATCAAACTACTAATTTTCAAGGGGATCTAATATGATGACATCCAACATGGTTTTTTTTAGTGGTTAGGAATCATTTACATCATCTATTGGTCTCACTTTGGGAATTTTCTTTTATATTATAAGAGGATAAGATTACATTTTATCATTTTTTTGCAATCTGAAATGCACACATTCAGATAATACTCTATGACAATAAAGTATAATTCTAAATGGATTTTAGTGTATACCTTCCATATCTTATTTCTGTATCCATTTAAATGAGAATGACAAGCCATAGGGATAATCATAATGATTAAAAATTTATCACCAATGATCAAGGTCCAAATGATGTTATGAGTTTCATGGTTATATATATAGGTGTGTATGATGGTAATCATGCATCACCCACAAGTTCAATTAGAGATATTACAAGATATTTTTAAAGTGAAGCCCCAGAATAGAGATGCGAATAATCATAGAAGGCGAGAAAATAATGGCATGTTGATTATTGTCCAAATATTACAACAAGATCTCTTCATTTTATTCCATCTTCCAATGTCTTGTTCAGGGTAATTCCAGACCGTAGTGGAAAACTGGAAAGAATTATAAGGTGGGAACACTGTAGAGAAAATTTCTCACTGTTATATTTCTGGAAGAAAAATCATCAATAAAAACTTTTCCTCGATTGCAAAGGTATAATAATGAATATTTTATTCCCTTAGCAGTATGTACAAATTGAATGGGTATTTGATGAAATAATCTTGAGTTAACCGATCTAGCTCATGTGGATATTATGGATTATTTTCTTCACCTAAGATTACTATTATGGATAATGATTTCACACCCACCTCTACTCCTAAATTTATATGCAGGTATACAAATAATGTTATCAATGGAGGATTCAATATTTTTGATATTGAGAAAACAACCTTTTCTTTTTTAAAAATCATTCGTTGTCTTCAGATTTATTATTAGACTCATATATAGACTCCCTCATTGAAGTGTTTATTATGAAATATTAATATATTCAGTGATGATGGAATTATATTCTAGAAAAATTTATAAAATATTCTATTTAAAATTTTAAAATAACCTTTTATAAAAGTGTTTAATGTGCCTCTTTTAGATACATGAGCTCTGTTTTCATGAAAAAATGGATTTCTTATCTAGAATATCAACAAATATAATCATGGAATATACATTTATGCATTATTCATGACTATGGAATGTGTCTAAAATAATATTTTTCCTTTGTATTTGTGAGTAATACATGGGGTCTATTCATAAATTTCTTTCAAAGAACTATACATTACATTTCACACAATAATGGTAAACATGTTTGAATTGATAGAATAATTTCTACTGGACTTCTTATACATGATGAAGAATATGTTACCAGTATAGATCCTAATATTTCCCGATATTGTAATTGGGAAAATTGTGTATATAAATTAAAATAATGTTGTCTCGAGGGTTGTTATAACACATCGTAAAATCTTAGTTCCTTTACATGTCTCATTATAATTGACCCCTGGAGGGGAAATTAACTATAAAAACATAAAGATGGTAGTGGAGTCCCAGGAATTGAAATATTAATGACACTACCACTTTTTTATGAGATTTTACAACTATATAGACCATTATAATCTAGGGTATATCAACCCTATGTGTGGAAAAAATATTATTCTTTATTATTGTGTAGATTATATGTAAATTCTAAAAATTTCCTCCCTCATACCACAATCTATCTCAAACCATAATCATTATTAAAACTATAGTGAATGATAATTTATGAATCATAAATGCTGGTTTGAATGTTTATGGTTCAAAATGTCTAACTCTGCACCTTATTATAAGTTGTTATGTTGCGGGTGTGCTTCGGGTTAAAATAAGAAAAGTGGAAAGTATTTATGGCCATGGAGTTGTTATTATGTAAGGTAACTATGTGAATTAACAGTGTAAATTTCACCAAATAAATTTCATTGTTAGTGGAATGGGAAAATTACTACAGATGAGTTAGTAGGTTCTTGGTACAACAGAAGCACGTTGGTGGGTGTACCCAACTTCAATATTATCATTAACAACGATCAATCAACAATCCTTCATTATAATAAAACTCCATATCATCATATATTGGTTATAATTAATATAATTAATTGACAAGAATTACCTTGATTGAATTATTTCTTCATTGATGTTTCAGGTCATGATCTGATGTGATCAGTCATTTCATCATAGATTACAATTCATGGATTCCTCTAGCGGTGATACAGGCGTGCTCTACATATCTCTGGACGTCATCGATGGTATCTCCAGATATTAGTGTGGAAGTGCCATCGCTTTTGATGTCACCCTATGATCACCTTGATCTAGTAGAGGTGGATCTCTCTCCCGTACCTTGAGAGTGTTCTGGGTGGAAAAAGAATTCTGTCTTTTCGTGAGATCTTTTCAAAATATGTTGTGAAAAAACAGCAAAAAAACAATCTAGGAAAATGAGAAATAAATAATTTGGAATTTTCATTACAAAAAATAATAAAATTTAATAATTACTCAAAACCAATTATTCATGTCATTTAATTATTAGTAATTACCCATGTCTTATAATAATAGTAGAATATTATTATTTCATGACATCCACCAAGAGAATTACAAATAATATTAATTAATTAAATAAATTAAAATATTTATCATAAATTCCTCGATAAACTACACGAACTGTATTTATTAATATACAAGACATGTTCATTTATTTTTCTTTTGACATTATATCCTCCACCACAATTAATAGACCATGAATAATGACTATTGATTTCTCAAATGAATATCATTGCATTACTCGATAATAAATACTTTTTTCCATTGTATAATCTCTCGAATAACTAGTGTCAAAATAAATGAAATGAGGCATCCTTGAATAATTATTAAACCATAGTCAGGAATAATCTTTATTCGACTTATTAAATTAATATTTAACTGAGATACATGGAAACACTTAGTGAGTGGCCCTCTAGGCCTCTTTCTCAGTGGAATTAGGTAGAGACAACCTAATGTCCAAGGTTAGCATCTAGCAATACACCCAGGCACGCATAGAGAAAGAAGTTATGCCTCAATGACATGTCACCACCTACCAATGATTACCGTGTAATGTAATCCATTTGTCAAGATATCTTAAACAAAGAGGGATATATGCTAATGCCATCAACCATTGTGCTCAATAATTTTTTCATTGATATCCCAGAATTGAACATTCCCATTTCTTGTAATGGAAATGGATTAATTTAGGCTCTACCAATTCCATCAATGGGCCTGAGATATCTACTTCCACTACGAAATAGAAGAGACAATTCCTTTCTTGTATTATCTATTAATAAAATATCCCCCATGACGTACCCAACATATCCAACCTCACAGAAAACAATGTGTCGTCACTATTTTCGTCAATGCATCTATGTGCATGAGTTGTAATACCCTTTAATAATAATCATAATGACTAAGGTCCAATACACAAGCCTGCAGATAGGAACATCCAATGACACTATGAAATTTGGATTTACTATAGGACCATCTCGTTCTCATAATAACCAACTAGAAATTATCAGGGGCGCACACCATGATAAGGTGCATCAATGTTTTATGAGTCCTCTCCCCTAATGGCATATGTTATTTGAGTCTCTCAAAAAACATCCTCCAGCCAAAGAACATATATTTAAGAAAACTTTTATGGCACTTCTTGGTTTGTATCATAAAAGGGATCTGCTAAGACCCTATAATGTGATAGTTATCCCTTTGAAATTATCACATGCATTATCACATAATAGAATAAAAAAGTTGTGATACGATATTTATTAATGAATAAAGTACATTGTAGTTAGTTCTAGGCCACCAACTATAAAATACACCCACTTAGACTGCATAAAAATTCTAACAAATTTTTACCCGCTATCTCTCCCATTATATTCATGATTCTACTGATATAGGCATTTAGTCAAGGGGTCTGCCACTTTTTCTTCCATGGAAACTCTTCTCACTACAACATTACCACTTTAATAGAAACAGACCACGAGATTATACTTTTAGAGTATGTTCATTGTTCGTTGATGTGTCCTTGGATATTTTAAAAGAGCCTCTACTGCAATATTATCACAATACAATGGTATAGAATCTTTACTTCTAGGCACCACATCAAGCTCCTTGAAAATGTTCTGAATCCAGACTGCTTCCTTGGCTGCATCTAAAGACGCTATATATTCAGATTCTACTATAAAATAGGTGACACCTGGATTATTTTAACTGTTCCAGCTCATAGCTCCTCCATTGAGATAGAAAAATATCCAAATAGTGACATCTGATTGTTCTAATCAGTCTGAAAACCAGCATCAATATACACTCTGATGATAAGATCATCATCTCCACCATACACCAGGAACATATCATTATTTCTTCTCAAATACTTAAGGATAGGCTTAACTGCAGTACAATGATGATCTCTTAGATCTTCATGATATTTTAATACTTTACTCATTGCATAGGAAACATCTTCCCTGGTGCATAACATGGAATACGAGATGGATTTTATAGGTGAAGCGGGTAGAATCATCCTCATTCTATCATTCTCTTGTTTTGTCTGAGGACACATTATCATATAATGATTTAGGCCGTGTGACACTATAACAAATCCTCTCTTTTATTTTTCAATACTAAATCACTTTAGTATCTGGTCGATGTATGTACCATGACTTTCTCAAAGAAGCCTCTAGGGTCTATCATGAATGACCTGATCCATTGAATGTAAGCTGCTTCACCCAAGACCATAATAAATAAACACATGTCAAACCATTCCTTAACTGACATTAAGACTGGTTCATCAATTCCAATAAGCAATATCTCATTTCCATATACTTCTAGTATAATGATCACATAACCATTAAACAACGTATAATGACATGGCTCACATTCATACATAATGAAACTTGATTTTTTATGGCTTCATAAAAACGAATGTTCCATGAAATGGATGTTTGCTTTATTCTATAAATGTATTTCTACAACATGAAAACCCATTTACCTTCACCTTATGTCACAAATCATTATGGTTGAGTCATATAGACATCTTCATAAATGTTCCTATTACGGAATGTCATTTTGACATCCTTCTGCCCCATCTCATTTTCCTGGTAAGCTGATATGGCATGTATCATTATTTTGGAATTAAACTTGGAAACTAGCGAAAAGGTTTCATCATAGTCAATTCATTGACGCTGTCTGAATTCTTTTAGCCACTAGCCTTTCATTATAGGTGCTAACATAACCTTCCAAGTCAAACATATTATTGAAAACACATCTGAATCCATTGTGATTTATATCAATTGGATCATCGACCAAAACCCATACATTGATCTGATATATTGAATCCATCTCAGAATATATATTTTTAACAGTCTTTCCTCATATAATATTTCTAATACATTCCTGTAGGTGAGAGGTTAATCATTTTCCAACAATAATGAATCACCATTCTCATTGACTAGAAATCCAAAACTCTTTGGATTCCTTAGATCCCTTAAAATCCTACCCAATAATTGGGTTTCTGGAACCTCTTCCATGGGGACCTGTGGAACTTGTTCTTGTACCTACTCATGTCTAACTTAAGCATCAACATTGTCGAAGCCAACTTTATACCACTATCATTTTTAAGTATGTGCTCCCTCTAAGGAAAGGTGGCTTTTCTGGAAATAGTCACATTCTTATCGGTATGGTTATATAGGTAATATTAGTTTTTTTTTCATTGTAAAATCCTATAAAGATACACCTCGTGCCCTGGGGTTCTTGTTTGTTGCTTTATAAGGCCTTAACAAATGCCTCCCATCCTCATACACGTGTGTGAGACAAAATGGTTTACTTTTTATTCGATAAATCAGACAGAAATCATGTATCATCTCGAGTAAATAAAAATTTGTAATTTTCATATTTATTAATATTAGTGAATAAAATTTTAATATCACATTAATGTGGATGTTATGTTCGATGGCGTACCCAATACGCAACAACGAGTTTCTTTGAAATATTACATTGCACGCTAATAATATATTAATATTATTTTAAATGGTAGTTAACGCCTAGCCATTGTAATGGAGGGAATGAATATAACTAACAAAATATGATTATAAATGTTAGTTAAATGTTTTTTTCTCCAATAAAATATAAAGGATTAAAATAAGAAAAGAATTAAATTTTAAGCGTAAATACTCATATATTCAAAAAAAGATCGATTTATCACCTTTTTATGGCGAACCCTCTTTAAATATAGTTTTTTCCACCCTTATACATTCTATTGGACCAAATAAAATTATTTTTTAGAGTCGGGAAATCATAATTTAATTTTTTATGCTTTTAGTATTTTTCCAAAAAAGATCAATTTTTAATGAATAGTGAAAAATGTTGTATTTTAATTCAAAAAACTCATTTTAATATAATTTATATATATGGTTAAATTATATTTTTAATTGGGTTTAAAGTGTAATTAAAATATATTTTCACCATTTAATCCAATGGTGGTCATTGGTATTAATTTCACATTGAAATTGGACATAAACGAGTGTCAATCTTTTGATAGATTATGTTTCATAAAAACACGCTATTTGTTTTGACAGCATAAATTTATTAAAAAATTAATTAATGCAACTTCAATGTTATTAATATGGTAAAATAGAAATAATTTTTGAATTCATAATATCAAATATATCTTACGGTGAATGTTTGGTATTTTTCTGAAAAACATTTTTTTTATGAATAGTGAAACCACTAAGTGTGAGTTAAAAAACTTAATTTTTCTTTAAATGAAACATTACCGCTTCGGTGAATTGAATTTCAAAAATCCGACACACATGGTTTTCATTATTAAGTAAAAATTGGATCAATGGGATGAAAATAATATTTTGGTGAATAGTATATTTTGAGTTTTGTTAACCGCGATTAAAGGTAATTAGGGAAATTTAAGGTAAAAATGATGATATAAAAATATAAAAATATCTTGACACATGTCCTAACCATATTGTATGAGTAATGTACGACCATTAAAATCCATGGGTCAATTTGTGGGAGCCCATGGAACCACTTGTGTAAGATAATGACATTGATAAATTTTATTTAAAGCAAAAATAAAAATGTCACTAACGTGTGTTATTTTATAAAAAAAATTTACAAGGGATTATAAAAGTTATATTTAATAATATAAATATTCAATATAAACCTAAAATGTTTTCTAAAACATCGTAATATTTATATAATTTTTATACATCGAATAAATAAAATTACTTATGACACAATGATGATGTAGTCTTTACGTCATTAATGAATAAATTAAATAAATAAGATGATAAAGTTTAAAACAATATCGAACACATTTCCAATACCTATTGGATGATTTTATTTCTATAATGGGACAATGTTTCATCTAATTTAATGATTTTTGGATCATTAGAAACCGAACGTCATTTTATAACAAAATAATAGTTTCAAGATTTCCAAAAGAGCCCCTCATCTCCCTTATAATAATACCCAACTTCCAACCAATTTCTCACACATCTCAAGCAATTTGGATTATCCAAAATCAACTCAAATAATCATCAAATATCCCTATCTTAATCTTAGAATCCTTACCTTATGCAAAAATCACTTAATGAAACCCTTTTGATTCTAACGAAGGGGAGTTACCTGATTTAAAGGTAATGTCTTCCCTTTTGTTCTTTTGTTTTATTTTTCATCTCCAACCCTATAAACTCTTTTTATTTCTTTCATTTGTGAGAAAAAAAGTATCATTAATATACTATTATCTTGTTATTATAAATATTCGAGCTACACATACACAGAACTCCGTCTAATGATTAAAGAACATGCTATTTTTGTGGATGGCGAATTACTGCCTCACGAAACGATTATTGTTATATCTTCTCCTACCACCTATTATGGTGGCCATTATGATGGCACTATATTTTTATATTATATTTATTATATTTATTTCCTCTATATTCTTCCGTATTTTATTTTTATAATAAACCTTTATTCCTTTCATGTTGTGCAAATTCGATAATTTCATTTGAGGATCTATGGACTACCGCCCCCACAAGTAATGTGACTCGTTCATGCAATACATGGAATGTATAAATAATGAAATTAATGAACTTATGTAACCTATATGAAATATATATTATAATAGAATTTTAATATATATATATATATATATATTATTTTTATTTCCATTAATATGACAAAGAAATGAAAGTAGCGGTCATGCGTACGTAAGGCCTACCGTCTCCATGAACGGTGCATTTCATTTTTATCTCCAAATTTTATGGAATATTATAAATCTAATATATTTTGTATATATATATATGATATTTATATCATTAATACTATTCATGAGGTGATTTACTTACAACTACATGGAAAATTCTTTTCAAAGTAGTTCATTTTTTACTTATTTACCGAACATCGACAAAACATATGATATGAACTCACATAATTAACTAATTATTATAACATGATAATATATGTTATTAATTGAATAATAAAATTTAAAGTATTTCATTAATAAATAATAAATTGACCATAGTTTATTATTTAGTATTTTAATGAAAACATTAAGACAAGACGGACTCGAAAAAAGGGATCCTACCTCTCTCTTTCTTTTTAAGTACTATCTTTTATGTAAATTCTTTTAAGCTCCACTTTCTTATGTTGGGGGATGATATTTTATATTCCTATTAATATTATTTTAATTTTAGTATGATTAGAGACCCTATTTTATCTCATAAATCAATTTTTTGGATGTTTTATGTGGCGCCCTCAGGTTGTAGAATTTTCGTAAGGGGATTTCTTACCTCACTTTTAATTCCGTGATATTTCAATTGTTCGCCACTCATTTTTTGAATTTGGTGTATTTTGTACTGAAAATTGATATATATAATCATAATTCTATTTATATACATTTTGTTCTGTAATTAATTTGGTGGTTATTATATTTTGGTTATACGACTCGATTGATTACAATGACGTAAGGGGTTTTTCATCTCACTTTGATTCCCCTGATATTCATGCTACATTTGCCACTATTTCCTTTTTTGTTTTTTATGTACTACCCATTATTATATTATTTATGTAATATAATTTAATTTATGGGTATCTACATCTTCATTGTATGAACCTTCTTTCATGGGGTGTACGTTTCGAAAGCTACCCAAATCGGTATGGGAACCTTTCACCATCCTGTTTTTAAAAGACTTATTTTTTGTTAGGTATTTTAATTTACATATTCATAAGTTGGTATATGTTCTTATATATAATAATTTATATAAATTTTATTTCTATGTGATGAGATACCCTTTTTATCTCTCATCATCCCATTTTGTAATTTTAATGTGATTCCTTTAGGCTGTCAAATTTCTGTAAGAGAACTTCTTAACCCAATTTCAATTCATTGGTTAAAACCTCTACATCTTGATTACGTCGTGATAAGAATGTTTTTAGATGAAATTTGATTGTTTTAAACGTAATATACACTTATATGGTGTGTATTTATGTTTTTCACACAAAATTATGTAATTGATTTATCCTTAATCTAAGGATACCGACTTTGTATGGGACTTCGTCTAAATACTCTTTTATTGAGGCATCCTTTGATTTATAAATGAAATTCTATTATACGGTGTATAAAAACCTTTTGACATTTCATTTCATTCTATAGGAATATTTTCTCTATGAAACATTTTACTAAATGACAAAAAGGAATGTTTCTTTTTTTATGTAAGCGGTGACAACGACCTTTTCTTCCGCCGTGAGTGTTATTGGATCTATGACTTCCTTAATGAGCCATAATGTTTTCAAAATAAAAATAAATACCATATACTCTTTTTATGTATTTTGGTATTGAAAATGGGTTTTTAGAATGGATTTATTATTTCAATATCTTAAAATTTTATATTATTATTAAAATGTGGTAATATAATATTTTTTTAATGCTTAAGTTATGTGTTATGATTATGATATGGTTCTCGGGAAATGTTTATGAAATCGGGTGGTTCTATGATAAAATAATGGTGGGTGAGCCCGAGATAGATCTCCAATGCATTGGGTAATGCAAATTAGTTAAACGCTATGGTTTCTCTGAAAATATTTAGGGAATATACTATGATGGGTATTCCAAACATAACCACGAGGGTTACTCCTACATAAGAATGTTAAGAATGTCTCAAGTTACCTTTACGTATTTTGATTTCTATGATTTATTCAAATATAATAAGATTTCAAGAGGTATGTTAATGTGCTTATGTTTAATGAGTAAAATATGATTTAATTGATACTTATGTATACATGGATTAATGTTTTCTTTCGGTATTATTATATCCCTAACTGAGATTTTTATGCGCATCCCATGTTTTTTAAATGTTTTCCACGGGACATAAAGATGAATAGGGTAAAGGATGGGATCAAATAAGGACATGTTATCTAAAACATGGAACTAGACATGTTTCTTTTTAAGTGTTATTCTTTTATGATAAATGCAAACTATGTTGAAGTGTCTACTTTGTAATATTGTGAGATGTAATAGTTATTTCTTAATTCTCTTAAACTCTAAACCTGAAAAGAACCTCAAAGTGGATTATTCATTTAATTAAATATTATGTAATTATTAAAGGCTATGGGCTTTTAGTTGGAATCAAAGGTATGTTTAGATAACATTAGAGGTTAGAGTGTTATTTAAGCATAATTTACAAGTTGTATATAACCACAATAGTTTGTATATTAGATAGAGTCATTGTTATTTTTGAATGTTTGAATGAGTTCGAGATAACTTGGATAAGTATATCATAGTGTTTTATCTTCCTCATTATTAAATGACGATTTTGTTGTTATACACACACTGACATTTTTGGTTTTAGTAAATGGATGGATCTAGCAGGCACTAAAGTAACAGTGGATGTGAAGAAACCTGTGACGGTTTTCTGAAAGAACAACAGAATGATATGGGAGCTTCAATGAGAACTCTTGTGGTTATTCTCAACTGACTATCAGGAGTCATGATTAACCACATGAACCTTGGTGAGTTATTTAATGCATCATGAATTAGAGAACAAACTCGATGCAGATGTTCAGGAAATAATTATAAAGTAACCATTTGGTTTTATTTGATCCTTACTTTTGAGGTAATTATGGGTTACTATATGTAATGATGGAAAATTAAATGCATCAGATAAACATGAGGTTAAATTATGTTATTGTTCTTTTAAATATTTTATCTCTTTTTGGGTAAGTTTTTACGAATTATATAGTTTGGGGAAAAGGGACAACACGCAGTGCATGTGACAACCTGTCGTGTCAGACCATGTTGTGGGAATCAAACACACAACCAAAGTGCAACTGGTATTTATCACCTACCACTAGACTACATGAAGTCCCTGGTTAGTTTGACTAATTCAATTTAGTTAGATGATCTTATGAATCAGGAATATGTTGATTTTGGGTTATCTGTAGAAATTATTATCCTATCACGGAGGATATGTGATTAGATTAATTACATTTCAATATGAGACATTAAGAGTAACTGATGTTATTTGGAGATAAATGTTAAGATTGATCAGGGAAGACTATATGATTAAATCATTCGTATAATTGGGTTTCAATCGTATATTGGATTACTTTGAATAATTTTATGGATATATGTTTATTGAATGGACTTTACTGATCGTTGGGTATTGTTGGAAAAATTTTGGAGATTAAGAGTAGCTTTTCTTTTTGTAAAAGATTATCCTTTTGGAGGTTATCTGATCATGTACTAAGCTTTTTGGTTATGGTTAATTTCTAAAGACATGGGAAATAAATAGTTCTCTTTTGTGGATTAGGAGATTCTCTAGAAGTTGATTATAGCACGGTTAATGTGAACAAGACACCCTAAATACTCATCTTGTGGATAAAATATGAGTTTGTGATATAAATATTGTAAGAGATGAAAGTTTACATGAAATGTAAGTATATTTCCATATGTTTTTATTTAATCTCATAAATAAATTCCTTACTAAATAGTAACTTAAAACAAAAAGGTTTTGTGTTAACTTTTCCAACTGGGGAATCAAAGACTATTTAACCCATTAAAATTTTATGACTTTCTTGTAGTTAACATTATCCTAATAATGTTTCCAATCACTCCCTGAAATATTTTGATGGTTTTTTTCCTCCATATCAATTTTTTCATGGATTCTTAGTTTTTGTTGTCTCGGGTGACATTTTTACATCGTTTTATTTATTTTAAAGTGATAGTTTTATGGACTCCTTTTCCGATGTGGGACTTTTAATGTCATTTCGAAGACCAATTTTAAAACTGCGAGGATGCAATTCCCAAAAGGGGCGAAGAATGTAACATCCCAGGTAAATAAAGAATATGAAAATTTCATATTTATTAATATATGTGAATAAAATAATAATATTACTTTATAGGGGATGCTATGTTCGATGGCATACCCAATACGCAACAATGAGTTTATTTGAAATCTTACGACGCAGACTAATAATATAATAATATTATTTTTAATGGTAGTTAACACCTAGACATTTTAATGTCGGGAATGGATAGAACTGACTACAATATAACTATACATGTTTGTTAAATAATTTTCTTTCCATCAAAGAAAAATTCTTAAAATAAGAAAAGATTTCAATATTAAATGAAAATACTCATATATTCACCAAAATTTCGATCTAACTAATTTTGATGGTGAACCCTCTCTAAATATAGTATTGGTCACCCTTATACTTTATATTGGACCAATTAAATTTTTTTAGAATCTGGAAATCAAAATTTACTTTTTGTATGTTTTTGGTAATTTTCCGATAAAGTTCATTTGTAATGAAAACTGATAAATGATGTATTTAAATTCATAAACCTCCTTTTAGTATAATTTATTTATATGGTCAAATTAACTTTTTAGTTGGGTTAAAATTTTAATTAAAATATATTTTTACCATTTAATACAATGGTGGTCATTTGAATTAATTCCACTTGGAAATTGGACATAAACAAGTGTAAATCTTTTGATAGATATTGTTTCTTAAAAACATGCTATTAGTTTTGACAGTGAGAATTAAATTATAAAATTAATTAATGAAACTTCTATGTAATTAATTTGGTAAAATGGAAATCATTGTTGAATTCGGATTATCAAATATATCTTAGGGTGAATTTTTTGTTTTTTCTGAAAAACATCATTTTTGATGAATAGTGAAACCACTAAGTGGTAGTTAGAAACTAAATTTTTCGTTAAACCAAACATAACCGCTTCTATGAAATGAATTTAAAAAATTATACATACATGGTTGTAACAAGTAATTAAAAAGTGGTTCAATGGGATGAGAATAATTTTTTGGTGAATAGTAACTTTTGAGTTTTGTTAACTGTGATTAAAGGTAATTATGGTAATATAATGTAAAAATGATATTATAAAAATATAAAAATATCTTGACACATGAAAATAAATTATTGTATGAGTCATGGCCGACCAAGAGAATCCATGGTTCAATTTTAGGGACCCCATGTTGCCACTTGTGTAAGATAATGACATTAATACCTTTTATTTTAAGTAAAAATAAAAATGTCACAAACAATTATTATTTTACTAAAACAATTTTATAAGGGGTTATACAAGTTATGATTTCGACTATAAATATTAATTAAAAATTTTGAAATATTTCTTACAATTTGTTAATTGTTTTATAATATTTAAACATCAAATAAATAAATTTATTTATGTCACAATGATGAGGCAGCGTTTACGTCATTAATGAATAAATTAAATAAATAAGAATATGAAGTTAAAAAAATATCCAACACTTTTCCAATACCTATTGGATGATTTTATTTCGAATATGGGACACCTTATCATCTACTTTAAGGATTTTTGGATCTTTATAAACCAAATTTCATTTTATAATAAAATAATAGTTTCAAGATTTCCAAAAGAGCCCCTCCTCTCCCTTATAAAAAGACCCCAATTCCTACCCATTTATAACAATTCTCAAGCACATTTTCTTGTCCTAAATCTACTCCTATAACCTCTCAAGATCCCCATATTCATCCTATAAGCCTTACATTAGGATGAAATCACTTCAAGGATCCCTTTTGGTTCAAACCAAGGGGGGTTACCCGATTTAAAGGTAATGTGTTCTGTTGTGTTCTTTTGTATTATATTTCTTCTCCAACCCCCTAAAATCTTTTGATTCCTTTATTTTGTAACCAAAACATTATATTAAATATAATAGGATGTAGTTATGAGACGTATTTGAGCTACACTTACACTCAACTCCATCTAATGGTTAAAGAACATAATGTTTCAATGGATGGAGAATTACTGCCTCACGAAACGATGTTTGTTCTATCTTCTGCTAACACCTCTCATGGTGGCCATTATTATGGAACTATATTAATATATGATATATATTATACTTATTTCCTCTCTATTATTCTTTATTTTATATTTAAAACATACTTTTATGATTTTCATGTTGTGAATATGCGATAATTTCATTTGAGGAAGTGTGGACTACCGCCCCCTGAAGTGATGTGACTCATTCATGAATACATCGAATGTATAATGAATGAAATTAATGATCATATGTGACCTATATATAATATATATTATACTGGAATTATAATATATATATTTCATTTATTTTAAATTCCATTAATATGACAAAGAAATGAAATTACCATTCATGCGTACGTAAGGCCTACCGTCTCCATGAATGGTGCATTTCATTTTTATCTAAAAATGTTATGGAATAGTAGAAAAATAATATATACTGTATATATATATGATTTTTAATTCATTAATACTATTATGTATATTATGTACTTTTAAATACATGGACAATTATTTTCAAACAAGTACATTTTTGACTCATGTACCGAACATTGACAAAACATATGATATGAACTCACATATTTATCTAATTATTATAACATGATAATATAGGATATGAATCGAATAATAAACTTTAAATTATTTCCTTAAGAAATTATAAATTGACCTATGTTTATTATTCATGGATATAACGAAACGAACAGGACAAGTCGGACTCAAGGTAAGGGATCATATCTCTCTCTTTCTTTTTAAGTACTCTTTTTTATGTCACTTATTTTATGATCCTATTTATTATCATTGGGGATGTTATTTTATATTAATATTACTCTTCTATTTATGTTCATATGATTAGAGACCCTATTTTATCACATCAATCCATTTTTTGGATGTTTTATGTAGCGCCGTTAGGCTGCCAAGTTTTCGTAAGGGGATTTCCTACCTCACTTTTAATTCCGTAAGATTTCCATTGTTCGCCAATTATTTTTGGAATATAGTGTATTGTGTACTGATAATAGATATATATTATCATGATTCTATTTATATTCATGGTGTTCTGTAATTCATATGGGGGTTATTATCATTTGTTCATACGACTCGATTGATTACAGTGAGGTACGAGGCTTTTCATCTCACTTTTAATCCCATGAGATTCATGCTACATTGGCCACCATTTCCGTTTGTGTTGTATATGTACTGCCCATTATTGTATTATTTGTGTAATATAATATATTGTATGGTTATTTACTACTTCATTGTATGACCCTTCTTTCATGGGGTTTACCTTTCGAATGTTACCCAAATCGGTAAGGCAGCCTTTCACCCTCCTCTTTTAATAAGTCTTCTTTTTGGTTAGGTATTTTAATTTACATATGAATATGTTGTGATATGTTCTTATATATCCTTATTGATGTAAATTTTATGAATAAGTGATGATATACCCTTTTTATCTCCCATCATCTCATTTTCTGAATTTTAAAGTGACATCATTAGGCTGTCGAATTTCTGTAAGGGAACTTCTTAACCCAATTTCAATTCTTAGGGTTAAACCTATAATTCTTGATTATGTCATGCTATGAATATGTGTGGATGAAATATGATTATTTTACTCATATTATCCACTTATATTGGGTGTATTTATGTTTGTCACACATAATTATGTAATTTATTTATCTTTAATCTAAGGATACTGACTTCGTACGAGAGTTCATATCAATCTCCTTTTATTGAGGCATCCTTTGATTTATACATGAAATTATTTTATAAGGTTTATAAAATCCTTTTTACCTTTCATTTCATTCAAAGGGAATATTTTCTCTCCAAATCATTTTACTAAATGAAAAAAAGCAATGTTTTTTTACATAAGTGGTGACAACAACCTTTTCCGCCACCGTGAGTATTATTGGATATATGGATTTTTTAACAAACCGTAATGTTTTCAAAAGAAAAATTAATACCATATACTCTGTTTACATATTTTGGTATTGAAAATGGTTTTTTATAATGGATTTATTATTTCAATATCTTAAAATGTTATCATGTTATTGCAATTTGGGAATGATATCTTTCCATTTTGCTTAAGTTATGTGTTATGATTATGATATGGTTTTTGTGAAATGTTTTTGAAATCAGGTGGTTCTATGATAAACTGAGGGTGGGTGAGCCCGAGATATCTCTCCAATTCATTGGGTAATGTGAAGGAGTTAAATTCTATGGTTTCTCCGAAAATATTTAGTGAATATACTGTGATGGGTATTCCAAATTTAACCATGGGGTTACTCCCTACATAACAATGTTATGAATTTCCCAAGGTACCTTTACCTCTGATAATTTATATGTGTTATTCATAAATCTTATGATTACATTAGGTATATTAATGTGATTATGTTTTATGAGTAAAGTATGATTTCATTGATTCTAATGTATAAATGGACAAATGTGTTCATTCCGTATTATTATATCCCTTACTGAGCTTTTTATGCTCATCCAAAGTTTTTGAAATTTTTTCCATGGGACTTAAAGATTAATAGGGTCAATGATGGGATCATGGAAGGACATTCTATCTAAAAAATGTAACTAGACATGTTTCTTTTTAAGAGTTTTTATTTTATGAAAAATGGAAACTGAGTAGAAGTGTCTACTTTGTACTTTTGTGAGATGTAATAGTTATGTCCTCATTATCTAAATCTATAATCCTGAAAAGATCCTCAATGTGAATTATTCATTTAATTCAATATTATGTAATGATTTAAGGATGGGTCATTATAATATTAATTTTCTCCTTTCTTGGTTCTCGGTTTAATGTGTTTGCAACATTTTGGAATGCATATCCCCCGAAGGATAATAGACGATCTGCATGACTCATCATTGACCTCAACATGTCCAAAAAGGTTCATTTCTTCCATTCATTAATACCTTTACACTATGGTGTATATGGAGGAGCGAGCTGAGAAATAATCCCAGACTCTCACAGAAGATCGATGAAATCTTGGTTCAGATATTCTCTATCTCGATCCAATTGAAGCCTCTTTATCTTCTTACCAAGCTGATGCACTACATCATTTGTGAATTACAAAAATGTCCCTATGGAATATAACACATTCCTCAATATGTAGAAATATCCCTATCAACTAAATTCATTAGTAAATGTAACGATATAAGAATATACACTTCTATATTCAACTAGAAATGGTCCACACACATCTGTGTGAACCAATCCTTGAATCTCTGTGGCCATTTCACCCTATCCACTGAAAAGAGGATTGGCCTATTTACCTTGTAAACAATCGTGACGACTATCAAGTGGTTTCATCATATTTGAGTCTAAATAGCAATCTTATCAGAGCTTTGTGAAGTTTGTATGATTTACATAACCAATACGGTGATGCCACAACTGGGTGATCTATGAGTCATGTGAGTTTTTTTCATTTTCGATTTCGAACACTTTGTTTTCGTAAGTTAATACATAGTAACCATTATTTAAATTCTCCTTAAAAAAACATATGTTGTTCTTATGAAAGAAGAAACCCTAATTTCCAAACATGAAAATAAATCACTGAATATCCAAACATGATACATAAATTATGGTTCAGGTGACAGTAAGAACAAAAATAATAGTTATGTAAAACCAAAATCATCCCAGTTGGCAATGATAGGGGGTAATTTCCAATGGCTAATGCAGCAAGCCTCACTCCACTAGTAGCTCAAAGATAAAACTCTACTTTGCCAATCATTATAAATCTATATAGTTCCTATATTTTAATATTGATGTGATCCCCACATGCTGTATATAATACCCAAGGTGTATAAATGGAATGATTACACTCTATAATGAACACACTTTTAGTGTCCCCACACTTCTGTACACAGTTCCTCTTCTAATGGCCTTTCATTCCACATGAAAAACATACCTCATCTTGTTCTTTTCCCTTCATCTGGATCTTCCTCTTCTTAGAGGGATGATTCTAAGGGGGATGCCGACCCTTTATAAATCATTGGACCTTTTTCCTTGTCCTTATCGTTCTTATTAACAATAAGGAGTATGTGTTAGTCATGCCCCTTGCCCTTATCTTCCTAGTGAATTATGTTCAGATGTTCTAAAAGAATCTTATAGTTGTTTCCCATTTTATAATGGATAGCGAAGCTAGAGAGTTTCTGGTGCAGTGATGATATGATGAGATCTATACACACCTCATCCATGATCACAATACCTAAGATGTCCAAGCGACCAGTGTAGGTAATAAGCATGACTACATGAGCACCAGCTAGCGCATACTATCCAATCTTAGTTTTAAATAAAGAATTGGATATCTCATATCTCTCATGTCTCGCCTTCTCTTTGTAGAGATCCTTAAGGTGAGACATCTTTCTATACACTCCCATGATTTTATGTTGCTTCAAGATCTCATCACATAAGGGTGATATCAGGAAATGTTTGAAATTTTGTGGAATCATCCATATTATTCATATAGAGATATTGTTCTTCATCACTAGCCTCTTTCAAAGGAGAAACTAGGAAAATCTCTTCAACACATTCAATTTCCTCTCGTGGAGAAGGATCATGCATAAATGCCTATGCCACTCAAGGAAATTGGTGCAAGTGAGAATATATTTCTTTCATGAGTATGTTTTGCAATGATATTTTTGAAGTCATATTAAATTAAATTTCTAAAAAAAATGATGATAAATATTTACTACATTATTATTATAAAAATGAGAAAATATATAAATTAATATTAATTAGTCTCTAGCTATTTTATTGAAATTCTACAGCCCTCACCATTGACTTCAGAATAATCTGCTGCCTGAATATTCTAGTGGCAAGGACCCATATTGCCCTTTGCATTACCCCAAATATGGATTTTCAAGAAACATGAATGGTTTTAGGTATTAATTCCAAATTCCAAATACATTAAATCACATCTCCCAGATCCAATGAGTGGACTCCCCAATCCTGAAACCCTTTTATTTTTGATTTCTTCAACCTTTGCTTCATGGTCACACAATGTCTGGTGGTGGAAGTCAAACCTTGATGCAAACCAATCGAAGTCAACCCAAAACCATTAATTAGATTTCCCCAATAATTGAATGCATCCCAACTAGGTTTGGTCACACACTTTGAACTATGTTTCAATTCTGACCATGATTATAGAAGGCTATACCGACCTAATATTTATTTGAGGTATTTTATCATTATATGAAAACTTCCAATTTATTATCTATAATTACATGCTTATTAATATTAAGCGGGGTATACATAAGTGATTAAACATGTCTCAGATAAAATTTACAAAAAATTTAGTGTTATTCTAGTTCCATCTTGCATACTTATTTAATTAACTAATTTTGTGATCGTGATAACACACCGATAAAAAAATAACCATGAAACTGAAACAATTAAATATAAATGGTATTATCATGAGCATATTCTATTTGTTAGTTTATCATTTGGTTGATATGTTATCACAAGACATAGGGGAGAAACACCTTGAACCATTCGGGTTAGTGTTTACAACATTCCACTTGTCATCCATTGAATCTCATTGTATTGGTTTCACCTTGGCTCCTATCTTGAGCCACCTCCATTAGTTAGGGATCTCCATCCATTACATATGCATTTATCTCACATGTAGGTGAGGGGTAAAACATGGTTTTTACATCAATGAAACCTTGGGCATGAAGGTCCTAAATATTAGTGAGGATAAGGATCACTTGCCAATAAATTTAATTTAAATAAATAAATTAAGAGAAACCATTAACATAAAAAGGTCTTGTTATATCTCATGATCATCCATACATACAATGATATTTACGCATAAATAATAATTGCATTCAATTCCTTATTTGTTCTGGTTTAAGATACTTCATTCTCAATTAAATTAATTATCTTTAGTTAATTAATCCTTTTATATTAAACCCTTTTTTTAATTTCCATGAGATTTTCATCCATCATTATTTTAAACAAATTATTTCATATAAAATTACCTTTGTACATACCTCTAAAATTGGAGAAAACTCGATGAATTATCATTTATAACTAACTAATGAGTAGAAATGAACATTACACTAATGTTTATTTAATAACAGATATATATAACAGATATCATGGGTTGTGCCTCTCCTTTATACTTGCAATATGGTCACATATCAAGGGTTTGTATGAAATAATATTAAATTATAATAAATCTGTGTAATATGGATGAGTACATGGCATGTAGTTCCAATAACATGGAATGTACATTTATTTACCATACATCCGAAATACATGCATGGGGACATAGTGTGTAAATGTAATTCAAAAATCTTCAGAGTACACGAATTGTTCAATGGGACACACGCTGTGTAGTATCCACATTACATGGTTTCATGCAGGGCTAGCCATGTATGGGGTACATGGTCCAACCCTAACACTAGGGGACTACATGTCGTGTTCCATGATCCACACAACGTGTAATCCAGAAACAATGTGCCACATGTTATTGGACAACACACAGAGTTATAAAGTCATAGTTAGGATCCATTTACATGGCCTGATTTGGCGAACCAGTCCAATGAAGTTAACATAGAATAGACCACATGTACTGCCGAATACACACAATGTATTTGGGTGTGGTATGGCCTGGAACGTTTGGCACCTCCAGATGGGATCCACTATTTTATTTTAATCAAAATTGAATAAAATTGTTTTCTGTATGGTGAATGAGAAATGATAGAGGTGGAACATATCTTGATATTTATATTTAAATAATGTAAAACATGAATTGAAACAACTAAATTATTAAATGCATAATTCATCAACTAAATAACTAAATTATTATAATCAATGATATGATTTCTCTGATAGCCATTATAGGATCCAGATGTAGTGTAAGATCATTTGTACGTGCACCCAACATTATTTTATCTTTAAAAATGATCATTTCGAGATTCATCACAATAATAAAACGCCTGATATTCGGTATAGAACGAATAACGAAAAAGAAATAGGGGAGTCGTGGAACCATAGATTTGATAATTATATTTTGGTTATAAATAATTTAATTAATTGAAATGATTTACCTTGATGAAATTCTTTGTTAATTGATTTTTCTGATCACTATCTAATGTGATCCTTCGTTGCGTCGTAGAATCCAAGTCTAGGATTCCTCTAGCAGTGATACACACACTCTCCACCATGTGTACTTTGATTTTTTAGTTATCTTTATTTCCTCCAAAACATTTATTAGAACTTAAATAATGAATATTAATTTCTCAAAATAAATATCACTGCATTACTCACTAGTAAATATATTATTTTACCAACAATATATTCTCTCGAATAACCAGTGTCAAAATAAATGCAATCATGCATCATTGAATAATAATTAAACCACATTTGAGAATAATCTTTATTTAACTTTTTAAATTAATATTTAAGTGAGATACTTGGACACATATATTGTGTGACCCTATAGGACTCTATCTCTGTGGCATTAGGTGGAGCCAGCATAAAGTCCAAGGTTAGCATCTTGCAACACACCATGTCACCAATAGATAATGAAGTTAATGTCGTAATGACGTGTCACCTCATATTAATTCTCTCCATGTAATACAATTCATTTGTCACAAAATCTTAAATCAAGTCGGTTGTATTCTAGTTCCACCAACTAATTTACTCAATAATTCCTTCTTTGACATCCCATAATTGAACTTGCCTATTCCTCAACAAGGCCTTGGATTTATTTAGGCTATATAAATTCCATCATATGGCCTGAGATTTCTACTTTCATTACAGAATAGAAAGGGAAAAATCCATTCTTCCATTATCTATTAATGCAGTATCACTCATGATGCACCAAACATAACCTACCACAATACAAATAGTGTGTCATCATAGTTTTCATAAATACATCTAAGTGCGCGAGTTTTAATACCAATTAATAATAATATTAAAGTGGAAGGACCATTATACGCATCCTTAAATATAAACATCCAATGAAAATATGAAATGTCAGTTTAATACTGGCGAGTCTCGTTCTCATAATATCCCCTGGATATTACCATGAGAGCACACCATGTGAAGGTGCCTCAATGATTTATTCGTCCTCACCCCTAATAGTTTTTGTAATTTGTGAACCTCAAATAACATCATCTGGCTATATAACATATATTCAAGATCAATGTTATGGAACTTATGGGTAGTCATCATAAGAGGATCAGTTATAACCCTTTAATGCAACATATATCCTTATCACATTATCACATGAATTTACGCACCTAAAAATAGTCATGATGTGATAAGGTATTTATTATTGAATAAAGTACAATGTTGTTAGTTCTAGGACACCAAATCCAACATAGGTGTCACCCTGTAGGGTAGGAGGATTCTGGTTGGAGTGTTGATGAGCACCAAAACCAAGGCTAGGAAATGTTGAATTTTGGGTTGATTGTTTTGTGGAAAATGAAATGATCACCCCTTCTTAGAAGTGATTATCATACATAAATAATGAATTTTTTGAAATCTTACCCGAAATTCTAGATATACCAAAAATAATAGATTTTCAACTACATTATCATATTTTCTCCCCCAGAAGGGATGTCATATTCTTCATGAATTTCATAGTAGTTATTAATATATATAAAAGATAATCATTACACATATTCCATCATTTATATAATTGAGATTCTTATTTACATTATAGTAGGAAAATCTCTGAACACACTTATTCAATTCCTTAAATGATTGATCACAAATACAAATAATATGTAATGAGGATGTTCCAATAATTTTTTTAAAAAAATGAATTTTAAAAGAGTACATAAACTCATCCAATTCCATTCTATTCTACCCATCACTGAATATTAAGTTTTATTTTGGCTATTCATTTACACTTCATCTTTATACAAAATACAATTTTCATCATAAGGAGATACAAACTTCTTGTTTGGATTTTTGGATGACTTATCATCAATTTTAAAATTAACTACAAAATATCATCACTTTCATATATTAGTAGATGCATATTAATAATAGTCCAATTTTTTTGAACAATTTCAATTTATTTAGGAAAACAACAATGAATTCTTTCATGAAATTCCTATCCTTCTCAGAATATTAATATAACATTCCAAAGTTTTTTTTTAAACCAATTCAATTTCATTTTATAGATATCTTCTCATTATATCCTTTTAATGAATACCTTATCCTTTTGAAATTCCAAACTACTTCAACCCTAAACATCTCCTAAAATTAATTTTAATGTGTACATAGTTTTTTGATGATATAGACATATTTAGTTTTCTCAGATATTTTTTCCATATATTCTAGTTGAAAAACCCTCTTACTTCTCGGCTATTTCCTAGTAGTTACATATTGATCTAATGAGAATACGATTTTTGTGCATTAATTCTACAACCATGAAAAAATATTGATTTATTATGCTTCTATGTTTTCCTAATATCTATCCATTTTTTTGATTATTCTATCTTGTTTGATAATATGCCTCACATTTCATATGGGGTTGGGGCCTCCGTGGAATACTCTAGAAATCCATTTACATTGTTTCTTTCTATTATATTTTCATTGGGAACCGTTGTAGAAGTGTTTTTTACAAGTTAACTATTAAATATAATTGATTTATCATGATAATATAAATTATAATATTTTGTAATATATTTTAAAACCTTCAATGTACCATATCAAGAAGAATTTATGTTAAAATATACTGATTTATTGAATTCATTATTGAATTTTTAGACTCGTGTAAGATTATGAAACATATGTCTTATATTTAAGTAATATATTATTTATTTGATGTAAATTTATCTAAAAAAATTAATTTATAACACTTAATCACATGGCCCTCATTACATATTCCCTAAAATATATAGTCATACTTGATCACAATAATTACTAAAATATTTCAACATTTTAATACCAAATTGGTTCTTCAAACATCACCAAAATCAGAGATATATTACCCCTTACATTGACCATAAAATTCTTTGTGAATAAAATACATGGATCGATTTTGATATGTCACAAGACTTTTGAAAAAAATTTCTACGTCACCAAATAAATAACATATAATGTTCTCCCATGTGGAATGTTATGTTACATTTTTTCAAATCGACTTACATAAATGATTCACCTACACGATGCATATATATTTAATTTCTCATAGATATATTGTATATTTTTTTAAATTATTGTGATATATGAATATACACATGGCTACATTACAAATTCCACTTCCATGTACATTTATTTATATAGAATTATAAATTTTAGGAAATTTTCACATGAATATAGGATTTTCAAATTTTATCTGAAACTAGATATGTACCTTTTTATCCATCTTCCAACTTATTATATAGAGAAAAAGAACATATTTTTTACATGCATTGATGAATAAAATTTATAACTAAATAGTTAAAACATCATACCAGGAGGGACCATACCTATCATACCTACATTAGAACAAACACATGTATGAGATAAATCAAAGTTACTAATTTGGAATATAAACGTCATAAAGAGTGCAGTTGGGAATCATTCACCCATATATTTAGACACATAAAATCTTTATGTCATATTTGAATACTTATTTATAACCAAATAATGTTAATTTGACCTACCTAATACCACATCTATTCAGGAGCAACAAATCATAAAACATAAAATATCCGTAATATCATTTTGAAAAGTAACAAATCAATCTGTCCCTCACCACCATCACTATCATAATCATCATCATCAGCCTCATCCATGTCATCATTGTTATCCCCATGATCATACTTACACTCCTCTATACCCTCCTATTTTCTCTCGTACTCCTCCTCACCCTCCTCCTTTCCCTCCTTCTCCGCATTTCCCTCCTCATAACCCTCCACCATTTCCTCGACCTCCTGTTAGCCGTAATCATCCAAAGGAATGAAAACATCTTGAAAATCTCTAGAAATTCCACTTGGTTCACTATATATAGAAATCATCTATGAAATACATTTATCACAATTTATGATGGCCTCTGGTAGGGGTGTTGGACGTAAAACATCCATCAGTTTCATAAATGCAGTGTTTTCCCTGGAATACTATTCTACCATCTATGTAGCCCTTTTATCATATGATTATACCCTTTCCATAACATGGTGGAACATAGTGGAACTACATCTCATACCTGAAGAGTTACAATACATCATTGGGACTATACTCTTATGAGGTCAGCATCACACTCTGCTAGGGTGCTCATCTCCCAACACAAGTTGTAAGTGATCATTTGGCCCAAAATTTCTATATTCTTAGACATAAATGGCCTCCAAAGTATCCTTTTTCAAATATAAATAGATTATTATTATTCCAAATAGATATTAAAAATTGAAATCAACAAATTAAAACATACAATATGTTGTTCTGTTGGTTAGTTAACCCCGCTTCTTTCGTTTTCCCTTCTACTGAAGATATATAGTTTTTGTAGAGGCACATGCCCCTCAATATTCCATGTTTTCTGCCCTAATTTCATAGAATATTGGTATACATATTAAAAATAGGCTACCAATAAATAATTTAATTACTAAAATTATTTGAAAACATTATAAATCAAATAAATTACTGAGGAAGCAATAGAAATTGAAATTTGTAAAGAAAAATTATAGACTACCATCGAACCATCTTCCAATAATTATCTAACATCATAGTATGTCAAAATGTATTTATGTATTTTTTATAATAATTGTCTTATATTTCTTATAGATTATTCCTAAATAAAATTCATCAATAAAAAAAATATTAATAATGAAAAACATGAATATTTTCATTTCAATACCTCTAATGTGATTAATACATTAAACATGATAGTTTTCCACTGAGTAATAATCATCTAATATTGTTCTATCAGAAAATAATCCATGAAAACTATTGTATCTAACTCAATGAAAAATCTAGAATGCCATTCAATGTACTACTCTATTCTATAGGCTATCCAAATCTCACATAACTCATTTAGATGTGATGTTCTTTTACCATCACCACTAGGGAAATTAAACTGAAGCTGATAGAAAAATATGAATTCATATAAATACAAAAATAATATATTTCAATAAACACTATAGATTTATTTATCCATATATATGCCCAAGCATTACCATTGACATAATTTTGAAACTGTCTCCATGAGAGAAGGCTAACAGGAATGATGTTGAAGTATTTGGGAAGTGTCACAAAAAAACCCTGACACTTTTCCATGTTTTTTTGAATCATTTGATTGTCTCCATTGTATTCCACCATAATATTCATGTGGCAGTTCTACACCGCACGCATGAGTGTACACCCCTGCCCATGGATCCTATCATTAGATGCATCTGTTATGAAATGAAAACAAATTTTTAATGAAAACATGATATAACGAGAATAAATGATGTTATCAAAAATTGTTATTGATAAATAAATATAAAAGAGGAACTATGATCAATGGGCACTGGTGGATCTGATGAAAATGAAGGAACACCTTATAATGGTGGGGTGGGTCCCATTGTATGCTTTATTGGGACAATCTGTGGTGTAGCAGGGGTCCGTGAAGATGGAATATAAATGGTCGGAAAGAAGAAAGAAGTTGTAAAATAAGACTGCATGAATGGATGGGTGAATTCATTATATGGATGGGGAGTGGGAGTCATCATTAGATATGGTAATAACGGGTGAGTAGACTCTGATTTAAAGGGTTGTGAAAACATGGGGGCCTAAATATCTCATGTGTCCCTAATGAATCAATGATAACATAATGTGGGATAAATGGTGTGTTAGTTGAATGGTCATGGTCTAATCAAGTAGACCGACCATATCTCGTAGCCCGCATACCATCCATCCACATACCATAGACCCAAGTAGTGGGACCACTTGTAGGATTCTCATTAAATAACTCTCACCTAAGAAGTGGATATTACAGAAATGATTAAAAAAACAATTATTATATGAAATTAAATATTATTTAAATATATATTAGAAATAAAATACTCACTATAGGCACTAGTGGTGGAACTCACATCTCATCCATCTGATGATTTTTGTCCATCAACGTTTTTCACTGCCTCTCTTCAATTGGATGCATTTTCTTCATTTGAAAAAAAAATTGGAAGTAATTAGAAAAGGATGTCTAATGTTTATCCAAAAAACCAAAATATATGATAGTTAATAGGTTGATACATTTATAATTTTATTATGTACTGTTTTATGTGATCTTGAATAGATATATAATTAATTCAATAAATCATGAATGATGTAATAATGAAATTTAATTTTGAGTAGGATAGTTATTTACTAATCTAACACCAAGAAATTATGCTCTTCTACTGATTTACAAATATTTCACATTAGGGTTTTTATTTTATTTCCATGTTGGGGATGACTCAAGAAGATCTAGGGAAGATCATTTTTTAGTTGGTTATCATTGCTATACACATGTTATAATGAGGGTTCAACGATGGGAAAGGACAAAATATTAATTCCTGTATTATTTTTATGTTTATTGTGCATATAATTCCATGTTTAAGAATAAAATACGTTCACTTGTTTGATAAATCATTATAAGAATAACATATTGGTTCATTTTTTAGGTTATTATAGGTTCTTAAAACCTTATCATAAAAATTTCAGGCAACTCTAAACTGTCTATGGAAGGAATTCGGTTTTATTAATTTTTAAAAATACACTGCTCTGTTATCCATAGGGTATATACAAAATAATAAATTTATCCAACAAAAAAATAATTCGATGAAAATTTCTACACAAAAATAAATAATCTAAATACTCCATTGAAGAAGACTAAACAAAATAGAAAAATATTCATAATCAATAAATATTTTTTAAAATTGATGTAATCATAATAATATTTGAAGTGAAATCCAAGAAAATAGTATGAGGAAATACATATGGAAAATAATTTCAAGAATCTATGTGGTGAATCTAGGATATCTAAGTTAGTTTTCTAGGAATGGTTGACATTTTTTGTATAAAACATATAAAAATAATGGAATGAGAGGAAGAACAAGGGAATGAAAGACATATAAGTAAATAAAAATTTCCAGATGAATAGTCATAATTTCATGACACGTAGTTAAAATTGATGTCCAAAAAAATATGATTTATATTTTTAGACTTGGGATAACATGACTCTTCAAAAACCACGTCTATAATGATTATACAATTTTGGTATCCATGACTATAAACTCACAAATGATAATCATTAACCCTATTAGGGTACTACAAAAAATACCCTTGAGAGGACAAGGTACATGTTTATCTGTATTGATATGGGAATATACGATAAATTGAAATATTCATTGGTAATTATAAGAATGCGGGTTTTTATTTCAAATTTTCTATAAGTTATTAAATAGATTGGAATTGGATGGACACCTATATATAAGGTACAATACAATGGAATATTTCCTTACCTATAAATATATGGCCAAACATGGGCATTAAATAACACATCATCCACATTAAATGTTTATTCTATTTATATGATAAATAATTCCATTCTATTTGGGCGGGGGGTACCTCTATCAGTTTGATGCCATGTAAATCCCTCAAATAGAAAGAAAAAAATAAAATATATAGATAGGTGTTATAATTGTTTATCTGTTATCATTTTGATTAATTTTATTTCCTACCTAAATTTCAAAAATGATTTCAAAGGTTTTGAATATTTCAAAAGCATCATATTTTTTCATCAGTATGTAAATACAAACCTTCTTAGATAAGTCATGAATAAAGTTTGAAAAATAAAAGTCTCCATAATATTTATTTAATGATGTTATTATTGAAATTACATAATTTATTTTAAAAGGAAACTTATAATAATTGTAATCATTCTATTAATGTCATGGTACACTAATTCTAAGGCTTTATTTCACTCTACAACCAATAGAGTGATCATACCGAATTATTCCACTAGAAAATTATGCATTGTATTTATTATGAATGATTAAACACTATAAATAGTTGGGAATATTTATATAAACATATAAACATGGATTATATATCTAAAGAATTCATAAGGGGTAATGAACATATCGAAATTAAAGAAAAAAAATTAATATCATTACACTAGGTAGATGATGCTCATTTTTATACATGTTTTGTAGAAGAAGAAAATCCATTGTGTTCATTATCTGGTGAATTTTAGAAGGGAGGTCATAGAGTTATACAAATTTTATACATGGTAAATGATGTAATGAAATGGTTATCACGTTAGAAATGTTATTTTAATAATTTTAAATATAGTTTAATTCCAAAATTATAAAATGAAAATCTATTAATGTTGCAACCAATAAACATTGAATATTCAAATTAAGATGAAGTCTGATACAATATATTTATAATCAATAATAAATAAATTTTAATTGTACTATCCTTAAAAACACATGTAGAGATATAATAAAAATTTGAGAATATGGATGGAAGATTCAATATATTTCGCACAAAAACTTATTGTTCACAATCATTTATGAAAACTAAGGTATTAGAGTCCTGATAAGTAATAAATGGATTGGATCAATTATCACTATGGATTGTGTCAATTCCATCATCACCATCATAAAAACATGCCTTGAAATTAATTCAATAATGACTCCAAATATAGGTTGATGATGATCATTGACATAAAAAAATGTGTTTTATCTTTGATGCAAATACATATGGTTCATCTGTAGTAAGAGCATGTGTCATGTAAATAACTCAAAGTAAACAATCATCAATAATGGTACCATGTCTAGTCATCGAATCAACCCACTTACATTTCATCATTGTGACTCAATGATTTTAGTAATAATATAATATTATAAGCTTCTCAACAACTCCATAATATTCTACAATTTTATAATGAGGTCTAGTGTCTGATGCACTGGAATAACAGTCTGTTGTAGTAGTTAGAATACCACAATCATTTTTATTCAAATGTTCATTTCTCATTTGGATAAAATAATTATGTAGCCATTGATCAAAATTGTTTTATATTCACAAAGAATGGTATTCAGACTAAAAGTCAATGTTCTTATTTCCTCATAAACAGAGTCTACAGCAAAACTCAACACATGAAATATAAATAAATATTAAATGTAATTAAATTTTGAATTTAATTAATTATTAAAAAAATATTTCTACCTTCAATTTCAACCAATTAGGAATATGTTTTCTATGGAATGTATCTCTCCTTCAGAAAGATAAAAAATAATACATAAAATTTATCATTTATGTATGTTCCATATAAGTAAAAATAGAAATTTAGTAAAATATATGTATAATTACAAGTGAGGATATAAGAAAAAAATGATCATTTTACTAACTTGATATAGTCATCGAACAAGTCATAGTTGAACAATACTATGAGATATGCCATCTGCCACTCTTCACGATATATTTTCATCAATGTATTTGAACCAGGAATTATTCTTTATTTAAGAAGTGATGGAAATATGGGTTAAAAATTCTCATAATATTCTTCTTCTTTCCCTTTTGTTTTTTCATTCATATAGTAAGAGTAAAAAAATAAATTCAGTATATATCCATACATTCATTACCCATGAAACCATTCACAATAGAATATAAGGGATGATTCTTTTACCAATCATATTATTTCATTGTGTACATTTCTCATCCATTTGGATACATCCAAGAAAATGTAATAGGTCCTACAAAATGTATTTCTATTATAAGATGGAATGTATGATGAAACATGCATATGAATAGGATGGATAAAATATTTTCTCTAACTCACACAAAATAAATGATGTCTCTCCTAAATTTTTTTGAAATTAATACATGAAAAAATTCCTAAAAAAATGATATCAAAAAATGGAATACAATATTAAATTAAACCATTGCATTATTAGAAAAGATGCGATAGATTTCTATTTGAATCCACTCTTGCAGATGGATGGGAAATTCTAGAGTCATAAAAGATTTCAGCATCAGCTCTCTTCTATTGACACATTTTGATATATTGCATGAATATCTATCAAGAACCATAACAATATCTAGTACGTCTATAAATTAAATATTTTTAAGAATGCTTCATCAAATAAGAATAAAATGTAACATTCCATTTATTTTTACTGATAAACACAAGATACAATTCTTCTCTGATTCCCCAATCAACCAAGTCACGCCGATATCACGAATCATATTTTGACAATTCCATGACCTTTAGAAGAATCTAATGTAACATTTCATATATATTATATTTAATTTCAAATGTGTCAGATAAATGACATAACATGTTTTTTACTAATACAACATCTCAATTACGATAGTCCTCTTATTCCAGTTGTAACCGGTATCACTAGAATCATTTTTTATCATTATATATCTCATTTTATCCTTCCCAATTTAAAAAACTATATATATTAATTAATTAAGAACATATGTTCTAGACTTTCTCTGATTTGGATCTACCATCTCCATGGTATTTTCAAATCGTTGTGGATTGTTTCTATATGGATGGTCCATTTTCACGACTCATCAATGTCACAAAAAACTAATCCTAAGGTTATATCTTTGTCTATTGTATATCGAATTATTCATATAGATAAGCAAGGGTTCTTTTCCATTCATGCACTGTCCAGATATCATTTCAATAGTTGGAAAATCATTGATCTTCCACATAAGTGTTTTCTGCATCAGAAATATGTATTTATAAACATGTATTTTATGTGCTCACTCCCACATCCCAACGAAGCTTATACAATTTAATTAATGGTTTCATATATATGTTTATATCATTCCGAAGATCAGAAGGGATAAATATAAGTATAATCATGGAAGTTTAATGTTTTTTCATAAACTAACATGGAGTAATGTGACAAATGTGCAAGGAAACTGGTCATGTGTTGTGCGATGTCAGAATATTCCCAAATGGATTAAAACCATCACATGAAAGACCCAACCTCACACTGTGTGAATCAGGTGAAAAATCAGGATATCAAGCATCAGATCTATGCCCTGAAAATACATCTATAGTGTGAACCAAATCTTTCTTATTCTTATTCCCCTCAGATTATTCCATCACATTTTTATTGATAATTCATGATACATGAAAATATATTGGAGTCTAGTGATGAATGTATTTTTTCACATTACATTATGTGGAATTGGGTGTGTTTTTCCATCATCTTTTGGCTTCTATCGGTATGTTCCACATGTCATTAATTCATTTCATTTAGTAGTTTCCTGCTAGAATAAGATGCAATGGTTCAGGCTAGTATGAATTTTTTTACTGAAAATCCTATATCTTAGTCTAACATTCACTCCATATAGTGGTTTGAGTAAACATCTACATCATCTTGAATGAAGTCCATAAAGAATGTTAGGATGTAATGAATGGAATTATTAAAAATCCCATACATTGGTTTCCTATGAAACAATTGAATTAAAAATTACATCTTTTTCCTTTTACCACGTTGTTGATATACTAGAGTATTCACAACATCATATTTTTTTCCTCTCATTCAACATAATCATTTTCATTGGATGCATCTAGAATGCCTGTATTCAATATTCCTTGGGTGTCCATCTTTTCCTTATCATGATGATGAATAAATGGATATCATTCATATATCAAATTGTCCCATCAAATCTTCTCATTTGGATCACCAGCATTTTGATATTCCATTTCCTCCCCATTGTGATATAGCAAATAATAATATTATTGAAAATGTTATTTAGTTTTATAGTAGAAAACATTGCCACGGCTCAACCAAGGGCTTACTACAAAATTATAACATGGGATGTGTGTGTGACCACCTTAAGAAGAATTTTGAAATATGAAATCTAAAATGATATCCAATTTTTTTAAAATGTTTTTGAGATACGATTAGTTTCATACATCCATCTTCTATACATTCGATAAAAAATATATTATTAACCCATTTATGAAATCAACATGATAAGATAGAAATTCAATGTAAAATATTTTTCAGTAAAGGATAATTTTTCATTTATTATATAAGATAACCATCCCCTATTGTAGTTATTCATGTGATAAATTTGTAAAAATATGGTGAAAGGAGTATCAGAGTAAATCATTTTAAAGGATAAGATAATTTATACGAAAATATACATTATACACAGACACAACTCAAATGTAATATGAAACCTAGAGAGGGAACAGTGTATTGAGTTTATGATACAACCCACTATTAAATCTACTTTGGTAGATAAATTATCTTTAAATAAACTCCTTATATAAGATTAAATTATCCAATGAATCCTTCTCATTGTTGTTGTAATATATCACTGAAAACAAAGTGTTATGTGGATATGTAAGTATCATTATATCCTCATATGTTCCATAAATCCAATTCATTTGAGGATTTATTGAATTTACACTCAACTAATAAAAGTTTATCCACATTGGAACATTCATAATTATACATATTGATTACATTTAATTATTGTATTAAATGGAACTATATTCATTAAATTGTAAGATATTCATTAATCGTACGGACAAAATTTTGTTGTATCATGTAATGAAAGCCACCAATAAATTTGAATTTATTTAAAAATATTAACAATTCATTAAAACTCATGGTGTAATAAACCCAATGAGTGTTCACTCCCACATATCTAAATCACACCACCAGGATCATTCTCCATGGAGTCACATTCCATAAAACCTAGGCACATTCAACTAAAAAGTCCCCATGATTCTCATTCACATCATGTTTATCATGAAAAAACCACCCTTGGGACTTCCTTCTGATCAAAACTAATGAATCACACTAATTTCGAGGATTACTAAAAGATCATTGGTCACTCAAGCATTAGTAAAAAACCGTAAAGAAAAAATACATCCTCTCTAAATCCTAGATCCAACCATATCATAACATAATCATCTGTCTCATCAAAATCCTCAACCAAAACCAATAGGTCTAGGTATCTAATAAATCACTCCCCCTTCATATAATCAGGATTCCTAATTTACATCAAGTAGTATATATAATTAATAATTTTTTTTTACATTTCTTGACATTTACCAATACATGTGAATAAAAAAATCAAGGTGGATCATTCCCCTCATAGACCATCTTTTAAGATTACATTTAAAACATTAAATAATTTATAAAGAATAAAATTAATAAATGAATCCCATGTGTTAAAATACATCCCTTTAACCAAGGGAATTTATCTTCACCAATAGAGAGCATCACAAAATAAAATACACATGTTCGTTCCTCAAAAAAGGCTATTGTTTTGGTGGTTATTATTCCAATATAAGGATATATAGGAAACACATATTAAATTGCTTATGGAGACTTTATACAATTAAACCATATGTAATTATAAAATTCCATCACACATAAGAAAATAAATATCATTTGAATCCTACAATCCACAAACATTGAATGTACAAAATCCATTTTCTTGTATGGTCAAATTCCCCAAACCTTAAATTACATCATCAAATAAGCACATCACAGTTGAGTAAATACATCAAAGGAAACATTAATAATTATAAAGAAAAATTGCATAACCCTATTAACCAATAGTTACCACTAGTTAGGGGTTCATGACATTACATTTTTAGAACTATAAAATATCCAACACATTCCTATCACCATATAATTATCCACGAGTTTTAGGAAAAATAGAGCACTCTAATGTGGATTTCTAATTCCATTAATTAATTAAAAATAATATAATCCAAAAATGTTCACAAAAACACCCCAGTTACACCTGTACAGACCTCAAATACTATCAACTAGAAGTGAATAATTACATGCACCTGATCGTGGTATTTTGTTTCATGAGATATATATCATAGTGTAAATAATGTATAGTCATGAACATCCTTGGTGAGTTTAATGATGATTCTACTCTATTATTATAGGTTACCTCCTAGGATAGAAAATTATATAAATTCCATAATAATGATTTATAACTACCTAAGATAATTATGACTTTAATTCCAACAACTCATTTTGAATTTCATAAAATAAAACCTTAAAAATTTATGGTCGGACATCTTGATGTAGTAGGAATAAATGATCATGTACTTCTATATATTTTTTTTCTATCACCATTCAAACAAGATAATTTCCCTAAACCCACTCTTGTGGTTTTGGTGGATACGCCACTTCATTGAATAAATTATAGTAATGGTATCATCATCCTCAATTTAGAGTGTGATATTTCAAAGACATCATTTAGGGGTATATTAGTAATACATGAGTATCATATCGTTCCTATAAGGAAAAAAATTATATAACTGTATTTACATCTAACCAATGAAATCATGTTAGTAAACCTTGAATATAAAATAAATCAATGATAAAATAACTCAGGATCATATTTACCTCTTCAATATCAATCAATATTATTATATATAGATAAATAAAATGCACAACCTAATATTATATACTTCTTGTGTTCAGAATTGGCTTATAATACAATTTACATTACAATGAAATGGAACAGAAAAAACAAAACTATATTAAGGAAAACTTACTGAATTAATGTGGATTAACAAAAATTAATTTAATCAATGATTGATGGGTGTTGGAATGTAGTGTTCGAACCCTCGATAGTAGGTTTGGATGTAGTGTTTTTACCACAACCTAAAATTATATATGCCTTGAGTTCATAGGGGGATAATAATACATAGTGCATTGCAGCAAAATGGAATCACAAAATCTAAAATAAATGATGTTATACATGGAAATTTAATGTGGAAGAACAAATTGTTCGGAAACTAGACCTATAGAACTGGGAAGTAGGGTTTATGTCATGACCTGGTTGGGATGTAGGGTTCACATCAATATTTATGGAAAACTCATTCATATGGGTGAGTCGAGACCTCATTTTGAGGAATATAAGATGGGTTTTGAAGGCTCAAATATGGGTTCTAGAGGCATATGCATCGTTCTCTTGTTTAAGGAGAGATGGGTTCTAGAGGCACAATGAAATTTGGGGATTTTCATTCTAAATGGTTTACCTAAACCATTAGGAAATTTCAATTTTCGATACTATATCCCATTGGATTAATTAAACTACTAGAAAAATACAAATTTCCCATCCTTATACAAATGGTTATCTAGAACCATGGGTATGTTTTTCTTTTCCCAATTTTTTTTAATCTATTGGTAAAATTATGTTATAATAGGTGGGATTTAAACTAGTGTGTGGTGTGACACGTCAATGATAGCATCTACAATAGTAGGAGGATAAAATTCATTTATTTTAGGATGTGGATGACAATGATTTATGTAATGAAAAAATAGGAAACTGTTATCATATATTTTTTTCATCAACTAATGATTCTAAAATCAATGATTTACAAAACAAATTATTTCATTTATTTTCAAATCTTCTAGTTGTTAGAAATGATAATTTTGGACCATCCATGTCCAAATTTGTTATTATGTCACCCGAACTAGGGAAGAAAGGATGTAATGAATTGAATGAAGTAGAAGGATGGGGATGAGAAATGTTGATGACATGAGTAGCAATACGAGAAGTTGATGGAGTACATCATGTAGTTATTGCAATCTAGAAATATTATGTTTCATTTAGAAAAAAAGATGTTTCGATATTTATAACATTTCAGAGAAGATACAATTTAAAGAGATGATCCTCATTCAATGATCTCATGTATTGATTAAAAATACATTTTCTCATCCTTACGTAACATTATATTTGACATGATTATAAACTAACAAAAATGTGATCTCTTTGGAAAATAACATCATTGGATAAAATGGATTATTTTTGGTATCTTCTAAATTGATATGATTTTTTGTATGTCAGATGTTGGATGTCTTTCATATTGAGAAGAACAATTTTGATAATATATTTTAAATAGTTTTGGACACACATGGTAAGACCGAAGATAATTAATCCACGATTAGAAATTTCTAAAACATATAGGTAACTAGAAAAAAAAATTTAAAATAAAAAATTCCAAAATATTTATTGAATGTAAAAAGGCATGTATAGTTTCCAATAAAATTCATGTATTATTTTTTCAATGGATTAAATATATTAGAATTCTATATGGTATTGTTTCAAATTTGGATTGATGTGATAGGATTTATAGGTGTATTAAATTTAATGATTTGGCATTCACTAACCTAAATATCAACTTTTATCTAAGACATTTGTTAATTGATAATAAATAGTAATCTACTACGAATACTTCAAGAATATTCTGTTTTAATTTTACATATATTAGAAAAAATCATCACACCATTTTTCTTTGATTAAATGTAATATTTGATATTCCAGATGGATCATAATGTATAATATGGAAGTCCAGTACCATTCTAATTAATTTAAATAGTGTATAGATGCTTGCTGAAATTGAAGAAAATGGTATGTAACAAATAACATGTTTAAAGATCAATTTCATAAGCTTATTTATAGTAGTAAATTTCATTCTTTTTATATCATTATTTAAAATATTACTATCTATAAAAACATAATATCATTTTCTGTAATGGGGGGAATTTTAATAATTAAATGATAAATATATATTTATTTTATAATCTTCCAAAACACAGATTTGTCGTGATTGCTGAATGAGGGCTTTCATATGATGAACCACACATGGCTCAGTCATATGTTTGGCCCACATTGAATAAATCAAACTATTTTTACAATAATTTTTCAGATCAACTTTTCAATAATTAATTGATGTAAATTAATATTATTTTGTCTGTATATTATATGATAACCATGTAATGAATGGTTTATAATAAATTAAAACAACTACTCTTCAAGAACATCGATAAAATAATATTTTTATTAGGTTTAAAAATTGGTAATGTAATGTATTTATTGTTTAAAATATAAAATTATTTTTTTACATTTTATATTTATAGTTGTTTTTGAAATTTTTATGTATCTCATCATGATGATAGATTTGAAAACAAAGAGCATGTTTTGGGTATCCCACCATCAAAAGGGTTAAATTTTATAATTCATAGGGGGTGAATGGTTTAAAATTGCATACATATGAAGAAGGGGAATGAAAAATTTAATAGTTGTGTTTTCATGATAGCATATCATAGAAGAAAAGTGAGTTTAATTTTTATATTATTTTGAAATAAATAATTGATGATTGTTATCTAGGATAGAATTACATAATGACGGTTAGAGGTTGTTGATGTTATACTGAATGAGTCTTGCCTGTTAATACGCACCATAGAATCATTGATATTAAATATTAAATTCTTATTTCAAAATATGAACCATAATTTTTCCCCATTTAGAACGTCATATTTAATATGAAAATTTGTTTTTTGATTCAATATTGTGAAGTTACTGGTGTAGTATAATAAAAATTAAATCTCATGAAAATCTATTTATCTATAGTGATTGTGGTTTCGTTGAAGTTCAAGGGATTGAAAATTTTCAACGGTCTACTCCAAATGCATCCTTTCCATTAATATAAATGAATATCAATGGTGACACCCCATAGTTATCGATCGATGGTGATGATTATTCTATTGATGTAAAAAATGATTTTCAAATAGAAAGTGATGATGCAACAGAAAAATCTATGGAAATTTATCATAATGAAGGGGAAGATGATGATATTGACACCATAATATATGGAGATGGGGATGAGGATGAAGACTGAAACAGTTAAATTCTGGTTAAAATCATATATAATATATGTCAATATATAATACAAATTTTAATTTAAAATTTTAATAAACATCGTTTAATGTTTGTGATGGACAATGAGGATATATGTGGTTTTTTTTGTGAGTTGGAGGAGGGCTCACTACATAGTTTAGAGGATGCATATACATCAGCAGATAATTAGACTCATGGAGGTTCAGTAATGAATCAGAGTGGTCATGGTATTTGAGAGATTTAGGATTCAAACCCTATCCTCGAGTGACATCCATGACTTGAGTTTTATCCACATATGATGAGGTATGTTTAGTTTATTATTTTATTATGTTTTTCATTAATATTTGTATATATATAGATATACAAATTTTTTGTTCTAATTTTTCATACATTTTTACATATACTTTTCAAATTCGGTTCCTCTATATAGAATAATTAATTTCATAGGAAAGGTGACAAGGGATTAGATTCCCATTGATGTTCAGCACCACAAGTTTGATCATTGTTTCGTAAATAATGTAATAATAGATAATTTGAAAAAATATTATTAACTTGATATTATGAATTATATTTAGGTTTTATAGTATCACATCAATGATGGAATGATATATTCTTTCCTTGAGTCATGGGAGGTATGTTCTTTTGATCATTGAAAAAGGTTTTTCATAATATGAGGAGGATTTCAAAGCAGAATGTGGGAGTCATGGATTTTGATCAGTCATGATACACTCACTGGCCAGATTACAACACCTCTCATGTTTGGGAGTGACTATGTACATTCTTGACGTGAGTTACATTTTAGACGATAGAATCATTTTTACGATAGAATCAGGTTAGTTTGGAAGTGAAATATAAAGCCAGTAGTCGTAAATTGAGTATGCATTGACGAAAAATGGTGTGTAAATTTTTTGAAAATTTTCTTTAAACATAAATGATAAATATTTATTTCATACTCATATATGTACTAAAACAACATGACATTATTGACTGTGACATTTATAATAGGAAATAAAGAGATCGGATCATTGGTGAGATTAAAGGTGCTCACTAGAGATATATTGTGGTCTATATAATTATTATGAGATGTAAAATTATCTGAAATTAATATTTTAAATATTTTATTTTAAAATTAAAATTAAAGGAATCATATGAGGTAGGTAATTCTAATAAAATGATGAAATTCATGTCGAGACCACTGATTAGTCTAATAGTTCAGTAGCATTTGACGACATAGCATGGATACAGGTAGCTCAATATGCCTTCGAAAAAGGGAGAATTTATGGTATCATCTCTTGATTGACTCTGGGGAGTTATTATAGTACGAGTAAGATAAAAGGATCTAAATATATGGGAGATCATGGAGATTCATCATCATCTTCTACCAAGTTTGAGGAGAAGCTAGAAGCCTAGTTTTAGATTATATAGATAATGCACATCGAGAAGGCTAAGAACCGTCGACAACAGTAGTAGGATTAGAATTAGTAGGATGAGATGTGTCAATGGAAGGAATAGAAGAAAAAGTAGACAATGGAATACATGTGATGTTTGACTCATGGATTAGGGATGGAGTTCACTCCCACACCTCCACTAGATGACCCCCGAGTGATTTATTTATTATTTATCAAATAAATTTGAATGTACAGATATTTTGTTATATTTTCATTAATTCATATATTTACAGTTCTATATATTAATGGTTTTATACTTTTTTGAATATGATTTTTTATTATTTGTATTATTGTTTTAAATAAAATCATTTTTTATTATTTTATTTATATTTTTGATAAGATATTTTCTTTGGTTGATGCATCCTGTGGAAAATAATTGCATGTGATGGGAAGGGACTCTATTCATAATAACATTAAAAAAACATAACATATTATTTTCGATAACCCAACTGTATAAAATACTATCTACGATATGATTTTCTACAACTGGTTATTGTAGACGAGACCCAATCGTAGATGACTATTTATGGTAGGATCCTGTCGTAGAAAGGAATTGACATATAGTTGAATGTTTTGTAGTTTGTTTTATTTATTTTTATTATTCTCTTACATTATCATGGATGTATGTTAGGAAAACATTGACATTGGCATTCTGAATTTTATTCTAAAATCTGATATAGGTCCTACAAGACACAAGTTGACATTATGTTGTGATGATTCTGTAAGGGTTTAGTATTTGGAGTAGGACCATGGTTATCATGTAATTTAGTTTAGCATGGTATTGATGGTATTTTTCCTTAGAGGATCCTTCCTTATCTAGAGTTTACTTTTGAGATTCATTTCTATATCATCATGCTTATTATATGTATGTATTGATGGTTGGACAAGGGTGACCCTAATATTTATCTTTTTTATGACTTGATATGTAATGGAATATCATAAATTATTCTATAAATGGTATGCTTGATGTTTTTTAAGTATTTTAATGTCTATTATTCTATATCTATGGTTGTTTAGTAGTCCTATTGCATATAGATATTCTTCCATCGCTATAATTATAGATATACAATTATTATTATCATTACTAGTTGGTATAGACTCCCCACTATCACGAGTTACACTCACATAGCTAGTTAGCATTCTTTGAATTATGGGGAGTGTAACAACTTGGGTTATTATAGACCATTTTTTGAAGATATTAAATTTTCCATTTATATAATGAAATGCACTAATTCAAACATTTCATTCACACTAAATATACTTGTTGTATGTAACCCTGAGTTGGCTTACGATTCATGAAACAATGAGTATAGATTTTTTTCATTGTATAAAATAACTATCTTTGTATTATGATATGCACAACACCAAATTAAAGTTGTCAGTACACACTTCATTGACTTAAAATGCGTTAGAGTCAAGAGTGTCATTCCTTAATATCTTGCATTATAGGCAATATTGAGTCTCTAAACACTGATATATTATTAAAAATTTATTGTTTAATGGGATAAAAACTCACAGTAATGAATATTATTAATAATATTTATAATTTTATAAACATTATCATTCATCAATTTATTTTCTAAACATTATATAAGATGAAATTCAATTTTTGGGGTAAATGTTGTTTTTTTAAAAAAAAATTCAGTTTTACCGCCCTTTGATTGTGAAACCTCTTTCAAATCATGTTTTTGAAAATATTTTATGTTAAATGTGACATAATAATCATATTAATTTTAAGAGGTATATATAAAATTTCATTGGGTGAAATTTTGTTATTTTCAGATAAATTCATTTTATTGAATAGTGAAAAATCATGCATTTTAATTGAAAACTGCCTTATCGTCTAATTTATTTATGTTACTAGATTACATTTTTAACTATTTTTAAGTGTAAATCATTTATTTTGTTTATCATTTAATAGAATTTTGGAAACTATATGTAAATTTACATTTAAATTGGAAATAAAAATATGTCAATTTTTTTACTGTTTTTACTACCAAAAAACATTATTTCTTGTTTTGTAAACGGGAATAAATTTTAAATAAAATAATTAGTCATTTTTTTATTGAATTTTGAAAAATTTAATCCATATTTAGAATCAGTGGGACCAAATTAGGTTAATAATTTACAATAATTTTTCTGGATATTAATAATAGTAACTACACTAATATTTATTTTCCTCATTTAAATGTAAATTAGGTAAATTAGGGTAACAAAAAACAGAATAATGATAATAAAAATTTCATAACACCTAGGAAAATTATATTGGAGGAATTAGTGATTATATATATCACTTATGGGTCATAAATTATTCATTAAATGGTCACATTTAACTGAATGTAGTATAATTAAAATTAAATCAAAATAAATTGACAACACATCAGACTCTTATCGCTTAAAAGTATATAAATATTAATATAGAATAAAATACAAATAACATTGAATACAAATATTTTCCCAAAATCTAGGGAAATTATCTACATCATGTGAAATTTTCTATAATTTTTATAAATTACTTAATGACCATTAATTATGACATAATAATGATGTAACAATATTTTAAAAATACATAGAGAAAATAAATGTTTCTAAATATATTAAAATAAATATATAATGGAATAATTAATGTGATACCCGATTTTTTTGGTGACTATGACATGTTATATGTGTATTAAATATTTTGGTTAGAATTTATCTTCTATTTGGAATTTATTTAATGTCAAATAAATGAATTATTTCAAAATGACACTATTGTAATTTTATAAAAATAAAATATTATAAAAATTGTTAAAAAGAAAAAAAATATTTCAAAATTAAAAATGGAAAATTTTAAGGTCTATAATTTCATAATTTAACCAGTTATGAACGATATAGAGCACATAAGTAAATATTTATAACAACTAAATATTTAGAATATTATTACCAAAATTAAAAATAAATTAATTAAATAAGTATAAATCAAATTGATAAGGTTTAAAATAAAATCCAAATAATAGTAGAATTTATTGTTTTATTCGATTGAAACCCATCCTCATGTTATATTGAAAATAATATACTTTTTATATATTTGAGTTAATAAAATTATTTATATTATTTTAATAGTTTTTGTATTTATAAAGGATCCCCTCCCCTATCTTATAAAAGAAAACATCACCATCTATTTTATTCAGACCTCTAAATACCTTTTTCAAAGCAAAAAACTGAACATTTTTTCTCACATCATCCTTGAATTCATACTAAAGGTGTCACATTTTTCATAAATTCGTCCTATGGGGTCCATCTATGAAAATAAAGAGGAGATACTCGAAAAAGAGATAATTAGTTTATCACCTCTTTCAAAATTCATTTCTTCTTCTATATCAACTTATTTTTTTCATCCAAACTAAAGTTATAAATCTAGTTCGATCTAAATTATTATATTATATTATAATTATGGTATTACCTTATACCTACTTTTATCCATTCTATGAATAACAATATCACTATGGATGTGTGCGTACATCTTTTCATCTCCACATTATGTTGTAATTTGTTATTTAACAACACATAATTTGGATGGTTATAATGTTGAGTATAATAAATATAAATAGAGAATATAACATTATAATTATTTTAAATGATTAATATATGACCCAATTCTATACTTTTAAACTATTAATTGAATGACATCATCGCTCGAGTGTAGGTGAGGACTACCATCTCTATAATGTGATGTGATTCATTATATGTTATCTTAATTAAACCAAGATTATATATTTGAATTGAATGAATTAATATGATATATATTATACTAATATATTTTTGTAAATTATTTAACTACAAAAAAATATGTTGAATATGATCTTATCGGACAAAGGAGGCATAATAAGGTAAATTAGTAAACATCCGAATATCGTGTTACCATGGAATTTCACTAAAACAGATGATACTATGATCATATATGATATCTCAAACAATCATATGACTCTTTAATTTATCCATAATATTATTTAATTCATTATACACAATTTTAAAATACATAAGAAGCTTATCGAAAATATGGTAAGGGATATTTTTACAATCTAATTATTATTGGGGATTTTATATTCTTAACTATTTTCTCGTGTATATTTAGCAATCATTTCCATGTTTGATAAATATATAATATTATTTCAATTATTCTACTATTTTTTAAATTTAATTTTTCCAATTAATTTTTTTTATAAAATATTATGGACGGAATCTTTCTTTTGTTTTCTATTTGAGGTACAGTATGACTTTACCAGAAAAAGTATGAGAAGTATTTTTTTAACGTATACGTCATGAATGGATTCCTATCATTTTATAATACATAACTTCTAAGAAAACTCCATTAAAAAATTTTATTTATATTTTTATTTTAATTCATTTTTTTAAATTACATTTCATTTTTAGAAATGAAAACCTTTTTGAAGAAGAATATTGATTTTTCTCAATAATTGATTTCACGTATTTTATAAAGAATTATTTTCTTTATATGATGAAATAGAGTTATGTTTCAATCCCAATAATTTAATTTATTTTATTGTGTGTACTATATAATTATTTTAATTAAATCCATTTATTTTATATGTATTATTAATCAATTTTGTTTTTAAAACCCATTTCTTGTACCATGGGTTATTGTGTATTGAATGGATTATGTCTTTTTGAAAAATGTAAGAATGATTTCATTATGATATGGTTTTGATTTATATATCCCTCCAATACATTGTGTAATGATTTATATCACTTGATATATACATGACTAGAATGAAAAGTAAATATGATTCAGTAATACTGGGTCAGAATGACATGTAAATATTGTTCTGTAATATAGGTCTCAAATGGCATGTCAACCCACTAATGTAGTCGACATTGTACACTATGATGTTCATGGAATCAATGCCTTGTCTACTACATAAATAATATTAATTTCTTATTTGTTTTCCACTACAAGATTATTTTTTCATTGTTAATGTTATTTTTTGATATATGCTTTACGTAGTACCATGATTTATTACCTAACTCACGATTTTGTTATTAAAACATTATGATCATGTTTTTATATTATTGTGTTTACATTTTCATTGATGTCATTCACGTTTACACTTACAGATCATTTGACCTCACCATTTTTCTTTTTTATTTTCCCCAGGATATAAAGAATGGGTTTAGGTATAAAAACTAATGGGGAATATCATTATGTATGATGTTGAAGATATTTAAAAATGTTAGAATAATGTGTTTTGATTTTTCATAGACCTGGAAATGATACATTATTTGGGAATCTAATTGTGTCATGTTTTATGTATTCTAAAAAACTAATGTAATTTACATGTACATAAATATTGAGTCTATATATTTGGTATCATATAAAATTGTTAGATAATCATTGGAATCTAGGTTGAAATGTTTTATTGGGATACCTGAACAAATTACTATGGTATTTCTAGGGATGTCCATAAGGGTATGTATAAATATAGTTTATAGATAAATAATTATGGTAACGATATTTAATGATGTATGATTAATCCTAATATGTTACAAAATGAACATACTACCCCATGATTATGTTGTTTTCCTAGTAGGATTTTTTCATCTCACACTATTCATTTTGGGTTTTAAATAGTAGCATGAACCCAATGGAACCACGATAATTATATATGTGATGGGAAATGCAATTACTATCTTCCTGGACAACCAAATGTTATTAGAGATCAAATAAAGAATCAGGTTTCTATGACTTCAAATCCATATAGGTTTCCAAATGACCACAGTGGGAACAAAATTCTATTGAATCATTCATATGGAAACATCCACCTAATTTTAGTGGAACGATCAATCCCCTTATACTGGAGAAATTTATTTTTACAATTGAAATGATATTCTCCATTCTCTGTTTTTTCAGAATGAGAACAGGTTTTGTTGTTTTCATATTAATTAAATGATAAAGATAATAAATAAGGTATCTTTAACAAGAATACAAAGAATCAAGATACAATTCAATCTATGGATTTGAATAAGTTCAAGAACATATTTTCCTATATGTACCTCCCTCACATTCTCCATAAAAAAGGTAGATTACAGTTTCACATCTATCAGATGGTTATAATAAGAAATCAAATATAGAATTAAAAATATACTATAAAAATTATCGAGAAAATAAGATTAGATTTTTTTTCTCAAAATGTGTAATGACTCATGGAAGAAATTTTCTTAAGTAGTCTGATAATTTTTTTTAGTGTGGGAATGATGATCATCAAGAATTTTACTACCAATGTACTAGGAATAAATATAAATCTCACAATAATTCACCTCAAACAAATCAGGTCTACAAGTGTCTATAAATGGGGAATTATTCAAATCAATCCCCTAATCTAAAGGTTATGGATGATGGTCGATGTCAAAAACCTCTTATGGTCAATGAAAAAGGAAACACCTCTTCCATAACTATTGGTGATGTTGAGTACGACAACAAAGTGGTGGAATGATTATGTTTATATTTAATGGGTTTCAAATATATTGTTGTAGAATATCTTTTATAGTATTATGAAATATTGGAATATTTGTGTATTAGTTCATTGTGGTTTTCCACAAATATATCTTACCTATAACAATGATGTGTGATTGAAATATTTTTGGAAATCACATGATATTGGCATAATGTAGGGATAATAAGCTAATGAGATTTTTGAGAGTATTATTGACCTCAAGATTCATATGAGGGAAAAATGATGCCATGGTTTGAGTATATAGAATTATTGGTAAATTGTGTCTATGGAAGGATTTTTTTAAATAATGCATGTTTTCACTTAGGATCTACTGTAATTCATGTTATTATCATATTTTAAGAGAATACATGATTTATTTGTTCACATGGTTGTAATGAGATAACAAATATCTACATTATGACATATATGATATAAATGTTATGTTGATTTAGTTCATCTCTTTTCGAATTTTTATAACTTTAGTTTTTGGATGGATTTTAATGTCATACATTTATAGATAGTATAAGTTATATTCTTGTTGTAGTTTGATAGATTAATGTATTAACTCACTATAGGTGGACGTGAGCATTTTTTAAAACCTGTTATTAGATTTTTTTGAGACATTTGGAATTACTTATCATTATATGTATGGATTTCATGATATTCTAATAGTTTAGGAATTAAAAATTTAAATTTTATTCTTTGAATAAGAGATGAAGTGGAATTGATCAAGGCATGAACAACGGTGATATTATTCCAATATCAACTAAGTATTTATTCTCATGAAAAAATCATTGATTTTAGGGAAAGGATCAGGAATGAAAAATATGTTATCTTATTAACTTCTTATGTGATGAATCATATGGTACATTTAAACATCCCTCATTTATGTATTTTTAGTTGTTAACTTTCTCAAAACCTTATTCTTTATCATTATCCATCAAAATATGATTGAAATATTTTTATTCCATATCTATGTTTTCACATCCCCCCATGTTCTCCTATGTGGAACCCACGGATGAATTACATTAGGTTATACATACGTTTCTAATTTTCATTTATAAAATGAAGTTTTAGTACTCCTACTTACATTGTAGTTTTCTAGGATAGAAAAATTCAATTAAAACCCTTTTTATAAACCTGATTAATTTATAGGGAGAAATTAATTTTTATGGGGTAGAATGTAACACCCTCAGTATTTATGGACTTTTTTTGTCCAATAGATTTAAATTTTCATTTACATATTGCAATACAATAATTAAAACATTTAATTTCACACTAAACAAATATATTTTTTACAACACCGAGTTCCCATACGATACCCAAAACACTGAGTATAGATTTTGAACATTGTATAAAAAAACTACGTTTGGATTATTTTATACAACAAACCAATAGATTATTTTAGTTCATGAAAGACTGTCCTGATTTTAATTACAAGCAAGATATACGTTCCAAGATAGCATTCAGTTTACGCAATGCTGAGTTTCACTAAACAATGATAGATTATTAAAAAAATATTTATTTAACAGGATAGAAACTAGATGTTTAATATTATTAACCAAATTTTTAATTATATATAAAATTTACAATCATATTTTGTATTTTATAGACACGATATTTGAAAATATTACATTATTCGGATAAAAGTGTTGTGTTTCAAAAAAATATTGTTTTACCGCCTTTTTTTAGAACCATTTTTAAATATAGATTTAGACAATTTTATAATTCTATATTTGAAATAATAAGATTGTTATTTGAAATTGGGATATCAAAATTTTCCATGGTTGAAATTTTGGTATTTTTCTAATGAAATTCATTATTTTAATGGGTTGTGAAAAATACTTCATTTTAATTCAAATATATTTTTTGTCTCATTTAATTATATACTCTGAATATATTATTAATTAATTTTCAGTGTAATTTTAATTATGTTTTTATAATTTAATAAAATTTCTGTTTGATGCAAGTAATTTCATAATAAAATTGAATATAAATATATGTAAATATTTTGATAGATTTTACTTTTAAAAACATAATTTTCGGTTTTAAAAAAGTGAATTATTAATCAATAAATAAATTCAACATTTGAGTTTTAAATTTTTATAAATGGATTTATTATTTGGATGAAGTTGGAACAAATCATTTTCATAAGTAATAATTATTTTTTGGGATATTAGGAATAGTAACTACGATAATATTTATTTACCACACTTAAAGATAAATTAAGTAAATTAAGATAACAAACAATATGATAATGATAATAAAACTAAAAAAACACCTTAAATTCAGATTGGATGAATTAAATTCAGAATATATCAACTAAGATTGGGAGTTTATTCATGTAACAAATTTTATTCCATGAATGTGATGTAATTAAAACTAATTCAAAAGAAAGTGACAAAATGTCACTCCCTTATCACTTATATGTATAATAATTTTAATTTAGCGATAAACATAATTAATCATAATTCATAAATATTCTATTAAAATATAATTAAAATGTGTAAATCATGTAAATTTATTTAGTATGTCACGACCCATCCCAGTGGGGCCCAATACACAACTCCTGAAGCCCGCCTCCAATAGGCTAGGGGCTGGTGACTAGCACTGAGTTGGCATGGTACTAACATGGGAAGAATTCCTTAAAAACCTGTAAACAAGAACACACATCTCCAAGCCCACAAAGCAGAAAAGTGAAAACTAATAAAAGTAAAATATGCATGAATACACTAAAACCCCACCACAGAGTATGATAGGAATGTAAAGTACAAGAATGTAAAACCCTGGGCCAAAAGTACAATCCCACCAAAAAGAGAGTCCATAACAAAGTCCAACTTGTAAAGAAAGGTGCTGGGACATCAGTCTGTATCTGTAGGAACACACCTCAGCCTGTCTGATCTCACTGAGTACCCTTCGGTCCTAGTCTGCCTAGTATCATGTCAAAGGATCGCTTGTCTACAGAAGACATGACACGTGTGGGAAAAGCCTGGGCAGGGGTGAGTATAAAAATACCCAGTAGGACACCCCGAAACCAAAAAGGGATACAACATTGGAATAATACCACAATGGAATGATACAGTTAGATCTACACAGTATATCTCTAGCGAATATATAATGAGAATATACAGTTATACTCACACACGATCGACTATCGTGAATACCACCACTAGGATCCAGCTCGAAGATTCCACTAAACTTGCAACCATGAGAACACACTCCTAGGTCTGAAGAGAGATACACGAAGTACTCGTTTTGGGAGAACACACTCTACAAGTACTTTGAGAACATGATGCTCAAATGAGGATCACAACCATGTCATGGGTTGATTCCGACAACTCAGTCTGAGATAATACGCTAAGCATAGGATCGGAACCTATGTAATTTTGGTCGCGTTGATACCAAGAACTCTACTTTGGGTTCCAGGAATGAATAGTGGACCCAGTTCCGAGTCTCACAGAGGGGATTCCAACAACTCTATTCCGGAGGTCCTGCTGAAGGGATCATACTCTTGTATGTTGGAAATGATACTGGAAACCTTTAGGAGAAATAGCAAGGGGACTAAAACTAATGAAACTAGTCAATGTCACATAAGGCAACTGCCTCAAGCCATGTAAAATTGGTTACACGGCATGTAGTACGGTTACACGCCGTGTTCCTTGACCCTGGGTACTTCCCGTGTAAACGGCCCATGTCAACCATTCAAGTCATGTAAAACTCAACTAAATGGCGTGTAGTGGGATTACATGCCCTGTTCCTTGACTCCGGGTACTGCCTGTGTCATTTGGCTCACCTTATAGAAGTAACTACACTGCGTGTAGTAGGGTTACACGCCGTGTCTGAGCACCTGGGTCTGGCTCTGTCTATGCCGTCCAAGTTCCTGTACACGGTCTCCATCCATGTCGTGTGCCAGTGTACCAGTACACGGGGTATCCCTTGTATCTATCAGGGTCTGGCAGGGTAGGGTATACACACCGTGTCCTTGGCCGTGTACCTAAACTACGTCAGTGTACTCCCCGTGTAAACGCCAGGTAATACACCGATGAACACACACCGTGTAGCCCATACTACAAGCTGCATAGTTTGGATTTTTCTAGAAATGTTGTCTTCCTCTTCGTGTCACGGATGCTCCTCCAGATCCATGGTTTCTGATCTGTTCATCCCTATACTCTAGGGGTTGGTTCGCTTCATCATTCAAACACTGAAGCAGGTGTTTTATATCCTTAAATCAGATCTTAAACCTCGAATGATCCATCTGAAGAAAAACGCCCGAAAACGCACATCTCTCGATCTGCTCTGAATCGTCTGCCGAAACCATCGTCGCACCTCCGTGACATTGCTCTGGGGTTGTATCTACAATTTGGGATCATTGCGTCTCAAAATGGATGCATAACGATCCATTGTTCATTGCCTCGCGAAGAAGGTGAAGAACGCGAATAAGAGAAAAGGGAGAAATCCAATGAATCAAATTTTAAGAATTATCATCCACCTTCGTTCTTCATGGAGTTGATCCACTATCATTAATAGGATTAAACGGTGCAGAAAAATCAACAACAAAAGATCAACATGGATTCAATCACCCAAAATCCCCGCAAAAGCACATCCAGCAAGAACGATCGATCCATGGACAAATATGTTCGTGTATTAGCCCGTTCTCGTCGTAGAAATAAAGAACGGGGATGAAATCACAATTTAAACATCCTACCTAGATCCACATCATTCTCTGGCGTTGATCTGGTCGTCGCGTCGTCATCGCCGACGAAAACCGTCCAGAACGTCGTCACCGCATTGGGAGGTCTTCTCCAGAGCCTCCAAGGGTTTCAGGGTTATGAGGTTTGTAACCCTGGACCCCTGCGCAATCTTTTATTTAAAAAGGATAATGATAAACGTTGTAACAGATTTAATAAGATATTTTAATTTAATTTATTTTATTACGGTTCCATCCAAAAACCAGATTTCACCACCGGCCTGCGTCGGCTAATGTTAGGCCTCGCCTAAGGTAAAATTGTTGCTCTGAGCGCAACGACGCCCTCATATTTCTAATATGAGGACCCGTTTTGGAGTTATTCCACGTTTTCAGGAAAACAACAAGCACACCCTATTAAATTATTTAATTAAATTCTACCATTTTTTCTGGGCTAATCGGGCCTCAGAACTACATGCCATCTCAAAGACTGTTCTCGATAAAACTCCCTCATAATTTTAAAATAATACATGGAAAAATCCAGGACATTACATCACACCCACCTTATGGATTTTACATCCCTGAAAAGTCGAAACAAGGGCTACCCAAAATGATGTGGGTACTGCACGTGAGTCTGAGCCTCCTGCTCCAATGTGCTCTCCTGGAGATTCCCGTGCTGCCACCGAACACCCACCAAGGGAATAGCTCATCCAAAAAGGATCTTCTCCAGCCGATCCCTAATATCAACTGGGTACTCAACAATAGGTCGCTCCATAATCGATGTCCAGCTCGCCCCAGTCGATAACATGTGATGGATCGTTCACGTACCTCCATAGCTGCGACACAAGGAAGACGTTGTATACTCGGTCCATATGAGGTGATAGATCCAAGAGATACGCCACCTAGCCAACACTACTCAGAATCTGAAAAGGTCCAATAAAACTCAAAGATAGATTGCCGCATCGGCCAAATATTGGCAATCCCTGTCAATATGAGACCCAAAAGAACACATGGTGACCTGCACCTTCTCTGTATTAGCTCTCACCATCCATGGGCCCATGTGTGATGACTCTCCTAGGTCATTCTAGCAAAGTGGTGACCTGCAAGGTTGCACGTACAGAGCCTCGAATGGTGCCATACCAATAGTTGAATGATAACTGTTGTTGTAGGAAAATTCCACCAGTGGTAGCTGATCCTCCCAGCTATGACCGAAGTCATGTATGAAAACTCGTAGCATATCCTCTAGGACCTGGATGGTTTTCTCTGTCTGACCATCAGTATTGGGATGAAACGCTGTGCTCAAGCGTAACTAAGTCCCAAAAGATTCCTGTAATATCTACCACAACCGGGTTATGAAACAAGCATCATGATCTGAGACGACCATGGATGGAACTCCATGAAGTAGAGCCATATCCTCTACATAGAGGTTCCCAAAATCTCTACTGAATTCTTCTCTTGTATGGCCAGGATGTGGGCCGACTTGGGGATTTATTCAACAATCACCCAGATGGAATCATGTCCCCTGGACGTACGTGGTAAACCCGTCACAAAGTACATGGATATCCCGTCCCACTTCCACTCTGACACCTTAAGGGTATGTGTCAAACCTGATGACACCTGGTGCACATCCATTACTTGTTGAAAGATAAGGCACTGAGAAACAAACACTTCCACACCCTACATCATTCCTGGCCACCAGAAATGACGTTGGAGGTCTTGATACATCTTTTACACACCTGGATGCACCACAAAAGGGTATGTATGAAACTCCCTCATAACCTTCTCCGACAACATCACTGGTACTAATTTACTCCCTCTAAATAGAACAACATTATCCCCGCTTTCTGAATATCCATCAGCCACAACACTTGTGGATATCTGAGCGTTTAGAGTCTCACAGCATGCATCCTCGCACTGTGCTTCCATGACTCGCTATAAGAATGGAGGGGTAACAACCATCGATTAAAGGTAATCTCCATCATCTACATCCACGAAGGATAAATGTATGGAGGCAAACTGACTCGTCTCCTCATCTAGCAACTGTGAACTAGATTTCCTGCTGAGCGCATCTACCCCAACGTTCCCCTTATTAGGAGTATAAACGATCTCAAAGTCATAATCCTGGAAGAACTCAAGCCACCGCCTCTGTCTCAAATTCAGATCCTTCTGAGGGAAGATATATATGATACTCTTGTGATCAATGTAGATGATAAAACACTCTCCCATCAGGTAGTGCCGCCAATTTTTCATTGCGAAGACTACTGCTGCCAACTCAGGATCATGGGTTGCGTAGTTCTGCACATGTGGCCTCAAATGACGTGAGCCATAGGCAATCACTTCATTCCTCTGCATCAGGACACAACCAAGACCAGTTCCTGATGTGTCGCAGAACACTACGTACTCGACACCCTCCTCCGGAAATATCATGATCGGGGTGCTCATCAGACACTATCTCAACTACTGGAAAGCCTGCTGGCATCTATTGGTCCACACGAAAGGCTTCCCCTTTCCGGTCAAAGCTATAATGGGTGCTGAAATCCTGGAGAAATCAAGAATTAATCTCTGATACTAGCCTGCCAACTCATGGAAACACCGCACCTCCGTCACTCTCTGGGGTGGCTCCCATTCTAGTACTGCCTCCATCTTGGTTGGGTCCACTGCTAGACCATATGCTGAGATATCGTGTCCCAGAAAGTGGACCTCCTATATCCTGAACTGGAACTTTGAGAGTTTCCCATACAACCGGCGCTCTCGAAGTGTGTCCAGAACCATCATTAGGTGTCCCGCATGCTCCTCCTCGGACGTAGAGTACACAAGGATATCATCGATGAAGACCACTACGAACCGATCTAGATATGGAAGAACGATCTGGTTCATGAGTCCCATGAACACTACCTGGGTGTTCGTCATTCCAAAGGGCATCACCGTTTACTCATACTGACTGTAGCGACATCTAAATGATGTCTTTGGTACATCATAATCCCGTACTCGCAACTGGTGATTGCATGATCGTAGATCAACCATCGAGAACCATCGTTCCACTCTCAACTGGTCAAAGTGGTCATCGATCCTCAGCAGTTGATACTGGTTCTTCACATTCATCAGATTCAACCGCTCATAATCCACACATAGCCTCAAGATACCGTCTTCCTTCTTGGAAAATAGCACTGCGGTGGCATAGGGTGAAACGCTGGGTCTCACAAAGCCCTTCTTCTGCAAATCTTCCAACTGCACCCTCAGTTCATGCAGCTCTGCAGGAGCCATCTGGTATGTTGATGCTGATATCGGTGTCGTTACGGGTTGCAACTCAATGCAAAAACCTATCTCTCGATGGGGAGGTAGTCTGGGGACATCCTCTAGAAAGACATCCTTGTACTCAGCCACTACGGGTGGAAACCGGAAACATGTAACATATGCTACGGCAAGGGCTAGGCTAGCCAAATGATGTGAAATTAGTTGTGCCCTCTTATGCACAAGTCAATCCTATGTTGCCTGGGTTTCTCTTTCACCGAAAAAAGAGAACCTCATTTGATCATTGCGGACACACATCACCCTTTTCTAAAAATAGTTGATCTGTGCATGAACTGTTGATATCCAATCCATTCCAAGAATGACATTGTAAGGCCTTGATGCTACCACCAAGAGATTCCAACAGAAACTCTCCCCTCCAAGGGTCAGGTCACACTGTCTACAGAGGTGTGTGATCTCTAAATCTTCTCTGGTCAGTGTTTCTAAGCGTAAGGGTTGAGTGAACGGCTCAACTGGAATCTCAAGGTTCATCACGGAGTACATTCCATGTATTCTGCCAAAGAACACACGCCGTGTAGCCCAAACTACACGACGTGTTTTTTGGGATTTTTCCAAAAACACCAACTTTCTCCTCATGCCGCGGCTGATCCATCAGATCCATGGTTTCTCGTCCGTTCATCCCGATAGTCCAGGGGTTGGTTGGTTTCATCACAAGAACACTGAAACGGGTGTTTTTGGTCCTTAAATTGGATCGTAAACCTCGAACGATCCATCCGTAGAAAAATGCCCGAAAATGCATATCTCTTCATCCACTCCAAATTGTCTACCAAAACCATCATCTCACATCCATGACATCGCTATGGGGATGGATCTACAATTAGGGATATTTGCATCGCAAAACAGATGTGCAACGATCTGTTGTTCATCGCCCTGTGAAAAACGCGAAGAACTCGAAGAAGAGAAAGGGGATAAATCCAATAAAACAAATTTGTGGAACGATCCTCTACCATCGTTCGTCATGGAGTTGATCCAATATCGTTAATAGGATTAAACGGAGCAGAAAAATCAAAATCAAAAGATCAACATGGATTCAATCTCCCAAAATCCCCAAAAAAATCCCATCCCCCAAGAACGATCGATCCGCAGACTAATCGTTTCATGGATTATCCCGTGTTTGTCATAGAAATAATAAAAGGGGATAAAATCACAATTTAAACATCCCACCTAGATCTGCAGCATTCGTTGGCGAAGATCTGGTCGCCACGTCATCGTTTCCGGTGAAAACCATCAAGAACGTTGTCGCCACGTTGGGAGGCCTTCTCTAGAGCCTCCATAGCCTCCAAGGGTTTCAGGGTTATGAGGTTTGTAACCCTAGACCGTTGTGGTATCTTTTATTAAAAAATTATATAGATACCCTCTCTAACAGATATAAGAAAATATTTTAATTTAAAATATTTTATTACAGTTACGCCCAATAACCAGATTTCTCTACCAGCCTACGCTGGCCGATGTTAGGCCTCATCTAAGGTAAAATAGCTACTTTGAGCACAACGGTGCCCTCAGATTTTTGATCTGAGCACACTTTTATGAGTAATTCAACTTTTTCATGAAAACCACAAGTGCACGCTATTTAATTATTTAAATAAATTCAGCCATTTGTTCCGGGCTCACCGGGCATCGGAAGAGCACGACGTCTCGAAGACTGTTCTCGAAATAATTCCCACATAATATTAAAATAATACATGGTAAAATCTTGGGAATCACATAGTATTTTTATAGATTAAATAATTACCAATAATAATGAAACAATGGTGATGTAAAATTACTTTATTAATAGAAATAACAAATAAATTGTTTTAAAAATATTAAATGAAATATAATATTGAACTAGATCATTGTATCCATGAATATTATATGTGTCTGTGACATGTTATAAATGTATTAAATATGTTTTTTTGAATTTATCTTTTGTTTGGATTTTATTTCATGTAAAATAAATGAATAAAGTCAAAATTGACATTGTATATATTTTATAAAAATAACATATTAGTAAATCTTTTACAAATATGAAAAATATTTAAAAATTTCAAAGTGAATATTTTCTGCTCAATAATTTTTTAAATTATCTAGTTATGGAAAATTGACATTACAGAAAATATATATATAACCATTTAATATTTTTAATATTATTAGAAAAATTTAATAGATTAAACAATGATAAATCAAAATTATAAGGTATAAAATATAATAAAAAATTATAAAAGTTTTATTGGATGAGAGTATTTTGAATATTCATTATCTTTTCTTAAAAATAATCCAATTTATAGGAATTTGAATTTAAAAAATTAATTTATATTAATTTAATTGTTTTTGTATTTATAAAGGTTCCCCTAGCCAATCTTATGAAAGGGAACATCTCCCACAATTTTAATCACACTTTTGAGGACATTTTTAATCATCAAAAACCAACCCATTTCATCTCCCAACGTCCCCCAATAAATCATAGTGGCCACATATTGGTCCAAAATCCATTCTATGGATACCATTTCTTCAAAAAAAGGAGATACTCAAAGAAGGTAATTGTTTTATAACCTATTTCAAAATTCATTTCTTCTTCTACATCAACTTCTTATTAAGTATACATTATAAATTAATAAATATAGTATATTTTACATGAGTTAATGTTATTATAATAATTGGAAAACATATAAATCTTTTTATCTATTCTAAAAATAATAATATCATTATGTGTGCGTACGTACGACCTACCATCTCCACGCCATGGTGTAATTTGTTATTCAACAATACGTAATTTGGATCTGTATGAGGATGAGTAAAATTAATTTAAATAATTAATATAACATGATATGTATTTTTTATAATTATTATACCATCATATTATATACCCTGTAACAATTATGTGTATGATATTGTCGCTCGTGAGTACGTACAACCTACCATCTTCACGATGCGGAGAGATTAATTCTACAATATATTCAATAATACATTATTAAATAAAAGAAAAAAATGGATTAATATGTTTTATATTTTACTAATATCAATGATTAAATGATATAACTACAACCAAATTTGTGTAAAATGAACTTATTCGACAAAACATGCATAAGAAGAAAAGGTAGTCAATATCCGAATAACTCGTGACAATGAAATAATACTGAAAAAAAGATAATATGATAATATATGATATCATAAAAATATCAATGTTTCTGGAATAAGTCATTAAATTTATTTAAATCATAATAAATGAGGTTCAAATACAAACGAAGAATATCAAACCTAAGGTAAATGAATTTTTTGAAATCTCTTTATTATCTGAGATTGTTTCTTTGTAAGAATTTACCGGTGAATATTTATAATTCACATCCATGTTTTCAAAATATATAATATTATTTATATTAATATACTATTAATTAACGTTTATACTACCCGTTTTAAATTTTTTATTTAATGTTATGGAAGTAATATTTCTTTCTTTTTCCATATGAGGAACATTTTAACATTTCAAGACAAAATATGAGAATAATGTTTTTAATGTATATGGAAGGAATATATTTTTATTCATTCAGAACACCTTATTTCAATGAATCATCATTTATAATATTTCAAGGGTATTTTTAATTAAATTTATTTCTTTTATAATGTCATGGTATTTTTAAAAAATTAAATTTTTTTGAAGAAGAAAGAATATTTTACTCATTAATTTATTTCATGTATTTTATAAAATTTATTTCCCATCTAAGATGACATATGTAAATGTTTATATCCATATAAATAAATTGATTTTATTGGGTTAATGATGTAATTATTTTTATGATATCCATTTATTTTATATCATATATGATGGAGTGATATTTATGAAACCCATTTTTTGTTTTTTTGGGTTCTGTTATGATGAATGGTTTATGTTTTTATTAAAAATTTATGAACAATTTGATTATTAGATAGTTTCGACTGATATATTCCACCAACGCATTGGGCATTGATTTATATCCCATGAGAAAGACATGACTAGAATGACAAGTAAATCCAATTCAGTAATATAGGGTGTGGACAACAACTAAATTTCATTTCATAATATATAGATCGAACGAAAAATAATCCTCATTTATTAATGAACTTTTTTCACTATGTTGCTCTGGGATGCAGTGACTAGGATACTATCTAAATATTATTATGTTATTATTTTTTCCACGATTCTATTTTTTATTAAAATTCTATTTTATCATGGTTAATGGTTCTTGATGATCTATTCCTTATTTACTTCAATGATTTAATTCTTGAGGCCTGATTTAGAAATTAAAACAATATGTTCATGTTTTTTACTTTATTATGTTTATGTTTTGTTTGATGTTATTCATTTTTACCCATACTTAGCATTTGAGGTCACCCTTTTTGTGTTTTTATTTTAGTAGGATTCAAAGAAAAATTTAGAAAGGAAAACTAAATAGGGTGATCTTTATGGGAGATGTTGAAATCCATTGACAATGTTAGAATAATATGTTCTGAGTTTCCAATGATAGGAATCCAATACGACCATTTTGGATATATTTTTTTCTTCTATTATTTATTTTAAAAATGTAATGTAATTTCCATGTATGTAATGCTTGGGTCTTTACAGTTTGTATTAGAATTAATATTTATTTAGCCTTAGAAAGGAATAATTCCAAAACATTACAGAGATTCCTATAAGTATTTATATGGTAAGTCTAGGGATATCACTAACTGTATGTATAACTATAAGTTAAAATCCTAGAATTACAATAACAGTAATGAATAAAGTAGGATTAAACCAAATATGTTAGAGATTGAAAGTACACCCCCATGATTATGTTGTTTTCCTAGTATAATTTTTTCCACACAAAATATTCATTTTGGGATTTATACAATGGTTAGAATCCATGATAACCATTTTAATGCATGATGTAATGGTAAATTCCATTATTTTCCTCATAAAAAACCATATTCTATGTTATATTGAATACATAATCTATTTTATATGGAATAATATTATGCTACGATTCCAAATGACCAAAGGTGGGAATCACGTTCTCATGAATCTTATTTATGCCCACATAGACATTATTTTAGTGGAACTACCGATCCACTAATTGTTAATAAATTGATTTTTACCATTGAAAAGATATTTTTCCGTTACCATTTTTTCGGAACGTGAAAATTTAATGTTGGGTATTTGTTTCCTAGAAGCTAAAGAGAGTCTGGGGTGGAAAATTTTCAAAAATAAGAGCCAATATGATAAAATTCACTTTATGGATTGCTATGATTTCAAGAACATATTTTTTTAATATACATTACTTTTATTCTCCTTAAAAAAGTTTGATTGCGGTATCTCATCTGTCTCATGATTATGAAATGTAAATAATGATATAACTAATAGGAAACTATAATAATTAAAAAAAAGAATATATTTTTTTTATGCCATATGTATGGATGGGCACAATGAGGAAATTTTCACAAGGGGATTGATATATTTTTTACATGTGAGAAATAATTTCATCTTGTATTTCATTACCGAAGTAAAGAGAATAATCAATAATATTTAAAGAGTGAAACTCTCACAAATTGGGGTTACAAGTGAATGAAAATATGACATTATGGTATATAATGCCCTAATCCATGGGTTATTTATGATTATCAACTTCAAAAAAGTCTTAATACTAGTGAAAAAGGAAAAATCATGTGATCAATATTGGATATGTTGAGTATGAAAATGAAGTTGTTGAATGATTATGTGTATATATATTGGGATTCCAAAATTGTGTTGTAAAATTTATTATATTGTATATTGAAATATTGCAATATCTATGTATTGGTCCATGTTTTATTTACATACGTTTATTATATAGGTAACCATGAAAATTGATTGACATATTTTTGGAAATCACATGATATGTGCAAAATGATTGGATAATGAGATAAATAGATGTATGATAGAATTAATTAATTCTTTAATGATATAATGACATTGTAAATTAATGTATTTTTATATATAATATTTCTATTTTTGCTGTGTGGAAAGAGTTTATTTTTAAAGAATTATTGTTTTCACTAGGGTTCTATGGTAATTAATTTTATGGCCATTTTTCAATAGAATATAAGATTAAGGCAATCACATGTTTGGAATGTGACAACCAATAACAAAATTATTAGATTTTCTAGATGAATATAAAATTCATTTATTCCACCTCTTTATATTTATTAATGTTTTTAGTTTTGGGATGGATTATAATGTTATTCATTTATGGATAGTGTATGTTATATTTTTTTTGATGTTTTGTTAGATTAATGTATTATCACAAAATAGGTGGACTTATGTTTATTTGATAACCCGTGATATCCTTTTTGTGGTGATATATGGAATGACCTATCATTATATTTTTTTGATTGCATTATCTTCGAACATTTCAGGAATGATAAATTTAACATAGTTTCATTATATAAGAGATGGAGTTGAAATTGTTCAAGGCACGAACAACAGTGAGATTGCACAAAAATAAATAAATTATTTATTCTCCTCAATTACATGTCACCATTCAGGAATGGTTCATTAAAATAATGATTTTTATCTTAGTGCCTTCTTATTTGATGAATCAGATGGTCCCTTAAAAAATAACTGATTTTTGGTTCACTGATTGTTTACATTAGCCAAACATTGTTCTCTATCACTATCCATCATTACATGATGGATTGATTGTTATTCCATATAATTATTTCCACTTCCCACTTAGGTTCTCATATGTGTAATCCCAATGAATAATTACTTTTGGTAAAACCACTATTTTCTAATTTATCAATTTTAAATGATGTTTTTGTACTCCTTTTTAGAATGTGGGTTTCTATGAAATAATCTTTCATGATGTAATCCATTTATAACCCCGATTAATTTTGATAAAAAATTAATTTTATGTGGGTTATAAATTAACAGACTATGTTATTATGGAACAATTTTTCCAAATATATTAAAATTTTCATTTAAATCATGCAATGAAATAATTCGAAAATTTCATCCATACTAAACCGACTTTTTGTTTACAACACTGAGATGGTTATGTTATATGCAACACTATGTACAAATTTTGTTCAATGTATAAAATAACTATGTATGAATTATGTTATAATGAACACCATAGGAATAATTAAGTACATGAAACACTATCTTGGGATTCGTTACACACAAGAGTGACCTTCCTTGATAGTTTTCATTGTATGAAATTCTGAGTTTCACTAAAAAAAGATTTATTATTAAATTATTATAATTTAATTTGATATAAACTACCCATTATAAATATTATTAACCAAATTTTTAATATTATACAACATTAACATCAATCTTATGTATTTTCTAGACCTGATATAAGAACAAATTCAAATTATTAGTCAAAACATTTAAATAAAAAAATACAGTTTTACCACCTTTTGAGGGAAAATTATTTTTAGATAAAGTATTTGGAAATATAATATGTTATATTTGACATAATAATATTTGTATTTGGAATAGAAAACTAAAATTTTTCATTGGTATTAATTTGTGTATTTTTTTATTAAAATTCATATTTTAATGTATAATGAAAAATACTGATTTTTAATTCAAAAATATATTTTTTTATAAATTATTTATATTCCTAGAATATAATATTAATTGATTTTATAGTTTCATTAGATTTATTATCTTATTTAATACATTTATGGTCATTGGAATTAATTTCTCATTTAAATTGGATACAAACAAATATTAATTTTTTGATAGATTTTATTTCCTAAAAACCCCGCATAATAATTTTTATATTAGTTATTAATTTTAAATTAATTAATGAAACTTATATGTTTTTAATTTAAAAAACTTTATTCCATATTTGCAATCATAGGATCCAAATTATATTAATAGGTTGCATTTATTTTTTGGATGTTATGAATAGTAACAACATTAATTTTTATGGACAATATTTAATGGTTAATCGAATAAATTAGGGTAAGAAACAAAATGATAAAGATAGTAAACCAATCCTAAGAACTATAAAATAATATTTGGTGAATTAAAGTCTATCAATATCACCCAAGTGTTGGAATTGATTAATTTATTGGGATTTTGTCCTTGAATGTGATGAAATTATAATTACAACAAAAGTAAGTGACAACATGTCAATCTCTTATCTCTTTTAAGTACAATAATTTTAGTGTTGTTGTTAGATTAACAAAACATATAATACAAATAGTCTCCAAAAATATAATCATATTACCTACATAATGTGAATTTATTTATAATATTTAGTGATTAAAAAATTACAATTTATAATGACGTAATAGTGAATTAAAATTAATTTATTAATAGATTTTAAATATCAATTTATTAATAAATTATTAAAAATAAATATAATATGAACTATTTAGTGGGATAAAAATATTTTATAGGTTACTATGATATTTTATGGCAATATTATGTATTTTTGATCTCATTTATATTATGTGTGGATTTTATGTAATGTCAAATAAATGAATACTGTAAAAATAGACACTATCAATATTTTATAAAAACATCATGATACTAAATTATTTAAAAATAACAAATTTATTTTAAAATTAAATCATGGAACTTTTATTTTGTATAATTTCATATAGTATCTAATTATTGAAAATTTAAAACCCATAAGTAACTATTTATAACTATATATTATTTAAAATATTATTACCATAATTACATTTGAATTGATTAAATAAGGATAAATCACAATGATATGTTTTAAAATATAATTAAATGATGTTTAACTTTTATTTAATGAGATATTTTTTTTACACATAACCATCTTATGTTATAAATAATACAATTTGGAGACATTTGAATTTACGAAAATAATTTATATTAATTTAATAGTTTTCGTATTTACAATTATTTCCCTCCCCTCTTAAATAAAGGCCACCTCTCTTTCTCTTTCAATCAGACCTATAAAGACCATTTTCTTAAAAAAAACATGGCCATTTAATCTCTCATCTTTGATAAATTCATCCACTATTACACAATTTGGTCATAAATCAATATATAAGAGACCTTTGTGAAATAAAATACGTTACTAGAAAAAAGGTAATTGTTTTATCACCTCATTGAAAATTATTTTCTTCTTATAATTCTTGTTATTATGTTGAATCCACACCAAAGTAATAAATATAATATCTAATGCCTGATGATATACTATTATAAATATGGTACAACATTATACCTCTTTTAATCGATCGTACGAATAATAATATCACCGTGTGTGCATACGTATGGATTACCGTCACCGCAACATGGTGTAATTTTTAATTCAAAAATACTCAATTGGGGTCTATATAATGATAATTATAATCTATATAACTAATTAATATTACTTAATTATTATTTTTTCTATTTTATATACCATCGAATGGTATACTGTTTAACTATTGAGTGAATGATATTGTCTCCCGTGCATATGTACGACCTACTATCTCTATGATGTGATTGGATTCGTTCTACATTATATTCATTATACCATGATTATCTACAGAAATTAAATTATTAAATTTGTTATATATTATACTAATTTAATTATTTATTTTATATAATTATATCAATATAAGTTTAACATGAACATATCCAACATAACATGCATAAGAACATGATGGAGTTCATATCCAAATTACATGTTACAATGAAATGTAACATACAAATGGATGATATTATGATCATATAAGATATCATTAAAATTACTATGGTACTGGAATAATTCAATAACATTATTTAATAATTATACATGAGGTTTGGTTAAATCATTAATTTTACCGATTGGAACATTTTATTATATATTTCGAAAGAATCTTTTTTCAATTTTTTTTCTGAGGCACATTATGAATTTTTCGGAAAGAGTAAAAGTTGATTGCTTTTTAACTAATACCACACAAATGTATTATTACTCATTGATAATGACTTATTTCCATTAATCTTATCTAACACGATTTCATGTTATTTTTAATTAAATTCTTTTATTTAAAAAATGTGTGGCATTCTTGAGAAATGAAAATGTTTTTGAAGAAGAATGTATAATTTCCTCTTGAATTTATTTCATGTATTTTATATATATTATTTCCCATACAAGATTACATATGGTTATGTTTATATAATTATTATAACATTTATTTTAATGTCTTTATAATGGAATTATTATTAAGAAATAAAATATTTTTATATGGATTATGATGGAACGATGTTTAAAAAAACAAATTTTTCCATAGGTTATTCTATGAACAATCTTTTATGTTTTTGTTGAATATGTAAGAATGATTTCATTATGATATGGTTGTGACCTATATATCCCACGAATTCATTGGATAATGATTTATATCTCTTGATATAAACATGAATGGAATGAGAAGTAAATCTGGTTCAATAATATACAGCTGGAACGATCAGCAATCTTGTACAGTAATACATGGATGGTATGAAAGGTAAACCTAGTTCAGTAATGAAATTTTTCCACCATGATGTTCTTAGTAGAAATTCCTTGGCTAAAATATAAATTATATTATATTCATACTTCATTGAAATAATTCAATGTTTTATAACAATGATATTTTATCATTATTAAAGATCCTTTATGATCTATGTTTTACTTACTATCATGATTTATTCCCTAAGTTATTATTTTGATATTAAAACATTATGATCATATTTTTACATTTTTATGTTTATGTTTTGTTGGTTTTTCATCATGTTTACCCATAATGAGCATTTGAGCTCACCTTTTTTTTATTTTCTCAAGTATATAAAGTAATGTTATATGTATGAAAACCAAAGTGGAAGATCATTATGGTAGATGATGTAGATATTTCAACATGTAAGAAAGGATTTTTTCTGAGATTCTGAATACCCAAAACTAATCCCTTTGTTGGGATTATATTTGTTCCATGTATTATGTATTCCGTAATAGTAATGTAATTTCCATATAGGCCAAGCATGGGTCTTTATAAGGAGGGGAAAAATGGCCCAATGGTCTAAAAGACCAGAGCACTCATCAGATGTCAATATGGGTCGAGGGCTACATTTCACCAATTTATTGATTTTTATACTATGTTCTTGTATGGTTTTGGTAGCCTACAGAAGATGTTTTTATAATAATTTTTTATTTTTTACACGATACATTAGGATGTATACTTTAAAATTTATTGTAATTTTTTTAAAAGGAAAATATTATTTTAGGAATCATAGGACCATATCACATGAAGTTAATATTATCTTATTTTTTGGTCGAAATATGAAAATTTGGCTGAAAAAATTAGTGTTCCCAAATATCCCACATTGAGAAAATAAATCTCTATGAGATTTTTTCTGGTTTTGATATCCCACATGGATAATACCATTTTTATAATTTTGGTTCACTAATGATTGAGGTTGATCTCTATTTTTAGAAACATGTTCATTTGAATCTATCCAAAAACCAATTTTGTTTACACCATAATTCACCTTCTTTCCTCTAAGAATTTTTATTTCGAAAATTTAATGTATGGTTCTTTAAATTTTTTCAACCCTTCATTATTAATATCATTATAATTAATTATAGTATAATAATATACTAAATACTGTCCGGAAGATAAAAATCGTTCAAAGAAGGAGTCCATGAGATCATTGGATGGAATTCAGTCGGGGTAAGGAAACTACCGAAGAGTGTCTCAAAATTTCATCCAAGAAACAATAATGTATTAAATATAATTGTGATAATTATTTGTGATTTCTGTTCTAAAATAACCCATTTTTATTGAGGTAAAATATTCATCAGAAATGTATTCTTAACTACATAACAATTCTAAAATATTATCTCATATAGTCTAAAAAATTAAATTTTCATATACTCATGAAGAATAATTGAAACACTCTTATCCAATTTCAATATTTATATATCCTTATATTAGGTGATTATTTCACAATATTCTATATTTCTCTAATGGATGACAATTAACTGTCATTAGATACACCATTTAATAATGGAAATAGTGAATGAATTGATTAGTTATTCTTATAATTTATAGAATGAGGAGAAATATTAATAGATGATGGGAATATATTTACATGATTGATTCAAAATTCCCACATACCAAAACAATCCATTTAATATAAATTTAGTTATAGTTGAAAGTTTTAGTCATTATTAATAACACAAACTCTCTCTTCTAGGGTTTATATTTTGAGAATCATTTTTCATTTATATGGATCTAAAATTATTATCAATCTTAGGTATATAAGTCTCTATCATATAATAATATGATCTTATTATCATTAAACAAGAAATATCTAAAAACATTGAACATAAATATTTTAATGTAAAAAAGAATAATATTGAAAGAAAAAATTTTGGAAAAATATTTTAAGATTTTATTTTATAAAAATCTATAATTTTTTTTAAATTAATGTTTTTTTTTTGAAAATTGGTCACCGAAATCCTTACCTATAACCAAAACGAATAATATAATATTTAAATTATTGAAAATGAACTAGTTTAATAATTTTTTACTCTGATTACTACTATATAGTATTCTGGATGGTGTCGAATCCTTATGGATGAGTTATTTTAATTATACAATAAAACTTTATAAAAACTAACAAAATATTAGTTTTTGAACTATTTTTATATTTTCTATTTTTAATTATAATATAATAATATAAGATGAATCAATAATTTATAACAAAATTATTATGAAAATATAAAAAAAACGAAAAAATATGTTGAGAAAGAGAATGTAGAATAATGAAAGTGGAGTTGTTATTATCTTGTTTGAGTGGATTCATTATTTAATGCATATTTGATTTAAATAAAATACTAATAAATTGATTATATTGATCTCATTTACCAAGATATTAATGTCAGAGAAATATAATTCTTAATAATATCTACTTCTTATATTCGACTGAAATATGAGAAGTTTGAATAATTGATGAAATAATTATTCAACATGATTTATTCTTTTATAGAATTAATGTTCATGATATGGAAAAATATTTTAATAATATAAATAAACATTGCAAATAGATAATCATATTTTATGAAATGATATGAATATGTGGTAATAATAAATGTAGAAGTATTTAATACTTAATAATGATATTTTATTTATTGATCATTTACAAATGATGAAACATTAAATTATTACCACATCCATATATAATTGAACTGAGTGATCGAAAAATAATAGAATATATATCCTATGAAATTTTCTTCATGAAAAATGCTATAATTCTCCATTTTATCCTCTATATAATCTCCAAATCATTTTATATTCAATAAATTTGTATTCCAAAATTTCTCAATATATAGAAATCCAAAAAAAAGTATCTTAGTGCCTCAAATTTTAGGATTCAATATTATTTCGGTTGATCAGTAAATATGTGAACCAACATATACCATTTTACATTAGATCAGAAAACAAGTATTGTAGTCACAATCTTTAATTTGCCTTTATGTGAGTTAATAAATTCTCCTTCAAAATGAACCAAAAGAACTGAGGTGAAATATTTTTCAATTGAATCCATATTTGTCTCTAGCATGATTCATTCTCTCATTAAATTAATTTTCATTGAAAATATCTCCAGCGATTTTCACTCCCTACAACATCCTCTATTTTCCCAAATATCTCAACATCCCAACATAAATGTTATTAATTCACACCAAGAAAACAAATCTAAACCATAATAATTTCTTTTTTAATAAATTATATATAACTCATGACATAGTTTTTCTCATTGATTATTAACATTGATGAGAAATACTTGAAAACATTATAATTCATCCTGATAAAAGAGCACAATAATTTCTTTTTTGAGTCACTATATATCACAATCCCTTTTCCACGTGAGGGTATTGTACGTGTAGTCTTTTTCATTAGCTTATTCTTTTTCTCAATAAATTATTATCAACACATTTAAATCATGTCATAATTTACTCATTTACATGTTAAAATATTTATATGTTAAGACAATTATGAAAAAATTTTAAAAAATCATCAGAAATACCGATCTCGTCAAGGAATTCTAGTGATATCTATGAATCAAGTGTTTCTAGAGCATTCTTTTATTTCATTTTTCATTTATTGGTCAATAAAAGTTCCATAAGATGTGATTACATACCAAAGTAATGTGACATACTAAATCTAAGAGTAATGCTTGAGGTAGATATCATTGTACTTCTCTTTTCATAATGTCTCCAGAACTATATATAGATTATATTCATTTTCCTCCATTATATTGGAGTAATTAAGAGTATCAGAAATAAATACTAAAAGAAATTATTTATTATTTATCTAAAGAATTTATTAATTAAATCCATTAATATTTTAGGATAATTATTAATACCATATGGAATTACTATGATCTCATAGTGTCCTTATAATATTAAATAAGTTATATTCTTAATATCTTCCCTCCAAACCATTAAATGATGATATTTAGAATGAATATCCAACATTGAGAAGATGTTTTCCCCTCACATCTTATCAAACATTTCATAAATACTTGGGAGGGGATAGTTATTCTTTATATTGTTCGTATTGATCTCTAGGTAATCGATTCACAGCCTCATAGAACCGTAAAATTTATGGAAAAATATCATTATCTCACCCCAAGGTGATTCAATAAGAAATATGAACTCTTAATCAAAATTATTTTGCATCTACTTATTTTACACGTTCAGTATAATTGGGGTAGTCTTAAGAGAGATTTTAGATATTTGGCTAGCTCCATTTATTTGAAATACTGAGAAATAAGCCTCATTATTTGGAGGATGGTTTTGAAACCCTTCAGGAAATGCATATGTATATTCCCTCACAATGGGAATTTCCTATTGGATGATTCTTTCCTTTAATACAACCATTTGTCCCGGATATACATCTTCATTAGAAATCAACACACATACCTTTGATAGATTTTCTTAAGGATATTCATGATTTTCATTGAAATTTTAAATGTGCATGGGATTGGTCATAATGTAAAAATAAATTTCTTTGTCATAATAATTTTTTATAGATCTATATAAAAATATCCAATCAATTCATGATATAGTATGAAATTTTATGATGTGAAGGATTATGAGATACATTGGAATAATCTTCCCATAGAATTAAACATGATTGGATTTCAACACATGGGATAAAAGGATAACACCCCTATGTGTTATTATAGATATCTATAAATTAAGGTAGGATTTAATTAAAATGTTACAGAACAGTCATTGGATATAAATGAATGCATATAGGTAGAATCAAATAAATCTTTTCACATTAATCGGTGAATTGGATGTTTAATTTATACATGTTCATTTTCAGGTTCATCCTTAAAAGGGGTGATTGTATAAGATTTCCCTTAATACATTATAATTACTGGTTTCTAATGTATATTAACCTCAAAGAACCATAGTTTTGTGATCAATTATTCCCTGAATCCTATCAACATTCTGTTTAATCATTGAACTATTGGTGTTGCATTGGTAGTTTCTTTCATTTCATCAATAATGTTGATAAAATTTTTAATTTATCCTTAATATTCATGATCATTGTGGACCTATAACCCACCCTTATATAATTTCATTGTTTCTTTTAGGATTTTTTTGATTTCTTATTTAATCATATTAAACATATGGGTGGTCGTATCTAATTTTCTCCAATTTCATTTCATCCCCAAGCTTTGAATTTAATTATTACCTTCTTATCACCATATCCATTAGACCATTCTACAAACTCCATCAATACATTGAATGAAAATAGAACAACTTCTTTGTAACTCCCAATATCACAGTTATATAGAGGATTACAAAGATTTGGTTTGAACCCACTGAATAATCCATTTATTTTATTATCCATTTTGAAACCAAAAACCGATGTGTATCTTGAAATACATGTAAAATTTTCCACATAATAAATGGTAGATTCAGTATTGTTTTTATAAATATCTTCTGATTAAATCTCTATATTGGATCAAAGATTTAATAGAAAATTAATGTAGTGAAACTTCTTGATAACTTATTCACACTCAATTTCATACATTTCATTTTTACCTTTTTATCCATTACCAATTACCAGCAATGATCATTATCCCTATGTAAATAATCATTGATCTTATTGAACATTTTTCAAACCAAATCTTTCATATATTAAAATTAGATACTTTTTTAGTAAAATGACATAGTATAAATACATTATAGGATAAAACAATTTAATATATTTGTAAAATTATGTCCATACATAACTTATTTATAATAAAACATACACATTATTTATTTCTATCATCATCATCTTCCCAATTCTCTCATGTTCTCCTTAGTACATGTAAACACAATAGCATATACATCAATGAAATGGGTAAAAAATCCAATTAATGGGGTTAATAACATAGATGAAATTAGGGTCATGAAATAAACATCGGTGGGTATAATTTGAATCATAATGTAATAAGCATGGAATTATTATAATTATTTTATGGGATTTATTTAAAAAATTTCATGGAATGTGGCATATTAATAATAATCAACCATCATTGATTAGTGATCAAATACTTCACATAGTTTTTTACAATAAAAGAAACCTGCCCATCTATAAAATATGTGTATAAATTGTAACATCACAATAGTGAAAAAGGATTCACTACTAGAAAAAATACCAACAACCATGGGAGTGGCTATAGCCTATGTACACAGTCAGGTTGCCTTTGGAAAATATTATCATAGAAATAGACATCGAGATATAGACATAGGCAGATGTATATGTATCCATGGTCAATGATCATGTAAATTTCTCAAACCAGAGTTTTTGGCTATAGGTATGGGTGAGTAGGGATATATCTAGTCAATTAGCCCATGGGTATTTTAAAAATTTAAATCCAATTGTCGTATTTGATCCTATATTGATCCTATTCACGTCAAACAACATTTCCACATCATCATCCCTGTTTTATGAAATATGTATGATATATTTATTTTTATATTTATATTTTAATAATATATTTTATTAGGATTTGTAAATATTATGTGGATATATTATTTCTTATATCCACATTCATGTTCCAATGTGTCTATAGGTGTGTTTAAAGGAATTAAAATATCACATAGGAGAGTTGTAAGCCTTATTTCCATTGTCAATATTGATCATGATAACTTGAAACCCTATATCCAATAACATGGCTTGAATGAGGCTATAAGTAGGCATATTTCCACTTTCAGGTTCTAAATATGGAAATAAACTAATTATCATATATTGGTTTTTCCTGAAACAGAATGGGAATGGATATATCAATAGTCGGAAAAGACCATGTCTACGGTCATGGATATTTTTATATTCAAGTAAAAACCTTGTGTATAGGTGGTCTATTTCCACAATCGAGCTCATATTTGTAAATTGGGGACAATCTATAGGTCAAATTTCTAGTAGTGTTATAATAATTTTCACATATAATATAAATATTATCATTAGATTTAAAACATTACCCAATGAAATTTATGCATATAAAATTTTGGGCACTGCCATCATATTATAAAATTCATATAATGATTTATTCCGCATGGGAATATAACATATAACAATCATTCTACTGAACAAAACCATGTAATGTAATGATTTTCAGATGGGTGACATATATAATACATAATGGAATAAACATTTGGGATAAAAAATAAATATTGAAGAAAATAATTTAGGATAAAAGATCAACATTTTCGATTAGAGAATAATAACACAAGAAAAGCCATTGTGAATTTTTTTATAAAATAAATCCAGTTTAAAAAATTAATGAAATTAGATTAGAAATAATTTAGAATAGGCAACTACATTTATATACCCATAATGGAATGGAAAAAAATATTAGAAATAAATTTTAAGGAAATTATAGTAATGTCCATAATGAAAATAATTTCAGATAAGAGATAACCCAAAAAGAAAGAGTTTGGTTCAAATTCCCCTTACCACAGATCTTGATTTAATTCATCCATTTTCCTCATCTTATATTATAACATTTGGTTTATTACAACGATAAATAAGAACTAAATAATCTTAATTCTGGACACTACTAATAAATTATAATAATTATATTATATTCCTAAAGTCCCATTTTTAATGCTGAAACATTTTAATGTCATATTTTTCTTTAAAATGTATTGTCTTCCTTTTTTTAATAAAATTTATTTAATGCCACATATATATTATTTAAATTAATCCATAATATTACTAGTAATTATATTTAATAATTTAATAATTACAAATAATTTTTTATAATAATCCAAATCTTTTGTGATGATTAGATAGAGGGAATGTTCCTTATAGGAGGTCAGTTGACTGTTGATGGGAAATTGTCAAAAAATGGAGGAATGTGATGTATGAAATATAAATACATAATAAATAGAATAGTTATTGTTTTTTTAAATCATCAATTTAATTTTAACATACTACTTATATAATTGTATGTGGTATAAGTTCTAATGGAATATAAAAAACAAGTATTGGAAGAGAAAAATGAGAGAAGAATTTGATGAAAATTTACCCTCTCCTTATTGTTAAATCTTTTATAATATACTAAAATCCATTAATGATCCATGTTGAGTGACTCCAGAACATTCATGCATATTATAAGTGCCTTAATAAATGGAAATTTTGATGATAATTTTAGTTTTTATGTGAGAGAGATGTTGCTCAACAAGGGGGAGGGGTATTTATACTTAAGGAGAGGGTTATTTTTTATTTAAAATTTTGATGAAAAATAAATTTCCATTGTATCATATAAATTTTCATATTATTAATATTTTAATTCATATATTAATAAAATTTAATAACTTTATAACTTAGAATTTTTCCTAAAACTGCTTTAATTAGTTTATTGAATATGAAATTTGAGAAATGAAAAACTCATAAATTTATTTAATACATTATCATTTTACGCATTGGAAGACAAATTATAGGATTGTAATTTTAGTCTCTTGAATTATTTTTCTTATAGAACACTATTTTAGTAAATTATCAACTTATAAAATTTATTAGGTTATTATTATATCATGAATGATGTAAATTAATATCTACTAGTTTTGAAAAAAAATAATATTGATAAAATTAATCTAAAAATTATGTTTTTCATTAAATTTCCATAAAATAATAATTATAAAATTTAGATTTTATTTTTTAAAAAATGGAATTAATTTTATCAAAATAATTTTCAAACATTAAAAATTTTTATTATTAATATTAATATTATGAATTTTTAGTATACACTAACATATAATTTATTATTAAATGGTTCATATATTTTTTGAGTGTTTAATATTAATATTTATATAATTGAATTAAATTAAACATATTTAATTAAATTGCATAGTATAAATATTATTTATAGAAATTTTAATAATTTGTGGTCAGATTACTATTCCAGAAGCCAGGATACTTTTGACATGTTAACTTATATAAAAACCTTTTAATTTACTTTCTCAATAGTCACCTCCATTCCTCCAAAATTTCAATATTTTTTATTTTTTAAAATGTTAATTTGTTAACTAATTTTTAGTATATTTTATTCTTCTTCTTAGCTATGGTGAGCCCTTGGGAAAATGATCATCCAATTTTCCCTATACTGGTAATTTTATTTATTTATTTTTATTCACCCATTGTAATATTTTCAATTATCATTTATATATTTATTACATAAAAAAATTGATCTCATTTAATGGAAACATGTTTTATGTTTAGAACGTATTTAAACTATTTTATACAAAATTTTGAATAACAATCCCTAAAAAAATCAATATGAATTATACTTTGGGATCTTACAGTATGATTTTAATGACACTACTTCTCTACATTACTCACCTAAGTGGGGTACTAATAGATGGGGGTCATGAGATAGTGGTATAACAGATATTAGTTGAGAGATATTATGGATTCTGGTGTTGGTCATAGTAAGGCTTGTATAGGAATGTAAATTATATTGTTTTAGTCATACATCATGTGTGCTGTAATAATGGTGACTGAACAGAGAGTGGGAATTTATGGAACCCATTTATCAAATACGAGGAAATTTAACTTAACTACCACCCCAGGAGAGTTAATTATTATTGATGGGTATATACATAGTTGAGGTGCAAGAAATATGGGATTTGTGATTAAAAGGGTGTTTTGGGAATAAGAAATGAATTTAATTAAATGAATCCTAACAAATTCCAAGAAATCAGGATTACATATTCCCTTGTGTTTTCATCAATGGATCCTGGTCATCACTTGTATATACTTAATGAGGTAGAGGATATGAAGTTTCGCCTTGTTGATCATTGTAGGATCAAACTGATTGGGGTGAATAAGACATGGAAGAGGGTGTTATTTTATTTCTACAATCTGAGTCTACAAAAGATTGATGGGAGATTATCTATATCAATGAGGGAGAATTAGCTATAGGATATTCAGATCACCATAAATCATATTGATGATGACATTGGTGATGGGTTTCACTTGTATTCAGTAATAAATTTAGAAATATGTGTCTATGGTGGATCATATACCTCAGTGAGCAGAAGGCGGAACCAATTTATTAAGAATATTATGACAAGTATTTTCTACTGATGTTCATGTAATTGATGGTGATGATGAAAAAAATGTATCTGATGCATTCCATATAGTAAGGTATACTAATTTTTGTGATATCGTGACTTGGTTTAAGGATGTCCTACATTTCTCTCCCAATATATTTCTAAAAGTGTATTTTAGGGAATTTCTTCTAGAGGGGTGACATATCTAATTATCATACATAAAACCACACGTTTTCCACTTCATATATGACTAGGGGATTAAAAGAAAACATAAGTGATTTTTTAAATGATCTCATGTGGAGGAGGGACTACAAAGGGGTTCTTGAAAATATTCTGATGGAGTAGATATACTGGTGGAGGACCATAGATATAAGGACCTGACCTTAAAACATTATATAATATTCTATCAAACGAATAAATCAAATTGAGGATCTTTTCAGGTTTAGAGTTTTAGAGAATTAGGACATAACTACTACATCTAAAAAGATTACAAGTTAGACACTTCAATATAGTTTCCATTTTTTTCATAAAATAAAAGCACTTGAAAAAAAGTGTCATGTCTAGTTCCATGTAATAGATAGCATGAATTTTCCTTGATCCCATCCTTGACACTATTCATCTTTATGTCCCATGAAGACATTTCAAAACATGGGAGAAGCATAAAAAGATGAGTAATGGTTATAAATCAAAGAATAAAAACATTTTTTCATAAGTACATACAAAAAATGAAATCATTTACGTACCTCATGAAATCATAAGATTTATAGAAATCATAAATTATAAAGGTAACATGTGGAATCCATATCACACATACATTGTAGCAATCATAGCTACATAGAGAGTTAATTTGGAATACCCATCACAATATATTCCCTAAAATCTCTTAGGAGAAACATTCATGTTTACCTCCGTGATGTTACCTGATGCATTGGAGAGCTATCATGGGATCACCCACCCTAGGTTTATCACAGAACCACCCATATACGTAAATAATCCCCAAGAACCATAACATGATCATAACACATAACATAAGCATAAAGGAAAAATAACCGTTCCACATTACAATATTAAAATATAATTTCAAGATATTGAAATAATAAATCCATTCTCAAAAATCATTTTCAATACAAAAATACATAAAAATAGTATATGGTATTTATTTTTCCTTTTAAAAACATATCTTCTTGTTAAGGAAGCCAAAGATCAAATAATACTCGTGGCAGCGGAAAGGTCATTGTCACCGATTACGTTAAAAAATACTCTTTTTTTCATTTACTAAAACGCTTTGTATAAAAATATTCCCTTTGAATAAAATAAAAATTAAAAGGGTTTTATACACCGTATAAAAAAAGACTTGTATTAAAACAAAATATGCCTCAATGAAATGATATTGAGACAAAGTCCCTTACCTCATGTCTAACCTAACTCGATCGTTCTTTAATCTCCTGAATAATAAAATAATGTTAATTTATACTTGCATAAGATCCTTTTTCATGATTATTATTCCTTTTCATATCACTTATTACCATGTTATAAATATTATGTAATCATTTAAGTTAATAACGTCCATTTTGTCGATATTTGGTATTTGAATAAAAAATTAACACCTTATATTTAAATGGTGTACATGTGTTCAATAGTTCATTATATCCATAATTACTTTCATTATTTAGATATCATATATATCATATATATCCAGTATATACATGTATTTATAATAGTACATAACATTTGGTGGTAAGAAATGAAATGCACCGTTCATGGAGATGGTTAGCCATACGTACGCATGAACGCTACTTTCATTTCTATTTGTTATTTTAATGGAATAAAAACATAATGAATCATAGTTATATTATAATTCAAGTATAATATAATATATAATATCATTAAATCTATCCTTTATACATCCCACATAAGGCATCAACGAGTCATATCACATTGAGGGGGTGGTAGTCCGCACTTCCTCAGATGAGATTTATCGTATTTACACCCTATGGAATCAATAAGGGATTGATATAATTGGGATGTACAGAAGCATAATAAAATCATAAACATTATTTATATCATATATAAATACAGTTCAATTAATGGCCACCATGAGAGGCAGTAAGATATAATTGAACAATCATCGTTTCTTGAGGCGTTAGTTTTCCATCCACTGAAACATTATGTTATTAATACATTAGATAGAGGTGTCTGTAAGTGTAGATCAATTACATCCAATAAAAACATCCTAGTATATTTAGGACACTATTTTTGTTACAATATAAAGGAATAAAAGTAGTTTATGGGTTGGAGAAGTAATAATAAATAAAACATTTCAAGAGAAACTGTTACCTTTAATTTTTTTATCTCCCTTTGGTTTGAACCAAAGGGCTTCTTGAATTGCCTTCTTCCAAAGGTAAGGCTTATAAGAGGAGGATAGGTATATAGGGAGCTTAATTGGGCAGATTTAAGATGAGCCAAATGGATTTAGAGGTGTGAGGATTTGGATATAAATGGTCTCCTTTTATAAGGGAGAGGAGCGGCTCTTTTGGAAAGTGTGGAAATATTATTTTATTATATAATTATATTCGGTTTCTAATGGTGAAAAAATCATTATAGTAGAAGATAAGATGACTCATGGTTGAAATAAAATCATCCAATAAGATTTGGATAGGTTATGGATAACATTTTAATTATTATTATTCTATTTATTTAAATCACTTACTAATGTGGTAAATATTGCATCATTATTGTGTCACAAATAATTTAAATTATCTGATGTCTAAAAATTATAATACAAATCCCATGATATAGAAAATAATTTTAGATTTATAATGAATATTTATAGGCAAAATGATAATTTATATAACCCCTTCTAAAAATTATTTTACTAAAAGAGATTTTCTTTTGTCATTTTTTCCTTTACTTTAACTTAACGAATCTAAATTGTCATTATCACTCCCATGATTCTCAATGGGGTCCCAAAATGGTCCCAATGATGACCATGGTCGTCAATGTCTCATCCAATAAGGTTTGGACAAGTGTTAAGGTAATTTTGAATTATTACAATAATATTTTTACCTTGATTTACCCTATTTACCTTTAACCGCGGTAAATAAAAGTCAAAAGATATTATTCACCAAAAATTATTTGCTTCTTATTGAACCACATTTTACTTCTTTATAACAACCACGTATTTCAGATTTTATAAATTCAATTCATAGAAGCGGAAAAAATTTATTTAAATGACAAAGTCAGTTTTTTAACTACCACTATGTGGTTTCACTGTTCATCAAAAATTGTATTTTTTCAGAAAAATACCAAAAATTCAGCGTAAGATATATTTGATATTACAAATTCAAAACTGATATCTATTTTTCCAAATTTAAAAAATAGGAATGGAATTAATTAATTTTAAAATTAATTCACGTTATGAAAACAAATAGCGTGTTTTTTAGGAAAAATAATTATCAAAAGATTAATATTTTTTTATGTCTATTTTCAAAGTAAAATTAATTCCAATGACCAAAATTGGATTAAATTGTTAAAATATATATTAATTTATCTCTAAAACTCATTAAAAATATATTCTAACCATATAAATGTATTATATTAATGGGCACTTTTGAATTAAAATACATTATTTTTATCTATTCATTAAAAAATGAACATTATCAGAAAAATAACAAAAAAATTTCCCAATGTAAAATATATTTCCCCATTCTCTAGAAAGATTTTATTTGGTCAATTAGAATTTATTAAAGTAACCAAAACTATATTTAAAGTCGGTTCTCCATTTAAAGGCGGTAAATCGACCTTTCAATGTAAATTCTGTATAAAATTAGATTCGCTCACATTTTAAGCATCTAATTTTTATTTGATAAATGTAAATAAATTTAACAAACATGTATAATCATATTTTTTTTAGTTTTGATCATTCCCTCCAATACAACTACTATGATTTTATTTCCATTAAAAATAATAATAATATATTATTAGTCTGCAACGTAAGATTCCAAATAAACTCATTGTTTCATATCGGGTACGCTATCGAACATAGAAACCCTTTTAAAGTAAAAATAATATTTAATTTAAAAATATTAATAAATATAAATATGTCTTATTTTTCATTTACTTGGGATGTTACATCCTTCCCCCCATTTGTAAATTGCTTCCTCGCAATTTTATTCACTTATCAAAATAATTGAGGGTATTTATACCTCATAAAATTTTCATATTTTCATGTTGGCTCTTCAACCATATGGGTTTTCCCCAAACCCTTTACCTGATTAAATACCTTATTCCACAACAATTTCTCTCTACGATCAACAATATGAACTGTTTTTTCTTCATAAGAGACATTCTCTTCCAACTGAACTACCTCTACGATCAAAACATGGGATGGATCTGGCATATACTTTCTCAACATGGAAACATGAAAAATAATGTGTACATGGGATAAAATTGGAGGTAAAGCCACTCTGTATTCAACTAATCCAACTTTCTCCAGAATTTAATAAGGTCCAATGAACCTCAAACCCAACTTTCCCTTCTTACCAAAACACATCACACTTTTCCATGGAGAAACTTTAAGAAAGTCATGATCACCTACCTCAAAGGAAAAATACTTCCTTCGATTATCTGCATAACTCATCTGTCTGAGTTAATCTATTCTCATGTGCTTCTGAATCAACTGAACATTCTCTGCCATCTCTTCTACCAATTCTGGTCCCATCAGATTCCATTCACCTAATTCATCACAAAAATCTAGAGTTCGACAATGTTTTCTATATAATGCCTCAAATGGAGCCATCTGTATAATGGAATGAAAAAAATTATTAAATGAAAATTCAACCAAAGAAAGATGTTGGTCTCAACATCCCTGATCATCCATCGATCAAGCATGTAACATATCCTCCAATGTCTGAATTGATCGTTCTGACTTCCAATCTGATTGAGGATGAAAAGTTGTACTAAAATTTAATTCAATACCCAACGACTTCTAACGGCCTTTCCAAAAGTTAGAAGTGAACCTGGTATCACAATCAGATACAATTGAAAGGGTAACTCCAAGCAACATGACTCTATATTCAACAAACAGCCGAGAATGTTGATCTAGAGTCAATGTATCTTTAAAAGGATTGAAATGTGCAGATTTAGCCAATCGGTCAGCTATAACCCAGATTGCATTATTACCTTGATATTTATTCGGTAATCCCATAACAAAGTTGAAGGATATATTTTACCATTTCCACTCTGGAACTGGTAAAGCCTGAAGAATTCCTTTCGATAACTGTAGATATGCTTTAACCTAATGACATGTCAAACACTTCACATTAAAATCAGCAATATCCCTTTCATTCCATCCCACCAGTAATACTCCCAAAGATCTCTCTACATCTTAGTACTGCCAGGATGAACTGAAAATGGATAACTACGAGTTTCACATAACAACTCATTCGTAAATTTTGAATCATAAGGCACAAATAATCTCTTTCCAAATCTCCAAACAAAATCATTTTTAACGTTAAAATTAGGCAACATTCTCTTCTGAACCAACATAACTTTTTTCTGCAACTCACTGTCTTCCTTCTACGATTTCTCAATTCAGTCTGATAGAGATGATTTCACTAACACCTGAAACAAAAGAAAATAATTTCCTACACCAAAAAATTCTATGCCAAAGTACATCAAATCAAAAACCAAAGGATCTTGTTCCAAACGTAACATGGTAAATGAAGTATTACTTTTTCAACTCAAAGCATCAGCCACATTATTTTCTTTTCCCGTATGGTAATGGATCATCCAATCATAATCCTTGATTATTTTATACCATCTCTTTCTTATCATGTTCAATTAATTATGAGTGAATATATTCTTCAACCTTTTGTGATCAATATATATTTCACACTTCACCCCATACAAATGATGCCTCCAAATTTTTAAAGAAAAAACTAAAGCAGCTAATTCAAAATCATGTGTAGGGTAATTTAACTCCTGTGGTTTCAACTGATATGAAGCATAAGAATTTACCTAATCATTCTGCATTTGGACACAACCCAGTCCTTTCAACGAAGCATCACTGTAGATAAAAAACTTACCATTTCTAGAAGGTCGTTCCAAAACTGAAGCATTCACAAATCTTCTTTTCAGTTCCTGAAAACAATCATCATAATATTTTTTTCAGATGAACTTAACAACTTTTCTTTTTTACATAGTCATTGGCCAAGATAACCGTGAAAAAGTTTCAACAATCCTCCAATAATAACTTCTAAACCATGAAAATTACAGATATCAGTTATATTTGTGGGTCTTGGCCATTTTTAAAAAACTTTGGTTTTATCAGGACCAACAATAAGGACATTTTTTTAAAATAATGTGACTATCTCACGGCGCATGACAGGATCATGGGGGAGAAATGTGTTCTACCAGAAGGTTGATTAGATAATACTGGGTTCTACTTAATCACTCATATCAGGTGCACATTTTTTTCCTAGAAACGCCCAACGGTTCCATATCAAGAAATACATGGACCTTATTTCGAAAGGCAGGCGTTCGCCGGTTTTTTTGACCAGTGATGCTTAATAACTCACATTTGTCAAATGGATGGGAAGTTGATCTCATCACACCCTTTTGGGGGGAATTAATTCATGTTCTGGGACTCTCTTATAGATTTAAGACGTATTCATATGTTCACGAATCTTTGGTTTACAACCAAGCATAGTATCCATGGATTACATTTGGTTGGAAATGGTCAGATGGATGCAGGGGTTCCGAATCATTTATGCCTGAGGTTTACCATCCCTCAATGGATAAATGATCCCAATGAGTCTGGACACATTGAGGCAGCACTAGTTTATATCCTCCTAACCAGGCACTCTGGAGTTTGTTGTCATCCAGGGGGGACAAATAACGACTTGAGCATTTGGAACGACTACATGTTGGGCTTGAACCTCATGGAGGCTTCCTATGTACCGTTACTAGGAGAAAGGGATCAAAGTCCACGTACATCGGATGGGAGTGTCGGATAACCAACGGGAATGTGGACACGGGGGTCCGATGATGATCAGGATTGAACCTCTTAAAGGCTTCCTACATATCCCTCTGGTTGGGAATCAAAGTACACATTGTTCGAATTCGTATGGTGTCGGAGAACCGACATAAAGATGGACCTGGGGTCCGATGGGTAGTGGGCTTGAACATCCGGAAGGCTTCCTACGTACCATGCCTTGACATGGATCAAAGTCCTCGTAGATCACATGGGGATGGGGATTATGCTCTGAGGCACCCCAAGAGAGGATGTCATGGTCGATGCTTACTATAAGCCCATTTGATTCATGGTCGGTGTGAGAAACAAGAGGTAGAAAGGACCAGATGATCATGTCGTGAATGGTGCATCCATGGGAAGTGTGATGGGGCATACGCGCGGGGGCAGCCCAAAAAGTCCGTGCTTACACCAAGATGGATTCCCAGGGAGAAAAAACGTAGCAGGATAGGGACTTGGCCCCAAAGAATAATAGAGTCGCACCCTTCCCCACTACATCCATCCATTTCCATGGTTTTGGGGAAGTACTGAGGTGCATGGGGGATTCCATCTGATGGGTAGCCCGCCACTCCCAGGGGAGGGGAGAAGTACCCCAGTCCGAACAAGTGGAGGCGTAGAAAGGGGACTCACTGGCTCAGACTCTGCATTACCATGGGAATTTGAACCCAGGAATGCATCGATAATCCACTCAAGGGCTGGAGAAACCCTTTCTACCTTTCTTACTATGGGTATGTGAACTCAAAACGGAACGCTAATTCACCTGAAGGATACATTACACAGATGATGTGGCTCTGGTGGAGGCCTTGTCTCGAGGCCGATGAATGTTCCAATGAGGGGTTTTAGAGGATTAGAACGGGTTGGAATAAGAAGGATTTTATCATGCTCGGGGAATGGGAACTTTGAAGGATCTAGTGGGCCACATGGTTGTTTGAGGGGTGGCACCCTTCGCGTAAGGAGGTGCTACGCGGCTGGAGGGGCTGTCCGCGAACAAGGTTGGTCAACTGACATATAATCATCTGAAAAACCAAGGTGGTTCGTGTCATTGGGTTTGTTCTACATGCCATGTTGGTATGCAGAGGGGTCCATGTGAGCGATGAGGCCAAGGGTGACACCGGTCAGGGGTTTTTCTGTCGGGGCTTCGACCGTGTAGGAGGGTGATGCACGGTGTGATGGATCGGAAAAGAGGCATAAACTCCCTGGTCTGTGGGGGGTGCATCTGCGGAGGGGACATGGTTCGCGGTCTCCTTTTCCATGTTAATTTAGGTTCGTGGTTCACCAAGATGTTATGAGTTTTTGGTTTCTTATTAACTCGTTTCCAGCTTCATAACTGTTCTGGTTCACAAACTAGAATTTCAATGTTTGCAAATCCTAAACTCTTTCCTTCGAAATACTTCCACCTGAATCTTATCGATCTCCAATTTCCTTTCCTTCATCCCCTCATTCTCCTTTTATAGAGTGGGGAAATAGATTTATCTATTTTCATGAGACACCTTTTGTGGAGAGTCATGACTGGAATCCAGGTTTACAGATGAATTGCCCAATATGCAACTTGCGAGGGGCATTGAACGGACCTCCCCTGCAAACCAAATTAGCTCGGGGAAAGCTTTGTGGCCACGCATGGTTCCGCCTCCATTCTGCGAATGATAGCGGATGCGGTCCTGGACGGTCGATGTGGTCCACAGCTGAGGTGGTTCGTGTCAGTGAACCAGGTTAGTTCCTATTTAGCTTCGCACCCATAGAGGGCCCCCACCACCATTCTGTGAATGACAGCGGTCCACGGAGGAGGTAGACTGCTGAACCGTCTGTGTACCTTTACTATTGGACCGCTATGTGGACTGGTCGACCCTTTGCTATTTTCTTTGGTGATATTTATATTTTATCCCAATTTCATTAAGGGAAATTGGGTAGAATCCCCTCTTTAATTAAGGGGATTATCATTATCCTTTTCGGATTTTTCACACCCTACAAATTCCCCCCATCAGAATGGGGACTGATCAGAACGAGGAGGAGGCCATTCTAATGTAATGTAGTCATGAAACATGGATGGTTTGTGGTAGGGATGTGGAAATAGTAGGGGACCACACCTATAAATACGAGGGCCCTATTTTTGTCTTTTACCAGATTCTTCGTGAAACCAGAGCTCTCTTGCTTTTTGTTTCCGCGTTCTCATTCCTTCGCGAAACTCCTGGTCTGTGAACTAGATGCTACATCCGCGAACCATTCCTTGTTCACGGTAGCCTTCACCCATGGACTAATCTCCCAGCCACGAACTAAAACTTTTAATTAATTAAAAAGTAAGTCATGATGGGCCGCGGAGGAACTATCTCTGCGGTTTGGATGGTCTGCAGACTGAATTCTTCCAGACATTGAAAATTTCATAACTCTTCCGAACCTAACTATTTAAATTTATGATCGAGATTCCGCGGATCAACCTGGTTTGCAGTTTTCTAGCCAATGCCTCGCGGGCCAGGGTACCGCAAACCTCTTACGCTTAGGTTTGGATTGCGGGATACAATCATCATGAACCACATTTGGAGGCCTGCCTGCAGACGTCGTCATGAAGGCTGATTGAATTCTTTGCCATATGCTTGGTATTTTTGGCCAGTTTTTATTAAGACGGACTAACTATTTTCCTTGTTTTAATAACACTGGTAGAAAATATGGTTCCCCCATGCCATGCGCCCAGGCCTACTGCCGAGCCTCTCCCAACTGGTCCAGGGAGGTGTCTAGGTATTATTCATATAGCGAAGAGCACCAAAGAATACCCTAGTCGATCCATTAGTCTGGAAGATTGTGTCTTGAAGGACTTTCTCTCTCCTGAGCTTCTGGGCCATCCACTATCAAATAAACTTTCACTTTACAGCTTCGGTCTTCAAGATGACGTCCCTAACCCCCCCCCCCCCCCCCCACACACACACACTTTATAAGGTATTCCTTCTCCTTGTTTGGAAGAATCACCAAATTGTATTCAGGTGAACCTTTACTCATTGGGGGAGTTGAACTCTGATTCTGATCTGAAAGACATGTTCAATTTTAGAGGCTCTGTTTGGACCCAAAGTGATCAGTGCACTCAATAATTCTCTCAAGAAGCTATTCTCAAGAGTTAGCCCTCCATAATAAACCTTGCTCGAGTGGATCCTGATGTGAGGTGGATTCATAGGTTGGATATTCGGTCTTGTGTTCTTTTCTCAAATGACTAGGCCTGAGCCATCTAGGTCCACCATAATTGTCGGGAATCTCCCAAGTCACTGGAAGCAGTCAATCTATACTCCATAGTGTGGGCCTCCCAGATTGCTGTTTACCCACCATCTTTGATCCTTCCTGACCTTCTCAGTCATTGGTGTTCAAGCACTAATACTTTCCACCTTACCCATGGTGATGTAGGCATTAGTTTATGGGAAATATACCAATTGGGATGGTTCCAATCATCGGTGAGATGTATGAAGAGTTTCTGCCCACTCATGATGCATGGGATGACGTCGAACAAGTCCCTTCGTTGGCGAGGGATCTCCTAGTTATGGCGGAGCAGTCATTGGGTCAACCCTTCCATGGTCACTCTCTTATTCCCTATAGCACCGAGATTGGGTTATTTATGAACATCACTAGTCATGTTCCAAAGATCAAGCGCCCGAGGACTCATCCTTCTCAATAGTCACGAACCATCCTAGGTTCCTACCAGGCGATTTTGAAAGCAGTAAACTACCTTTCATGGGATTACGAGGTGTGCCACGGTGTGTCGTCTGTGCCCAGGCTAGAAGGTCTATTTTCTATGTTTTTGGGTGGGTGGATATTCCATTCGTGGGATATCAACCCAGGCGTCAGGGCTTGCACGTTGATGATGGTAGTTGAGTTGGTAGAGGACCGCATTGGGAATTTTTCCATGCCCACATTGGCTCATATTTACGAACTACTGATCCACATGCATGCGGGTGGGTCACCCTACTTTCTGAGCTGGCTATTTCAAATCTTATTCAGTTGGATAGAGAATCATTATCGCTATTATGAGTATTGTCATAACACAGTCATCATGCTTTCGACCTTTCAGCCTGCCCTGCTCAATATAGTAGGGTTCACTTGAAGTCCCTCAGTTCTGATGAAGTCATCATGCTTTTGAGTGACTTATCCCAGTTTGTTTTCTCTCACTACCCCAACCCTTCTAGCATCATGGTTGATAACCGCATGGGGAGCCTAAGGGAGCATTCTTACGTGATTTCACTACGAGATGGGTTTTTTTCCACATGGATCGATGCAGTTTCTCTATGAAAATTTTATGCCCCCATTGTTTTTCCTGCTAGTTTGGGTGTATGAAACTCTATGTTTCCTTCACCCTCCTAAGGATCGAGGACTACACCTGGCCACTCTCCGTCAATGGTGGTTGATGTTGATGAAAGAGGGATCTGACATAATCAATCCCTTTCCTGGCATAGGAGTGGCTTCTAGCCTATCCTTGGAGTATGTAAGAATGTTGATAAAACATTATCCTGATGGGATCCTAGGGAAGGCTGTTCGGCAGGTTCCCAAGTCAGGAGCCATTGCAGCTGTTGTTCCACCCGCACCTTTTTTATCTCCTCTGAGGGAGGACCGACTGATGGCTCATTGTTCAAAGCGATTGAGGGGATTTTCCTCTCCCAGCCCCTCTGCGGCTGAAGTTTAGAATGACCTATCTTACTTGGACGTGGATGAGGATGACCCTGTGGCTTCGAGTCCTAGCGAGACAATTCCTGAAGTTTTTCCGGTCGGTACCGGACTTGGGAACATGATTCCCAAGCCCGAACCGGAGTGGGAATCATCAATCCTTCCATCTTGGGAACCATCTTCTTGTGTGCACATGTCTGTGATGATCGTAATGCGAGACTTCGTTCCCATGATATCCAGTGAGGATACCAATGATCCTCGATTCATGGTGGACCACCGAGTAGTGCGCAGGTGGGCCTTGCCCCGAATTTGTGAGATTGTTGCCGAAACTCATCTAGTTGAGATGGAAACTAAAACTGAAGCTCTCCAACATCTCTTTCTGGGTTTGGGGGAAGGTGGATTCGTCTATCGATAGATTCATTTTCTTGCATTCCAAGTTGTCATGGACCGTGAGGAAGTTGGAACTAGTGAACAAAAACTTTGTCACCTTCTTGCCTCCCATTGCGGGAACCGAGCCCTGGAGGAAGCCATGATAAAGCTCCATGAGCTGATAGAACAAGAGGAAATCTTTTGAGATCAGACGACGTCTTATCTACCAAGTTCCATTAATGTGAACTACCAGAAGCGATGTTGAGGGATCAATTTTCAATAATGAATTGTAAAATTGAAGCCACCAGGAAAAGGATCAATGATATCCAAACAATAGTGGAGAATACTCTTTTGGTGGATGTGGTTGAGGCAAGGGAGAAGTTCCTGCTAGAGAAGACTCGTAAAAAACTTTTCCACAGAGTCACCGATCTGATTGGGAGAGCGAGCCAGTATCCTTTGTGATGGTCAGAGCCATTCCTGTACAATTTGTTTTTCTTACCCCCCCACCTTCCATGTGAGGGAGAGGCCCAGCTTGTGGTCGTCCTCCCTTTTTGTTCAAACGGAATACAATCTATGTCAACCTTTTGTTTCTGTAAAATATTACTTTCACTAGAACAATTTTTTCATAAATAACAACTCTATGAAACAGAATTAATCATTAATCCTTAAAATAGAAACAAACTCTAACTTTTGCCTAGACCATGGAATCCAGTGAGCATAGTTTGACTATTGATAGGGTTTTGTAGAAAAACAACAAAAACATTTTTTCTTTTCTATTAATACCCTAATTTTTCCTGGGAGCATTTGGTGTGGACCCAGCAGGTATGGAACGACCTTTTTTTAGGTCACCCATTTCTGGTTTTTGGCCTAATAGGCTTTATGCGTCTTTTTTCAAGTGGTTTAATGTCCATCTGACAAGATTATCATTACTGACGTTTTAGGTCGAAAATCTCTGACATGATTTAGTGGGGGAGAGGGCCCCAATGAGATTTAGTTAATTAAAAGATGTCTCGATATCCTTCAGACACATGGGGAGAGCATGTTTAGATTTGAACGCCATGAAGGGAATGTCTCAATGAATGGGAGATGTATCGGTGTGCCGAGGATGGAAGAGAATCACCTAAGGAAATCCTGCCTTTGGTAGATTGTCCAGGGGCGATCAATAGGCAGATACACTAAGGTCAGGGTATGAAAATTCATGCAATGGTATCCTTATGTCAATGACTCTCCATTTCTGATATCCATATGACTTCACGAATGTCCGGCTTATGGAAACCACCATGGGTGGCTTGGAAAATTATGAAAACCACCAGGGGTGACTCGGAAAAAGTTTGTGACATCTGAAAGGGTTTGAGAACATTTGTATCAATCAGGATTGTGGACTCATGGTCTCTATCCTATGAATTTATCTAGAGTAAAGGATGGTTGGAGATTGGTGCTGTTTAAAATCATGCAGCTGGGAAATTATATAGAATGGAGCAGCTTTTCCTGGTTCTCAGTAATCTCATTAAAGAGGTTTCACCATATTTAGGCAGGGTTATGAAAGTGGCTGGTAAACTGTATCATAGAGGGTTTCTGATTACCAGGATGGATATGGGGGCTCAGGGGCCAAGAGGCGTATGAAGAGAAGCATTTTATAAAGAAATATTGACTTTGGTAGATGATCCAGGGGCGATCAATATGCTGAGCCACTAAGTGAATGGTATGAATAGTCATGCAAAGGTGTCCATAGGTCAATGATTGCATTCTCCCGATAGTTGAGAAACTTTAGGGATGTTCAGAGTTGGGACCACCATGGGTGGATTATGAGTGTTCAAATTTTTCTGAGTACAGAGTATGGTTTATGAGGAGAGCGTACCTGGATATTTGAGAAACATCTAGGCTAAATTTCCTGAGAATGGTTGATGTCAATACTTCTCACGCTGGTGTGAGATGATTGTTTGTGCAGGTCTGACCCGTGCACTGAAGGACAGAGAAATGCCTTCATTCCTTACTGAACCCTTGACAGGTCTGACTATGTAGTTTACTGTCACACGGTATGGACGAGGATCATTATTAAATAATTATGTGCATTTTAACAACATGCATCGAGGACAGGGGGCATTATTATTGATGTTGTGAAGTTTTAACGTCGTATAGTGAGTACATGAGGCATTTTTTCCAATACTGTGCAGTTTTAACGTCATGCAGTGAGGACATGGGACATTTTTAAACCAATGAAAATGATTGTAGTTGGAGGAATTTCCCTAGATGTTTAATGCTGGGTCTTTGTAGCTTTATGCCAAGTGGTCAAGATGTTCTGTTCAGTTTAATGTCATGTGGTAAGGATGTATTTTCCAATGTCGCACTTGATCAGAATGAAACTGGTCTTGAAAATACTGTCATTCCTAAGACGCTGAAAGTGGTTGATGGTTTAAATCGTGGTTCTAGGTCTTCTTGGATCAGGAGAGATGATATGGTGGCTCTGAGGCCTATAAGCGTGCGGAGCTACAAAGAGTATCACATGGGGAAATATTTCCTTTGGTAGATGGGCCAAGGGCTATCAATATGCAGAGCCGCTAAGAGAAGGGTATGCATAGTGATGCAATGGTGTCCACAGGTTGATAACATTCCATTTATGATGGCCGTGAATGATTATGTGGTTATACGATTGTCCGGGCCATGAAGTCTGTCATTTGGTAAGAAACTATTTTGACATGTCGGGCTTCTTCAGCCCTAGTTGTGGTTAAAGCTTAGAGAGATCCTGACGCTGATTTATCTTATGCGTGGGGGTGTACCTTCACTCCATGGAATTTAACGTCGAGCAGTAAGGGCGATGAACTCTTAGTTTAGTGGTCATAGAGATCAGATTATTGGGTGACTATTGTTGTAGTCACTAGAAAGATAACTGAGTTACTATGCTCTGATATACTTTGAACAGGGTGGTGGATGAAGATTGTAAACTGCAACTCTGAGGTTTCCCAGATCAGGAGATGTGGTGTGGGGGATCTAAGGCCAGTAAGAGTATGGAGCTAGGAAGGGTACCGACCGAGGAAATATTTCCATTAGTAGACGGGCCAGGGGATATTAATATGCAGAGTCGCTGAGGAAATGGTATGCATAATCATGCCAAGGTGTCCCCTGGTCGATGACCTTCCACATCCAATGGCCATGAATGATTATGAAAATCCGATATTTCTCACATTACAGAGTTCAGCATGCAGGGATAATGGTGTTCAAGAATACAAGAAACATCTTTATTGTAATAGACCATTGAGTCAATGTTTCCTTGCCCTTACCTGATGTTTGAAGATGCAGGTCGTCATTTGAACCACGGGTGGATACATAGGCTAACCGGGTAGGGATACCCAGACCACATTTGGATTGTTAAAAGGGTGAAAAACTTGTAAACCATTGCACCATAAATTTCTTGATTGAGATATATGATATGGGGGCTCTGAGGTTGGTAAGCATATGGTGCTAGGAAGAGTATCTCCTGAGGAAATATTGCCTTTGGTAGATGGACCAGGGGATATCAATATGAAGATCCGCTGAGGGAATGGTATGCATAGTCATGCAAAGGTGTCCACGAGTCGATTACTTTCGACTTCCGATGGCCAGGAATGGTTATGTAAATCCATAATTATCCGGGTCGGGGAGTCTGATGTATGGAGGGGATGCATCCAAATCCGTAGGTAGTATTTCCATATTGTTTCTCCATATAACATGGGTGGGTCATGACGAAATCTGTGCAGTTTTTACATCATGCAGTGAGGACGGAATCCATGTAGCTTTAACGTCATGCGGTGAGGACAAGGAATACACCCCGTCCAGATTTGGTCATTACAAGGGGAAACCGGGCATTTTTTTCTTCATTCAGGGATGGATCATCTGGGATGGGAAACCCTGATGTCACTACGCATCCTACAAGGGTAGGAATCAATCCATACGTAGTTCCCTGAATGAGGTACACCCCGCGCATGGTTAGTTCGTACGTGGGGGAAAGGGAATTTCTAACTTTTTATTTGGGGATAGCTAAGCCAGGGTGAGGGACCCTGGCATCACTTCGTATCCCGCTAGGGCAGGAATCAAGCCCCACATAGTTCATTGAAATATATGCAGTTTAACGTCGTGCGGTGAGGATGATGAATAAACCCCATGCAGGTCTAGTCCGTGCACGAGGGGAGAGAGTATTTTTTAATGGTTGGGCTAGGGTGGGGAACCATGGCGTCACTACGTATCCTATGAGGGAAGGAATCAATCCTAACGTAGTTCATTGGGAGAATATACCCCCTTCAGGTCTGGTCCGTATGAGGGATGGAGCATTTTTGACTTAATTTGAGGTGGTTGGGCCAGGGTGTGGAATTATGGCATCACTACGTATCCTGCAAGGGAAGGAATCAAGCCTCACGTAGTTCTCTGAAATGTAATACACCCCATGTAGGTGTAGTACTTTCACGGGGGGGATAAGGGGCATTTTTTCTTTTACCCTTATCCATGCAGTTTAGCATCATGCGGTAAGGACGAGGAATACACCCCGTGTAGGTCTTGTCCGTACACGGGGGGAAATGGCATTTTTAACTTTTATTTGGGGATGGCTAGGCCAGGATGGAGAACCCTGGCGTCGCTATGTATCCTACGAAGGTAGGAATCAATCCATACGTAGTTCTCTAAAATAAGTACACCCCATGCAGGGATGGTACATACACGGGGGAAGGGGACATTGTTTTTTAATTTTATTCCATTTGAGAGTGGCTGGCCAGGATAGGGGATCCCGGCATCGCTAGGTATACTGTGAGGGCTGGAATCAAGCCTCATGTAGTTCTCTTTGGAGTAAAGCCCATGCAGGTCTGACCATACACAGGGGGAAAGGGGGAATTTTAAATCTTCTTGTCCGTGTAGTTTTTAGTCGTGTGGCAAGGACGAGGAATACACCTCGTGCAGGTCTGGTCCATATACGAGGGAAAGAGAAGTTTTTAAAATTCTTATCTGGGGGTGGCTAGGCCAGGATGTGTAACCTTGGAAACACTTCGTATCCTGTGAGGGAAAGAACCAAGACATACATAGTTCTTTGAAATCTGTGTAGTTTAATTTCGTGCGGTGAGGACGAAATACTCTTAGTTTAGGGTTATAGAGTTTGGACTATTGGGTGCTTGTCAGTTTAACATCATGCAGCTCCGACGATAACTACTTTTAGTTACAGCGGTGAGGAAGGAATAATCTATGTTTACAGTCATAGAGTTTAAACCATTGGGTGCTTGGTAGTTTATCGTCATGTAGCTCAGATGATAACTGCTTGTAGTTATGCAGGTGTGGTCGAAATACTCTTAGTTTAGGGTCATAGAGTTTGGACCATTGGGTTCTTGGTAGTTTAACATCCTGCATATCAGACAATAACTACTTTTAGTTACTATGTGAAATACTTATTGAGGAATCTCGCATTTGTAGGATCGATGGTGAATTTCCCGTCCTTGGAGATCAGGGAATATGCTCTATTGAAGTAGAACTTGTGTATAACATATGTTCCCTCCCACTAGGTCTCTAGATTTGGAGGTTTCTTTCTATGTATCATTGGGGTCTGGAGGACGAACAACAATTCTCCTTCTAAGAATGACCGAAGATTAACCTTTTTATTGAAGGCTCATGCAATCTTGTTCTGGTATACTTCTAGATGGTGCAATGTGTGCAACTACCTCTTGTCTATCTACTTTGATTCATCTAGACACTTTTCTGATTGCTCATCGTTGGATAATTGATTAAAAATGGCAACACGGAGTGGGGCCAATTGGAGATCAATGGGCAGGACCGCTTTTGATCCGTATACTAATGAGTTCGGAGTGGCCTGAGTAGTGGTGCAGATTGTGGTTCGATAAGCCCAAAATGCATGAAGGAGTCAATCCAGCCATGACTTCTTGTATTTGTCTGCCATTTTTTAGAGAATGTTGGAAAGAGTCTTGTTGAAAGCCTATATCTTTCCATTGGACACTGTGCGGTAGTGGGATGAGTGGTTAGCCTTGATACCATATTCTAGGTATAGTCTCTCCAATTCAAAAGAGCATATGTTGGTGTCTTTATTCGTCAGTATGGTACGAGGGTCACTAAATCTGGTGATCATATAGGTTTTCACAAATCTGACAAGGCTTCATGCCCCGACTTACTTAAGGGGTACAACTTCTGCCCATTTGGAAAAGAAGTCAGTTTCTGCGAGGATATACTTCACATGTTTGGTTGTGGCGGGAGGATATAGTCTGACGACCTCAATTCCCCAAATGGAAAATGGCTAGGAGTACATGGCCTGATGTAGTAACTCCAGGGGTTGGTGTATGAAGTTGGCATGAATTTGGCATGAGTGGAATTTTTCAGTTAAGCGCTCGCAATATTGTTCCATTGTGGGCCAATAGTACACAAGACATCGAACAAGATGGGAATGCATGGACCTCAACTTATGTGCCCCACATACTCCGACATGTACATCCATCGTTACAGCAGCGGTTTCTTATCTATCAATGCATCTTTTGAGGATTCGGTAGAGGAATCCTTTGTTGGGGACATATTACTGACCTGCGCCACCATATAGGAGGAAGTTGATAGTCCTTCTCCATATTTTCTCTCATTCATCCCTTTTCAATGGAAGTTCTCCCCATTTAATTTTTTTTTCAATGGAGGTATTCTTGTAGGAGGCTAGATAATATGGTTAAGGTACAGGAATGACTTCGTGGATTTCTTGTGTCTTAGCTTTAACAAATGGTAAGACCATTCGATGGTGATCAATACTGATAACTGTTTCATCTAGGTTTGGGTCATCTAGGGCTATGGCCGCATTTGCTAATGTGTCGGCCTGGGAATTCTACGACCGAGGAATATACGACAATGTTGGTTCTGTGGAGAATTATACCATTAACCCTCAGACATGGTCAAATAGGGGAATCAACTCTTCATATTTAATAGCATAGTCACCACTGACTTGCTTGATGACGAGTTCCGAGTCACCTTTTACCTTAAGGTGTTGTACTAGTGCTTGGAGTGCGTTCTCTAGGCCTGTAATGACAGTTTGATACTCCGCCTAATTGTATGTACATCCTTCTAACAGGAGGAAGGAACATAGAAATACAGCATTTTCTAGGGACATGAGTATTTTCCCCAAGCCCACCTTTTTAAATTTTAGATCTTCCATCCTCTTCCCGGTTGGGCTTAGGGACGCGCCGTCGAAGTACATATCCTATGATGGGAGCACCTCTTGAACTGTGAAGTTGTCATCATTGGGTAGTTCGATGTCTGGTGCGGTAGTCTCTATTGAGGGGTGCTCTTCCAGATAATCTGGTAATGCCTAGCCTTTGATGGCCTTCTAATGCACAAACCGGATGTCAAACTGTTGCAGGATGACTGCCCATCAGGATAGGCACCCGGTCAGCATCGGGAGGGTGAGGATATACATGAGTGGGTTACTACGCGAGACCAAATGGACTTCATGATGTTGCAGATAATTTCAAAATTTTTGAACTACGAAGACCAATCCCAAACAACTCTTCTTGATGTTTGAGTATCATGTCTCAAAATAAATCATGGTTCGGCTGAGGTAATTGAGATAGTTTTCAGTACTGTTGTCATTCTTTTGTGCGAGAAAGGATCCCAATGACCACTCTAGGTCCGTCACGTGTAGGATGAGAGGTCTTCCTTCAACTAGGGGCATGAGCACCAGTGGTCTTAAGAGATACTTCTTTATGTTTTTGAACGCCTCTTGGAAGTCATCTGTCCATTGGTACATGACTCCCTTCTTCATTAACACGGTAAAGGGAAACCATTTGCCAACCAGGTTACTATGAATCACCTGATTTAGGACATGTGCCCTTGGAATGCTCTCAAATTTGTGAGACTGCGGGGTGGGGGGGGGGGGTGGGGGGGGGGGGGGGGCTGGCCGAGGATAGACTTTGTCATTTCATGGTTTACATTGATGCCATGATGTTTTATGATGAAGCCAATGAATTTCCCTAGGGTAACCCTGATGGTGCATTTCAAGGAGTTCATCTTCAAGCTATGCTATCATAGTTTGTTGAAGACAGTTTCAAGGTCTGAAAGGTGATCTGAGCATTGTCCTGATTTGACCACCATGTCATCCACATAGCATTCAACGAATCATTATAGGAATGCTTTAAAGATACGATGCATGGCCCACTATTATGTGGCTCTAGTGTTCTTGAGACCAAAGGGCATAACCCTATAACAAAATACTCTTTGAGGGGCCCTGTAGGCAGTGGCATCTTCATCTTCCTGGGCCATATTGATTTGATTATACCCAGAATAGCCTTCCATTAAGGATAGAACCTCATACCCGGCCGTTGCATCGATTAATAATTTAGTTATCGGGATATGTAAATCATCTTTCAAACAATGCCTATTGAGATCTCAGAAATCAATGCAGACGTAGATTTGTCCATTTTTTTTCTTAAAAGGGATGATGTTGGCCAACCATATGGGGTATTGGATCTCGTGAATGAAGCTCGCTTTAATACGATTATTGACTCCAGCCTATATTTTGGAAGCATGTGATGGGTGTGTCCTTATAGGGGCTTGTTTATATCCCCAGTGGTCTTCTGGCAGACCCAGGTGATGCTTCGCCACTTTGAGATCGAGTCCCGACATTTCTGTATAATTTCAGGAAAAAATATCACAATGATTCTTCAGGAAAGTGGTATATACCTCATTCTCCTCGGGATTCATGGTTGCACTAACAAGAGTGAACCTCAAATATTCCTTGGAACCCAGTTTTGTTTCCCTGAGTTCATCCACCGTGATGGAGATACTCTCCTCAAATACGGGAGGTGCATACCTGAGATCCTCCTCCTCCTCTTCTCCCAAATCCACATCCTCTTGATGCGGCGAGGGGAGAGCTCTTGACTCGGGCTCCTGGGAGCCTGAGGGAGATGCATCGTGGGCATCCCAGCTCGAGTATTAGTCCCAAGATTGAGGGTTAGCTGTCGTTCCCACATTTTCACACACGACCATTATGGCTGAGGTCATGAGGACAGCTGAGTGCATGTCCGATATTGAACCCCTGCTCTCAACATGGTTGACATGCAGTACGTAGTCTCTACCAAGCTGTCTGAGAGGGTCGTCAAGAACCATTTCCAGTCCATTTATAGAGGGGATCCATTCGACACCCTCGAGTAAAGGATTCTTCTTCATTTTCTTATAGAACTCAGCATCAATGTAGTGTGACTCGGAGATCTCGAATGGGACCTTGTCAACGTGCAATGTCCCACATTGCCCATTGACACAATACTTGATAAACTGGTGGTAGGATGAATGAATGACCATGTTCTTATGGAGCCACGACCTTCCCAGGAGGGCATTGAATTTTGTGTTCTTCTGAACCACCAAGAATTCTGAATAGGCTACAAGGTCTCCAAAATGGGTTTTTAGCTTAATTAGTCCCATTGTCTTTTTCTCACTCTTGTCGTAACACAACAATGTTATGGCTGAGGGTACTAGGTCATTTTCATTGTAGCCCAACTTACAGAGTGTCCATGGGGAAGGAAATTAACTGCAGAGCCATTGTCAACAAAGACATTGCAGATCTCAACATAATTTAGTGTGCCAGACACAAATAGTGGTTTGATGTGTCCTTGAACGATGACATATTCGTCCTGATCGGTGAATGAAATCACCGTATTGAATTCACCGTGGCCATTATTTTTTCAATAAATCACGGTGGCTACTACCTCAGCTTGAAACTCCTGGGGGCTGAGCAAGGCTTCTATAAGCACCTCCCTGAGTTCTGCTGACAAACTCAAGGCATCTAGGGTCGATAGTTTGGCTGGTACTCATGCCAGCCGCTTATGAATATCGTATTTCTGATCCAGTGGCTGACGCTTCTCCATTGGAAGGAGAGTTTTAACGGGCATCTTGGGAGTTAGAATACGTGATGAGGAGGCATCGACTATGGGGTAAGATACTGATGATGTCCCTTCGTCATGGGGACTCGGTCCAGCCGATTTGTTTGGGCACCCTAGGTGGCTAGACAATTGTTCCTCCTCTGATGGGTAGCACAGAATGACAGGGGACAAGTGGTCGCTTGTGTATGTGGAGGGATATTCATTATTTTATTTAGTCCGTTGAAGGGATGTCCAACAGTTTTCTGCGATATTGATGGTTTGGGCTGACGTCCAACTGTTGGGTTGGTTTCGATCGTGACTGCGCCTCCCCGAGTATCCCATTCCTCTACAATTCCCCCTCCCAACCCTTGGCATTGGGAACCCGGGTTCATTACCATACCCATCGTCAGGGAACGATTCCATTAGATGGATGACGTAGATAGAACCAATGATTATCTCCCTGTCCTATGTCAGGTCAACCCATTCGGTTGTCCTTGATGGTGACGTTTGGTGGGTCGGTGCCCGTGGCGCCATGTTCGAGGGCATGAATTCTGACAGCTTCTGGGCTAACTTTGTCCTCGTCGCGGACAGATCCTCTTGTGCATGTGTCCTCCATTTTTGATTACGCCTGGATGACCGACTCGCGGAGGGTTGTGAGGCCAATATTGTGCTTTGTGCAGCATCAGGGGCTGTTGGAGGCAACACTGGCTGCTGTTGTTAGGCTCGGAGTATGCCGTGGGATTGATTGATAGTCTTCTGATTCATCCAGTTATCAAATTTCTCCCCATTCTTGCTGGTGACTTCCTGCCACCCCTTCCCTTTATCCGAGTCAGTGGTGGATATATATGTCACATGTGATGGGGGTTGTCCCAGCTCGACCTTTCCTGAGTCTACCATCCTTTTCAGGAGGTCATTGAAGAAGAAGCATTCCCAAATATTGTTCCCTAACATTCGATGGTAGGGACAGTAATCTGGCATGTCATCGCGGCTGACATCTTCGGATTTCCTTGGCTCCATGAGGCGGATTAAATTGAAATTCATGGTGGGGATGAAGTAGCCGCAGACATGGTCCTCTCAGAACGAGTATACTTTGTGTCTTCATTCATCAAATTGGATCAACATAAATCCTCTCTGATTTTCCCACTTAGGAAGAGGAATCTGCTGATATACAGGGGGGGCCTTGATGATTTGGTGGAGGCCTGAGTGGTGGAGCAGGCACATGGGCTGGCTTGATTGTGACAGAGGATACTTTATCTCTGGTTGCTCAATTTTTGGGAGCCTACGAGGCTATTCGGGACTTAAAATTGGTCGGCTGGAGGGAGTCCTCAATTCTCTGGGCAATGGAAGAGAGACAGAGGAAGCCAGTGGTGCACTCCACTGGTATGAGCGGTGTTCTCATCTAATATATAAGATTGTCGTTGCATATGGAATGCAACTCATACTGAGGAATTGGCACGTTCAGATAGTATGTTAGAACTTTCCATTTGGCAATGAAATTCGAGACCCTCTCGTTCTCCCACTGCTTGTTGTTCATGAGTTCGATGACCGTTGTTTTAGGAAACATTGATCTGAAAAGAAATAGGAACTACTACCGAATGTCTTCCAAGATTTTTATTGACTAGGTTGGCAGACTTCAATACCAGATGAAGATCGATCCTTGCAAGTTCTATACGATGCATCCGAGTTTCACTACTTCTAGTTGTTTCAGAGTTCCCATCATATGGTCACAATAAGATGTGTAGTGCATCAAATGATGTCATGGATCAGCTGATCCATTGAAAATAGGGAATAAAGGGATCCCATAATTGGGTTGAGGTGGTGTGTTGCTCACCCAATCTGGGTAGGTCTTCTGCTCTGGCTGTATCAGAGTGCTTTGACCCTCAATTGCTTGCAATCGAGCTTTTAGTGCCTCAATTGTGTTGGTGAGACCCTAGTGTACATTCTATTGGTCTCGGTCATGGGCAGGTTTAGCCCGAGGAATTTATTGAGCATCCAGCTCGGTTGTCACCAGGGGTGCAAGTTTCATTTGTGAAACCATTAGAGGGTTTAGACGTACTCTCTTCGGTTGCTTCCTGAGTGGGGTGAGGTCTTAGTAATATTCTGGATCCACATATAGGTAGTTGGATGTGTTTGGCGCCTCGTTGGGTGGGAGCCCTAACCGTACTTCCTTTGCTGAGGAAAAACATGGTCTTTGAGGTGCAATCACTGGGAGCGCAATATGTGGTTCCTCTTGGGATTCACTTTCAATAAGACGGTTCCACTGGAGTATCTCGGCGTTGAGCCGCCTCAATTATTTCGATTCCTCCTCCTATTAAGAGAACCTATTTTTGAGCATATGTGGATTCTTTTTTTCGATAGAAGGTGGTAGGTTAATGGTAATCGGTCCTTTGTTCTTATATTTCATGGGAGAACTCAAGGTGAGAGAAGGAAGGTTAGATAGAAGGGTGTCCATATTTATAGTGCCCCTCTGGTTCTGGGTGTGCACACCTGGTGGTTCATTGTGAGTCACAACCTGAACAGATCCTTCATCTCCCAACCCATCCGGATTTTCATCATCTTCGGTGTTACCCGTGGGGTTAACCTCTATGGCGTTGGTGGATGCATATCACTGGGCGTAGAAGATGGAATCTTCCAAATAGGAAGAGTATCCCCCATGTCTCTAACTAGTCATCCATTTCATGTCTCCGGATCGCTTTCGGGCTCCTTGAGAAAGGGTGATGCAGAGAGTTATTTTATGCAACCTTACGGTACACCTCCCTGTTGAAGGGGCTGATGATTCAAAGGATGATATAGGGCAGGAACCTCCTCTTTTGACTGTTTTCCCTAGAAGAGAGAATACTGATTCTCATGGGGGAGGTTGTTGTTGAGGTGGTAAAAATACCCCCAGTCCTGAGGGCTGGGGTTGGCTCTGTTCCTTGGATGTCAAGTCTCTTCCCATTTTTATTAGTCTTACGGTGGAATTTCTTGTTAAAAATCCCCCAATCCATGTAGGATGGGGTTGAACCTAGATTGTGGTAGTGCCTGCTGCTATCGCTACCTTTCTAATCTTGTGTGACCCCATTCTAAGGTGAACTGGGATTGGTACTAAGTCATTCTGTGAATCAATCCCTTCTGGGGATGCAGGCAATGACTGATGATTGTCCACTCTTAGGCAAGAGGCCTATTGTATGCTCTTGGTGGCCTGATTCAAGAGTTCCTGAATGGAATGTCCTATTGGGCCTGACGCTTCTGGCACTTACCCATGGCCTGTCTCAGTTGGGTGTTTTGCCTCTTCTGAGCATGGACCCCACTCGATTGCTGTCTTGATGTGATGATGTCACAAGACACCATGCTGAACGGGATCATCTGGGGTGGGAAGTAGGGTGAAATGCAAAGCTCCATGTTCCCCCCATCCCCATATATGGACTCCCATCATAGCATCATCGATTAGGAAGCAGAGCTGGTGCAGCGCACAGAGGCAGGCTATCTCAATGTTTCCGTTATGCCTCTCGGGTCGTTGTGGCCACACCGAAGGAAGAGCATCCAGGTCGATGTGATGGAGGAGGTCTCCTATTGTCTTGACGTGGTCTATATAGCCGTCGTAATTAAGGATTCTTGATTTTAGTCGGCGGAGGGTTGTCTATATATTGTAGCGGATGTCAATCACGCATTCTTCCGACAACATTTTGGGTATGTCGAATTGAGAGGTGGTCGTGGGCCAAAAAATAACTGGTATATCATCCCTGGACAGTCCTTTCCTCAGGCGCAACATGTCCGCATACTCCTATGTTAGTGACTCCTCTACATGGTCAGCCCAACTGAGTTGATCACTGATAGTGTGGTCATAGGCAGTGGGCCTGGTAGGTATCAAATTATCATGTGGGGGATACTGAGGTGTTTTAGAAGACGAACATGGCCCCAGAACGTCTCCAGATTGAAGAAGGATGTCATTGATATCTATATGGGAATATGACATTCTTGATCCCGTCCTTCGGAGTGCCTCGTCATAAGAAGGCTTTTTTGTGCTTCATTCGGTAGGGGGAGGACCTTCCTGTTGATATGATACGTCATTGCGGGGAGGACCTTCACAATGGCAGTTGTAATGGTGAGGACTAATATTACTGCTTGACGCCTGACTACATAGAGGGATTTTGCAGTGCATACCCTAGGGAGGACCACCAAGGCGTGTCATAGCAAGGGGAGGACCATCTTGATGTTTAGCGTTGTTACGGGGAGGGCCTTCGCAAAAACTGCCATCATGGAGAGGATGATCATCATGGTTTGACATTCGATGTGTATCCTTGAGAGGACCTTCAAGACACACTACGATAAGGGTAGGACCTTCTTATTGCTTGGGGACACTGCGGGGAGGACCTTCGCAATGGCGGCCGTGGTGGTGAGGACTACCATCACAACTACTGCGATGGCAAGGACTACCATTACAGCTGCTGCAGGGAGAATATCTATGAGGTACACCCTGGGGAGGGCCTTTATAATGTACCACAACGTGGGGAGGTCCTTTTCATTGCTTGATGTCCCTACGGGTTGGACCTCCGTTATTAGGGTGGCGAGGACTACCATCGTGATTTGATGCCCAGCTGCGTAGAGTGTCGTTGCAACGTAACCCTCGGGGAGGACCTTCAGGGCAGTCCATGACAAGGGGAGGGGCTTCTTGTTGTGATGAGACGTCACTGCGAGGAGGGCCTCCGCAGTTGCGACTATGATAGCGATAACTACTATCATAATATGTGGTCCCACAACATGGAGAGTGCTTGCAGTGTATACCCCAGGGAGGACCTTCAGGGTGGACCGCAACAACTGGAGGGGATTCTTTCTCCCCGATATTATAGTCATGTCAAGGGATACTGTGAATCACACCAAAAGAGATGCTCCTGTGATCGATTGTTATAAGCCCGTGGGGGAGGCCCCCGCATTTGCTCTAGGGAGGACCATCAGAACAGCTGGTAGCGACATTGCGGGGAGGACCTTCGCAACAGCTAATTCCACTACCATAATATGTTAATGTGTGTGTAGGGTTTTGAGCCTTCGATATGCGCTTAGCGACATCGGTAAGACCAGCTTCCAGTAATGGGGAGTCATGGACCCAGAATTTATTTTCCGGCTGCCTTCGGCGCATTCAAGACACATTCTTATGGGCAGTGGGGACTATGTTATGTTGACAACGGCCTTCACCTTTGGGTCCCTGCCTAATTGGGTCCCGTGATATTTCCATGATACGCCAATGAACATCTCGAGTTTTAGAAGGAATACATTCCTTCTCTGGAGCATCCACCATGATGGATGGGTGTCCCCCTATTGGAAAGAGTGATGATTCTTGATCTCGTTGCCCATGTATCGCAAAATATAGCTAACAAACCTCCATGGCCGAAGCAGTGATGCAGATATGCTCCGAGGCGGCTATCTCATCTCTTAGATGAGTCGCCTCAATTAGGGAGATGGGCTCACGAGCCCTAATCATTGCTGTTGTCGCTGGTGCAATTACATTCTGGAAAGTCTGCAAGACATGATCAGGGATTGATACATGATCCTCCATCATTTCCAGGATATATAGAGAGACATCTTTGGATGGAATGGGTATAAAGGCCCATTTCGGTATCGGAGAATGAATATCCTAATCCGGTCATCCGGTTGTCAGTGGGTACTGACAATTCTCTTGTGTCGGGGTAGGTGAACGAATTTGGATGTGGGCCGAGATATGTCGGTTTATCTCTCTGTTTTCTACCAAATCGCGATGGTGTAATTTACGAGCATCTGCAGGGAGCTGGCCCTACATATGTTGGTTTCCCACCGTATCGAGTCGGTGGCCTTTGTTGGAAGGGAGCGGTGACCGCCTACTAATTTCCACCACATCGGGATGGTGGTCTTTGTTGATCTCCACCATTCTGGGATGGTAGGAATTAGAATAATCTTTTAGGAGTAGGTCCTGTAGGCGTTGGGTCACCACCATGTCGGGTTGATGGGCTTCGCGACCCTGGGCAGGGAGAGGTGCCTTCCGGGTAGGTGTCGTCCTGTGTGAGAGACGGGCTTGATGGAGCTTAGCGTGGATTCACGCATGCTCGTATGATGCCACCATGTCTGGATGGAGGGCATTGGAGGAGCGAATAGGTGTATGTGTCTGTTTGTGATACGTCTCCGTGACTGGGCAGTAGAGCTCCTCCATAGGGACAAGGTTGATGACTGTTCCCAGGGTGTAAATTTTCCGCCCCATCGGGCTGTCTGAGGGGCCGGATCTCAGAAAGAGTGGGCATGTATCCTCAGGGCGACATCCTCCTTATCATAAGGATGTTGAGTCGCGGCGTGACCAAGATGATTTCATCTGGCGGGGGCCTTGGAGCGGAACCCCTGTTTAGGGGGGATGAAGTCTTCAGCGTTGACCTCATCTGCCTCCCTAAGGTAAGGGAGGTATGCATTGTCCCGTTCTGGGGATAGACTCCCAAAACGGTTTGACACAGCAATAGGAGCTGCCTGGATCTGCCTTTCCGGCTGCAGCTGGGCGGGCGATCAGCGGGTCATGGCGGATTGGAGGGCGTGCATGGACGCCTCCGCCGTTGGGAGAGTACCGTTCAAGTGGTACTCTTGGATCAACGCATCCGTGACCCAACGTTGAAGATGTTGGGTAGGTGATGGGTTCCAACATTGGTGAGGATGTCCAGTCATTGCATTGTTTAATGCAGGTGCATGTGAGATCCTTCGTGACGCCATTGGATTGAAGTGAGTTCTTTGTCGTACCTGTAAAATATTTTAACAAATACAAAAAAAACAAACCCGTCAAAGAAGACTCTCAGGACCCGCTTAGTAATTAATGACCTTGCTTGGACCTCCTTGTGTGTATAATGGGGGATCATTGTGGGAGGTTAAATCATTCATTCATGGTTAAAGATTCACATCGGGTTCAACAATTTTTGTCTCTCAGTGCATGACGGGGTCATGGGGGAGAGATGTGCACTACCCGACAGTTGATTAGATAATATTGGATCTGCTTAATCACTCATATCGGGTGCACAGTTTTCACCTCGAAACACCGAATGGTTCCATATCCAGCAATACGTGGACCTGCTTTCCATAGGAAGGCATTCAGTGGGGGGTTTGACCAGTGATTATTAAATACACACATTGGTCGAGAGGTTGGGAAGTCGGGCTCATCGCAACCTTTTGTGGGGAATTATTGCCTGTTTCGGGACTCTCTTATAGATTTGAGATGTATTCATATGTTTGCAAATATTTGGTTTATACCCATTCATAGTGTCCATAGATTACTCCTGGTTGGAAATGGTCAGCTGGACATAGGGGTTTGTAATCATTTATGCCTGAGGTTTACCATACCTCGTTGGATTAATGACCCTGAGGAGTCTGGACACATTGAGCCAGCACTGGTTTAAAGCATAATCACCAGGATCTCTAGACTTTATTATCATATATGGGGGATAGATAAGGACTTGAGCGTTTGGATCGAACTCATGGTACATGCCTCCTATGTATCCCTACGAGAGAAATAAAAATTCAGGTAGTTCAATTTGGTATGGGGGCTTATGCTCTAGGCTGCCCAAGGTTACTGCGGAGAATCGATGTAAAGGTTGTCGGATTGACTAGGTGTTAGGCTTGAACCTTGGGGAGGCTTCATACGTACCCTGACTAGGAGACAGGGATCAAAGTCCACATAGTTCATATGGGAGTGTCGGAGAACCGACGTGAATGTGGACACGGGGGTCCGATGCTGATCGGGCATGAACCTCTTAGAGGATTCCTACATATCCCTATGGTGGGGAACCAAAGTCCACATAGTTTGAATTGGCATGGTGTCGTAGAATCGACATAATGATGGACCTAGGGTCCGATGGGTAGTGGGATTGAACCTCATGGAGGCTTCCTACGTACCTGCCTTGACATGGATCAAAGTCCTCGTAGTTCGCATGGGGAAGGGGATTACGCTCTGAGGCATCCCGGGAGAGGATTTCATGGTCGATGCTTACTCTAAGACCACGTGAGTCATGGTCGGTATTAGAAATAAGAGGCATCAGGGACCATATGATCACGTCGCGGAAGGTGCGTCTGTGCGATGTGCGATGGGGCTTACGCACGGGGGGTGACCCAAAAGGTCCGGGCTTACTCCAAGATGGATGCCCAGGGTGATAAAATGCAGCAGGATAGGGACTTGGCCCCAAAGAAGAATAGAGCCACACTCTTTCCCACTACTACCTTCCATTTCCCTGGTCGTGGGGATGTACAGAGGTGCATGGGGGATTCCTTATGATGGGTAGCCCTCCACTCCCCAGGGAGGGGAGAAGTTCCCCAATCCGAACAAGTGGAGGGGCAGAAATGGGACTCCTGGGAACGGACTCCGCATTACCGTGGGAATGTGAACCCATGAATGCTTTGGGAATCCACTCAAGGGCTGGAGAAACACTTTCAACCTTTCTTAGCATGATTATGTGAACTCAAAATGGAGCACTGATGCCCCTAAAGGTTACATCACACGAGTCTGGTGCCTCTGGTGGAGGCCTCGGCTCGGGACTGATGAATGGGCCAATGAGGGGGTTGCAGAGGATCAGGATTGGTTAGAATTGGAAGGATTTTATATTTCTCGAGGAATAAGAACTCCGAAGGTTCTGGTGGGCCACCTGAGTGAATGAGGGGTTTATCCCTTTGCGTAGGGAGGATCTACCCAGCTTGAGAGGTCATCCATGAACTAGGGTGGTCCACGGACTGATTGGATTCCCGTGAACCCAAGTGGTTAGCAGGTTTGGGTTTAGTCCACAAACCAGGTTGGTACATGGTTGGGTCCATGAAATCAGTGGCAGCTGAGGGTGGCGCCAGTCGGGGGTTCGTCGGTCGGGTCTTCGCCCACGTAGTAGGGTGCTACGTAGTGTGAAGGATTGGAAAACAGGAAAAAACTCCCTGGTCCCGTGGGAGTGCATCCATGGATGGGCCATGTTTCGTGGTCTCCTTTTCTTTATTATTTTATGTTTGTGGCTACCAAGTTGTTATGATTTTTCGGTTCCTTATTAACTCGTTTCCTACTTCATACTTGTTCTGGTTTGCGAACTTGAGATTCGATGTTTTCAAAATCCTAATCACCTTCATTCGAAATACTTCCTCCCAAATATGATCGATCTCCAACTACCTTTACTTCAAACCCATGAAACTCCTTTTATAAATCGGGAAAATAGATTTATATGTGGTCATTCAACATCTTTTGCGGTGGCCCATGACCGGAAACCCGGTTTAAGGATGACTTGGTCAATCCGAAACTCGCGGGGGGAATTGAACACACCTCCACTGTGAACCAAACTAGCTCAGGGAATGCTTCACGGCAGCACATGGTTTCATCTCCATTCCGCGAAAGACAGCGAATGCGGTCCGGGCCGGTCGACGCGGTCCATGGCTAAGGCAGTTCGTGTCGGGGAATCGGGTTGGCTCCCATCCTACATCGCACCTGTGGAGGGTTCCCGTCTCCATTCCGCGAATGACAGCGGTCCGCAGAGGAGGCCAATAGCTGAACCGGTCGCGTACCATCAATTTTGGACCGGTACATAGACCGGTCAGTCATTTTCTATTTTCTTGGGCGCTCTTCGTATTTTTTCTGAATTTAATTGATGGAAATTGGGTAGAATCCCCTCTTGAATTATGGGGATTATCATTCTCATTTTTGGATTTTTCAGGACCCTATAGTGACCAAGAAAAGAAATTTGTTGTAACCAAAACTCACAATTGATGAATTTTCCAAATATTTTCTTTTCTTTCAAGGTTTTTAAGACAACCCTTAAATGACTTCCATGTTCCTCCTTACTTTTGGAATATAACTAAATATCATCAATGATCTCAACCACAAACTTATCCAAGAGCTCATGTAAAATTCTATTTATAAGATCCATGAATACAACATGTGCATTGGTTAACCCAAAAGGCATAACTAAAAATTTATAAGGGCCATATCTAGTACGAAACACAGTCATCAGAACCCCTGCTTTAATCAATTTCAACTGATGTTACCCCAACCTCAAGTCAATCATCAAAAAAATTTGAGCTCCCTAGAGCTGATCAAACAAATCATCGATATGGGGAAAAGGATACTTATTCATAACAATGATGTTAATCAATGCTTTATAATCAACAAAAAGTTCTATTGAACCATTTTTCTTTTTAAAAAATGACATATGATCACCCCATGGTGATGTTGTAGGTCGAATGAAAGCTTTATCTAATAATTCATGCACTATTTTCGTTAAATTCAAAAGTTCAATTTGAGCAATTCGATAAGGGGTTTTTGAAATTGGCTTAACATCAGGAACTAATTCAATAGTTAATTCAACTTCTTGGTCAGGTATAATACCAGGAAACTCATCAAGAAAAACATCAAGGTACTCATTTACCACTAGAAAATCATTAATCTGAATAGTTCCCTTGTTTTCAATAATATGTTCAAGGTAAATTTAACTTCCATCTTTTACTAATTTCTCAGCTTCTTGATATGTTATCAAAAACAATAGTTCATTTTGGTATACAAACTAAAAATCATTATGAAAAGAAACCTCTTTAGCTCTTCAGTTAGTCGAATCATGATAAACAGAAAGATAATCCATGCCCAATATAACATCAAACACTACTAGAGTAACAACAATAAGTTTTTCATGTAGATTATTTCCGCACACAAGGATAGGAATGTTATTTTGTTTTCTTTTTGTCTCAACATTTCTTCTAGGTGTTTATACCATATGTTCAGTATTCATATCATGATATGGAATTCCCAATTTACTAGAAAATCTCTCAGAAATGAAAGAGTGTGTTGACCCTGAATCAAACAACACATTGGCATAATATAAACAAACAAACAGTGTACCAGATACTACTTCATTTGATGGACCAACATCTACTAATGTAGTTACAATGGATTTTTCCACCCCACTATGCTTGTAATCTGGATGCTTTCCTTCGGTTGAGTTCTTTTTGTGACACTCATTTGCATAATGACCCATTTCATTGCACTTAAAACATTTTACTGACTGTATATTAGATTTTTTCATACAATTACCCTGATATTTTTCAATGAAATTACGTGCCTTATGCCCCATTTTACCACATCAGTAGCACTTACCATAATTCAAAAGAAATTCCCCATCATGATTTTTACCCAAATTTCCAGAAACTGTAAACTTATGGTTCTTACCATCAGGCTTTTTTGATGAGTTCTTCCCTTTTTCCTGCCACCTCGACCTCTTATTTTGATGTTTTTCAAAGAATAATTGATCATCAGCAAACTCCATTTTCACCTTCTCTTCACAACCAACAAGTTGTTCATAACATTTTAACTCACAAGAAGCTAAATCCCTTCGATAATTTGGATTTAATCCTGAGAAAAAATGGTTGATTTTACTATCAAGAGCTTGTATGAAATTTGGAGCATACTTTTCTAGTCGAGTGAATTTTTCTTCATAAGCATCCATTGAGTCATCCTCCAGTCTTAAATCTAGGAATTTTTTTCCATCCTAAGACGAAATACCATAGGGAAAAAATTTCTCAAGAAAAATACCTTTTAATTCATCACAATCAAGAGAATCAATCTCCTCACTATCACTGATATTTTTCAACATCGGCCACCACTGAACAACTTCACCTTCAACAAAGTAAACAGTAAGACTATCCTTTTGGGGTTATGAACAACCCATGACATCAAAAATCTTCTCTAGTGATTAAATCCACCCTTTAGCTAGAATAGGGTCAGACGATCCTCTTAATGATGGGGGATGTTGCCTCATGAAATGCTCCACTACTGACATGTTCCTCTATGGTTGATCTGGATGATCTTGTACATGGATACCACCACCATTTATAGCCTGAGTCAACTGTTCCATCACTGCAACAAACTGTTCAGTTCAGATTTTGGCCATCTAAGGATGTTGATTTGGATGGTTGTCTTCCTCCTGATGTCGTCCTAACATAGCTTCCCTAATTCCTCTGCGGAAAACCAATCTGAAAAATGAAATATCATAGGAAAAGAAATATGGTTGTCTTTAAATGCTATATGATATTAGTTTTAACACAAATTACTTTATGGATATTATTTTAACAATACCCTAACTCCTAAAGTAATCAAAACCAACCTCTAATGCCAACTATAATGAACCGGCCTTAAAACATTACATAATATTTAATTAAACGAATAATTCACACTAATGAAATTTTCAGGTTTAGAGTTTTATAGAATTAGGACAATACTACTACATCTCAAAAGATTACAAAGTAGTCAATTATACATAGTTTACTTATTTTCATAATAAAATCTCTTGAAAAAAAGATTCATGTCTTGTTCCATGTTTTGGACTACATTACTTTTCATTGATCCCATCCTTGACCCTATTCATCTTTATGTCATGTGAAATCATTTCAAAACATGGGATGATCATAAAAAGCTCATTATGGGTAATAAAATAAAGAATGAAAACATTTGTTCGTAAGTACTTACAAAACATGAAATATTTTAATTACCTCATGAAATCATAAGATTAAAAAAATCATTAATCATAAAGGTAACTTGTGGAATCAATATCATACTTACATTGTAGCTATCATAGATACATAAGGAGTTACTTTGGAATACCCATCACGATATATTCCATAAAATTTCTTAGGAGAAACATTCATGTTTACCTCCGTCACATTACCCAATTCATTGGAGATATGTATGAGGCTCACCCGCCCTCAGTTTATCACGGAACCACCCATATACATAAATAATTCCCAATAACCATAACATGATCATAACACATAACATAAGCATAAAGGAAATATAAAATTTCAAAATTGCAATAATAATATATCATGTCAAGATATCGAAATAATAAATACATTCTCCAAAATCACTTTCAATACCAACGTACATAAAAAGAGTATATGGTATTTATTTTTCCTTTTAATAACATTCTGACTTATTAAGGAATCCAATGATCAAATAATACTCATGGCAGTGGAAAGGTCATTGTCACCACTTACGTTAAAAAAAACATTCATTTTATAGTTTAGTAAAATGCTTTGTTTAAAAATATTACCTTTGAATAAAATGGAAAGTCATAGGGGTTTATCCACTATATAAAATAATTTCGTGTAATAAAACAAAATATTCCTCAATGAAAGGATATTGAGACGATGTCCCTTACCTCATATTCGACATGAATCGATCATTCTTTAATCTGTTGAATAATAAACAAAAATTAATTTCTACTTTATTAAGAACTTTTTTAATGTTTATTATACCTTTTATATCACTTATTACCATGTTATATATATTATGTAATCATTTAAGTTAATAAAGTCCATTTTGTATATATTTGGTACTTGAGTAAAAAATGAAGACATTATATTTACAAGTTTTCCATGTGGTCAATAGTTCTTTATATCTAGAATGAAATTAATTATTTATATATCATATCTAACATATATATCTAGTATATACATGTATTTATAAAATTACATAACATTTGGAGGTAATAAATGAAATGCACCATTCATGAAGACGGTAAGCCGTACATACACATGACAGTTCCTTTCATTTCTATTTCTAATTTTAATGGAATTAAAACATAATGATACATAGTTATATAGAAATTCCAGTATAATATCATATATAATATCATTAAATATATCCATTATACATTCCACATATGGAATTAACGAGTCATATTACTTTGAGGGGGCGGTAGTCCGCACCAACTCAAATGAGATTTATTGTATTTACCCACTATGGATACAATAAAGGCTTCATATAATTGGGAAGAACAGAAGCATAAGGAAATAATAAAAATAATATATATCATATATAAATATAGTTCCATTATAATGGCCACCGTTAGAGGCGGTATGATGTAATTGAACAATCATCGTTTCGTGAGGTGTTGGTTTTCCATCCACAGAAATTTCATGTTCATCATCCATTAGATGGAGGTGTGTCTATGTTTAGTTAGAATCCTTATCATAAAAAAATACTAGTATATTGAGGATACTTATTTGGTCACAAAATAAAGGAATAAAAAGTGTTTAGGGGTTGGAGAAGTAAAATAAAAGAAAACAATTTAAGAAAAATTGTTACCTTTAATTTGGGTAACTCCCTTTGGTTTGAACCAAAGGTCTTCTTGAAGTTCCTCCTGCCTAAGGTAAGGCTTCCAAGAGGAGGAGAGGGATTTAGGGAGATTAATTGGGCAGATTTTGGTCAAGCCAAATGGCTTGAGATATGTGATAAATTGGATAGAAATGGTCTTCTTTTAAAAGGGAGAGGAGGGGCTCTTTAGGAAAGTGTGAAAATATTATTTTATTTATAATGATATTCGGTTTCTAATGGTCCAAAAATAATTATAGTATAGGATAAGATGAATCATGGTCAAAATAAAATCATCCAGTTGGAATTGGATAGGTTTTGGATAATATTTTAAATATTATAATTCTAATTATTTAAATCATTTATTAATGATGTAAATACTGTATCATTATTGTGTCATAAATAATTTAAATTATTTGATGTCTAAAAATTATAAAAAATTCCATGATATAGGAAATATTTTCATCTTTCAATGAATATTTATAGTCGAAATGATAATTTATATAACCCCTTCTAAATATTAATTTACTAAAATATATTTGCTTTTGTCATTTTTGCCTTTATGTTAATTAATCTAAATTATCATTATCACTCCCAGTTGGCTCAAAGGGGTCCCAGAATCTAGCTAAAGATGCCCCTGGTCGTAAATGACTCAACCAATAAGGTTTAGAGATGTGTTAAGGATATTTTGAAATATTATAAAATTATTTTAACTTTGGATTACACTATTTAACTTTAACCATGGTAAATAAAAGTCAAAAGATACTATTCACCAAAAAAATTTCATCTTATTGAACCACATTTTACTTCTTGATAACATACATGTATGTTGTATTTTTTAAATTCAATTCACAGAAGTGGTAAAATTTGATTTAAATGAAAAATATAGTTTTTTCAACTACCACTAAATGGTTTCACTATTCATCGAAAATTGATGTTTTTCAGAAAAATACCGAAAATTCAGCCTAAGTTATATTTGATATTTAGAATTAAAAAATGATGTATATTTTTCCAAATTGAAAACATTGTAGTAGAATTAATTAATTTTAAAATTAATTTCCATTATCAAAACAAATAGCATGTTTTTATGAAACAATAATTATCAAAAGATTGATACTTGTTTATGTCCAATTTCAAAGTGAAATTAATTCCAATGACCAAAATTGGATTAAATGGTAAAAATATAATTTAATTTCACTTTAAAACCAATTAAAAACATAATCTAACCATATAAATATATTATAGTAAAACAAGTTTTGAATTAAAATACAATATTTTTAACTATTCATTAAAAAAATGAACTTTATCAGAAAAATACCAAAAAATTACCCAAAGTAAAATTTTATGTCCTCATTCTAAAGAAATATTTTATTTTTTCAATTATAATGTATTAATGTGACAAAAACTATATTTAATGAGGGTTCTCCATTAAAAGGAGGTAAATCGACCTTATAATTTAAATTTTTCTTAAAATTATATTCATTCATATTTTAAGCCTCTAATTTTTATTGGATAAATGTAAATACATTTAACAAACATGTATAATCATATTTTAGTTTTTTTTTCATTCCTGCATATACAATGGCTAGGAGTTTACTACAATTTAAAATAATTATAATATATTATTAGTCTGCAATGTAAGATTTCAATGAAACTCGTTATTGCATATCGAGTACGCTATCGATCATAGAAACCCTTTGAAAGAAAAATAATATTTATTTCAAAAATATTAATAAATATGAAATATTTCTTATTATTCATTTACTTGGGATGTTACAATAGATGTCGTGTCATTGAACATTCTGACAAGTAGGGAATTGAACTATGATGTAAATTTAAAAGCACTCCGGGGATTGATGTTTTAATAAATCATTCAATGGTTTATTGTTTTCATGTTATTATTGTTTTTGTTAGGGAAAACATCATGATTGGTTCATAACAACTTTGGTGGTCACACCCCATACTATTTAATGTAGAAGTAGTTTTCTTCAAGGGTGTGTCATCAGAATAGAATGCAAGTGGTTTTTCTATTGTAGATCTATTATGGAGCTTCTTGAGGAAAGTCCTTTGATGGAACTCATACTTATGAAATCAAACTAGAGAATTTCCAAAGAGGTTTATATAAGTGGGGAAATGGATACATGAAGGAAAAAGTGATTGATATATAGGTTCTATTAGAAGGGATACTAGATGTTGTTAGATGTTTGATCAGTTTATCATATAACCATGTTACTTATTATTTTAATTCCAGATATTTTCACTCTATTTTTTCACCATCCATGGATTTAAAATTAGGACATGAGGTGGTGGGGATTATAGTTCCCATGATGTTTTCCATGCTATTTGAAGGATATGATTTCTTTGTAGATGTGAGTGGTAGATGTAAAATGATTATTCAGAAGCATCAATTACTAAGGTAATTATTCTTAATGTAGATATAGTCATAATATTTCATCCTTATCATTACATTGGTGTATCTAGTACATGTATTCATTGATTCCAATTAGGGGAGAGTCACATTTTCTAAAATGGAGGGCCAAAAAGGTGATTATTGGAAAAAAGATATATCAAATGGATGGTAAACACACTGAACCCCTTTCATCATTGTTCGTGGAGTTTTTATTGGATTCTATGAATGTGGTTGTTTCTTGGGGTTTTTAGGAGTTCCTATATGACTTTTTTGGACAGGGTTGTAAAATAACCCCCTTGATGTGATATCAAGTTTGGGATAGAGTTTCAACCAGGTACATTCCAAAAATTTTATGATCCTTATCATATAGAACCCAATAATATGTTTTTTTTTGAGAAACTGGATTGATAACTAATAGTACAAGTTATTCATTTAATCGGTGTATCACTTTATTATTCTCCAGTGTTATCAGAAAAGATCGATGAAAGTATGAGGTTTTGTATGGACTACCAAATATTGAAAATGATGTTGGTTAGGAAAAATTACCCTCTTTCTAGAATAATTGATATATTCAACAAACATAAGTGAGATGGTTGTTTATAAAATTTTCATTAGGAGACTGGATTACATAAAATGAGGGTGAATGAGGAGGATATCATGAAGACTAGATTTTTATTCAATTATTAACAAATCCATTTTTTTAATGTCATTCATGTGTGATGAATAGACCAAATGAGTTAACAGGGACATGAAATTGCAATTATAAGAGCTTATAGACTAGTTCATTTTTGTGCTTGTTGAATACATCATTATATTATACTTATTATAGTTGGAGCATGTCAAGAACCATATAGTTGTCATGAGTGTACTTAGATGCCAAAAAATATATTCGAATCCTCCTAAGTGAATAATCTGAATGTGGGAGGTGTAATTACATAGAAATTTGACGTCTAAAAAGGGTGTGTTCATGGACCCACCAATGATAGAGGGAATTATTTTTTGCGAAGTACCATGAATGTGGTATAAGTTTGTAGATTCCCAAGAATTATAGACTATTACTGGATATTTTGGATTAATTTATCCTAGGTTGTATCACCATTTATATCTATGACTAATATAGACCAATATTACATATAGATAAGGTATTTTCATGAATATTTTTACAATATAATGGAGTGGTTGACCAGTGAAACAATGCATTTATTACCAAAGGAAGGAATGATGTTTGATGAAATTATTAATGATTTTAGTATAGTATTCCTGTGAATCATGACGCATCAATGGGTTGTTATATTTTAATGGTAAATTTTGTTACACACACATGAGGATAAATATTCCACCCATGATATATAGTTGATGACAATGTTGTTTTCACAGATGTTTTAGTGACAATAAATCATTACTGATGGTAAGGGCGGTAAGAGTGGAAGTCGATCACGAACATGAAAAGTGGATTGACAAGAAAGACTTGATCTTAATGAGAGGCTTCAATGGCAAGAAAATCAGCAAAGATGAATATATCCGCACTTTGGACAAAATGGAAAACTATTTGGAAGATTTTATTAGAGAAGATCCTGGGGCTAAGGTATGGATAATACATTGGAATCTCTATAGGGAAGAATGCAATAACAGGATAAGGTTGTGTTTTGGTAACATTTCCTTTTCTTATGAGGCTTCGCCCCCAGTTCGACATGGGAAGTGCAGTAGGGGCTTCCTCATCGGGCTATTACACTCTACCATTTCTTTAGAAGGTCATTTGGGATATGGATAATTCGGAGGGATGGCAACATCAGGAGGGACCATGCTTGCATGGGATCGCCGAGTGCCCAGCATAGGGATGGTGGTGTTGCTGTTTCATGTCTGTGGTAGTTCCTGCTCTTTCTGGTGTTTTTTGGGTTTGTTTGGATGTATTGATGGACTTTTGGTTTCTCACTTTTTCCACAAAATTTTTTTCTTAATTAAAAAAATAATTGTCAGTCAGTTCATTGTGTCCCTCACTGAATACATTGTTTTCAGTTATGTTTTCTCTTAGTATGATATAAAACTACACGATTGGAGGTTTTTTAAGATTATATGAGATAAAAAATTTGATATCTATAACAACATAGGTACGGGGGATGTGGTTGATGGGGCACTAAGTAAGAATTTTTGAGGATATGGTGTATGGGAGTCTGAGGAAGCCTGGAAAGGAATAAAATATCTTATCATGATTCATCATAATTTGGGAGAGATTAGTGGAATATTTTATATTTATTAGATGATAATGGTGTCATATTAAATGACGAATGTGGTGGAGTCTAAGTGGGGAGACTCATAGTATGTGGTTATAAGAGATTGTATTTGTTTGGGTGATGCTTTGGAGGGGTGGTCAAATGATTTTATTGATCAGAATATGTTTTATCGAAGGAGGTTTATATTTTTTTTCCATCCATGAGGGTGTTATCTATTAATTTTATATCTCTCCCATAGTGGGGTATCCATTTATGACAAATTTGTACCATTGTTGAATCTTTCATTGGATTGGAAGAAGTGGTTTGTGGAACATAGTCTAGATTTTCATCAAGTGGAAGCATAACACAAGGTTATTAGTGGTTTCTTATATCCATTGGTTTTTCCTCAGTATAATTGAGAGTAAAAAAATATGGATTTCATTTCTAGGAATCATTAGGCATATAGTTTTTGTGAAGTAGTTTGGGAGATCTCTAATCATTTAATGTTGTTGTTCCATTTTCTAGTAATAAATTATAATTTTATGGTGGATGATCTAGAAAGGTAATTGCTGGATGATGTGGTGAGATTCCATAGGGTAATGGAGATCAATTTATATGAATGATAGATTTATTTTCCTTGTGATTCTAGAGATAAATATAATATTTATTCTTTTCTTATATACGCTTTAACACAATTTTCCATCGGCATAAAAATGGGTAAATCAGTCAGAATATCTGGTAGATGGAGGATTTGTTGTGATATTACATATTCAATTTTGGTAGTTAATGGGTGAAGAACCTTCCCATGGATGAGTATTACAAAAAAAGTGATATCAAACATTCATTGGTATAGATATATTCGATTCATTATATGGATGATAGTTTTCTTATCCACTCTGTTGGACTGCGGTTGTGGAGTTAGAGTCCCTTCACCAAGATGTGGTTTAAAGAAAGTTAGAGAAGATCCAAATAGTTCAATAGCGGGTAAAGGTATCATATGCCCATAATAAGTACTATGAAATTCATAGGTGTAGGCTCTTGAAGTTTGATGATGTAGACCATGTGTTCATGAGGATTATCCCATATTAGGTCCATGATTGTTAGATAATGATAGTATGTATTCACCCAGTTTTGTCGAGCCTTTAGTGTTGTTAAAGCACATTTCATATGCATCTTTCAAGTTAGTGAATCCACCATGGTTGGATTAGGTTCACATAGTCTTTCATGAGTCCAATAATTTTTGTTACCTTCATGATGAGCCCCACTCTTAAATAAAATTGGTTTTTGGGATATGTTATTTGTGATAGAATAAAATTCCACCCAATATTGTCTATGTATCGACTTATTTTTTTAGTAACCATCACATCCATGTAACATGTTTTTTAGATCAAGGATTTTTGTGATAGATTAACTCTGATATTGAAAAAAAAAATTCACACTGGACATGAATGAACTATTTATGATGGAATAAATGTTTTGTTGAAAATACCTCACTTTGTCATAGTAGTTTGAAACAAATTAGTCTCAAATTTGAATCCTTATAAGGATTATTTTTGATGTATTCATCCCAAATACAGCTATGTATTCATATTTGTGATATATTCCATCATATTAACAATTAATTTTTATGGTTCCATCACAAATTATCCATTGAGGGGTTTATTTATGAAGGACTACTCCATCCAAAATACTTTTTCATTGAGCAGGGAAAATATTTTTTCTAGCAGCCTTTTTTGTAGGATAAGTAGTATATTGCAAATAACCATCATAAATAAAAATGTGGTCGAAGAAGGTCCAAAAACACACTTTTTCCCAAGGAATTTCCATTGAAATTAAAAAATATAAATATTATTACTCCCACTCTATATAATAATCCTCTAATTAATATGTATTTTTAAAAAACATTTTGGTTTCATATCTAACCATTGTCTCAACAAATTTAGCACTATATCCACAATTCCCTTGACAATGCACTAATATCGATTTAATTTTTAACATTGTTATTAATTATAAGTATTATTATCTACTAAATATTTGGAATTTATATATTTTTTAGTTCTTCCAATTCATTATATTTTCCTTACATTTATATTAAATAGGTAGAGTTTATTACAAGTTAATATAATTTATTATATATTTTCCTAAATTAATATTAATTATGTTTGAATTAAAAAAATATTACTTATTGGTATAAATTAAATATAGAGCATAAATTGATATAAATTAAAAATATTATAAATTTATTTACTGTAATAATAATTACAATGCATTTCTATAAAATTTATATAAACTGATTTAATTATGTATAAATTCAAATAAATATCTAAAGATTATTTTAAATTCATAAATTTTTTGTATAAGTTAATAAATATTTGTATAATGTGATATAATGTATTATAATTTACTATAAATTATAAAAATTTAGCATAAATTATAAAAAATATTAGAATAATTTAATAAAAAATTATATATATTAGTATAAATAAATAAATATTTTAAGAAATGAATTATTATATATTCATAAAACATACTGTAAAATGATATTATTTATTAGAAATTTAAATAAATTATTATTTATACAAATACATTCAGATAAATTTTTATATGTTATTATATATTGAAATAATTTGCTATAAAATAATAATACATATTATAAAAAATTAGAAATTACAACCAATTGATTTAATCACAACTAAATTGATATTAGTTATTATAAATTATAATTAATTAGTATAAATTAATAAAAACTACTATAAAATATTATATATTAGTAATAATTTTTCAGATAATGCTATAAATAAATAATTATTTCTATAAATTGGTATGATTAATATAAATTAATTTATTTTTTCTTAAATTAATATAAATTTATAATAATTATTATAATTAAATATAAATTTTAAATTATTATTATAAAACAATATATAATAGTATAATTTAATATAAATTAATGAAAGTTATTATATATTACAATACATTTAATAATTTTTTTTGCAAATTAATACAATTTAGTATAAATTAGTATAAATTAGTATATTGATTTATAATTTAATTTAAATTGCTTCGTATTAGGATAAATTTTTATAAAATTATATAAATTGTTATAAATTCATATAAATAATTATAAATTACTATAAACACGAATTAATTCATTCCGAACAATTATAACTTACATGAAATTGATTTAATTGGTTATAAATTAATAAAAATAATTATATATTAATTAAAATGAATATAAATTCATAAAAATTAGTGTAAAGTAATATAAATTACTATCATATAGTAAACATTCATAAATATTTATATACAATAGTATAAGTATGTTAATGTTATTATACCAGAGTATACATTACTATAAATTAGTAAAAAATAGTATAACTTTATATAAATTAGTTTGAGATTTTTAAAATTAATAAAAAATATCTACATTAGTATAAATTAATAAAAATTGTTTACATTAGAAAAAATTATTATAAAAGCATATAAATTATGAAAGATCTGTTTTATGTACATGAAAAATAATACAAATTTCTATTATTTTATATAAATTTATATAATTTGATATATATTATCCTAAAATATTAATATTTCCAAAAAAAATTAGAATAGTATTAAGATAATTACATTAAAATTATATAATTTTTTATAAAATAAAAAAATTAGTAAAAATTAATATAGTTTACTTCAAATTGATATAATATTATATAAAATAGAAAAAATTATTATTAATTAATAAATAATATTATATTTGATTTTTTAATTGAAAATATGTATTAATATTTGAAATGAAATATTTTATAAAATTTATTATAAAACATTACTACTAAATAATTTAATGATAAAATTTCATAATATATTATATATAATAAATATATTACTCTAATTTTTTTAAAAAACTGTGAACCTAGAAATTAAAAAACATCTTTTACTATGAGATCATGATTGAATTAATCATTATATATACGAAAATTTATCCTGTATAAATAATATATACATTGAGGTTGTATAAGTATTTATATCATTTACATCATCAAATTGGGAATTTGTTATTGAATGGGAAATTTTTTGGCTATGTTAGATGAATGATTTGATATGATATGTTACATTTAACAATATTTGGGTCTATATTTTTTGTTTTTATTTTATTAATTATTATTTCATTTTTTATCAACATAGTGAACAAAATTTTGAATTAAATACAAATATTTGGTTTCTATAACCATCATAGATAAAAAAATAAATTTGAAATTATGATTATAAATAGGAAATGGACTAATATGGAATTTATGATTAGTAGAAATCTGCTAAGGCGGCCTTATATCATATATTTAATATAATAAAATTTTCATCTAGTATGCAATTTAAATATATTAAATCTGATTTTGTAATTTCTAATTGTTCATTAAATCAAATATTTTTTATGGTTAAATTGTTTTTTCTTCAAGGGAATAAATTTCTGAAAATTATTAATGAGGGAATTTTTTTTCAGATTATGGGACCTTGTTTTCATATGATTAATATATTCTCACACTATTTCATCTTATATTTTATAGAAAATATGTTTTATCTAATTTTCTAACATTTATTCTATAGAGGAATAAATTGGTTTAAAAAGGGAAGACTTGATTTCTTCATGTTAAGAAATTGAGGTATTTTCCATTATCTTGTAGATAATAATGTCTATTTGTTATTTACAATACAAAATAATTGAAGATATAGATTAAATATAATGTTTGTATTATTAAAATCCTATGTCATAATTATGATGATTTTTATTGAAAACATGTTCATCATGTGCATTCATTATTTCCTTTAGTTCATTGTAATATTTGATGGGGCCTTTCAACAGAATGTTTTTATCCTTGCAATCCTTATTAAAGTCACAATTTTTGTTTAAATACTTTTATTACATCATAAACCTGACCTAAATTAATATGGATGACTGAACCATATATGTTTCTTATTACTAATTATAGGATATTTTATAAAGAATATCAAAGCTTATTTGAATCAATAGACAAATGGGTTAATTTTTTATGGAAAGAAAATGTTACTAAATATGATATAGTTATAGGTAATGAAATTATACCAAAACATAGCTTTATTTATAAAATCACCATATTAACACCATATAGTATGTAATTAGGATGGATTAATAATAGTAAAAAATCATATCCATATTGCATGAATAAAAATGTGTTTATCTTATTTTAAATTAAAGGAAGTTCTGTTTTTTTTGTATGTCAAATATAATTTCAACCTAAATATAAAATATTTTAGTTGAATAATTGTAATTTTACATGTGTAAAAATTAAAATAGTGGAACGTACAATATGACCTGAATTATTCATTTAAAACCGATTATTTATTCATTACATCCTACTACTTTTTGATAAAATGTAAAACGATAAAAAATAAATTTTGGTGACAAATCAGAATTGGGAAATGCGACGTGGTTTATCAGATATCCTATACATGTTTGATTTTTTGGTTAATTACATTTTAGATTTAATACATGTTAACATGAATTATTGTGATAAAATATTTTATATGGTGTTTGTATTACCCCAAGAATCCACTATACATTTCTTTTTTAATTATACAATAGCATGCGATGTACGTAGCTCCGAGTCTTACCACATCCACACTATTCAATATATACATTTACAAAGTAGATATGAATAATAATACCAAAATTTTGAGATTTTATCAATTTTATTTTTCAAAATGGTCATATTTTTTGGATTCAGAATATCAAAATTATCATAGGGTGGTTTTTTTTCTATTTTTATGAATGCATTCAAATTTTGATGAATAATTAAAAGCACTACATTGTTGATTAAAACCAACAATTTTTTAAAATAATTATTTATAATTTTTAATATAATTTAATGTCAAAATATATACATAATATTTATATTTTTCCAATTTAATTAATTCGAGTCATTTTATAATAAGATAATATATATATAATTTTATTAAACATTTTAACTTTTTCACCCACCATCTGGGAACATTTGGAAATTTTCATAAAACATAATTTTATCTATTATATAAATTGAATTTCAAAAATACAATATACTAGGTGGTAATTATTATGTAAAATGTTGTTCAATAGGATGAAAACAACTTTTTCCCAACAGCTACTTTTGAATTTTGTTTACCACGATTAATATAAAATAGGGAAATTAAAGGTAAAAAAATATTATAGTAATATCAAATTACCCCAACACATGTCCGATTTCTATTGGATTTGTTTTTTCGAATAAAATATACTTGATGACAAAATTAAGATCCTTTTTTATCCACTTGTATTAGATTATGACATTAATAATATTTTATTTAAAGAAGTGATAAATGTGATACATATAAATTTTAATAACTAAACCATCTTTAATATAAGGTTATACATAATATTAATTAGACTATAAATATAAAATAGAAATATTAAAACAATTCTTACATCATTGTATTTTATTTATAATTTTAGACATTAAATAATTTATTTTATTTATGACCCAATAATTATTTAATAATTACCTAATTAATGAATGATTAAAATATTTGATATTTTAAATATGAAAACAAATAAATTGAAAATTTTAATGCCATAAACAAATTTTCTATGTGAATATGACTTGTTTAGGTTGATTCAATGTAATTTTTCTATGTAATCACGTTTTTATGACTTGTACAAAAAATGTAAATTGTGTCTAAATTTACATAAATGTTTTTTTATATCAAAAACTATTTTATGAAATGATATAATATTACTTAAAATCTAAGATTCCAAAAAAGGACTTTATTTATATTTTATGTTTTATTAATGAAATAATTGTGGTTCTCTTGGAATTTTATAGTAACTAAATTAACCATGCAATATAAACGTACTTGAAGACATGGTAAAAGTTTAAATATTTAACTATGAATTAAATCTAAAAGATAAGGTTAATATAGTGACATAAACTTGTATATAATCTATTAGTTTATTTGATTTTGAACCTTCCTCAACATATCCTATAAATATATCCATTTGAAAGAATAATAAACAGGAAATGATTTTATAATAAATTATTATTTAAAGCTTTTCCTAATGTGCCCCTAAGATATCTTTTAAAAGGCTAATCTGCCTTATCATATATTCAAACAACCAAATCCATTTTATCATCAAAACCCTTCCCAAATCTCATACCAACTCTCTCAATTAATCCTAGATTCCTTCCATTGAACATTAACCATTCTAAACAAAATTTTTGTTAAAATAAATATGAAGAACCTAAAGATGCGGTAATTATTTATCACCTCCTTTGAAGATATTATCTTCTTTAAATTCCTCTTTATTTGTTGTTTCCATACGAAAATAATATCTACAGAAACACATACATATTGGGATTTTATTATAAATATGTTACAACCATATTCATTATTCTATCAATCCTTTGAATAACAATGTCACTAAATGTGTGTACGTATGGCTTACCTTCTCCACATTATAGTATTGTTTGTTATTCAATAATTCATTATTTTGATGGGTAAAATAATGAGCATGATTGATTTAAATAATTAATAAAACATTATATTTATTCTGTATATATAATATATCATACAATTACATATGATTTCACCATCAATAAAATTATATTGTCGCTCGTGCATACGTACGACTACCGTCTCCACTGTGCGATGAGATTTCATTCCCCTCCGTAAACATTCAAGACTAATTTTCATTTGATGAATAATTTTTTTAAGAAATCTATATCATTATTTATGTGAATCAAAAATATCATATCCATAATATTAATGACTTACGTGACAAATTATATAATGGAAAATGAATTAGTAACACCCAAAATAATGATACTACTGAAATATTAATAACAAAAAAATATTATATATTCATATATGATATCATTTTTCTGTATGTGGTTCTTTTATAATTGAATAACACTAATTTTACTATTATATAGGGGGTTAATATATTATTTACTAAAGATAAGTACAATGTAATGGTTAGATTTACAATCTCATTATTATCTGTGGTTATTTATATATAAATATCTAATGAGACTTCTTTTTCATCCAAATCCATGTTTCGAAAAAATTTGATTGAAACCAAATTTAAATTTTCCTAGACAATGGAATTATTTCATGTATACCCTTGTTTTAGTTTTTATAAAATGTTTTGAAAGGAATATTTCTGTCATTTTACAAAAGGGGACCTTTATGACATTTTTAACAATTTAAGGAATGAATGTCTTTATTTACATACATGGCTGGTGCATCTATTTTCCTCCATAATAACACCATTGAAGTTTCCATTACAAGATTATAATAATAATTTCAAAATAAGTGTTATCATTTAAAATAATGTGACTTTTAAAAGATTTTTATGAAGAATGAGATATTTCATCCAAATAGTTTTTAGATTAATTTCATCTATGTCAACATCTATTGTTGGATTTTATGATTAATTGAGGTAGATTTATCATGATAAAATATTATATATTGTATATATAGTGTTATTATTCCTTTGACTATGGATATGATACTTTTATGTCATTGAAGGTCTATGGTTATAGTATTAAACTTTCGTATGTTTGTTTAATACGAATGTTTATGTTATGTTTCACCCCTTTTCATATGAAGAATGCATTGGTAATATTAATTGATGGGTGGGTCCCTCTATTTCCCCTCAATGAATCGGTAGGTTTCATCAGACAATATAGCGTTTTTGCTCAAGGACATGACAATATTTCTATTTGTATTCTTAGAACGAGGCCTTGAATATGTTGTAATGGTGTTTGACATTATGAATTCCATAATTATGTGATTAGATATTGGTTGTACATGTCATTATTCTTCTAGTATAATATCCATTTGAATAAGATAAATGTATTATTTTATCTATCTTCTCATATTATTCTGAATTTTATGTTTAAATGTATTATTTTTTAGTTATATGCAATGTATTAAATATTTATAATTATTTTTTATTGTTTCTGGTATATTATTTTCCTTATTGAGCATCTGAGATCACCCCATTATTATGCTTCATTTTTTCCAGGATGCGTTGAAGAATATCATGACTTTCATGAAGGGATTGGATATGGGATATGATAGTGGTAAAAGGAGACACAATGTTTATTTTTAATTTAGAAATATAATTTAAAACATATATATGTATCTAGTACTTCCAAGGATAATAAATTGATCGATCATTTGTGACATGACCTCTTCTGATCATACCAATGTTATGTAGTAATGCATCGACTCTATTTTATTGTGGTCGAGGCATTAATGTTTGTATTAGAGGATGTTTTGTACAAAACATGGAAACTAGATTTATAATGAAAACTGATTAGAGAACATTACCCTAAAATTAAATTGATGATTACTTTAAAAGAACGTCCAAAAAATTTGGTAATGTAGATATTATGTGGGTTTTACATCAAATAAATACATGTCTACATAATACAAGTGTACATCATTCTGGAACAAATGTACCAATGAGTGAAAACTCTGACAAGGTGTTTGGAGCATGACCCAAGGTATCCTGGTATTTCACAAAAATCAATATTCTGCACCTAGTATAACACTCATGGGGAATATTATTAGGATAATTCACATATAATATAAAAAATATTATAAAGTATTTATGAGTAAACAAATAAAAAATGTATATTTTTTTATAATTATTGATTATATGAATAAACTATTTCCTTTATGTTATGTATTTTACAATTTTTGGAATTATGCATTGTGATTCCTAAAATAATCTAGAGTAGGACATTTTTTTGAAATGGAATATAGTGGAAGGAATGGAAACCATATAAAAGAAGGTAATCCATGTTGGGATTTCCCTCCTATTCCAGATAATTATATTGCATATGGTGATGCAACTAGTTCTCATCAGCTTATAAACATACTAGGAAAACTCACTCTTGTTTTAAATAATAACCTCACACGTATGGTGCACCCTAATCCCCAACGTGGAGTGCCAATGATAGATCTCTTCATGTGAAAAAAAACTAACATTCAAATGTATGAATAATCCATTTGTAGCTAAGAAATGGATATGTTTCATGGGGAAAATATTTCATGCTTTCGGGAGTAGTGAAAGGGAAAATGTTGTCTAGGAAGTTTATCGCATCTCAAGAGATGCAGATCAATGGTCATCATTAATCCAAAACAAAAAGGACAATGATGAAGTATAACAAATGGAATGGAGGGAGTTAATGGTGAATTTCATAAAAAATTACATTCCCTATGAACATCGAGCTGATATAGAATGGTGATTTTTAGTCTGAGGAAAAAGGTGGATTTGAATGGTACAAAGTATGGGGAAAGCATTAATATGATATCAAGGAAACATAATGATAATATAAGTAACCCATGAAGTATGATTGATCAGTTATTATACGTGTTAAAACCATTTATCCATCCAGAAATAATCTAACAATCCTTCTAATCGTAAAAAGATATAGTCTCATATGCTATTAGGACAGAAAATAAAGCCTCTATGTCTTATTAAATTAATGTAAAGAAATAGTAGAAGATATATGTTTTACACTCAAGAAAATTAAATAAGGGGAAGAAGGAAAATGATTAATTTCTATCTTGCAGTAATTGAGGTTAGAAATACCATGTTACATGCATAAATTGGGATGAGAGTTTGTTAAAAGTGTTGAAAAAAGGCCATCAAACTCGTGATTGCAAGGGGAAGAGAGAGACTATTGGTGTTAAATGTTTAAATTTTAATTAAATGTAGTATTATTAAAATAAATCTACAATGCTTTAAGGAAAAAACACTAGAAAAGGACATGGGAGGATGGTGAAGATTTTGAGAACACAACTGCTGATGTTGAAGTTTGGAATGATGTGGTGGCAGTTACATTAATTGAATCCTCAAAATTAGCCAATTATTTATTTGATTATAGATCATCAAATTCTTTAATTTCATCCTAGTTTTCCCATAAAATTAGACACTTCCAATTTTAAATATTAATGGAGTTGTCAGTTAATACATGTAAGGGAAGTATCATTACAACAGTTTTTGGTCAATCAGTTACCATTTTGGCATATGAAAATGCATTATTTGTTGATCATATTTTCATAACCATGATTGAATATTATATAATCATTGGTATGTATTGTATTTGGGTCCCCTAAGAAAATTTTTATTGTAATTACAATGCGTTTACATTATTTCATGATGTTAAGGATTCCCTTATTCGTAGAGCAGAAATATCCCATCCTATTTTCATCTAGATCCACCATAGTTTCTCTACTAAATTCAATTATTTTGGAGGAAGGGAGTGACATAATTTTGGGCGAGGAAAGGAATGTAAAACTATATTCTGTACCTATTGTCAAAAAATGTGTTGATGTGTTTCCAGACGATTTACTTGTACATACTGTAGAATGGGAAATTGAGTTTTCCATTGAATTAATTCCTGGTTCAAGGCCTACATCGAAGAGACAATATAAAAGGATTCCTATGTAATTAGTTTAAATAAAAAACAAATAGGGGTATTTATTAATAAAATATTTATTTGCCCAATTGTTTCTCTGGGGGGAGCAATTATTTTTTTATTAAGAATAACGATGGATCTTTGAGGTTGTTCATTGATTACAGGGAGACAACTCCTATAACAATACAGATTAAGTATCCCATACCATATATTGATGAATTATTAGATCAGCACCATTGAGATCAATATTTTTCCAATATTGACCTTGGATATGAAGATCATTATTTTTTCATGATTAATTTAGAGTTTCCAAAGAGGGAATTTCGAAGTAGGTATGAGCATTATGAGTTTACAATAATGCCTTTTGGACAGACTAATGAACCATCTACTTTCCTATATCAAATGATTATAGTTTTCAATGAATATCATGTTTACATTGTAGTGGTATTTATTAATTATATCATGGGAAACTCTAAAAGCTACGAAAATCATTAAAATCACATGCGCACTATTATAAAAAACATAGAATAAATGAATTATATGGGATGTTTTGAAATTGTGAATTCAAGTGTCAAGATATTTATTTTAATTTCCATATTTTCTTTAAGAAAGGAATCTATGTTCATTTATCAAATGAAAGGGAAATCCATGAATGACCAACTCTGACAATTATAACTTAGGTACACAGTTTTATTGGTTTTGGAGGTTACTATAGGTGTTTCGCCCAGAATTTTTCCCGATTAGCTAACACATTGTCCAAGATCACGCGTAAAGGTGTATTTTTTTGGAAACAATAGTGTGGAGATGGTTTTGAAGAATTCAAGAGAATAATATCAAATGATCCTATCTTGAATCTACCATCAGGGAATGATTGGTTTGTTATTTAAAGTAATTCTTCATAGAAATGACATGGTTGTGTCCTTATGCATAATGATAGAATTATTTCTTATGCATCAAGGAAACTAAAAATTAAGGAAAAAAATGATCCGAATCATGCTATTGAGTTAGAAGATATAATATTTTCTCTGATGATATGTAGACACTCTCACTATGGTGAAAAATGTGAGATCTATACTGATAAAAAGCATCTAATGTAAATTTTATCACAAACATTACTCAACATTAGGCAAATGTGACTTCTGGAACAACTCAATGATTATGATTAGATAATTAACTTCCACCTAGATAAAGAAAAGAAGGTGGAAAATTATTTGTGTTGAAAGGATCTTGGAATTATGAATATGATAAGAGTTCAAAGATGTCATATCATCATGGATCTAATAATGATGGATATCGTAATAATCATGGAAGGTGAAAAATACATAACTTTTCAAATTGTTTCCAAAGAATATTTAATAGAAAGGACAGAAATCTCTCAGAACAATTATGAGGATTTTCAAAAGAAAATTAATTTTGGGAATGATGGGATATTGGTAGATGTCGTATATGAAAATGTAATTTTGAAATTTTTGGAAGAGGCTTTTTTTCCCAGATATACCTGATCTAAAAAAGGAATTTTTGGACGATTCTCATAGCTCCAATTTCTATATACACCCCAGTTTCACTACGATCCATATATAATTTTCGGAACATTTATTGTGTGGAAAAATTATGTGGGAGAGTTTGTGATTATGTGTCATGATCTACGGTTTATCAACATGTGGTGGATGGAAGACAACATCGTGTTGGAGTCATACAACCTCTTCCCATACGTGAGTGTAAATGGGATGATATTAAGATGGAATTTTTAATGGGGCTACAAAGTATACATACAAAGAATGATGGAATACGGGTCATTGTCGATCAACTTACTATGCTAGAAAATTTTCATGATGTAAGAGAATATTTTACAACTTGAACATTAAGAAAGACTATATATTAATTATGTTGTAAGACATCATGGTGTACCCCTATCAATTTTTTATGATCGTAGTCCCCATTTGAAATCATGATTCGAGAAATGTATTTATAAATCCTTGGATAATGGAAATTGTTATACCGTTGTCTATAACCCTAACATTTATGCTCAATCAAAAAGGACTATTAAAACCATATTAAAAATGTTGAGATCTTTCTCACGTGAACATCAAGGTTTGTGGGATCATTGTTTACCTCGAGTTAAATTTTCCTATATCAATGGATTCCATTAATGTATTCATATGGAACCATATGCAGTGTTATATTGAATGATATTTCACACACTAACTTGTTTGGATGATGATGGTGAAAGAAGTTATTTGGGCCCCAAAAATGTTGAATAAAAAATGGAATGTTTGAAGATTACCCAAACCCACATCAAAGTAGATAAATGTATGAAAAAGTGTTATGCCTATAACAGAAGGAGGGATTATAAATTTCATGTAGGAGATAATTTATTCATGAAGGAATCACCATGGAAGGGTGTTATACGATTTGATAAGAAGGATAATGTATGTCCCATGTACATCATCCCTTTTGAAATACTAGAATGAATTTTATTTGTATCATACCCTTTGGAAACACTTCCATATCTCTCCAAAGATAATGATGTGTTCCATGTATCACTGTTGAGAAAATTCAAGCATGACCAAATGGATGTACACACCTATAAATAAATAGAACTCAAACCAAATAATTCTTATTGTGAAGAGCATGTCATGAATCTTGATACCAGCGAACAAGTGTTGAGAAATTGGATGACTCATTTCATAAATGTCCTTTGGAGAAACCCTAAAATGGAAGAGGAAATGTGGGAATCTAAGGGACATATGATGAAGGACCACCATAATAATTATATGTTGAAATATTTTAGAAATTTCATGGACAAAATTGTGTTGAGGGATGAATGTAACACCATAAGCATCAACATTATACTTCTCATTTAATATTAAAATAGGTTGTAATGTACGGATCTCTGAGTTCGAGAACATCCCAACCAATCAAACATGTTGTTTAAAACTTAGTTATTACAAGTAATAACAACTATTTGATATTTTATGTTTTTTTTAAACAGACTTCATTTTTGGATTCAGAATATAAAAATTAGCTTACAGTTAATTTTTTCCATCTTTTTGAAAATTTATAATTTTTGATGAAAAATGAAAACACTACATTATTGTTTAAAAACAAAATTTTATTTAAATAGTTATTTATAGATTTAAATTTATATTAATTTATAAATAAATACATAATACATTAATTATTAGAATTTAGTTCATTGGAGTTAATTTATAATAAGATTAGATATATCAAATTTTATTGAAATTTTTATCATTTTAACCTCAGTACTGTGCACATTGGGAAATTTTAATAAAACATAATTTATCGCTTTTTTGAATTGAATTTCAAAAATATAACAGACACATTGGTAATCAGCAAGTAAAATTTGGTTCAATGGGATGGATTTCTTTTGCTAATAGTATCTTTTGAATTTTATTTATTACAGTTAATGAAAAAAAAATTAAATAATTGAAAAAATAATAATATAAAAATATCAAAATCTCCCAAAAAATGCCCTAAATATATTAGATACCTATTTTTCGACCAATATATACCTTATTACCAATGTAAGATACTATTTGATCTATTTGGGATAGATTAGGACATTTATAATATTTTATTTAAAGAAAAGTTAAAAGTGTTAAATTCATATTTTGATAACTAATACATTTGTAATATAGAGATATTATTAAGATAAATTTGACAATAAATTCTAACTACAAATATATCATTATTTAATATATCATAGTCTTTTTGTTATAATTTGTAGACATTAAATAATTTAATTTATTTAAGACACAATAATGAATTAGTAATTACCTTAAAAACTAATGATTAAAATAATTGATTTTAAAAATTTTAAAATAAATTAAAATTGAATCTTTTGATACCATACACGAATTTTATATTTTAATATGACATATTAGGGTTTATTCAGTTTAATTTTTTCTTAGTAATCATGTTTTTTTGACGTTCACAAAAACCAGATACTAAATAGTGTCAAAATTGACATAATTTATTTTTAAAAACAAATACTATTTTATTAAATGAAATAAAATTCATCTAAATCTATGATTTATCCAAAAGACATAATTAATGATAGATATGTCAATAATGAACCACTTTAGGTTCTCTTGTAATTTTATTGTTACTATATTATCCATGTAGTATAAAAATACAAAAAGACATGATAAAATTTAAATTATTTTTCTTAGAGTTAAATCTGAAAGATACAGTTCATATAGTGATATAAAATTGTCTAAAACCTGTTGGTTGAGTTTATTTTGAGCTATCAAATTATCATCCTTGAAATAAATACGTTCTTAGAAAATAGAAATAGAAAATTATTTTATAATAAATTCATATTCCAAGGTTTTCCTAAAGTGCCCCTCACCTCTCATATATATGGGTACTTCCCCTTCTATTAAATTCACACTTAAAAGCCATTTGGATCACCGAAGACCTTCCCAAAAATCCCCCCTACTACCATGAATTTATCATAGAGGCACTTAATTGATCATAAAGACATCCTAAGGATCCCTTATGTTCAAATAAAAAGTAATCACCCGAAGAAAAGATAATTCTTTCATCACCTATTTTAATGATTATTTATTCATCCACTTCATGTTTCATTATTGTTTCCATCAGAAAATATTAAATCTGGTATCTTATACATGATTTGATGTAATTATAAATATGGAAGAACAATATTTATTATTAAATACATCCTATGAATGACTGAGTCACTATACATGTGTAAGTACTGTTTTCCCTCTCCACATTGTGGTGTAGATTGTTATTCAACACCTCATTTTATGGATGGGTATAATAATGAGTATAATTAATTTAAATAATTAATATAAAATTTTAAATATTCTATATATATAATATACCATCCAATTACACAATATTTCACCATCAATAGAATGATATTGTCATTTGTGCGTACATGTGTCTTACCGTGTCAACATCACGATGAGATTTCATTCCCCACCATAACCATTAATGAATAATGTTAATTTGATGAATAAAAAAATAAATTTTACAAACATAATTTCATTATATATATGAATCAGATACATCTAATCCATAACAAACATGAGTTACCTAACAAAACATATAAAGGAAAATGAATCGGTGATACCCAAAACAAGAATACTTGTAAAATATTATAAACAAAGAAATATTATAGGATCATATTTGATATCATATTTATGTATATGTTTCTTGTATAATTTAATAAAATTTATTTAACTATTATAAATAAGGTTATCATACCCACTACTATTTAAAAGTACATGGTAAGTGTTAATTTTACATTCACTTTATTATTTGATGTTGTTTATAGATAAGTTTCTACTGAGACATATTTATCCTTTAAATCCATGTTTTATAATGATATTTTTCAATACATTCCTACTATTTCATATAATGTGGGTTTAGTCATTTATACAATTGTTTTTCTTTTTATAAAATGTTTTGAATGGAATCATTCCGTCATTTTCCAAAGGAGGTCCTTTTTGACCTTTTCGAAAAATTTAAAAAAAATGTTTTTATCATATATAGCGGGTGCAACGATTTGACGCCGTTATAACACCTTTAAAGGGTAAATTTCACGATTATAAAAATATTTTCATAATATATTTTTTCTTTTAATATTATTTAACTTTTAAATGATTTTTATGTAGAAATATATATTTTTCCCAACTAGTTTTTGAATTTATTTCAACTATGTAAAAATATATTATTTGATTTTAGTTTTAATTGAAGTTGATTTATTATGATATATTATTCTATATTGTATTCAATGTTTTATAATCTCATTGATTGTGGATGTTCTATTTAAATGTGATTCACTGGTAATATATAATGTATTTACATTCATAAGCTAGTTTAATATGAATGTTTATGCAATGTTTTACCCCTTTTCATATGAGGAAAGTATTGGAAATAGTAAGTGATGCTATGGTCCCGATATACAACCTCGTTGCACCAATAGTTCTTATTAGTCAAACTAGTGTCATGGCCCAAGGGAATGATAATATTATTAATTGTAATCTTTTCACGAGGCTTTGACTATATGGTTATGATGTTAGATATTATGTATTAAATCATTATGAGAACAAATATTGATATTAAAAGTGATTATAGGTCTAGCATAATATCCATGTTAATAAATAAATGGAATTATTTTATTTATATTTTCAATATTATGCTGATGTTTATGTTTAATAGTCTTGTGAATTAGTATTTTACATTGGATTAAATGTTTTTGCATAATTTTTATAGTTTCTGCTATATTATTATCCTTACTGATCATCTGAGCTCACCTCTATTTAATGATTAATATTTCATAGAATGCGAAAAAGTTTACTATCACTGACCTATAGGGATATGGTAAGGGATGTGACTGTTTTCGAAGGACTCAAAGTGTTTCTTTTTCATTTCATAATGTAATGTAAAATTTCTTTAGGTTTCTAGTTCTCCCACGGCTCCAAAGATGATATTTCATTATGGAAATGACCTCTTATGATCATGAAAATGTTATATAATAATGCACTGACTCTGGGTAACTAGGTTCAAGGATTTATATTGTTCTAAGAACCCGAAATGTATAATTATATTGTAATGGAACTGTTAAATATTTCCCAAATCTAGAAGAATCCTAAACATGAGTTCATCAAAAAATAAAATTTCAATAATTAAGTCATCCAAAACAATATTTTCTATTTATAATGAAATTTAGTTATTTTTATCTTTATTGATAAAATATTTGAGGATACATGATGACTATGCTTTTAATTTTCCTTATTCCTCTATAAATGGACATATATCTAGGTAATAATGTAATTATTTTCATGTAATCATGAATATATTTTGACAAATTTTCCTCATAAGGGTGATGAATTCGTATATATGGTTTTTGGTTACTAAAATATAAAATTCATTTGTGTATTTTTTTTCAAAATAGAAGACAATGATAAAATAGTACAAAATTAAATTCTAATAATTTTATATAAATTGGAGGAATTATTTCTTCTAGGATTGTTTTACACATTGAATTATTTAATATTGAATTTTCCATATGATGATAAATTTGGAGTACAAATAAAAAATGATGGATGTTCCCATAAATGATATGTATGAAATTATTAAAGTAGAAGGTACATAAAAAGTCACTAGATGAAGGTCTAATTTCAAAATATTATATAAAAGAGGACATTTTAGTCTTATTATATTACTATTTTATATATTAATTTCCTATAAAACATAATTGAATGGTTCACTATGAATTTATTTTGTGGATGTCATAAAAACCAATTTATTATGTCTTTTCATCCATATCATGGTATTTTGTCATCCTGAATGATGGATTTCAAATGAAAAACTGTATAAATCTCACTCATATTCCCTAATAAATTGTGATGATATGACAAGACTTGAGTAGTAATTACTACATTTTTTTTATTATTTTTTAAAATATATTTTAATTTAAATATTTAGAAATTATTTTTTAGATTATATAATGATCATATGAGAATACAATTTCACATAAATTACCACTACTACTCTTCATGAATGTCGACAACATAATTTACCCTATTGTTTCAAATGGTTGGAATATTAAATGTTTTATGGTAAAACATATAAAATCATAATGTTTTTTTATATATTATATATTTATATATTTTTTGTTAATCTGGATGTCAAAAAAACAAAAAGGCATTGAAATTTGATTATATAAAATTATTTATACACAATTTAAATTGGTCAAATATTATTATTCTTACATGGTAAAGTGATTCTGATTTAACATACCCACATATTGGGAATAAAAAAATCAATGTATAATTTGATTTAAATATATAAACACAATGAATGTGATGTTAACTATAATGGCATGCTAGGTGAAAAGATTGAGTTATGTCATATAGGGTAAATTACATAACAATGTTTAAATTTTAGTTGTTTGATACAAATAAAGGGTTGTCTGTTCATCCATGACATATAATCATTGATATTAAATATAAAGGTTTTATTAAATTAAATGAATCATTTTTTTCATAACAAGTGCATCATATTTAATATAAAAAATTATATTCATTATCATGATATTTAAATTCCTAGTGGTGCGTAATTAAAATGAAATATTATTAATTTGAAGAAACAAATATGGGTTTTTTATGTGGAAAATATTGTAATTTTTCACGAAACATTGATGAATATATATTTTAATCAATGAGATAGAGATGTCAATGATTATACACCACAATAATGGGTTTATAGTGTTGATAATGATGGTCATGTGACTATTTACTTTCATATTAGACGAGATGAGAAAATTGAAGACCATATTGAAATTGATAATTTTGTAGACGAAGATGAAAAAATTAAAACTAATGAAATAGATTATAATGATTAAAAATGATTAATTATTTAATTTCAATAAAAAATAATAGTATTTATTTTTATATAGATATATTAATATTTATTGTAGGTTACATTATTCTCAACTATTTTCATTTTAAAAAAGGATTAATAGTTTTTAAATTATTTATAATTATTATAGATTACAGACTTTTCTATAAATATAATTATATGTTTAAGATGAATATTGGAATCTATGATGACATTATTTATATATTTACTAATATTTAACACATATTTATGATAATCTATATTTTATAGTTGAGAATGTAGACATGACATTAGATGCTAGGAGGTGTTGGGGCCATGTGTGATAAAGGATACAAGATCCCATTCTAAATAAATATTCATCCCCTTATAGAGATCTTTAATGGAGGATGTATTTTTAAATAAAAATTTTATTAACTTTTTATTTTATTTATCAAATTTATTAATTATTTCAATAATTAATATTATTTACATAATTTTTCAATTCTCTTTTTGGGTAATTCTACTGCTATTTTGATTTTTGATTACTACTTCATTGGATTCTTTAGAATATGTTCCTACATAGTTATGTCATAATGTATCATTAAAATATCAGCACAGATAAATATATAGGTTTTTTAATTTAAATTTCTATAAATTTTTTATTACTGTACTATTAAATATTTTCAATGTTTATTGAATCTAGTTGATGAGATAATGATACCCACTATTTTGGAGTTATGTGAGTCTTGCATGTGTAATCATTTCATTCAGTTTTTACACGTCCATTAAAGGGCAACTATGTAGATACATGCTTCTTCTATATTTCATTAGTTGTGTAGGAATCATACCTTAATTATATGCACACATAGTCTTGGGATATATTTTTTATATAATATATATGATATAATTTCAATAGGTTATTTGATATTAATCAATAGAATCATTGGAGATAGGATGTCACAAATATAGATGGTAGTTAACATATCAGTATACATTAACAATTTTTTTGTAATATTACTTATATGTGTTTATTCTTAATTCAAAATGTCCATAAATATTTTATGACATTTTTTATCCAATCCTTACAGGGATTTATGTGTATAATAATATATACACTGATATTAGTAATTGAGATATTATAGTTAATAGATAGTGATATTTTGTGCTTAATATTATTTCTAGTTTTTTAAAATTATTTCTAGTTTTTTAAAATTATCATAAAATAATTTTTTAATATTATTAAATTCTATATATACGGTCAGAGGATATATAAGAGATAACAGTTTCTTAGATGTGAGAGAGTCGGGATGAGAGGGATGATAGGGGAGAGGCAATTATTGGCTCATTTTATGATGTGGTAGCTTGGTTTCCTATGATGAAGAAAGGTCTTCAAGAATGTTGGGTGATTAGTGTAGGATTAAATACGACCCTGACTAGTAAATGTTGCACACAAGTGATGGCATCATATGGGTCGAAGGGGTATTATCTATGTATTCATCATTTTCTATGGTAGATTATGAGATAATACTATGATATTAGAATGATTTAATACAGAGATTTATTAGAGACTAGGAAGAGCATCACTAACAGTGTGATGAGTAGTAATGGCAGTAGGAATAGTAGTAGCAATAATGGGATAAGAAACAAGAGGAAATTATAACTTATATTTTCCCTTAAACTCATGGTTTAGGTTTGGAGTTAACTCGATCTGGTCAACATAATCCCCCACCCCCTTAGGGAAATTATTTTTTGATTAATATATTATATTTTATGTAAAATATTTTATGTAATCTTATAATGAATATTTGTTTCATGTTTTTTGATTTTATTGTTTTTAATAAAGTATTTTTTTCATTTTGTTTCTATTTAATTGGTATTTGTTCACTAATAATCATATAAAATACATTTTTTTATCAAATTTCAATCGAATTGCATATATAATTTTGTGATAGGATTAAGATTCCACATCCAAAAAATGAATTTCTGACAGAAAATGAATTCCATCACAAAAAATATTGATCAATTATTTTTCATGTTGAAAAAATAAAATATCATAAAATATACCCCTATATGGCCAATTTTAATATTCCGTCGCAACTAATATCTTTTACACTACTCCTTTCAACAACAAAATATTTTTTATAAAATTAAATAATAAATATACGATAAAATTTAATCTAATTTAATGCAATGTAATTGTTAGGAATATTATGATAATGATGATTAAGGAATGTTCATGGGGTGTAAAAATGAGTATAATTATCATCAAGGGATTTTTTATGGTTCAGTTATCCCCTGGTTTCATTTTCAATGTGAATATGTTTGTTTCTAGGAGAGAACACGGGCATTGGATACAAAATGTTCTCTCAATACCTCAAGTTAGTAGATATTTTATTTTTTTCTTATTGAGATAATGTTTTTGATCTTATACTAATATATTATAATTAATTACATCATTTTTAATAATTTTTTAGGATATTTTCATTGATTTATAATTGTGTTTCTTTGTCCATGATATAGAAAGGCCCACGATAGCTATCTCATGTGGTGGTTTTTTGGACCCCTTTCCCTTTTCATTCTAGGATCAAATTATCTTCTATCGTATGAGAGTTGTTTGGGATGTATCTTATGTAATGTATTAGTATTATGAAAAACCTTCCTATATATTACCAAGTTTCCTATAGGTGTCGCTATACTTCTTAGATTATTTTCACCAATTAAATTTACAAGGATTAAATCATGCACACATTACTGATTGAGTCGTCCATCTATTTTTTTGTTGTCACATGTTACATGATTCAGTTTAATATTACATCATGTGATCAGTCAATTGTTCTTACTGTCGATGAGTCCCTTAGTTTAGTGTATTATTTTATTCTTGTGGTTGGTTTTTTTCTAATTTTATATCATTTGTTCATATAGTTGATCGATTGCATTATATAATTGATCAATAAAATCATGTGGGTACAGAACATTTAATATAGTTGATTCATTTCTTCATACAGTCATTCATTATTGTATCTTTACTATCAATGGTTCAACACTTTGTACTGTCACTCAAAAATTTTACAAAAAGTAACGAATTTCAAAATACTCATCTTCTTATATAATATGGAAAATAAATATTTTAATGAAATATATAGGATTTTAGGATTAAACTAATGTTTTTGAATATATTTTGAGATTATAAAAATGACTATATTAACTACATGATATCCAAGGATTTAAATAGATATTAAATGGGTCTTTAGGATAGATTGTAATGAATTTTATTTAATTTTTAATGATATAAAATGTAGACGACATTATTATTTTTAGTGTTCATTGAGGATTTGAATAAATCATCTTATACATCACATTTCATCATCTATATTATATAGTATTGCACGAAATTTTATGTGGGTGTCTGTCCCTCTCTATTATAATATTTTTCGACATATTTCTAATGAATTCGATGAGGCCCTCACCATTAAGATATTCAGGATGGGAAGTATCTTCCACTTCCCTTTTTTTTGGATCAACGTAAATTGGATTCCATATCCACATAGGGGATCAATATTCTCACTTCCATTTATGAATCTATTCTATTATAATTTTTTTCAAATGTTTTGGTAGTATAGATTATATATTTAATATGATAAAATGATTAAATTTAATTGTAGGGGAATGGTGTACAATCATTGATATATTAATTTTCTTGTTGTTACAAATTATGTTAACTTGAAATTCCGTACCTATTATGACATGCATATTATGGATGTTATGAATTGTTAAATACCTATTGTTGATTGATAAAATCTTACAATGGATAATAATTTCAACTGACCCTTCATTAAATTCCTAATACACTTGTTACGCTAAGAATCAGTTTCAAGTTTACATATAGAACTATGTTAAAATAAATATTCATGAGAAGATGATTTAATGGTAAATTACTATGTAAATTAAATATTGTAATTTAACTGAAGGGGAAAATATTTTTTTGTGCTTCAAGTGTACTTTTTTGTTATCATTATGGTTGTGTGGGATATGATGGGTTATATGGTGATGTTTGTGATTGATCTGACTATGGGATGTTCTTTTTGTAGTGGATGTTTTTTGGTTTATATGTTGACAATATGGTGTGATGGATGGGTTATGGTGTTGGTTAGTGGAAGTTTTAGTTGTTATTTTTGTGGTAATAATGGGTTATTTTTGGGTTTCTTTATTTTAATAGACTTTTAGATTTGGAAAATGAAACTATCGAGGATTAACTAAAAACTAATTAGGCTGGAAAATTAAATAAATTTAGATTTAATTCAGTGATGGTAAATGAATTAATAAATTATATGTTAACAACGTTGTTGGATATAAAGGAGAGTACATGATGGTTAAGGATACAATGCATTTTAAATAAATATGGGATTAAATTCCATAATGAATGAATGGTGGCTGTTAAGGAATTAATCTAGAAAATGTGAAGGATGTGGATGAAAATAAAAGAACTGAGGGATTGGTGTGGTTTTTTTTGGTGATATTCCTCTAGTTGTAATATTTATATGGTAAAATTGTTATAATATTATTTTTAGAAAATGAAGATGATGATGTATTGATGTGAAAACATTATACCTGGATTTTATTATGTTTATGTGTCTGTGTGAGTTTGTAAATATAAATATATATATACCTTTTTTTCTATGTTATTTAATTATTATCACCACCCTACTCAAGTGTTATGTACTAGTGTCTAAAATGTTTATGGTTATTTTCACTATTATATAGAATGTTGATGTAAATAGATGGTCAACTACACCCTATTATCCACTCTCCCTTCAACAGTAGTATGTGGTTATGATACCTATTTGGAGGATAGTACTAACCAAGGATGGTACAGTGGTTACATGACCATGGATGATAGGATACAGTATGTGTTAAGGGACATGTATTGAAAGACATGGGCCCAAGGTTGATTACCTTAACATTCATGATGCCTTACCACCCATACATGCAGTTGAGGTTCCATGTGTAATGATGAATATGGTGATGTGGTATAATAATTTCATAAGTTTATAGAGTTTGATGTTAGTACTATATTATAACACCCCAAATCAAACAACTTATTTTGATCATGATTCCACATGACCACATGCGTGTCTCTCTATATGAAAGAAGATATCAAATCGAAACAAGGTTCTGAGTCCATCAGTGGATATACTATAACATCACTATAATAACATCAAATAAATAATAAATAATAAATAATAAATAAGATAATAAATTTTCAGTGGAAACATGCATAAAATAATAAATGGAATACGTTTAAATCAAATATATAAGCATCTCAAAGGTAATATCATATTCATTGTATAATTTATATGCTAAATAAAATATAGGGAGATTCTTTTAGAATCCATCAATATCTTACCACTTCTATATGCTCATTTTATCAGCTATCCACCATATGTCTCTTTTCCATCATCAAATTCCACGATAAATCTAGAAATTCACTATAGTTTTAGAGTAGGGTGTTAGTAAAAGACTTAATCGGAAACCACCAATTCATCATTAGCTCATTGGGTCCATTTAATAAATTCAATTCCATGAATGAAATAAATAAATAGCAGATATAATAATTTACAACCCAAAAATGAGCAATTCTGTGCAAAACAAGCACATACTAACCCCAGTAAATATGTGAATTAGATCCACATTGGAATTATAGTCATGATTTTATAAGGTTAAAAACGAACATAATGGTTTTTACATTATCACTTGGAATCCACATGGCATAGAGTGGGAATAATACTCTAGATCCCAAAGACATCGTGTTCATGTACTGCATAGAATCCAAAAGGTATTGAGTGTGGGAACATTCCATTGGAGTCATCAAAGGCTTGGAGTCTCACCTATAATTTCATGACCTAATCCATGCAGGCTTGACTACCTTGTAGTATGATTTGTGTGACACGCATTATCCTACCACCAATAGACTAGGGTCTTTTGACCAGCACCAATTAGGCATATGAGAACAATGGGAAGCATTTTCCTATGTTTTATGTACAGACACACACACACACATACCCAAATACACATAAAATGATGAATGTTAAAATAAAATAGATAAAAATATTGAATTAAAACATGATATCAAAAGTTAGAGTCCTACAAAATACAAAAAATGAGAAGGGCCAAATACAATCCTGATAAACTATAAAATATTCTACCTAGCTAAAAATGAATGGCACTAATCTCAAATATATAAATTTGAATGAATTACAGTATAAATATCTTAATTATTCTCTTCATACATTGGGTCTACTTAGGACTCCATTTATTTCATTTCATCTACTTTAGATAAGAAATGTTTAGACAATGTTAATGTAGAGGTTTGTTTTACAATACCCCGGAGGACAACCTGAAATTACTAAAAATAAAACATTAAGAGAGAAGTCAACTCATAATTAAAAAGTCATTTCAAATAGAAAAGGATAATTATAAAAAGGTCACTAAATATACTCCTGTTATAAATTATTTATTATGTTAAATCCACAACCAAAAAATAGGACTATGATTATGCACGAGGTTTCAAGGAACAACTCATTCATGAGAACTCACTACATGTATCTGATAAAACTGATGAAAATAATTAGATATTTCATGATCACAATGGCATTAAATGGATATGTAAATGTTGTTAATCATAATATCATTATATGTATATGGGTTTTCTCAATCAGGGCCTATGAAATTATGACACTTGTCCTCAAATAACCCACTAAGTAGGTGGTCGAACGCTAGGGTATGATGGTTTTAACGATTCATAGAACCCCACTTAGGTTAGAATATGTTGATAGATGATCAATTCCCAATCCATAATAATGGGATACTTCACTCTATCCATTTTTAATATCAAATAGGTAATCCCATCCTATGCTCAGGATATGATGCTTCCATTGACCCTAATAGGGATGGACCAAGGGAATGCAACAAAGGGATACTGGAATACACAGAAGATATTGAGGCCTCAAACTACTCTCGAGACTGCACATGACATGTATATTGTTATACAATGAATTTCATGGCTTCCCTATGGCTTAATGTATAATCGACCCATTCACAAATACAGTGGGTCATGCTTGTGTACTATAGTCAAGCTCTTGTACCAAGTCATGGCGTGGTATAATCATTTCCGAATAAAGGATCGCACACATGTACTCTATCTATTACCCTCTACCTTTCTATATTCATTATCATGTACCACATGGGTATATTTCACATCACTAGACCTGGGTCACCCTACATGTGGTAGGTCCCACAATATGATTGATATTTATATTCTTCTAAAACCTATGATTCAGAAACCAGAGGACAACATGACGTGTCTTCATCATACATTACACCACTTATGTCTATAACATATATGACCACTATATTCCCATGAATTTTTTTATGTCCCATCTTTCTATTATATAGCACAAATCTCACCCATGAAACTTATATATGGGTTGACTGAAAAATATAGTTGTTGAGGGATGATTTCTATCCACAAAACCCAAATTCGAATAACCTTCTATCCTACGATGTCAATACAGCATTTCCAAACTATGTATGTAAATCATGATTATATTCTAATCATGACCATCTATTTTCATTTTCAATTCTTGATCGGACCATTCCTCATGAATATCAACATATGATATTGATATTTTAGGGTAAATAATGATTATACAATGAGAAACCAGCTGGTTATTATGAAACCACCTCCCAAAATAAAATTTGAATATGAACATGTAAAGAACGATGAAAGTGACCCATAAATAAATAATATGAGTAATTACCCTTTGTCATTTCTGGTGTTTATATTAATTTTTTGATGTTTATATGATGAATTAATAATAAATAATCTATATAAATCAATATTAAAAATTTTAATACAGCCAATTACATGAGAATTAAATTTTTAGTGGATAAATTCAAGATTGGGTTTTGAAAAAATATGGTATTAAAGAACCATAAACAATTACATACATTGATTATAGATTAATCACTAATAATGAGAAACTTCATTTGGTTTTCATTGATGAAATATGTGAACTCGTTTTTTTATGAAAAACTCATGGCACATTGATCATTCACCCATGATCAAATCATTTTTTCCAATAGTTACATTCCATGATATCCCACTATATCCCATGAATTAGGCATCAAACCCTCATATTTTTTTTAACTATTTTTAAATAGATGTTAATCTTTGTTGTGATAATGAGTAAAATAAATAAATAAATAAATAAATATATTATATTATTTGACCCTGTGATAACCCTTTAACAAAACGCCAAACACAAACCATGTGTATGTTGTTCTTAGGGAAAAATCAGAATTATTAATTTGATAGAAGTTTGATATTTCCTATATGATACTCTAGTCAATATTTATTACATTATTTCATAAAAACCATTCATTTGTGATAAAATTTATATAATATTATTATTATATCAATATCAAGACTCCATGATTCCAAGATCCCCATACCAAATTAGTTCAAAGCCTAATAAATAATCGATTAAATTCTCAATTCTTTGAAAATAAAGAAATAGAGTAATTATTTTCTCTCCAACTAAGGTATTTTCGTCCCCAAAACAATATAATACAACTCAAAAAATATGATGGTAATGATCTCACATATAGTTTACCCGCTTCCAATTTCTCTCTAGAAGAATATCATGCCACCACCAGACATGAATTTTGTGAACAAATCACCAATGAATGTTATTCTTCTTATGACCCTTGATCTCCACTATATATGACTAAGAGGTACCTACATCCCCTATTTCATGATTTCCTCAGTTGATAACATGTGATGGGTCATGAACATACCTCCTTAGATGAAACACATTAATGTTATTATAATGCCCCAGCCTTAAACCTTACTTAATATTGAATTAAATGAATAATTCACATTGAGGATATTTTCATGGTTTATAGTTTTAGAGAATTACGACATAACTATTACATCTGAAAATATTATAATGTAGACACTTCTACTATGTTTCCATAAAATAAAAACTCTTAAAAAGAAACATTTTTGGTTCCATCTTTTAGATAGCATGTCATTCCCTTGATCCCATCCTTGACCCTATTCTGCATTAAGTCCTGTAAAAAACATTTCAAAAAAACATGGGGTGAGCATAAAAAGCTCATTATGGGATACAAAAAGAATGAAAACTGTTAGTTTTTCAAAACAACAAGTAAACCATGTATACTTTATCAAAGTAATAATTTTCACCTTTATGAAGTATTAAAAAAACTCTTTAATGAATAAAAGATCATTACATACCCTTTTCTAACCAAAAGATTACCATAAAACCCATATAAAGAACACATAACATAAAAAGGTAACTTGGGACATAAACATACTTAAATGGAATAACCATACGGTCAGCTTCCACACATACTTAATGGAATAGCCATACAGCTGACTTCCATACCCAATGCATTGGAGGTTATAACGTAACCACCCATCCTGCTATTCCTGGCACCACCCGTCATATGGTTTATCACTTAACCACCTATAAAATTTCCATGTACAATAATTACACATAAAATATTGAAAATATAATCATTTCAATGATAACATTTCATTTTCAATCACAATAAGTAATTCCATGATATTGAATTAATCAATCCATTTTGAAAACCCATTTAAAAGAGATTTTTGAATCAAAGTGTCCCAAACCACATGGATGATTTTAATGGAATTATAATTTTAATACATTAATGTCCATATAAATAAATACTAAAAACCATATTTAAAACATGGTCATTGAAGATAAAGATTTTGAATAATGAATCTTTAAAACATTTAAAACAATATTTTTGTTAAAAGTTTTTATGAAAATGAGAGTCTCTAGAATACAAATAATTGTGGAATAACATGTAATATGAGATTTATAATATCATGGGAATAAAGGGATTCATGATATAATATGTCAAAGGACAGTATACACACCATATAAGAGTGAATTGGTGCATAACAACAATGAAGTCTCAATGGAAATGTAAATTGAGATGAAATACATTATAAAGATGGTATCCTTAAATTAAGGATAAATCAATCACATAATTATGTGTGAGAAATATAAACACACCCAATATAAGTGGATATTAAGTGTGAAACAATCATAGTTCATTCATACATAATCTTGGAAAAACAAAACCAATGACATAGATATTTAACTCAATGAAATGAGATTGAGTTATGATTTCCCATACAAGTTCATAAAAATTTATCAATGAGATGATTATGTGTAGAAATAATATATCCACAAAAAGGTTTTTGGAAAATAAAACATAGAGATTCAACACATAATCATGGCATTATAAAATCATGATGTAGAGGATTAACCCAAAGAATTGAAAGTGGGTTAAGAAGTTCCCTTACAGAAATCTGACAGCCTAACGGCGTCACATTAAAATTCAAGAAATGGGCTGATGAGAGAGAAAATTGTATCTCATCACATGGAAATAAAATTTACATAAATATGGATATATAAGAACATATCCCAACTTAATATTATGTTAATTAAAAGACATAACAAAAGAAGTCTTTTAAAAAGAGGAGGGTGAAAGGTCCCTTTACCGAGTTGGGTAACTTTCGAAACGTAAACCCCATGGAACAAGGGTCATACAATGAAGATGTAAATACACATAAATGAAATTATAGTAAAAAAAGTTTATAATAATGGGATGTTCATACACCACTCAAATTAAATAGTGTCAACTGTAGCATAAATTTCACGGGAATAAATGTGAGATAAAAAATCCCTTACGGAAACTGGGCAGCCTAACGACGCCACATAAAACATCCAAAAATGAATTTATGAGGGTCTATCGTAATATGAACATAAAATTTACAGTATGAGGAATATAAAATAACACCCCTCATCATAACAAAGGGTATATTAAAAGAAGTTACATAAAGGAGAGTACTTAAAAAGAAAGAGAGGTTGGATCCCTTATGAAAATTCGGCAGCATAACAACGCCACTCAAAACGTCCAAAATGGATTGATGAGAGAAAATAGGGTCTCTAATCATATGAACATAAAACGTAAAGTATAATTAATATAAAATAACAACACAATCTTAAGAAATATGAGCTTAAAAGTAATGACATAAAATATTGTACTTAAAAAGAAAGAGAGGGGTATGATCCCTTACGAAAATTCGGCATCCTAACAGCGCCACATAAAAATTATTAAAATGAATTGATGAGAGTAAGAGGGGGTAACTCATCATATTAAAATAAAAATTTATGTATGGTGAATATTAATTAACATACTCCAACATAAGAACATGTGGCAGAAATGAAATAACATAAAATAGGGTACTTGAAAAGAAAGAGAGAGGTCAGATCCCTTACCTCGTGTCCGACATGACTCGATCGTTATTTAATCTCCTGAGTAATAAAATTTGGTCAATTTATAATTTCTTAAAGGCCTCCTATAAATATTATTATTCAGTTCATATCACATTTTATAATGTTATAATAATTTGTTAGTAAAGTGAGTTCATATCAGACATTTTTGTCGATGTTCGGTACATGAGTAAAAATTGAACTTGTTGGAAATGAATTTTCCATGTAGTTATAGGTACATCATCTCCAGAATAGTATTAAAGTTTTAAATATAATATATATCCAGTATATATTTATTTTTTACTATTCCATAACATTTGGAGATAAAAAACTAAAATCACCGTTTATGGAGACGGTAGGCCGTACGTACGCATGAACGCTACTTTCATTTTTTTGTCATATTAATGGAATTAAAGTTAAAGAGAGAGATATATATATATATATATATTAAAATTAGAGAATTATATCCATAATTTATATGTAATATATGACATATATATCCATTATATTTATGTACTTATAATAGTACATAACATTTGGAGAAAAGAAATGAAATGTACCGTTCATAGAGACGGTAAGCCGTACGTATGCATGAACGCTACTTTCATTTCATTGTAATATTAATTAAAAATAATTGAGAGAGATATATATTATAATTATATAATAATATATATGTTTTATAGGTCACATATGTTCATTAATTTCATTCTTTATACATTCCATGTATTACATGAACGAGTCACATCACTTGAGGGGGCGGTAGTCCCCACTTCCTCGTATGAAATTATCGCATTTGCACAACATGAAAATCATAAAGTCATGTTATAAATATAAAATCTGGAAGAATATAGAAAACATAAATACCATAAATATCATATATAAAATATAGTGACATCATAATGGACACCATGAATGGTGTTAGGAGATGATTGAACAATCATCGTTTCGTGAGGCCGAAATTCGCCATCCACAGAAACAGTATGTTTTTTAACCATTAGATGAAGCTTTGTGTATGTGTATCTAGAATACATCACATAACAACATCCTAGTATATTTAAGATACTGGTGTAGTTACAAAAGATAGGAATAAAAAGAGTTTAGAGGGTTGGAGAAGCAAAATTAAACAAAAGAACACCAGGGAAGACATTACCTTTAAATCGGGTAACTCTTTTGGATTTCAGCTCAAAGGCATCCTTGGAAAGGCTTCATCCCAAAGTGAGGCTTCAATGATGAAGATATTTATGTGGAGATATGAAATGGGCAGGGTTTGGGCGATCCAAATTCTTGAGAGATGTATGTAAGGTGGTAGAGGTGGGGGCCTTTTATAAGAGGAGAGGAGAGGCACTCTTGGAAAGTCAAAAACTGTTACATTATTTTCAAATGCGTTTCGGATTTTAAAGGTATCACATTGATATATTTCTAGGATAAGGTGATAAGGGTTCAAAATCCACCCATCAAATAGGTTTTTGACATATGTAGGTCTGAGATTTTACATTATCTTTTCATTTTATTTAAATCGTTAAATAATGAGGTAATCACGACATCATCATGATGTCATAAATAATTTAATTTATTTAATGTCTAAAAATTATAGAAAAGTAATATTATGTAGGAAATATTTTTAGCTTTCTATTTAATATTTATAGTCAAAACTCTGACTTGTATAACCCCATGTAAAAATTGTTTTAGTAAAACAACTCATGTTTGTGACATTTTTATTTTAACTTTAAATAAAAATTTATTTATGTCATTTTTCTACAAAAGTGGCTCCATGGGGACCCCATGTTGAACCATGGACTTTCTTGTCCGGAAATGACACATCCAATAAGGGTAGGACATGTTTCTAGGTCATTTCATATTATTAAAACATTATTTTTACCTTAAACAACACAAATTACCTCTATTCGCGATTAAAACATAAAAGTTACTATTCATCAAAAAAATTATTTTAATCCCATTGAACCAAATTTTACATCCTAATGACAACATATATGTTTCATTAAATAATTTAATAATTAATTCCTGCTGTCAGAGCAAATAGCGTGTTTTTATGAAACAATAAGTATCAAAACATTGACACTTGTTTAAATCCAATTTCAAGATGAAATTAATTCAACGACCACTATTGGATTAAATGGTAAACATATATTCTAATTTCACTTTAAAACCAATTCAAAAGATAATATAATCATATAAATAAATTAGATCAAAAAGAGGATTTGAATTAAAATACAACATTTTTCACTATTCATTAAAAAATGAACTTTATCAGAAAAAAACCAAAAATTTACACAAAGTAAATGTTGATGTCCCGATTCTAAAGTAGAGTATTATTTTGTCAAATATAACACATAATATTGTAAAAAATTGGATTTAAATGAGGTTCGTCATCGAAAGGCGGTTAATCAACCTTTTAAGGAATATTAGAGTGTTTACGCTTAAAATTGGATTCATTTGCATTTTACGCCTCTTACATTTATTGGATGAAAGTAAAAATAATTGAAAAACATATATAATCATTTTTTAGTTAGTTCTGTTCACTCCTGCCATTACAATGGCTAGGCATTAACTACCATTTAAAATAATATTATTTTATTATTAGAGTACAACGTATGATTTCAAAGGAACTCGTTGTCGCGTATTGGGTACGCCATCGAGCATAGCATTCCATTGAAAGTAATATTAATATTTTATTCACAAATATGGATAAATATAATAATTTCATATTCATTATTTACCTGTGGTGTTACATCCTACCCCCCTTTTGGGAATTGCATCCTCGCAATTTCAAAATTGGGCTTGGAAACTCCATTGAAAGTCCCGCATCGGAAAAGGAGTAAATTAGACTATCACTTTAAAAGAACGAAAGGGAAATACAAAGGTCACCCGAGTTAACCCATAGTAGGTTTCCATGTATGATAATATGGTTATGGAGGTAAAAAAACAAAGGGTCATGTTCTGATAGAGAGTGATAGTAAACATGTCTAGGAGAAAGTTAACCATAAGAAAATCACAAACATGTTATGGGTTAAACAGTATTGGATTCCCCAGTAGGAAAAGTTAACAGACTAAATTTTTGTTTTAAGTTACTCTTCATTGAGGAATTAATTTTTGATCATAACTAAAACATAAGGAAACATACTTACTTGTCATGTTGACTTTCATCTTTTACTATATTTCTTACACAAACTCATAGTTTCTCCAAAAGATGAGTATTTATGATGACTTTTTTACATTAAGAAAGCTATAATCAACATCTAGAGAATCACCTAATCCACAAAAGATAACTATATACTTTCCATGTCTTTAAACCTTAACCAAAACTAAAACCAAAAGGTTATAATGAGATCAGATAATACCCAAAAAGGATAATCCTTTATAAAAAAAAATCTATTCTTAGTCTCCAAAATTTGTCAAACAATACCCAAAGTTCAACAAAGACCATTCAATTAACAATTTTTCCACAAAATTATTCAATGTAAACCAAACTAAGATTGAATCCAAAATATTTGAAGGATTTTATCACATATTCTTCCAAGGTAAAAATTAACATTTATCTCTAAATAACATTAGTTTCTCTTAAAGTCTCATATAGAATATTAATTAACCTAATCACATATCTTCCATGATAGGTTAATAATTTCCATAGATAACCCAAAATAAAATTACTCTTGATTCCTAAAATCATCTAACTAAAATGAATTAGTCAATCTAACCAGGGACATCACGTAGTCCAGTGGTAGGCGATAAATACTAGTCAAACATTGGTTGTGGGTTCGATTTCCGCAGCTTTGTCCGATGCGAAGGGTTGTCACATGGTCTGTGTGTTGTCCTTTTTATAAAACTCCAAAAATAACCCTAACATGTTTTAACCTCAATTGTTTCCTTATACCTATCATTTTCATCCAAATTCATTACGATCTCAACATCTTAATTCTTGATGTCTTATTTCACCACCACAGTTTCCATCAAACCCATTGTCACTTTGGTGCCTACTTGATCAATCCATTTACTAAAAAAGGAAATGTCATTGTGCGTATATCAAAAAAATAATCATGTACTAATGGGGAAGATAAACACTAAGATATACTTAATCATTCAATTTATCTAAAACTAGGACTATTTCTGAAATCATAACCATTATGGTAATGTCACTTATGCTTAGAGAATACCCTAACCTCTAAAGTTATCTAAACAGACCTTTGATACCAACTATAAGGCCAAAGCCTTAAACCATACTTAATCCCATCCTTGACCCCATTCCACATTAAGTTTGGTTCAACGTTTTAGATAGCATGACTTTCCCTTGATTCCATCCTTGACCCCATTCCACATTAAGTGCAGAGAAAAACATTTCAAAAAAACTTGGGGTGAGCATAAAAAGCACATTAAGGGATACAAAATGAATGAAAACTATTAGTTTTTTCAAAACAACAAGTAAACCATGTATAATTTATCAAAGTAATAATTTTCACCTTTATGAAGTAGTAAAAAACTCTTCAATGAATAAAAGATCATTAATTTCCCTTTTGTAACCAAAATATTACCATAAAAACCATATAAGGAATGCATAACATAAAAAGGTAACTTGGGACATGATCATACTTAAATGGAATAACCATACAGTCGACTTCCACACATACTTAATGGAATAGCCATAGGGATGACTTCCATACCCAATGCATTGGAGGTTATAACGTAACCACCCGTCCTGGTATTCACAGCACCACCCGTCATATGGTTTATAACGTAACCACCCGTAAAATGTCTAAGTACCATCATTACACATAAAATATTGAAAATATAAACATTTCAATAACATCATTTCATTTTCAATTACAATAAGTAATTCCATGATATTTAATTAAAAAAACAAATTTAAAAAACCATTTAAAAGATATTTTTGAATCAAAGTGTCTCATACCACATTGAAGCTTTTAATGCAATTATAATTTTAAAAAATTAATGTTAATATAAATAAATAATGAAAACCATTTTGAAAAAATGGAAATTAAAGATAAAGATTTAGAATAATGAATCTTTAAAATATTTAAAACGATATTTTTGTTAAAGAGTTTTTAACGAAATGAGAGACTCTTGAATAAAAATAATTGTGGAATATAACATGTAATCCGAGATTTATAATATCATGAGAATAAGGGGATTCATGATATAATATGTCAAAGCACAATATATACACCATATAAGTGTGAATTGGTGCAAAACAAAAATTGAGTCTCAATGGAAATGTAAATTGAGATGAAATCCATTATAAAGATGGTATCCTTAAATTAAGGATAAATGTATCACATAATTATGTGTGAGAAATATAAATAAAACCAATATAAGTGGATATTATGTGTGAAACTATCAGAGGTCATTCACACAAAATCTTGGAAAAACAAAACCAATGACATATATATTTAACTCAATGAAATGAGATTGAGTTATGATTTCCCATACAAGTTCGTAAGAATTTATCAATGAGATGATTATGTGTAGAAATACTATATCCAAAAATTGTTTTGTTGAAATTACAACATAGAGATTCCACACATAATCTTGGCATAATAAAATCAATAAGTAGAGGTTTACCCCAATGAATTGAAAGTGGGTTATGAAGTTCCCTTACAGAAATATGACAGCCTAACGACATCACATTAAAATTCAAAAAATGAGTTGATGAGAGAAAAAATGGTATCTAATCACTTGGAAATAAAATTTACATAAATAAGAATATATAAGAACATATCCCAACATAGTAGTATTTGAATTAAAAGACATAACAAAAGAAGTCTTTTAAAAAGAGGAGGTTCAAAGGTCCCCTTACCGAGTTGGGTAACATTCGAAACGTACACCCCTGGGAAGAAGGGTCATAAAATGACCATGTAAATACCCATAAATGAAATTATACTACATAAAGTTTATAATAATGGGCATTACATACACCACTCAAAGTAAATAGTGGCAAATGTAGCGTAAATGTCACAGGAATACAAGTGAGATTAAAAATCCCTTACGGAAACTCAGCAGCCTAACGGCGCCACTTAAAACATCCAAAAATTGATTTATGAGATCAAATAGGGTCTCTCATAATGTGAACATAAAATGTACAGAATGAGGAATATAAAATAACATCCCCAAACATAATAAATATGAGATTAAAAGACAACTATAAGGCCCAGCCTTAAACCTTATATAATATTGAATTAAATGAATAATTCACATTGAGGATCTTTTCATGGTTTAGAGTTTTAGAGATTTATGACATAACTATTACATCTCAAAAGCGTACAAAGTACAAACTTATTCAAAGTTTCCATAAAATAAAATCTCTTAAAAAGAAACATGTTTAGTTCCATGTTTTAGATAGCATGACTTTCCCTTGATACCATCCTTGACCTGATTCCACATTAAGTCCTGTGAAAAACATTTCAAATTACTTGGCGTGAGCCTAAAAAGCGCAGTAAGGGATACACAAAGAATGAAAACTGTTAGTTTTTCAAAACAACAAGTAAACCATGTATACTTTATCAATGTAATAATTTTCACCTTTATGAAGTAGTAAAAAAACTCTTTAATGAATAAAAGATCATTACTTACCGTTTTGTAACCAAAAGATTACCACAAAACCCATATAAAGAACACATAACATAAAAAGGTAACTTGGGACATAAATATACTTAAATGGAACAACCATACGGTCGACTTCAACACATACTTAAGGGAATATCCATACGGCTGACTTCCATACCCAATGCATTTGAGGTTATAACGTAACCACCCGTCCAGGTATTCACGGCACCACCCGTCATATGTTTTATCACGTAACCACCCATAAAATGACCATGTACTATAATTACACATAAAATATTGAAAATATAAACATTTAAATGAAAATATTTAATTTTCAATCACAATAAGTAATTCCAATATATTGAATTAATCAATCCATTTTCAAAAACCGTTTAAAATAGATTTTTGAATCAAAGTGTCCCATACCACTTTGAAGCTTTTAATGGAATTATAATTTTAAAACATTAATGTACATATAAATAAATACTGAAAACCATTTTTAAAACATGGACATTAAAGATAAATAATTATAATAATAAATCTTTAAAACATTTAAATCAATATTTTTGTGAAAGAGTTTTTAACAAAATGACAGACTCTTGAATACAAATAATTGCGGAATAACATTTAATCAGAACTTTATAATATCATGAGAATAAAGGGATTCATGATATAATATGTCAAAGGATAGTATAAACACCAAATAAGAGTGAATTGGTGCATAACAACTATGAAGTCTCAATGGAAATGTAAATTGAGTTGAAATCCATTATAATGATGGTATCCTTAAATTAAGGATAAATCTATCACATAATTATGTGTGAGAAATATTAATAAACCCAATATAAGTGGATATTAAGTGTGAAACAATAAGATGTCATCCACACATATTCATAGGATTAAATGTTCAAGAAGTACAAGTTAAACCCAAATAAATCGAAATTGGGTTAAGATATTCCCTTGTAAAAATTCAACAGTCTAACGACGTCACTTAAAAATTCAGAAAAAGAGTTGATGAGAGAGAAAATGGTATCTCATCACATTGACATAAAATTTAAATCAATATGGATATATAATAACATATCTCATCATAACAATATGTAAATTAAAATACCCAACAAAAATAAGTCTTTTAAAACAAGGAGGGTGAAAGGTTCCCTTACCGACTTGGGTAACTTTGGAAACGTACACCCCATGGAAGAAGGGTCATAAAATGAATATGTAAATAACCATAAATGAAATTATATTACACAAAGAGTAATAATTGGAAGTATATACACCACTCAATGGAAATGGTGGCAAAAGAATCATAAATCTCACGGGTCTAAAAGTGAGATGAAAAATCCATTATGAAAACTCGGCGGCCTAACGACGCCACTTAAAACGTCAAAAAATTGATTGATGAGATCATACAGGATATATAAACATATTACAATAAAATTTTAAGCAATAAAAATATAAAATAACACCCCCCATCATAACAAATATGAGCTTAAAAGAAGTGGCATAAAGGAGAGTACTTAAAAAGAAAGAGAGAGGTTAGATCTCTTACGAAAATTCGGCAGCCTAATGGTGCCACTCAAAACTTCCAAAAAGGATTGGTGAGAGAAAATATGGTCTATAATAATATGAACATAAAAATTAAAGTAGTACTAATATAAAATAACATCCCAATCATAAGAAAGATGAGCTTAAAAGGAATGACATAAAAGAGTGTACTTAAAAAGAAAGAGAGAGGTAAGATCCCTTACAAAAATTCGGCAGCCTAACAGCGCCACATAAAAATTATTATAATGAATTGATGAGAGTAAGAGGGGGTAACTCATCATATGAAAATAAAAATGTCATTATGGTTAATATTAATTAACATCCTCCAACATAAGAACATGGAGCATAAATGAAATGACATTAAAGAGGGTACTTGAAAAGAAAGGGAGAGGTTGGATCCCTTACCTCGTGTTCGACATGACTCGATCGTTCGTTAATATCCTGAATAATAAAATTTGGTCAATTTATAATTGCATAAGGACCTACTTTAAATATTATTATTCAGTTAAAATCACATATTATTATGTTATAATAATTCGTTAGTAAAGTGTGTTCATATCAGACATTTTTTTCGATGTTCGGTACATGAGTAAAAATTGGACTTCTTGGCAAATAATTTCTATGTAGTTATAGGTACATCATCTCCAGAAAATTATTAATGTTTTAAATATCATATATATCCATTATATATTCATTTTTTACTATTCCATAACATTTGGAGATAAAAAATTAAAATCACTGTTCATGGAGACGGTAGGCCGTACGTACACATGAACGCTACTTTCATTTTTTTTCATATTAATGGAATTAAAGTTAAAATAGATATATATATATTATAATTCAAGAATGATATCCATAATTTAGATGTAATATATGAATTATATATCAGTTATATATATGTACTTATAATAGTACATAACATTTGGAGATAAGAAATGATATGTATCGTTCATGGAGACGGTAACCCGTACATACGCATGAATTCTACTTTCATTTCTTTGTCATATTAATTAAATATAATTGAGAGATATATATATTATAATTACAGTATAATATATATGTTATATAGGTCACATATGTTCATTAATTTCATTCTTTATACATTCCATTTATTGCATGAACGAGTCACATCACATGAGGAGGCGGTAGTCCAAACTTCCTCGTATTAAATTATCGAATTTCCACAACATGAAAAGAATAATGTCATGTTTTAAATATAAAATTTAGAAGCATATATAAAACATAAATAAAATATATATTATATATAAAATATAGTGAAATCATAATGGACACCATGAATGGTGTTACGAGAATATTGAACAATCATCGTTTCGTGAGGCAGAAATTCGCCATCCACAGAAACAGTATGTTATTTAACCATTATATTAAGGTGTGTGTAATTATAGCTCTAATAAATCACATAAAAACATCCTAGTATATTGAAGATACTGGTTTTGTTACAAAATAATGGAATAAAAAGAGTTTAGAGGGTTGGAGAAGAAAAATAAAACAAAAGAACACAAGGGAAGACATTACCTTTAAATTGGGTAACTCTTTTTGATTTGAGCTCAAAGGATTCCATGGAAAGGATTATGCCCAAATTGAGCCTTCAATGATGAAGAGAGGGATGTGGAGAGATGAAATGGTCAGAGTTTTGCCGAGCCAATGGCTTGGGAGGTGTGTGTAAGGTGGTAGAGGTGGGGGCCTTTTATAAGATGAGAGGAGGGGAACTCTTGGAAGGTAAAAAAAAGTTACATTATTTTCAAATGAGTTTTGGATTTCAAAGGTACCAAATTGATATATTTCGAGTATAAGGTGATAAGGGTTCGAAATACACCCATAAAATAGGTTTTTCACATGTGTACGGCTTAGATTTTACATTATCATATCATTTTATTTAAATCGTTAAATAATGAGGTAAACTCGACATCATCATGATGTCATAAATACGTTAATTTATTTAATATATAAAAATTATAAAAAAAACTATGATGTAGGAAATATTTTTAGCTTTAAAATGACTATTTTTAGTTAAAAATATTACTTGTATAACCCCATGTAAAAATTTATTTAGTAAAACAACTCATGTTTGTGACATTTTTATTTTAACTTTAAATAAAAAGTTATTTATGTCATTTTCCTACCCAAGTGGCTCCATGGGGTCCCCAAGTTGACCCATGGATTGTCTTGGTCGTCCATGACACATCCATTAAGGTTAGGATATGTTTCTAGGTCATTTCATATTATTAAAACATTATTTTTACCTTAAACTACACTAATTACCTCTAATCGCGATTAAAACTAAAAAGTTACTATTCAACAAAAAAATTATTTTAATCCCATTGAACCAAATTTTACATCCTAATGAAAACCATTTTTGTCAGATTTTTGGAATTAAAATAACAGCATTGGTAAAGTTTCATTTAAACGAAAAATCGGTTTTTAAACTACCATTTAGTGGTTTCATTATTCATCAAAAATTGAAGTTTTTCAGAAAAATACAAAAAATTCACCCGAAGCTATATTTGATATTTCAAATTCAAAAATGATGTCTATTTTACAAAATTCACAAAATATAGGTTAAATTAAATAATTTAATAATTAATTCCCGCTGTCAGAGAAAACAGCGTGTTTTTATGAAACTATAAGTATCAAAAGATTGACACTAGTTTAAGTCCAATTTCAAGATGAAAATAATTCCAATGACCACTATTAGATTAAATGGTAAAAATATATTTTAATTTCACTTTAAAACCAATTCAAAATATAATCTAATCATATAAATAAATTATATTTAAAAGGGATTTTGAATTAAAATACAACATTTTTCACTATTCATTAAAAAAATGAACTTTATTGAAAAAATACCACAAATTTACACAAAGTAAATTTTGATGTCCCGATTCTAAAGTAGAATTTTATTTTGCCAAATATAACACATAAAATTGTTAAAAAGTGGATTTAAAAGGGGTTTGTCATTAAAAGGCGTTTAATCGTCATTTTAAAGAATATTAGACTGTTTACGCTTAAAATTGGATTCATTTGAATTTTACGCCTCTAACATTTATTGGATGAAAGTAAAAAAATTTGAAAAACATATATAATCATTTTGTAGTTAGTTCCGTTCTTTCCCTCCAGTACAATGGCTAGGCGTTGACTACCATTTAAAATAATATTATTTTATTATTAAAGTGCAACGGAAGATTTCAATGGAACTCGTTGTCGCGTATTGTGTACGCCATCGAGCATAGAATTCCCTTTAAATTAATATTAATTTTTTTATTCACAAATATGGATAAATATAAAAATGTCATATTCTTTATTTACGTGGTGTGTTACAGTTATAGAGTACCTGGTCTATCAATTGTATTAGTTCCATGTGGTGCACCACCTCTCCAACCCAACACAGAATTAGAAATGGGTTGAGAAGCCTCAGAGATAACTCAACACCATGATATGAACCTTCTTCATCATAAAATATAACAAATATGGGCTTACGATGGGTGACTATATTAGATCCGACCATCATAGTGGTAAAAATCATGGTATTCTATATAAGGCATTTATTTGTAACATAATTATGTAAGAGTGGTAATTTTTGTCCCATAAATAATCCACCAAGGATAAGTTATCCTACCAACTATAGAAAAAACCCAATATGAAAGGTCAAATGTTTTCCTCTAGGAATTGAATGGTGTAGAGTGTCTGGCCATCAATCTTTGAGTAAAACATTGTGATCAAATGTAATTGAGTCCCAAAGGCCTTGTGAAATCCACTCCTAAATAATGAATTAAATAAATAATAATTTTATAGAATGACCTTTGAGGGATATTCATGAATAAAAATTATCTTCTACGTATAATGGTGTATCATGATCTCTAATGAACTCTTCACTTTTATAGAGTGGAAGCAGTCCGATTTATTGAGTTGGTCTATAATCAACAAAATAGAATCATGTCATGAATAAAATGATGGAATATTAATTTTGAATTCCATAGTGACACCCTCCCACTTCCTCAACGGCACCATAAGGGGTTCTGTAATCCATGATGGGGCATGGTTCTCAAACATTACATTATAACAAGTGTGGAATTGAGAGACAAACTATAGTGAAAAAATCTTCATTCTTCTACCCAAAAAATTATGATAAAAGTTTTTGGACATCATCAATAGACCTTTAAGTACCAAAGAGTGAGATGTGTGAATCTCTATAAAAACAACTTCTATCATCATCTCTAGTAACATGGTCCACCCTAAGAAGAGTATGATGTGGTACTATCATTTATTAGACACATAAAGTGCATATCTAGTTGATATCCAAACCTAAAATGTTTCACATATGACATCTACAAGATGAACGATCCTAACATTATGTTGAATAAGAGTTATAACATAAATCGATTACAGGAATGATTCATTATCCTCATCTTATAAGGAATAATTCAATTGGGCCACCATATCTGAATCCTCACTCAATAAATTTGTACAAGGACACATGTTGAGAGTATATACCATAAAGGTCACCATACTAGAGATTAAGGATTCTTTACCTTATAATCCTTGAGGTTTTCTAGTCACCACCTGAAAATAAAGTTAATATCCCTATATGAAAATATTAAATTGATACTCTTGTGGTTACAATAGAAAATATTTTTAAAAACATAAAGATAGTCCCACCAAATCTTTTGGGGGAAGAAAACTTATTCTTGCTCTAGATCAAGGGTCATGAAGTTATTCTCATGGGGTCTCATCTTCTAGGACCCCTTGGAAATAACTTCTTACATCCTCATAAGAGATAATCCACACCTATTTTTTACATAATATATTAACATGACATACTCAACATCCTCATAGGGTAGTATTAGTAGATCAATTGGAGGTTGGATTAGTATTATCATATGATCCACCTAATATTTTGACTCAGGACTTTCTTCAATTGTCTTGTGTGCCCCTCCGACAACTCCAAATACACATTGATGTCTTCAATGACGACCATGAAATGAACTATAAAATACTGAATGATCCCATTAATGATTCCCATGAACACTGCATGGGAATTTACCATGATAAATGTTAACATTATGTACTTATAGTGAGAATGGTGACATTGGTATGTCATTGTTGGTATAACCTCTTTTCAAACACATACCTAGTGATAGCTAGACAAGAGGTCACTCTTCATTAAACATCACTCTATCTCAACTGCTTGAGTAGTTCATTGATTCCAAAGAGTGGATATTTATTCATTAAAATCACTTAATAAATGATATGTCATTACACATATAGCCTTAAAATCATATATGGCTTATAGAAATAAAATATTTGGGATTCCTATAGGGAATCATGGGCCAGGAAAATTTCAATCATTAGAACCTCCTCTAACTGATCCTTCATCTTATTAAGAATTGTGAGTTCCATTAGATATTCTGGAACATATATCACGATATTCCATAAATGAACGTATATATATAAGTTGATCCCTCTATGGTATGTTAAGATCAACACATCATCATGAACGATGTCCTCATATTCTATCACCATTATAAGAAGATGAAATCTCATAGAATCTTCCAATAAAAGGGTAACCTTATCCTGTTGATGAGTAATGGTTTCTATCCTCCTATTTGTGAGCCTAATCTACCTATATTGGGTGTAGTTATCTCCACTAATGTAAACCCTCATCTCATCAACAAGAATTCACTATATCCTCCTCATTAAGAAATCAATATATGATGAACTATGGATGGGAATTCAATAATTAATATAATATATTAAAGAATCATCGTTTACAAGAAGAGATCTCGTGATAAGATTCCTACAAAAAGTATGTTGTCACATTGTTAACAGAAATTTCAGACCACAGAATCACCTGCAGTAGGAATATTCATTTATAAGGGTTGAGCTAAAGACTGAACTATAATATATAAATATAAAGAACCATATTATCATGAATAGAGTGGATCGAAAATATGTCTATTGATACGATAATTGAGTTAGTGTATAATAGAATAATATATATATTCATTTGTGGTGCCTCTGGGTCGTACTCCTACAATTATTTCAGCTATCATCATCCCTGACCAGTAGATCCCTAATATTGGTGTGGACCAACTAGTTGTGGTGGTGGTAACATATCAAACTGTCAACCACCTCAAGATACTATATCATCTCCTCTTATATGTATTCCAGCCTAAGAAACTCCATATAATATCCACTACCTATACCTAGGCAGTTATTCATTAATCTCCCTATTTCTTTTATGGTCAGTCAGATAATCCTAGTTATGTTGTTTACAACCATTGTAATAGTAGAACTAGCTCTCCCGTGACTGACTATATCTCTCCTAATAGAAATAATATACAGACCCTATTTCCGAGGAAAATCACAAGAAATTCTTATCTCACATGGATCCTGGAGTTATACATCATCTTCTTGCTTCCGAAAACACATCTGATAGGTTTCCACATTCAACACCAACATCCTAGGACTACTTGGTCAATAACCTCCCCACCACTAAAGATATGTCATGCATTCTATCATAAGATGGAATACAAAGATATGTCACTATAAAACTAATATATCTCTCGAGGCCATTCATGAATGTTTATTCCAAAAATAATTAATCTTAATACATATTCATGGTGTACCATGCGTTGTTAGAGAACCTCATCGAATAATCTTCCATAGTTATGCTTCCTTACTAATTTTTTAGAAGAACCCAATTGCATATATATCACGACATGGATGGATAAAAATCATCTATAAAATCTATTGGGAAAGATAATTAATAAATATTATCCTTATAATATTTCAATGTAATGCTAATCCACCTTATCTTCATGGAACTATGAAGATGGTTAACTATTATAAACACCAACTGATTTCAAGTTATCCTAACAAGGTAAGGGACTCATTTAACTACCTCATTTTAGTCCTCTTATTCTTGGGGAAATATGTTGAGTAGATCATTGAAAAAATTTTGTTTTCTAATTAATTAGTTTTATTTAATTTATTTCTATTGAAATAATAAATATTTTTGATTGATGTAAATTATTATTAACATTGATCATATCAGAATATTTATTAAAATAAAATGATATATATTTATTATTTTATATATTTCATAACATACACTACAAGTTTCATGAATTTTTCCAAGGAAAAATATTTTTTTTTGTGACCATATTGTAACATTTTACTTATTAAAGCCCCAAATTTTGAAAAATATTGAAATTTAGATTTCAGAAATGGCTTGAGTGTGCCATGTTGGTGTCAACTAATTATGTCACCTGACCATGTCAAACTAACACATTAAAAGAATATTCTACTTGTGTGAGAGTCCACATATCAGGTCACATGACTGAGTAAGGATACTATATTAAGAAGAATTTTCTTACTATGTGGGACTCAACTAAACATTATTCCTGACCTTGTTAATCTTCCATAAGAACAAAATGTATTGACCTTATAATAGTTATCATACTATGCCACCAGACAGTTTCAACCTACCACAGAACCATCTATGAGTAGAATTATCCTCTAAATATTTATTATAATGTTGTAAAACAAACTACAAAATATGAAATTCTTTTAAATGTAAATTTAACTAAATTATTATTATCACATTATAATCAATTAAACCCTCAATATGTCTCTATAATTATAAAATTATATAAAAGTCGTAGATTGATTTTAGATAGAACCTTAAAGTAGTTATAATGATATTTACATTGTGTTTTGATGTTATATGTTGGTGTATAAGTTTGATTGATAATAATCTTGATTATATGTAATGTTAATTTAATAATATAATTATAATTAAATCGGTGATAAAAATGATTCATCAATCATGTAGGTACTTTTTATTTCTTAATCTTCATAAGTAATTATTTCCAACAGTGTCTGGAATCTATAAAATTATATCATGTTTGATAATTTCCTTATATAAATTCAAATTCATATATTATATTTTGGTAATCCCCTAAACAAATAACCTATGTTAAACCAATATGTTTATTTTCATACATAAAATTGATATTTCTTACCTGATGTTGTAAAACATGAAAAAATGATCTCTTTTAAATAATTGTTATCATTTCCATTTTTTTCATGTTATTTGAGGATATAATTTTTTTTTTATTTTTCATTTAAATAATTATTAATTCTTTGGAACCCATGAAATAATATTTTAAATTTTTTTATTATGAATTAAATGGAATTATCATGTGTTCATATGTATATGGGTATTCATGATAAAATTCTTGAACTTGATATATTTAAATTCACCATTGTTGGAATATATAGACATTTATCAGTTATTATTAGGTCACAATCCATGTTAATTAATTCAAGTTATTAATACTATTTTAATTTATTAATAATAGATACTGATAAAAATATGAAATGGATATTAATTATATTTTTTATCTATATTGTAATCATGAGTGATGTTTAAATTTTAATTTGGAATATTAACAGTTAGTCACCTAGATTTCTGGAGTATTCCACATAATTTATTATAAAAATTTATGGATATACATATAATAGTGTTTATTTTCTGTTATACTAATGAATAATTTTTTGTCATGATTTCGACATTCATATGAAAATTAAATGTTGGCTCCATGTGTAGTTTTTATTATTGGATTTCGTGAAGTAGAATAATGTAGATTAATGTGGGGGAAATCGTCGTTTAATTTTTATGGATAAAATGACCAAAAAATTAAGAATTATATGGACATGACTCTAATTTTATATTATGTGCTGCATAGTTTAAATCTAACTATATGAGATGCATAATCCTTCTACATGGTTGGTGTAAACTACATGATTCTTGAGATTGACCACTGAAACATATTTAAGGGCTTGAGCACTACATGATTCATTTTCCAACCCTTCATCAATAATCATTTTCCAATTTAAAAAAACATATTCCATCATTATGTCATAACTATAAGGGTTGTATTGTCTCACATAATACATCTTGAAAATTTTTATAATACCATATTAAAGGGATTGTCTGTGTATTTTATGTAACATTAGAATTCAAGGTTTATTATATCCCTATAAGAGAATAGTTATTTCTAATCCATTAAAATAACATTATAAAAATTCACTCCTTCAAGAGTTAGGGTTTAGTCTATCCCTTTATATGACTAGGTTTTACTTGTCCGATCTCATTGAAGAGGTTATTACATGGATAGTGAATGTCTAGTTTATTATTCACATATAAAATACTGCTATAATTTTTCTCCAATAAAATATTTCATTTCTTCAAATTCCAAAAAGGAAATATGGTTGGATTGATCATTTAAAATTATACGTTGGGTTTTATCCACAAAAAGGTTGTGGATTTTCTGAAATAGTAAAAAACATGGGAATTTGGTTAAATATAATGGTGTGAAAAAAGAGGATGTAAAAAGATTTTACACTAGTTGAAAATTTATATACATAGAGGTGTCATTATACCTTGTTTTTGTGTGAAGAGTAGTCATATGATCATTTATATTTGAACTATATTATAATTATTCTGTGTTTTTCTTTTGATTTTGCATTTTATTTTCTCCATATTTTATTATATTGGTATAATTTAATTTTTTATCCTTTGAACCAATCGCATTTTTATCAATAAAATTATAATCTAATTAATTTTTAGAAAATATAATTCAACCCATTTTCTATTTACATAACCTACCCATAACTATGACACCCTAATTTTTTAAACATGAACATCATATTTGAAAGTGTGTATGACACAAAACAAGAATAAATAATGAAAATTAATGTCATCATACTATGAAATAAATTTACTATTTTACATAATTTCAATATATTATATATCTTGAAATGCATACAACAGTGAGTTTATGTTGTGTTATATGAAAAGATAACATTATTTAATTGCTTGTGTTACACACAAGAATGAGTATTAATGATTATAATATATATTAATATTTAAAATGAAAATTATCACATTGAAATTTAATTTTTAGTTATGAATAATATTAGCAAACTAAAGAAAATATATAAATTAATTATTTGGTTACTAATTAATTTTAAATTAATATAAAAAACATCTGAATATAAATGAAATGTTTTATAAAACACTCATCTTATTCACCCAATCGAGTTTTATTCTAATAATAAAAATTAATTATTATTATTGAATAATATTAATGAAATTAATATATTATATATTTAATCAAATTTTTTTACTTTCATCCAATATAATTTATTATCATTAGATAAACAAATTCCATTTTTATGCATAAAATGAGTATTTTTATAAATTTCATTTTGTTTTCTTTTAATGGAAAACATATTTTAAGACTAAAATTTGAAAATTATAGAAGATTTATTTTATAAAATAAAGATAATTTTTTCTTTTTTAATTTCAATATTTACTTACTGTAAATTATTTGTATTTTTTGAGAGGATTCATTTTATAATGAAAAGTGAAAAAATAAAGAATTATAATTTAAAACGGATTTTTCATATAAATGATTTATAATGTTATGTTATATTACTATTTGGTTTTAATGTGAAATTTATTAAATTATTCATCTATAAATCCAGTTTTTATAATTTTTATATAGACTTTAAATATAAAAACATGGTTTTGTTATGGTCATGTTAACATTAAGATCATGCTTTCTTATTATGCATGTATGATTAGTTTTAGATTAAACTCTACCACTTATTTGAATGGAACATTGAAAAATTGATTCAATATTTATAATCATAAGAAGTAATATTATTTAATAAGGTAAAATAAATTTCTGATCATAATTATTACTGTAAATAGTTACATGTAATTAATGTAATAAAGTTAAATGGGGTTTTGTGTAATAAATTATTATGTATTAAAAAAATTACATTAAATGTTTTTTTATTTTATGAATTATGCATAATATTAAGATTTATTTTCTATAAAGTAAATAATAAATATATTGTTAATTATTGTATTAATTGATAAATTACTAGTGTAAATGAATAGATACAAGCGACCTTGGAAGAAATTATAAAGATAAAATTGAGTACTCATAAAGAATAAGGAATAAAATGATAAAAAATTATTTTTTTTGGAGGAATGTTTTGAAAAATTAATCCCTCTAAAAAAATATTTCTCCATTTTTGAGGAACATTATGTAATAGGAACCTCCAAATTGTGAATATTTTTTATATTTACAATAATCTCACCCCTTCTATGTTATATAATGGAATTCACTCTCCCCAATTATTAACACATCCAAATATATTTGGAATGACCAAGCCCTAAAAAATCATTTTCAAACAGCCTTATCCTCATCCTATAATACTATATTTTTGAAAAAATTATACCAAGGGTGACCTTTTGTGAAAACAAATGTGAGATATCAGAAAAAGAGGCAACGTTCATCAACGTTCATTAAATTCTAATAGAAATGGTTTTTGAAGTGTGAAGTAATTCGAATAACATATTCTCTTATATATTAAATCGGAGAGGCACTCATAGAATATAAGAAAATATTAAAATAATATAAATAAAAACTAATATAAAAAGAATAAAAACATATCTATTTGGAATATAGAATGGATATGGGTTTAAATAATCTCATTAAAAAATTACCTTCCATGTTTAGTTAAAATTGTTACCCACGTCATTTAGTTAAAACCCCCCCGTTAAACTATTTTAAATGTACTATGACGATAATCAATCTTAATCATTGAGGTTAAATATAGTTATAATAAATGAAAAAACTCCCATACATGGACAATGGATTATAATAAAAACTATTACTATTTAAATTTATGAATATTGTATTCCTAATAATTTTATATTATTTAATAAAATAATATTTATTATAAAATAACAATAATGTCAATTTTTATAACATTTCTTTTAAAAATTTTATTAATATTTAAATAACACAGAAAATTTGAAAAAAATTATATTATTAAATCCCATAATTATTGTGATTATCTATAAAAATAATATATAATATTATTTATCTCAATTATATTTTTATTATTTTTAATATAATTTATTTGATTCATCCATCAAATAAATAACTCTTGCAACAATGTTACCCAAGAATTTATTGTAATTATATATTTACAAATAATTGAAAAAAATGATGAAGATATGAACATTATATTTAATAATAAAATTTATTGTAATACATTTTCTTATAGATTACTACATATGAAAAATATTATATTTCTAAAAATTAAAAGTGTGACATGTTTCACTTTTCTTGAAATAAAATACTATATTGGTCGTATTATCATCCATATTACCATAAAAATCCATATAAATAATTTTTTTGAACGCTGAGGAATCGTACTCATCCTATAAAATTATTGACTGATAGTAGGATATTTTATAATCCTTATCATTTTATTGTTAACATTATGTACCCGATTTGTGCATTAATGTTGTAAAACAATTACTGAAGTAAATATTAATATTGAAAAAATGGACCTCTTTTCTAAATTTGGACATCCTAATTATAAAATTGAATCATTTTTTTAATATTAAACCCACAAAAGTGGTATAAATTAATTTTTTTAATAAATTTGTTAAATTGAAATGAAAAATAGTTTTTATAAATATTAATTTTTATACCCAAGTATGTACATATATCAAAATCATAATATATATTTGTGTGTGTTTTTTTTTGTGTGTGTCTGTCGTCTATTATATTTAACATAGTACTATAATAAAATAATTGTGTGTTACATGTATTGTATAAGAATTATTAAGGGATATTAGATATCAAATAGAAATTTAAATGAACATGATCTTATAATATAAATAATGACTCATTTCGAAAACCAAATTGTAAAAAAGAATAATGCAATTAAAGGAGAAGTCATATAATTGTGGAAAAATTGTGAATATCATTAGAGAATTATTTATTTTGGAATTATATTATGAATACCTTATTAATTATCCTATATAGAGGTTGGGTGAGTTTTTAAGGGTCTCAATAATGTATTATAAATTAAATATAAGTTCAGTGGTTCTAGAAGATTTATAAACATATATTTGAGTATTAAACTAACAAGAATACATGTTTTGTTTATGATAATCCTCAAGAGTCAACACCTAATAGAAATTTTTATCTATAAAAAACAATATTATTACTCATGTTGAAATAAATATTTCTAAGATAACACCATAAAGATGGTCTTATTGTTTTAAATAGTTGGGAAATTTTTAATATAAGTGTTATATTGTAGGTAGTTATTTCAATTTGTATGAATCACTAAAATACAGAAGAATAATTTCCACAATTTTTATGATTATTAATGGTACCAAAATTTTGGTAATTGTTTTCGGAACAAAGATATACATTGTGCATAAAGGGAGAAAGGAACTATAGAAACCCAAAGCTTAACGTACATGGAAAATACATTTATTTTGCAGAATATTTAATACATAACAAAAACCAAAACTCAAGGATCATAATAGTTTAGTGTCTTTGGAAACACAGAATATAATCTTCTAATCTTGGTGAAAGATCTTCAACAACTTCCATAAAGATCTTCCCTTTTTTTTCTTACCTAAAACCTTTATTGAAATCATGTGGAAAAGAAAACATATAAAGGGTGACATTAAAATCTTAGTAAGGGTATTCATGGAGAAAATAAAATAAACCTTATACATTTGAACATAAAAACATGACCATAATGTTTAAACATGAAAATCTTGAGCAATGAAATAAAACATGGAAGTACATAAGGCATAGATCATAATGGAACATCAATCATGATAAAATATCAAGGGAATAAAACATGAAATTGTGAAAAACCGTTAGGCACATGATATGATTTTAATAGTAGCCAAGGCATTGTTGTCAAGACAATCTTAGTGGACAAAGTCCCTTTCTGAATCCAGTTCACTCCTCATTCCAGTCCTGTAACACTGAACTGGATTAACTTACCATTCTAGGCATGTCTATCTCACAATAAATAAATCTTTACCCAATGGATTGGAGGGAGATATAGGTCCCACCCATCTCATAATGAAATCAATCTCACTTGTGCCTCAAGATAAACATACATCATTCAAAATAACCTAACGGATAAAATGGGTTTCATAAAAATCATCCCATCATCACATAATCCATATAAATGAAATAGATATCATTTCATAATATGAAAATTGAAACCATGTAAATCATAGATACATTATACTTGAAGCATACACATATGAAATAATGTCATCATAGATGGAAAATGGTTTTGATAAAACACTTGAAATTAATTCTTGAGGATAATATCACTTCTTCTTTAAAATATTTTGTTTTCAAAAAATGTCATGAAATTGTAAAAAAAAGGATTTTGTTGAAAATATTCATGAAATTTTTGGAGGATGCTTCAAGAAAATAAGGATTTATAAAACAGTAAAAATCATTTAAGGACGTATCAGTTAAAAAAACATTCTTCTCGTACTTTTACCAGAAATGTCAAAAAGTACCTTGTCAAAGAAAGGTTATTTACATTAAATGTATTAAAAGTAAAAATGGGTAAAAAGTTCTTTAAACATACATGAAATCATTTTTAGAAAATAGGGACATGGATGATTAATATAACCCCAGTAAATACTTAAGAATAAACAATCTTGGATAAAAACGAGATTGGAAAAGTTTTCCCTTACAAAATATCATTTTGTAAATAAAATAGATCACTTATGTGTATTCACTATAAGGTCACATAAATAAATTATAAATACATGATAAGATATAAAAATTCATTTCTCACATAATCAAAGAACGACATAAACAAGAAAGAGAAGATCAACCCAATGAACGGAAATTGGGTTAAGATGTTGCCTTACCTCTTGTCTGACTTGACGTGACCATTCTTTAATCACCTGAATAATAAAAAAATGTTAATTTCTACTTTCTTAAGATCCTTTTTCAAATTTATTATTCCTTTTATATCACTTATTACCATGTTATAAACATTTTTTAACCATATATGTTAATAATGTTCGTTTTGTCGATATTTGGTACTTAAGTCAAAAATAGACTTCTTATAATTACATGTTGTTCATGTGGTCAATCATTCATTATATCCAGAATTATATTCATTATTTATATATCATATAAATCATTTATTTCCATCATATACATATATTTATAATATTACATAACATATGGAGGTATGAAATGAAATGCACCGTTCATGGAGACGGTAAGCCGTACGTACACAAGAACGCTACTTTCATTTCTATTTATTATTTTAATGGAATTAAAACATAATTATACATAGGTATATTATAATTCCAGTATAATTTCATATATAATATCATTAACTACATCTTTTATACATCCAACATAATTCATTAACGAATCACTTCAATTTGAGGGGGCGGTAGTCTGCACTTCCTCAAATGAGATTATCGTATTTACCCACATTAGAAACCATAAAGGATTGATATAATTGGGAAGTAAAGAAGAATAACGAAATCATAAACATAATATATATCATATAAAAATACATTTCCATCATAATGGCCACCATGAGAGGTGGTAGGAGAAAATCGAACAATCATCGTTTCGTGAGGCGTTAGTTTTCCATCCACAGAAACATTATGTTCTTCATCCATTAGATGGAGGTTTGTGTAAGTGTAGTTCTAATCCTTCTCATATAAACATTTTAGTATATTGAGGATACTGGTTTTGTTAAAAAAAATAATGTATTAAAAATAGTTTAGGGGTTGGAGAAGTAGAATAAAAGAAAACAACTTAAGACAAACTGTTACCTTTAATTTTGGTAACATCCTTTAGTTTGAACCAAAAGTACTTCTTGAAGTTCCTTCTGACTAATGTAAGGATTCTAGGGGGAGTATAGGGATGTATATAGCTTAATTGGGAAGAGTATTTCCCAGCCTAATGGCTTTATAGGTGTGTATAATTGCATAGAAGTGGCCTCCTTTTATAATGTAGAGGTGGGGCTCTTTAGGAATGTGTGAAAACATTATTTTATTATAAACATATCTTCAGTTCCAAGAGGTCAAAAATACATTAATGTAGAATATAAGATGAATCATATTCGAAATAAAATCATCCAGTTGGAATTGGACTGGTTTTTGGATAATATTTTAATCATTATAATCTTATTTATTTAAATCATTTATTAATGAAGAAAATACTGCATCATTATTGTGTCATAAATAATTTAATTTATTTTATGTCTAAAAATTATAAAAAAAATTCATACATGTAGAAAGTACTTTTAGCATTCCAAATAGTATTTATAGTCGAAAAGATAATTTATATAGCCCATTATAAAAATTAATTACTAAAATATTTTTTTTAATGCAATTGTGTCTTTACATTAAATTAATTAATCTAATGTGTCATTGTCTGTCATAAGTGACTCCATGGGGTCCCAAAATCGACCCAAGGATGCCCATGGTCTTCCATTAGTCATCTAATAATGCTTGGACAAGTGTTAAGGTAATTTTGAATTATTATAATATTATTTTTACCTTGAATTACCCTATATAACTTTAACTACGGTAAATAAAAATCAAAAGTTACTATTCACCAAAAATTATTTTCATCATAATGAACCACATTTTACATCTTTATAAAAACCATGTATGTAGGATTTTTTAAATTCAATTCACTGAAGTTGTAAAATTTCATTTAAATGAAAGATTTATTATTTTAACTACCACTATGTGGTTTCACTATTCATCAAAAATTGATGTTTTTCAGAAAAATACAAAAAATTCACCCTAAGCTATATTTTATATTCCTAATTCAAAAATAATGTCCATTTTTTCAAATTCAAAACAAAGAAGTGGAATTAATTAATTGTAAAATTAAATCCCGTTATCAAAACAAACAGCGTGTTTTTAAGTAACAATAACTATTAATAGATCATCACTTATTTATGTCGAATATCAAAGTGAAATTAATTCCAATGACCAACATTGGATTAAATGGTAAAAATATATTCTAATTAAAAATTAAATCCAACTAAAGTATAATCTAAATATATAAATTATTGTGATGAAAAAAGTTGTTTTTAATTAAAATATATTGTGTTTTTACTATTCATCAAAATATGAATGTTATCAGAATAATATGAAAAATTTATCCGAATTAAATTTTTATGTCCTGATTCCAAGGATAAAATTTATTTTGTGAAATTGAACTGATAAAAATGTCAAAAACTAGATTTACTGTGGGTGCACCATCAATAGGCGGCTAAACTGCATTTTTTGAAAGATAAATATTTTACCCAAAAAATTATTTTATTCTCATATCATCTTCTAGAAAATATCTAAAATGAATAATAATTTTGTAAAATTAAAAATGTAGTTAATAAGATTCATAACAGCTAGTATATAATATTATTATAACAATATATCATTGTTTAGTGAAACCCAGAATTGCGTACTACACACGCTATCGAGGAAGGTCGTGATTGAGTGTAATGCAAGCCAAGTCAGGGTTGCGTGTTGTGCAAAACTCCTTTTTTTGTTTCGTATAATAGAATGTAACCATATTTAATTGATACATTGAATATATATATATATACACTCAATTTTGCGTAGAAGGACTATTATCAAACGAACATGAAATTGTGTGTAACACAATCCAAGAATAGTGTTGTGTATACTGCAAACTAATATGATGTTGCGTATAGCACAAGATAATCTTGGTGTAGCATAAAACACATGACATAAAATAAATTAAAATGAATACATATCATAAAATCTCGGGGTGTTACATTATACCCCCCTTAAATGAATTTCTCCCTATAAATTCGTCGGGGTTATAAATGGTTTAATACTTGAATTTTTTTTTAATATAATCCCACATCGTCAAAAGGAATACCAAAACATAACTTTAAAAACAAAATTATGAATCGTAACGGCTACCTAAAATAACTAATCATTGTGTTTCCTCATAGGGGAACATAGGTGAAAAATATGGATATAGAAGAGAATTATAACAATCAAGTTCTGATGGAGAGTGGTAGAGAACATGGCAATGAAAAATCCAATAATTACAAAGCCATAAATTTGTGATGATCTAAGGTACCATCAGATTCATCGGATATGAGAGTAATAGGACACCATTTTTGGTTTTCAGGATCATTTCCATAATGTTGATGATTTTTTGTATAAGGATAAATACTTACTTGATTTCAGTGTAAGATCATAATTGGTCATTCTATGAAAAATTTATGCATTATCTCTTATTTAAAGATATGAAGTTGAATTTTGCATTCTTGAAATATTATAAGATCACATGATAGAATGATAGGTCATTCCATCTGTCTCTATCACAATAAAAGGTGATTTTAAGATATTAAATATACATAAGTCCATATATGGTGAGGTTAAGTGTACATGGTTAGAAAAATGGACTTATACAACATCTATCATACCACATAATAAAATAAAACTAATTTCTAAAATCCAGGGACTTATTGTAGGCCAGTGGTAGGAGATGATGGCCTGTCGCACTTCGGTTGTGGGTTCGATTCCAGCATCCTTGTCTGACGTGACGGGTTGTCGCCCGTCCTGCAGGTTATCCTTTTTTCTAAAACTATACTATCATAATATTAAAAATCACTATCCTTAACCAATACTATCTTCTGTCTAACTTAATCCATTCTAACCATTAAGATTTTTGAAAATACTTATGTCTAATTTTACAGTATAAAGAGAATGATTACAAAAAGGTCATATAACAAGCACATGAATACCTTCATTTATCCCTAATATATCACAAGATATAAATTTTTGATCGCATTCCAAACATGTGAATACCTTAATCTTGTATTCTTGGGGAAAATGAATACCCATTAAACCTTACTGAAAACATTGATGTTGTCAAAAGTTAACCCTTTCAACATACCAAATTCCCAAAATTTCGATGTACTCAAATCATGGTATCACTTTGTCCTTATATCAGTCATGAGGTCATGAATACTATCATACATATTATTTTATCCTTATCCATTCATTATGTGCATATCATATACTTTCCAAAAATATTTCAGTCACTTTCCAATGTTACTAGTACCATATTCATATTGAAAACCACAATTGACCAATACATAGATATTCTAATATTCCATAAAAGTACCTCAATAACATTATTCATTAAAAAAATACATAAACACATCAATCCATCCTCTTCAATGATTGCCATGGAATAAGTCCATTCTTGATTTAGATGTAACCTCTTAGGTTTGGGCAGTGAGTTGGGTAATGCCCATGTTCTCCATAGATAAGACATTGATCTCCATAACAAACAATCACTCTCTGACCCTTCTATCCACACAAATAACATCCTCCCCTCCATTTGAGGTATTCATCAAGGTTCATCTTCCCTTCTTTAGAAATCTCAATCTTCCTTTATTTATGCTCTTCAACATGCGAACATGCATAAAAGACTATCATCCTCTTATTTGATGAATTAGGAATACCACTACATTTCACCATGTTAACCATATATCACGATGAATGATTCGGCATAATCACAAAATCATTCTCTCTAGGCATTACAAATTTTTTTTGCTCATACTCACCAATTTTTCCATTGGATTCAATGTTAACCAAAATTCTTCTGGTTCCCTCCATTGACTAAAACACAAAAAGAATTCTGTGAGAGGAAAAAATCATACCAAGAAAATAACATAATCACAGGGGAGTACCTTTAACATCTTACATCTTAGGATCAATTCTAATATCGTTACCGTAAATCTAAGACTAATAACTATACTTATACTTAACCTTAGGGACATCCCATGATATACCTTAGAAATATCTCTAGGGATCTCACTAATTTTTTCGAATCATTGTTTCCAATGGTTGACTAAACCTTTCCTCTGATACCAACAATAGAAACCAAAATCATGACGTATATGGACAATACATTACTTTTGTGGAATAATTAATACATAAAAAAACCAAAACTCAAGGATCGTAATAGTTTAGTGTCTTTGGAAACTCGGAATATAATATTCTAATCTCAGTGAAAGATCTTCAACAACTCCCATAAAGATCTTCCCCTTTAGTTTTCTTACATAAAACCTTTCTTGAAATCCTGGGGAAATGAAAATATATAAAGGGTGGGCTCAAATTCTCAGTAAGGGTAAGCATGGAAAAAATAAACCAAACCGTATACATTTGAACATAAAAACATGATCATAATGTTTAAACATGAAAAGCTTCAACAATGAGATAAAACATGGAAGTACATAAGGCATAGTTTATAATGGAAAATAAATCATGATAAAATAGCATGGGAATAAAACATGTAATTGTGGAAAACAATTAAACACATGATATGATTTCCATAGTATCCAAGGCACTGCTGCCAAGACCAACTTAGTAGAAAAATTCCCTTCAGAATCGAGTTCAGTCCTCATTCCAGTCCAATAACACTGAACCGAATTAACTTACCATTCCAGCCATGTCTATCTCATGAGATATAAATCTTTACCCAGTTAATTAGAGGGAGATATAGGTCCCACCCATCTCATAATGAAATCATTCTTACTTGTGCCACAAAATAAACATACATCATTCAGAATAACCCATTGAATAAAATGGGTTTCATAAACATCCTCCCATCATCACATAATCCATATAAAAGAAATAGATATCATTTCATAGTAAGAAAAATGAGACCATGTAAATCATAGAGACATTATACTTGAAACATAAACATATTAAATAATTTCATCTTATATGGAAAATTGTTTTGATAAAACACTTGAAATGAATTCTTGAGGAAAATATCATTTCTTCTTTAAAGTCAATTTCTTTTCAAAACAATTCATGAATTTTTTAATAAAATGATTTTGTTTAAAATATTCAGGAAATATTTTGGTGTAATATTCATGAAAATAAGGCTTTATAAAACCGTAAAAATCCTTTCATGACATATAAGTTAAAAAAACATTCTTCTCGTACTTTTGCCAAAAATGTTAAAAAGTACATCGTAAAAGAAAGATTATTTAAATAACATGTATTAAAAGTCAATATGGGTTAAAATGAATTTAAACATAAATGAAAATATTTTTAGAAAACATGGACATGGATGATAAATATAACCCCAGTAAATACTTACGAATAAACAATCTTGGATAAAAACGAGATTGGAAAAGTTATCCCTTACAAAAGATCTTTTTGTAAATAAAATAGATCACATATGTTTATTAACTATAAGGTCACATAATCAAATTATAAAATCATGATAATATTTAAATATTCATTTCTTACATAATCAAATAACGACATAAAAAAGAAAGAGAAGATCAACCAAAATAAAGGAAATTGGGTTATGATATTCCCTTACCTCGTGTCCGACATGACTTGATCGTTCTTTAATATCCTGAATAATAAACCAATGTTAATTTCAACATTCTTAATAAAATTTTAAAAATTTATTATTCATTTTATATAAATTTTTACCATGCTATAAATATTATGTAACCATTTAATTTAATAATGTTCGTTTTGTCGATATTTGGTACTTGAGTCAAAAATGGACTTCTTATAATTACATGTTGTTCATGTGGTCAAAGGTTCATTATATACAGAATTATATTCATGATTTATATATCATATATATAATATATATCCATAATATACATGTATTTATAATATTACATAACATTTTGAGGTATGATATGAAATGCATCGTTCATGGAGACGGTAAGTCGTACGTACACATGAATGCTACTTTCATTTATATTTATTATTTTAATGGAATTAAAAAGAAATTATAAATAGTTATATTATAATTACAGTATAATATCATATATAATATCAGTAAATTCTTTCTTTATACATCCCACATAAGGCATTAACAAATCACATCACATTGAGGGGCGGTAGTCTGCACTTCCTCAAATGAGATTATCTTATTTACCCACTATGGAAACCATAAAGGCTTGATATAATTTTGAAGTAAAGAAGCATAAGGAAATAATAAACATAATATATATCATATATAAACACAATGACATCATAATGGCCACCATGATAGGTGGTATGATAAAATCAAACAATCATCGTTTCGTGAGGCGTTAGTTTTCCATCCAAAGAAACATTATGTTCTTCATCCATTAGATGGATGTGTGTGTAAGTGTAGTACGAATACTTCTCATAAAAACATCCTATTATATTGAGGATACTGGTTTTGTTAGAAAATAAAGAAAGGATTAAAAATAGATTAGGGGTTGGAGAGGTAGAATAAAAGAAAACAACATAAGAGAAACTATTACCTTTAATTTGGGTAACTTCCTTTGGTTTGAACCAAAAGGACTTCTTCAAGTGACTTCTGCCTAATGTAAGTCATCTAGGGGGGAGAGGGACGTATAGAGCTTAATTGGGCAGAGTTTGGATGAGCCTTATGGCTTGAGAAGTGTGTGGAATTTCATAAAAGTGGTCTCCTTTTATAATGTAGAAGAGGGGCTCTTTAGGAAAGTGTCAAAACATTATTTTATTATAAACTAATCTTCAGTTTCAAGAGGTCCACAAAACATTAATGTCGAATCTAAGATGACTAATATTCGAAATAAAATCATACAATAGGAATTGGACAGGTTTTGGATAATATTTTAATCATTATAATCTTATTTATTTAAATAATTTATTATTGAGGTAAATACTGCATCATTATTGTGTCAAAAATAATTTAATTTATATGATGTTTAAAAATTATAAAAAAATACCAACATTTATGAAATATTTTATATCATTCTAATTAATATTTATAGTCAAAAAAATAATTTATATATCCCCTTATAATAATTAATTGCTAAAATATTTTTGTTAATACTTATTTTGTCTTTACATTAAGTTAATTAATCTAATATTCCATTGTCTTTCATAAGTGGCTCCATGGTGTACCAAAATCGACCCTAGGAAGCCCATGGTCGGCCATTACTCATCCAATAAGGTTTGGGCATGTTTTACGTTAATTTGGAATTATTATAATATTTATTTTACTTTGAATTTCCATATTCACCTTTAACCGCGGTAAATAAAATTCAAAAGTTACTATTCAGTAAAAATTATTTTCATCTTAATGAACCACTTTTTACTTCTTGATAACAACCATGTATGTCGGATTTTAGAAATTCAATTCACATAAGTGGTAAAATTTCATTTAAATGAATGATTCAGTTTTTTAACTACCACTCAGTTGTTTCCCTATTCATCAAAAATTGATGTTTTTCAGAAATATACAAATAATTAAACCTAAGATATATTTGATATTCTGAATTCAAACATGATGTCCACTTTTCCAAATTCAAAACATTGAAGTGGCATAAATTAATTTTATAATTAATTCCGGTTATCAATACAACTAGCTTGTTTTTAAGAAACAATAACTATTAAAAGAACGCCACTTGTTTATGTCCAATTTGAATGTGAAATTAATTCAAATGACCAATATTGGATTAAATGATAACAATATATTCTATTTACACTTTAAAACCAATTAAAAAGATAATCTAACCATATAAATTAATGTGATGAAAAAAAGTGTTTTTAATTAAAATATAGTGTGTTTTTACTATTAATCAAAATATGAAAGTTATTAGAATAATATGAAAATTTTATCCAAATTAAATTTTTATATCCTGATTCCGAGGAAGAATATTTCATTGTCAAATTGAACTTATAAACATGTAAAAAATAGATTTAAAGTGGCTGCACCATCAAAAGGCAGCAAAACTACATTTTTTGAAAAATACTTATTTTACCCGAAAAATTTATTTTATTCTCATACCATGTTCTAAAAAATATTTAAGATGAATATTAATGTAATAAAATTTAAAATTTAGTTAATACTATTCATAACGGCTACTCCATAAATATATTATAACAATATATTGTTGTTTAGTGAAACCTAGTATTGCGTACTACACACGCTATCATAGAAGGTCACGATTGCGTGTAATGCAAGCCAAGTCCGGGTTGCGTGTTGTGAAAGTCTCCTTTGTTGTTTCATATAACAGAATCCAACCATATTTCATTTATAAATTGAATATATATATATATATACAATCAATGTTGCGTATAATGACTACTATCAAATGAACATGAAATTGGGTGTAACCCAATCCAAGAATAGTGTTGCATATACTGCAAGCTAATACAGTGTTGCGTATATCACAAGATAATATTTGTGTAGCATAAAACACATGTCATCAAATAAATTAACAAGAATACTTATCATAAAATCTTGGGTTGTTATAGGAATGTTCTAAATGAGAATAAAAAATATGGAATATAGAAATATGATGAATCATAAAATAATATAAAAACCTACATTTATTTTCAATCTTATAAAATTCATAATTTAATATACCCATAAAATTCATAAATGAACAATAAATCACTTTTAAATAATATCAACGCATTACAAAACTAGATTCCCAATGAACATATTTGTTTAGTCCCTTCGGAAACATTGAACCGATTCTTCTAATTTGGAGAACGATCATAAGCATCTCTAACATAGATCTTCAACATAATTTTTCCTACCAAAAAACGTTCTTTATATCATGGAGAAACGAAAAAATATGAAAATTTTATGATAAAAAGCTCAGTAAGGTTAATCATAGAAAATATCAAAACAACACAACCATAAGATTTTAAAAACATGAACTTAAAATTTTTAAAAATCATACCATATATATCAAAAATAAAAAACATCAGTCATGAAATAAATGTTTGTTGGCCATAATTCATAAATCATAATATAACATGAGTTGTGAGAAAAATAACATGGGAATAAAGCATGGAATTGGTGTAAAAAAATTATCCTATAAAATCATTTCCAAATTATCCAATTCCCATTTACAAGACTATCATAGGAGTAAAATTATAGTATTAAATTGAGTTCTATCCTTATTACAACACAGTATTACTAAAAAAAATATAAATTCAATTCTAGACCTTTATAAATGAACAATATTTACTTCTTCTTTCTTTACAGTCTGTCTCATGAGATATAAATGTTTACCCAATGCATTGTAGAGAGATATTTGTCACACCAATATCATAATGAAATCAATCTTAGGTGTTTTACACAAATTTAATTCATTCATCATTGCATAACCCGTAAAATAACATTTCTTTATTAAAAAACTTCAATAATGACATAATTAACATAAAATAAATTGATTTCATAAATAAAATTCCATAAAAAAGGTAATTGAACCATAAGAATAATTAGGATAATATACATGAAACATAACACTATTAATTAAGGTAATCAAAAATGGAAAATAATTTTGATATAACACATGAAACTAATTATGGAAGAAAATATTTGACCCTCTATAAAAACATTTACCTTTAAAAAATGTATTGATGGTTTAAAAAGAAAATATTTTGTTTGAAAATAATCATGATATATTGTAATGTACGCTTCAAGGAAGTAATGTGTTATTAAAGTGTAAAAATATTTTAATGTCATATATGTTAAAAGAAAAAAGTATTCCAATAAATTTTTCAAGAAGTAATAAAGTAACTCATATCAACAACTAAAATAAATTTCATAACATTTATAATAAATTAACCAATGGATAAAATTTTCATTTAACAAATTTTGAATAATTGATAGAATATTATTGTATACTAAATTTGGAAACATGGACATGGATGATAAATATACCGAGTAAATACTTACGTAAAAACCATCTCTTATAAAAATGAGATAGAAAAATAATCCCTTACCTTAGGTCTGATATCCTTTATTTGTATCTCAACCTCTTATATAATGACTTATATAATAATGTTTTAATTTCTATCATGTAGAAAAAATCACATTGCATCGTGGAGACGTTAGGCCATATGTAAGCATGAGCAATGATATAATTCATTTAATTATGAACTTATATTGATGTGGATGGTATATAATGTGCTTCTAAATAAATATCTAGTTATAATAATCATATATTGTAATTATTTCCATCATTTTACCGAACCCTGTATGATGGTGGTGAAAAAATAATTACATGAAGACGTCGAGACAGTAGGTTTTACGTAGGCTCGTATGGTGATTAAATTTTATCGAAAGACATATAAAAGGTGCGACATAGTAGTTCCATAATAATAATAACATAATACTATATAATTGATACCGAGGAATATTATTTTTAATGTAAACATCTCATTATAAGGAGGTATAAGAGGGGATAATTTCAAAATAATTGGTATAGGGGATTACAACTTGTTCGACAAGTTCCCTCTAGATCTAATTTTAATGGAAAATAGAGTTAGACTTTTTAGAAAACCATAACCTGTAGAATATTACATTATAATTTATTAACGTAAATGGAAAGGTGATGGTGTACATTTAAGGATTAATGTGAATAGAATATGTGAGGGAGGATGTGTCCTTTTATAATTCATATGTGAGGCACTTGTGGAATCTCCAAATATATTAATTTATAAAAAATAAAAACCCATCATTCCAAATATATTAATATCATCATCCAATATTTTTTTATAAACTTTTTTATTTCATTTTAATCATTTCATATCATTTTACATTTAATTATTTTCTTTTAATCCTAACTACGCTAAAAAATTGATCAGTATTAAAATAGCACCCTTAATAAATATATGATATCAATTAGAACGCAAATGAAAAATATAGAAACCAATATATAATAACATAAATAATTTATTTTATTTTATATTTTTTATGATTTTTAAATAATTTAATTGAAAATTATTTTGACATAATATCAATAGTTTCAATTTTGAAACTATTTATTGAATATATTCTTTAAAAATATCAATATAATATATTTTCCTCAAAAAAATTATATCATTATGGGATTATTTTCATCTAATTTTTTTGGAAATATTAATTATCCAAAATATTATATCTTTTAATATATTTAAGAACATTAATTTTATATTTCCATTAATAAAACAATTACTACATTCGTTTTCTGTAATTATTAAATATAATTATTTAAGGGTAAATATTATAAATAATATAAAATGATGAAATTAAATCCTATATATATAATCAAAATACATATAGTCAAATATAATTCTTGAAAAGTCCAACATTAATAATCTTATACATATTATCACTTGATTGTGACACCTTAAACACCCTTTTAAATAAATCATTATATGTGTTATAATCTTTTCTAGTTGGCTCCATATGGTAAATAACTAGAGACACGAATGATTATTGATGAAATTTATTTTAAAAAAACATTTTTAAATGTTTTTATTCTTATAATGGTTATTGTCATGTTAATAAATATTAATTTATTGATTTTCCATCAATTAAATAATTTTTGCCTTGTCAATGAGTAATCATTAAAGGTAATTATTTAATTCCAAATAATTACAAATAAATTATAATTATAATGTAATCTTTTATAAAACAACTTCAAATAATAAGTTTATCTTTTCTTATAAAATATAATAAAATGTGAAACCTTGATTTAATTAGGGTTCTCTATCAAAAGGTGGTAAAACTGATTTTTTTAAAGAAACATCTTTTATCTGAAAAATTGAATTTATTCTCATATCATTACATGAAAACATATAATATGTATTTGTAAAAGTATATTGAATATATTATAAATATAATTATGGAATTTAATCCCCCAATAGTTCTTTTATTATTTTGAAAACTCACTTATTTGAATTAAATAGTTTTTACGAAGAATGTTAATATTATTCATACCCACTGTTATAATTACAAGATTAAAAGGTAACATAATAATATTTAGTGTTTAAATTAAATTCATCCTTTCATGAAATTAATTAAATAAAATGTAATTGAAATTTTATGTTACACATCCCAAACATATTGTTTGGAATTCGGCAATCCATTATTGTCTTGCATATAACTCAAGCTTATCTTGGTTTAGCTTTCACTACAAGAAATTGTTGAAATTAAAAAATATATATCTCATAAAAATATTATCTTTTATCATTCTAAATCAATTAAAATATAGATCTCCTTTTAAATTTATTGGTGTTATGAATGGGATAAATAATTTAATGTCTCTTTAACAGAAACCCAAATCATAAAAAATTAATTTTGCACATAAGATAACATAGGTGGAAAAGAAAAAACATAGACATGAGAGAGAAATATAATTTTCATTTTTTTTGGGAGAGGGACATGAACACCATTCTGAAAAGGTTACTAGTCATAAAGTTATAAATATATGATTTTATAAGTGACCATCTGGTTCATCGAATAAGAAAGTACATGGGTATCATTTTTCATTTTAATATAATTTTCCTAACAAGGAAGAATTTTTATGAAATGAAATACATATATAATTTCGGTACAATATCACAATTGTTCATTCCTTGATATATTTTTTCAAAATTTCTAATTAGAATAAATGATTTTGAATTTTTCTTTCCTAATGAATTTCTAGAAAATGCTATAAATAAATATATTAATAATTCATTACATATAAACACTGAAAATCCAAAACATTAGAAAGAGGTACAATAAATTTGTTTGACATGTATCCCCTTATATCATGCAGTATCTCATGTTGGTCACATTCAAACATGTGAATACCATCATCATGTATTTTCATGAATCATGGTAATAACATGAATTACCGTAGAACCACAGTGAAAACATGAATGATTTAAAAAATTAACCCTTCATGCTTAACAAAAATCCAAAAAATTTATATTCTCAATAAATTATATCATAAATAAATTCTTCCTCACATCAACACTTTGGTCATTAATATTATCAAACATATCTAAATCTCTTTATCCCAAAGTAGTGCACATATCATGTATTTTCAAAAAATTTCTCAATAACTTTTCATGGTTACGTGTACCCCATACCTATGGAAAAAAACACAATTTACCAATACATAGATATTTCTATTTTCCTTAATAATATAAAAGATATTCTACAATATTATTACAGGATCTCACTACATAAACACTTAATAATTTCCCCACTTATTTTTCATAATCAAAATTTTCAATAGTGATCTCATGTGAAATTCCGTTTACATTGACCTTAATAGGTTTTTGATATCGATTTTCATTGATAACAATTTTATTAGGGAACTGGTTAGAATTATCCACCATTTCGATGAACATGTATCATTGAAGTGTGTGTGGTGCATTCTCTATAACATTTTCTCTACTCATATCTGTATTTATATTTTACCTATTAATATAGCACTCAACTACATGATGAATTTATTTTCAACATTTAAACTATATAATAGTCCATTTAAGACTATCTATAAAATTATAATTTAACACATTGTTCCTGATGAAACACTCTTCATAATTTCACTATGGTATCAGGATTTTACCTTAACCACCATCTTTCATTTCATTTCAAAATGATAAGAATGATATGTAAATCCAACATCAATTTCAACATTAATATAAGTACACAGAATCTATACATATATAATAATGTATCATATAGATGAGTCCCTTGGACCACATGGTTTTAAGCCATTGAATAATTGATCAATAGTACATTCAGGTTGGATGCTAATTTCATAATCATACCATTCGTGTCATATAAAATTTTCCTAATATTTACCTATTGATTCATTATTCTCTTACTTAAGCTCATTGAACACATTTTTTAATATCTATTCAATGAATATAAGGATAGTACATATTGAAAAAAATTATGACATCCCATTCAATAGATTCAGTATCATATTGCTACATCGTATTCTAGATTAGAGTCCACCATTTTTCCTCTTCACCTCATAAGTGATAAACATAAAAATTAAACTTTAATGTTCCAAATAGTGAAGTATAGAAAATATATTTTTAAAGATATTGGTCATTTGTTTAGAAAAAGGAGGATCTGAAGACCCTATGAAATAAGAGGATGCTGCCTCATGAATCACTCACCAGAATGTTTTTACATTTTCAGCTCATTCTGAAACCAATAATGATTCCTAGCATGTATGAGTATAGAGATAATATTGTTCATTCCATCTCCTATAACATTATGTTTTTCAAAAAGAAAATTTCTTCATTTCCTATTGCATTTATCATTAACATGACTCAATTTTGTTTCTTCAAAATTATAAAACCCATAAAGAATATTGTGAAAGGAAAATAAAATTCTAGTAAAATAGCATAATCAATGGGTAGTAAATTCTATCACTAACATCTTATGTTTAATCCTAGATTAATATTGATCATATCCATAATTCTATGATTTCAACTTATAGTTACACTTATCCACCCGGAAATCCATAGACATATCTTAGAACTATTTCTAGGGATATCACTAATCATTTCTCATCATTAATTACAGAGGCTAAATAAAATTTTTTTCTGATACCAACAATAAAGACCATTGATTTATGTACATGGATATTACATCACTTTTTTTGAATACATAATTCATTTCACAATAATATTCCCAATGATAGTATTATTTTAGTTCCATTGGAAACATGGAATTCATTCCTCTAATTTGGTGAAATTTCATCAACATATCTCACAAAGATCTTCCCCTTTATTTTTCTGACATAATCCTTTCGTTATATCCAGAGGAAAGGTAAAAAATGATGTGGGTATTCTTAAATGTTATAAAGGGTAAACATGGAAAATATCAAAAAAAGAATAAACATATGAATATAAAAACATGAACATAATTTTTCAAAATCATAAAATTTATAGAAAATGTTAATCTTGAGTCATTATATTATCTTGATATTTCCAAAGGAATAAATCATAAATGAACACCAGCTATGAGATAATTATCATTGGAATAAAACATGGAATTGATGAAAGCACATAATCATATAAATTCATTTTCACATTATACTAGGTTCATTTCCAAAACCATAATAACAATAAATGTCCACTACTGAAGTTAGTTCACTCATTGTTCCAGTACTGTATTACTGAACCAGATATAGTTTTCCTTCCAACCCTGTATTACTAAACTATGTTTACATTCTATTCCAATCCTGTATATCTCATTAGATATAAATATATAACCAATGAATTTTAGGGAGATATAGGTCCCACCGATATCATAATGAAATACTTCTTACATGTTTCACAATAATATTAATCAATCCTCATAGCATAACCCAATGAATAATATGGGTTTCATAAAAAATATACCATCATAACATTATCTATGTAATATAAATGAAATATATAATTATCCTTCAATATAAATTGAAATATAACCCTTGAAATAATACAGATTCTATACAGGAAACATCATCTTATTAATGAATTTAGTTTTCAATAGAAAATATTTTTTATAAACACATAAAAATAAATATTGAAGAAAATTTTCTTGCTTCTTAAATAATGTATTCTTTTCTCAAAATTCAATTCATTCTAAAAAAAATTATATTTTTGAAAATAAAATTGAAATATTTTAATAGTAGAATCAATTAAATGTGGTTTTATGAATACTTAAAAATCCATCCATTTTTTATTAGTTAAAATAAAACATACTTCTTATAAATTTATCAGAATTTCAAAAAGTACAACATTTCAGAAACGTCAATATATTCCTTCTATACTGTTCAATAAAAATTATACAATTGGTAAGGTAGACATTAAAATTTTTTAGATGAATATAATGAATAAAATAGAATAAATAATTAGGAAACATTGACTTGAATGATAAATATACCCGAAAAAATGATTAGGTAATAATAATCTCATATAATAAATTGATTGTAAAACATTCTCTTACCATTGGTTTGATTTCATGTTTATGTATCTGAAACTCCTATATTATAATTTAAAATATGTCAATGGATTATTCCATAATCATTATTATTTTAAAGATATCATATATGATCATATTATCATCTTTTTGTTAATAAAATTTCATTATTACTTGTTATTTGGGTATTAACTATTTCATTTTCTTATGCATGTGTTTCAGATGCTTTCGTCGGGGCATGAAAATCCACTTTTTTGAGGATGACGAGGATGCACTAATTATTTCACCTCATTACAACATTACAATGGTAGGCGGCATCCTTCACTTCTTCGGAGACATTTTATCTTTGATCTATACAGGTTGATGGGACGTTAGTTCTTCCTTACATGGATTCCACCTCAGAGATCATCACCTAGTCTAGGTCTCCCTTATAGACTAATAGTCTATTTATGAAACTCTTTCCAGCATAAAAACTTCATGGATGTTGGTTAATTACACTAATTTTGTTGGGACATTCCAAGGAGTCAATCCCAGGATGCGACCTTCGGTCAGGGGAGCAGTCACATTGGACATCACTGACGTGTCTGGATGATGGAACACTAGCTCATCTAGGTTTCTTCCCCTTATCTTAGTGATTCTCAAGGGAGTGGAATCTCAAGGCATCCCAAATCGCATGAGGGGAATAATACATCTGAGGCATTTCTCTGAGGATTTCCTCAACTTACCATGTCTAACACATCCTATTCCATGGTTTTAACATAAAGAGGAGATATATCAGATAGATCAGAACACTAACTAGAGGTGATAAGATGTGTGAAACCCCTAGAGGGAACACTGATGCTATTAAGTTAATTTACGTAATCCCATTGGGATGTGGAAACCCGAGTACGAATCAAGATTTATAATTGTTGTTTAAGTGAAGTGGATGGCGAATGAGATGGAACTTTCATGAAGGTTACGGTGATGTTGTGATTGAGTGTCGAAGAGACCACCAACATATCCACATGGCAGGGAATTGATTTCCACATCATTCAGGATGGGAGTATAAAATTAGGGTTTGAGCAGGGGATATCGACCCGATGATATACTAGTGCTTACATGTGCTTAGTTTCCCGTGGATGGTCGGACGCCACAAGGAAATACCAGAGATATAGATCCCAACAGATGGGATGCTAATGGCATATAGTTTGGGTTGGTTTGACCACGACGTACCGTAAAATGGGGATCACAACAGCCTAACCTTGAATGGGTATCACAACGGAATCCCATTGTGTGAGATTCAAAATGGTTTACAATTGAGTAGGGTATCACAACGGCTTACCGTTGGAAGGGGTTTACGATGTCTTGCTGCTAAATGGTGTTGAAACTCATGGATACATCCTACGTACCCTGTTTGGGAGACATGGATCAAAGCCCACGTAGTTAGGGTAAGGATGGAACTGATGTGAAGATGGTCGGAACCAATGGTTGGTGTGGTTGAACCTTAGAGAGGATTCATACGTACGTAGCCTTGGCAAGGATCAAAGTCCATGTAGTTTGGTTTGGTGGGGTGAAACGATGTGAAGATGGTCAGAACCAGTGAGTGGTAGGCTTGAACCTCAGTGAGGCTTCCTGAGTACCTTGCCTTGACAAGGATCGTAGTCCATGTATTTTGGGGTGGTGTGGTGAACTAACGTGAAGTGGTCGAGACCAATGGTTGTTGGGATTGAACCTTAGGGAGTCATCCTACGTACCCAACCATGGAAAGGATCAATGTCCATGTATATCAAGTTCATAGGAACTGACATAAAGGGGGTCTGAACCAATGGAATATGGCCGTGAACCTCATATAGTCCTCCTACATACCCTTCCTTGATAAGGATCATAGTCCATGTTGTTCAGTTTGGTGCTTGGGGATTACAATATATGATTCCCAAAGAGGAAGTCATGGTCTATTGTTAATCAAAGACCATGTAAGTCATTATCGGTGTCATAATCAAAAGGCAACAATGACCTGACGATCATATCGTGAATGATGCGTCCATGAGCAGTGGAATGTGGCTTACATGTGGTTAGCGACCCATAATGGAAACAAGGGCATACAAATGGTTTACCACCCAACAAGACAGAGTATGGGAAATAATCTAGGTGTAGACGCATGATGGTGAAAAATCCAAATTAGAGAGGGATTTGGCATCCTGGAAGGGAAGAGGATTAGGGATACATCCTCCTTTAAAATAATCTAGGGGCTTACACCAAGATCGATGCGCCCTCACTATGGAAAAACAATGCTCCAAAAAAGAGTATCTCATTCCATGCGGGGAATGTATTAACTGTCGTGGAGACCAATGGGTGTGCAAAATGTCCATGGTGGGGTACCATACGCATGATGTATGGGGTGAAGTCACAGTTTAATATCATGTGATGAGGATGATGGAACATGGAAGTTTAATGTCCTGCATCTCGGATGAGGTGGGTTTACTCTGCACACCATGGACTTACATAACTCATACCCACCCATACATGAGGCTGGGAAGGCATCATCAATTCCATGGTTAAGGGGTGTTATGGAGTGATCCATTGAGAGGTACAAATTAGGTTGGATATGCGAAGAAGTAATATTCGTTAGCGTGCATATGAGAAGAAAAACAATGTGAAGAATCGTCCGAGGGGAATATAAATTACTTCATGAAAAACTAATGAGCCACACAGAAAAACATAATGTGACATAGGTGTGGGTAACATAAGAGGGGATCAAACATGTTTCCCTGATGTGAGGAAGACGCATGGAGCACGTGCAAGAGAATATGATGCGATGAAGATTGAAGGTCTCCCGGCATGATGGATGGCTTGAACACAAGATGGAAGGATTTCATGCTTGATGGAAGGGGATACGTGCAAGAGAAGTCATATATAGAGGGAAATGGCTTGCCAAAGGGGTCTCTTGGGAACAAACAACTTTTAGATAAATTTTATTAATGAGGATAATGACCAAGAGGGACCACCCATTAAATGACCCTTGCAGGACCATTCACACAAAATCCAATACATGAAGGTCATGGTGTTTTCACGCATTCACGAAAAAGTATCTTTTTGTCATTAGAGTGTTTCTTCATCTTATTTTATTGTCCTCAAAGAGCTGGGGGTGGTGGGATCATTTTATAGTTGATGTCCCCATGGGTGTCATGCAAACGAATGGTTAATAACTCATTTGGTGGGAAAATGGGATTTTTGTGCAAAAAAACAGTTTATGTTTCATGGTGTTCACATATAGGGCATGTGTGAAAACAAACGATTGATGACTCATGGAGAGTGAAAGGGGTCAGACATGTAATAAAACATTCAAAATCGCATTGGCGGTGCAAACAATGCGTGTTGAGGATCTCTGGCGCTCAACCCGGGCACCCTTGAATGTCTTTTCCTTGGCAGTTTTGGAGGGTTTTTCATGGAATATATCCCTTACCGGTGCCTTAGGAATGCATGATTTTTCACATTGGAGGGCCCGTCGCATGAATACCATGAATCTTGTGTTCTCCTTCCCCGGGACCTGGAATCCTCCCTTTTCCCTCCCAGATTCATTCATTTCTCTTTTATCCATTGGTCATGGTCCTTCACAAAAATTTGGCATCAACACATACCATCCAGAACTGGAGCTGAGAGGGATTCTGAAGGCCGGATTCCAAGGGTATGTTGAAAAGTATGGAAACTACTTTTGGTGCAAGCAAAAAACAAATTGTGTGTGCAAACGTGTTTCTCATGCACAAATGGTGTGTCAGCATCTAAAAACAAGATGAGGGCCCCTTTCTAGGATATTCTTTTACTTTATCCGCATGACATGTTCTTTTCAATAATGCCTGAAAACTTTCCTGATCCATGAATAAGATTGTGCGGCCGATTCAGGGTCTTTCACATCATCCCGAATTTTTCCCAAAAGTCATCCTTCTTGCACGACGCTATATATTATCCATTCCGAGCTTCTTTATTTCTCTCCAATTCCTTTGGATTTCAAAAATTACCACCCAAAAGGAAGATGCTAAGAGGGAGGCTACCACTACTGCAAGAAGAACTCAAATGATCATGAACCCTCATACTCTTCATGTGATGAGGGTTGTGTCTGATAATCAAATGATTTTATGAATTCTTATGTAAGATAATAAGGATTATGTTCTGAGATATATCATATCAATATGGAACTTCGGCCATCGAGAAGTGTTGCTAAAGCCCAGTATCGAGACGAACAAATCGCGATCATTGGTGACGCGTGAGTATAGTCTTCAATAACTCCATTTTAAAACAACAACCATCCTTCTAGGGAAATTAAGAACACTACCATGTATTTATTAAATCTGAAGACAAGGACGGTTTTGGGATGTGATCTAGTTTTCGAGAAATCTCCAGCTATTTATGCATGTAATTTTAGAAGCATCAATAATGAAAAGACAAATGGTTGGAAGGAATGGGATTTCAGATTGAGGGGAAGCATCACCAACAAATTGTCAGGGCAATATTGGGTATGTCAGGCATCCGAGGAATTTGGAATGGATTTGCGGTCTCTCGGGATTTTTCATGTCATCTAGATGTCCCGATTTCACTACTACCAACACTAGGACTTTGTAGCAATGTAGTTCAGTTGCTGGTCGCCTAATACCAAAAAATTCCACCTCCACAATGGGGATGTGGGAATCAGTCTGTGGAACATCCAATGTATCGAGGGAATACACATAGAGGGGTACCAATATGACCTATTTCACCTGACGAGGAATGTTTGGGGGTATAGGACATTCACCCCAATCCTATCATGGCACCTACTAGATATTTCTAAAGAGGAGGTAAAAATAAAATATATCTAAAATGACATATATTATTCTGGGTGGCTAACTCTTCTCCTGTAATAGGACCTGACTATGAAGATTCCAGAGCATGGAAATCAATTCCTAAACACATCTCAGAGGAGAAAATTGGGATCATAATGGAGGAATCTAGAGACATGAGAGAACAGATCGTGGGGCTTTGTTATTACTGAAGTTCGAGACACAAATGTGAGATATTCTAGGTTTCTTTCTATGTTCTTGATAGTTTGGTAGTTTCCATTAAGGGAAATGAGGATGGGGGTCTACCCATGGATGCTAGTGATGGTAGTGATTATGGTGGTGAGGAACAAGGTCAACCTATGGGTGCCAGTGTTGGCCAGGCTAGACAGTATCCTAGGGGGTATCTCGAGGGGAAGTACGCCTAGGAGGATATGTAGACCATTAATGATTGTTCACAGTTGGGATGCAGCTCACTGTGGCGGGTATGAAACAAAATAATACCATTCTCACCTAGTAACAGTATGAGACCATCTTTCTTGAAAATTTTCGGGATCTGCCCACTAACATTTAGAAATAAGGGGATCATGCATAAAATTTGTAACCATGCCCACTTCAACAACCTCCCATTCAGAACCCTGATTGGTCAAATGGTCGATGACGGGCAGGGTCCATTGGAGCATAGGGAGTACCTGCAATGCATCTGGGGTGGTGTGATAGATGAACTAATTGATGGAAGAAACATTTGAAAACCGTACGTGGAAACCATGTTAGCAAGGAAGTTTTAGGGAATGCAATAGATGCCGAAGAATGTATATAGAGTGGTTCGTGATGAACATAATCCTTGTATTCTCTGCCCGATATGGCTTATTTTCATGATGTCCCGCATGGGTGAATTCATCACTCTTCCCCCCTGAGACGTAAGTAAAATCCATTCAACATAGTATGCCATGTAGTGGACAAAAACATATCCCGAGGTGATTCTGTGGATGTTAATTCAGAAAATCAATTCAGCTAGTGCCTAGCCTGAAGAGTAGGGAGGTAGACTAGGTGTCACAAGAGATATGAGGCAATGAATGGGCCGGGTGGTTAGTGTGTCACATGACATAACATCATCGGCATGATCAATACAATAAAACAACATTCCCCCCCCCCCTTCTGGGGTATGGTGGTCCTACATGCGGCCTTGTGGGCTAGCTCGGTATCTTTCGGGAAAGAAACTCATATACCTCCTGAAGCTGACTGCGACACCATCTTCCCCTCTCTATGGTTTTCATGGAGAACACTAAGTCAATCTATATCTCCTAAATAATATTTGATTTTATTGGTACGTGCGAGGCTAGATTTTCCAGGCATAGGATCCATCCAAATGAGGGAGAGAATAATCTTTAACTGCCAGATCGCTTACCTGAACTCTATGTATATGTACACATTCTAGCGGGGGTAGAATGAAGTACCAAAACTCCTGGTGAAAGTGATTCATAGTTAGGAAAATGACCCAAAAAATGTACTATCTGAAGATGAATGTATAGAAGAAGAAGAATATTATGATGATTATGAAGGTGAAAAAGATGGAGTTTATAGAGAGGAGGACGACCAAGTTGAAGGAGATGGTCGTAAAGGGCATTCTGAATCTCACGCTCACTAGTGGAGCACCTGAGAGAGCGGTGAAATCATAGGCTCTGATGAAGAACTGGCTGAGCATATTGAGGTAAGTTTAGAACTTATTTCCATTTTCCTTTATCATTTCAAAATCTTTATCCATCAACAAAAATCCATCCTATGTGGGAACACATTGTTGTGGGTTTCCAGGTAGCCTTCCCCACAGGGGATGAAGGTGTGCCTATAGAGGCCAGGGAGCATTCTCGGGATCATGTCCTCGAAACTGAGCATAGTGGGGTGCTGACTATGGATGGAGTGGACGACATTGAGCCATTAGGATGAAATGAGATGGTGTCCTCTGATTCCACTTCCAATCCAACCTTTCAAAAGCATCCAGCACTGGTGATCAAGTTGACAAGCGCTGAAGGCTCTCTTGTATAGGTGGCCCCTACCATGACACATTCATTGAAAACTTAAAAACTTGGATCCTGTAAGTCCGTCTTCATTGGATCTCATCCTTATTAGTGAATTGATCTTGTCACGATTTTAATTCTCAATGAAGTGATCTCAATGTTGGAGGTACAATAGACCATCGAGTTCAGGACATCAGCTGGAGCCCTGCCAGCGGCTACATCGGCCTTTTCTGAACAAACTGTTCTATGTATCCATTCTTTGTTACCTAATGATCTATATATTGCAATGATGCATGGAATTCCACTAGGGTGGAGCTCTATCCCAAATAGAGTGAAGACGATGATGAAGAGGGAGTTCTCGATGAAGACCGTACCGCTAAATTCTTTGTTGCTTTCCAAAAGTACTAGCACGTGGACCCAGAAGAAATTGATGGTTCTGACTAAGATGCTACTGATGAGATCCATATAGATGGGTGCAAGGTGTAGAAGTGAATCAGATGCTTTCTCAGCTATAAAAAGGTAGAATGTCTAAGACATATGGGGTCACTCCACACCTTGCTATGCTTTCTATGCGCTAGAGGGGCAGACGCTCGCCATTATCATATAATGATCCATGATTACATGGAGGAAATGATACGGGAGGATAGCCAGTGTTCAAATCTTTCATATTTCTATAAAGACTCAATGAATACTCAAGACATTATGTAGGAGGATAAGGAGGTCCAACACCATGAAGAACAAGCTAATGAATTGAAGGAATTCATTTACATCCAAAATGAGCTCATTGAGCGATTGAAGGACAATATTATAGAAGATCAGGAGCAGATTGTGCATGAGAATGACCAGATTATTGGGATCCAGACAAAATAATCATGGGAACAAGAAAGGGATAATTATTTATGCCCCATCACTGTTGTCGAAGAGAAGGATCTTGGGGTACGGGAAGCGATGCTGGATGCCACCCGTCGGAAGGTGGAAGCATTGGAACAATCAATCCAAAATGTCGATCCTTAAGGGCCTTGTATTGGCTAACCCCCTAATATTATCCTTGTTTATTTCCTCTAGCTCAGAATTGAATCCATGGATGGAATAATATCTTATTTATTTTAATTCTCTTTTACCATAATCCTAAAATAAATATAGATCCATTCTTTGGAACATGTGGGTCGTGCGGATGTGAGAAACACATGAGGCTCTCTCCATTACTCCCTTTGAATGTGGGAGTGAAAAATAATCTTCAGACTCCCGAGGTAGAAAAAACCCATCTGAGCATTTTAAAAGAAAGGGGAAGACCTGATTGGAGAATAAAATACTCGAAACAGTCACACTGTTACTTCTCTAGTATGCTCTAGTGCACAAAACGGGTAATGCCTGGGGTGTAGGAATTAATAGAAATATACAGGAGTGAAAAATGTGAATCATTATACCAAAGATTATGATCACTTTTTGTATGGAGTGAAATTTAAGGATAACTATTGACTATGTTCGAAACACAGTATCCTTATTGTGTTAGACTGAAATGAAGATAACAAATGAGGGTCGACTGTTGACCATGTTTGAAACACGATGCCTGACTTTAAATGTCATCCATTAGTCTTCCAGAATGTTTTCCCAGAACAGTAGAAGAGAAATAGGCTGAACATCTATGCCCTTAGGGATTTATTTTTTGATGTGAAAGAGGAAAAATGGTGACCAGGTTCACAACACAGTATCATCCCTTGTTTGACCAGAGTTCGGAGGAATGTAATTGAGCTTCGGCCGTTGACCCCATTCACAATATTGGACATATATTAATTTTTTGTTCCAAATCCCTCTAGAATAATGCGCTCAATTTCAGTAGAGACATCTAAACGAGAATCCATGACATTTGGGGGGTCCTTTTAGAAGTAAAAGATGATGAAAACCCAAATGATGTGGCTCGTGAAGCTTGGTGGGGCTTGCACTCACATGACAGATGATACATGAAGGAGAGATGTCTCAAGGGGATATGTGTGGCAGAGAAAAATATCCTGACATTAATGAGGATTTCAGTCTATACCACACCACACAATCCTAAATGAGAAGTTGGGCCAGGGAGCCAAAATGGCGGAGGGACCAAAGGGTGGGCGTCCCGGCCAGCTATAACCGTATGGCCACTCATGCGTGTATTGCCTTATCATAGCTCCAAAGACCACCGGCGCAATGCTCGATGTGGGAATCAAGGATTTGGATTAGGCTCTCCCCATTACATAAGGGACCCTAAGTATGAATAACACTCTTTCTAGAGGCACAAAGTGGTTTGGAGTGACAACATGTTAGAATGAACTACAATAGTCCATGTTTGGGACATATGGGGGTGGTGAAAATGACAATAGATTGTTGTTAAATAGATTCTAGACAAACCATCTATATCATGTTCCCTGAATTGGGTACAACAAATGATCGTCACCCCTAAACTTATTTGAAATGTGGGACATATATCAACTTGTCGTTTGATCTCGATGAGGTTGTTGGCGTACAACAGTAGGATAGCTCTTGGGCTGATAATCCATGACATTTGAGGGCCCTTTCAGATATTAATGATGATTGAATCCCGAAATGGAGGGGATGCGTAAGGAATGAATATACCTGTGCAGGAGGAGACTCAGGAGGAAATCCTAGATAACGAGGATGGGCATACAATCAAAATGTTCAGGTGGTCCTACGTATCCCATGAGGATGGAAATCGAGCCATACGTATTTATGAAAATGCTAGGCAGTTTCATGACATGTGGTAAGGAAATGAAAGGAATATAAGAACAAGGAGGGGAACATGGTGTGACCTTCGTAATCATACCATGAGCGGGGTCAAAGAGTCTCAGGATGCATCACATGAGATACTCCAATGGAACTACACCCAGGAAGGGTAGCCAAATGAGAAGAGCATTGGGCTGGACTTTGGACTAGGCATCCAAGAATTCCTACAAATCCCATGAGGGTGGGAATCAATCCATACAATGTTCGATGGATTTAGTTTAACATCATGTGGAATGACGCACTGTTTAATGTCAAGCAGGACATTTCACAGTTAATGGTAATGTAGGACCAGACAGTTTAAGGTCATGCTGGACCCTAATGCATTTTATGGTCGTACAAGACCATAATACATTTTGAGTTCATGCATGACCATATTGTTTAAGGTCAATATGGACCAATACATCTCATGAAAAGTATTTTTTAGGAACGTTTAATTGGTCCAAGGAGTTATACACTCTTCATCCATGGTAAACAGTGAGTATGATCCATTAGAGTAAACCTTGTGAACAATATTAGGTCCTTACAATTTTTGATCCAACTTGGGTGGTTTCATGATGGGTATCATTGGTGTCATCAAGCCCAATACCATGTATCCTTGTAGGAAGTAGAGGAGGAAAACATTTTGGTTGAACGCTCTAAATATCTTGTTCTGATGCCTTTATAGATTGTGCAGGGCACAAAGCGTATTCTTTTAAAGATCTTTTAACTCATCTAGATGAATTTCATCAACTGTATCCAGAAATTGATGATCATAGATAGTTGTGTGCAATGAGGGAAACCGAATCATGATAGGCTGGAAGACCTATGTTCTATACTCCATGGAATACGGGGTCACCAGGGTGGACTTGTAGGTCGTCGTTCGTTAAACCCAGAGGGCATGTGGGAGCTTGTCTAGCCAACTACCCTAATTATGACCAACCATTTTGTTTATAATGTTAGCGTGGGTTTTGTGAAATGCCTCGATCAGTCTATTAACTTGTGCATGAAATGGTGAGGTATAGTTAGAAAGGATACAATATATAGAGTATAATTTCTTCAGCTCTACTGCCTAGATTATTTTTCCATTATCTGTGAGGATGGTGTGAGGGACTCTAAATCGGTCGATGATTTTTTAGCTCATGAAGTATAAGATGGAATAGGCCTTATCCTCCTTGAGAGGAACTGCCACTGACCACATGGAGAAGAAATGTGTAGCAATCAGGATGAACCTGCACTAGAAAGATGTTGTAGGAATATACGCCCCAATGTCATCAAGTACCCATACAAAAAATTTCAAATAACAATTAGTAGTGTGGAGAGTCTCTCGAGTTCGATGCATGACGTTGGAATGCATTTTCATTGAAGGTAACCTTTTAGAGAACTCGATTATGTCATGGATCATGGAGGGCCAAAAGTACCTCAGTCTCTGAATCTGGTGACATATGTTCGGATGGGTCTGGTGAGCCCCACATGAACCAGCATGAACCTCCTACATGACATATAGAAACTTGAATCCTTGAATTCAATGGAGTAGAAACCCATAAATTCTGTTCTTATAGAGGATTTACTCATGACCACGGACATCATATAGGGTGAATTGTATTGCACGATGTCGAATTTGGTCATGCTCGTTCTGATCCACCAAGAGATTACCATTTTGGAGATACATGAAAAACAAGTTTCTCATGTCGAGAGTTAATTCATTCAGTTCATCCAAGGGACCTGGGGTTCCTAACACTGAGGCACCGATGATAAGGTGGATTACGTCTGGGATGTCATTTTCAACTAGAGTTATGGGAGCTATGACAATCTGGAGAACCATGTGGATAATAAAATCATCCTATTCGGGCTCTATAATTAATGCAGCTAGCCTGGCTAGTGCGTCAACCTAACCGTTCTGAGAATGATGGAAATGATAAACATCCAGATGAGATGTGAACTGGTCCATTAGCTGGAGAGTATGCACAACCAATGGTACATGATCTTGCTTTATGGCGACATAGTTACTGTTGATATTCATGATGAATAGTTCTAAATCCCCTTTCAAATTCAATTTGGACACATTAATCTCAAGGGACCGCTTGAGGCCAGTGATGAGAGCCTGATACTCTGCCTCATTGTTGGTGAATCCTTATATCTATAGGAATGAGTATGATAGAATGGATTATGCTAGGGTAATGAAGAAAATAATGTGACCTACACTATTGAGCCAGGGTTCATTTGGCCTTCAAAAGGTGGGGCTCGAAGAAGAACCATCGAGGTTAATTTTATAGCATGGGGTGGATTGAACTACTGAGAGGATTTTCTCATTCGAAAAATAATGTTCTAGATACTGGTCCTCATGAGCTGGATGGGCAGCAAGGTCATTTTCCATCACATGCCCCTTAATAGCCTTATATGGGACAAAACTCATGTAAAACTGAAAAATTATTACTACACTCTGGTCTAGAAGACCTGTCAACATTGGTAGGTTTAGGATGTACTTCAATAGATCTACCCGGGACACAAGTTGTACCTCATTGTGCTGATAGTAATGCCACATTTTTTGTTCTGTGAATACCAGTGCAAGGTAGCTCTTCTCGATAGGGCACTATCTGGTCTCTGTATCGGTGAGAATGTGGAAATGATAGTAGAGGTTGTTTTTTTCCTCTAATCATTCTTCTGGGTGAGAAGGGAATCTAGAGATCATTCCATGGCAGTCACATAAAAGACCAATGGATTGTCGGAGATGGGTGGCATTATGACAGGAGGCTGGAGTAGATACTCATTGATTTTTTCATAAGATTTTTGACACAATGTGTCCCACACATTGATGGTGCATTTTTTCTTTAGCTAAGAAAAGGTCTTACACTTTCAATCCAAGTTTTCAATGAATCGTAGTATATAGGCCAAGTGGCATTGTAATCCTTGGAGCTCCCAGAGGATTCTTGGAGGATACATCTTGCTGATAGAATTGATCATCAAATGGAGGGAATGGAGGAATCATAAAACTTTATAAAGGTCATTATGATGGTCCGGACGCTGGTGAGATTCGACCACCAGGTCATCCAAATAATGTTCCACCAATTTTCTGAGGATCAAATTATATATTCGATGCATAGCCCACTGATAGGTGGCACCAACATTTTTTAAAAAAAAGGACATGAGTAGTTAATAGAATGTAACTTGTGGTTCCCTGAAGGCTGTAGACTCCTCATATTGGTGGGCTATTCGGATTTTGTTATACCCGGAGTATCCATCCATGAAGGATATGGAATGGATCACAGCTATAGCATCAATCATCAATTTCATCATAGGAAGGGGAAAATCATCCTTCAGATAGTGAAGGTTGATATCCCAGAAGGTGATGTAGAATCTGATTTGTCCATTCTTCTTCCAAACTGGTACAATTTTGTCCATCCATTTGGGTTAATGGACCTCCATAAGAAAATTGGCTCAGATGAGCTTGTCAACAATGGCCTTGACCAGGGCACAGTGTGAATGGTGAATATTCTTAGGAGGAATCTTTAACCCAAGTGGATTTACCGAGAGAATGAGGCGGAGGATGAATTCCATAAGATATAGTCCTAAAATCTCATCATAACTCTAGGAAAATACATAAATGTTTTTTATGTAAATCTATATACTACGGTTTCTCCTCGATGGGAATTGCAGAACTTATCTGTGTTAGTTTCTGTTCTTCCTCACTAACATGGTTCACATGATATAATTCATCGACCATGGTGGAGATTCCCTCATAAAAGGTAGGTGGATCATCCTATAAAAACTCTTCTTTATTTATTAATAATGGATCCTCAGCGGGAGGATATTCCTCTGAGCTGGAAGCTTTGGATGGGAGGATAGTACTAGCCTATGCAACAATGGACATTTCATTGGTATTTTCTTATGTTGTTGTAACCATAGTAATGAAGGATTTTGATCCGATCTCATCAGGTCATTGGACCACTGGAAAATGTTTAATGATATCGATGCAATAATTTCATGTCATATTTAGCCTTTTTATACCTGTCTGGCAGAACAAGCAATTATGAAGTAATGTTGTCTCCATGGGGCTAAGATCCCGATACCTTATGGGAGTTGGAGGCTCCGTAATCACCCGAGCTTTATTTCTATAGGATTAAGAAGTGATATTTTGACGTCACATAGAATTGGGAATGTATTCCCCCCTTGTTCTAAAATAAAATAATAATTTCCCCATGTCCGAGGATTTGGCCTCTAATCAGTGGATTTGAATGACATAAGCATCATCTCGATCTGTCCACAAGTCTATCCAAATTTTTTCATGATCGACCTCGTTATTATGAATTTTCTTTTTCATAATCATATAATAGTTTTCATGAAGATAGCAGGCGTCACAGGAGGCAATGTGGGACATGTCACCTTAGAGTACGCCCATTCGACCATTAAGGGAGTACTTGAGGCAATATAGGTACGATGAAGGAACCACTGCATTAAGGTGGAGGGGGATTCTTAAACCCTCTGTGAGGGCCTCACACACATATAATGATAGGATAAGGGAATCAAGGATGGATAGTTTTCATGGAATTCTAGAAAGTTGTTTGATAACATCATACATCCATTTTAAGCATGAACTTATGCTTACTGGTGGTCTCACTATGACATGAGATATTGTGGGCCCTGCCGGATGGACCGGTGGCTGACTGCTGCTAGGAATAACCCGTTGTTCACTATCTAGAGCTTGTATAGTTACTACTAGATAAGGGCCCATAGATTGAGGCTGGTTTGGAGAAAATCATGGAAGATCATGACATAGTCGAGGTGGCTCGGCCCGATCCAAAAATATGAACGACAACGAAGGAGGACCTAAAGTCACCAGATGATAAATTCTGTGTGTGTTGGGATCTACGATGATGTTTTTGCCTAGTTTTAGTGGCATGAACATCTTTAATTAATGTGCTGACTTAGGCACTCCGACGACCAATATAGCCACGGCTCCTCTGATGCTAACTAAAGCTGAGAACGTTGGGAGGATCTTCCTGACACTTCTCATTGTTTGGAATCAGGTTAGTGATTAACAGTTATACGGTATTAATTGAGCCATATGACTGACTGTCACTCGAATATTCATCCACTACTATGATGATTCTAGGAGTTATTTCTATCTCTGGGGGAATGAAATCTCCAACAGTACTGGATGACAACGACATTGGAAGGGGAATTTGTTTTCCCTTGTGTCGCTGGCGTTTTCACTTCTATGATGGGGATAGCTGAGATGATGATGCAGAAGTAGTAGATGTGTCTTCAGAATGATATAGCTTATTCAGGCCTACATGGATGACACCAAGGGAATGTGAGACTATTTTACGAGCCATCCAGTCATCATACATTAGAGACCCATTGTTATAAACCTTATGCCACTCGCCATATTTTCCATAGCTACTGTATGGCCTCACGAAGACACAGTCCACATGATTCGGAACTGGGACTAACCAGACTATGTTGTTATCCACCTATTCTTGAATCCATTATTTAAACACATATCACGGTTTGAGGGTGGAACCATGTATCCGGAGATAGGGGTAGTAATTAGGGAAATCAGTGAGGTTCGTCGCTTATGGACTTCGGCACTCAGGCTTGCATAAAATCACCTGCTCCTAGGAACTGCAGATATATTCGGGGACCTGTGATTTGTTAAAAGAGTAGGTACAGTTACTCTATCTAGTAATGGGGCCCATAGAGCCTGATCCAGACTAGGGGATAGAGGATCTTGTCGAGGAGGCAGAGCCTGGTTATCTCGACTAGGTGGAGGAAGCACATTGTATGGGGCTGATACCAGTTCTGAGGTGGGCGCAGCTGAGCCACAGGCGTTGCCTGAGATGGGGGGCCTCTGCAAGGCTGTGGAGGTGGATCCATAGGTAACAACTCCAGTTGCCTGGGAGACTCTATTTGAGCCATTGTTGTTGGATCAGCACTGAAAGCCCTTCTTGTGTGGATTGCTGGAGGCAACAAAGCTGCATGTTTAGCCTACTGTAATGCTTCCTCTAGGCAATGAGCCTTATCAGAGATGTCTCAGAATCCCCTGGGGTAGTTCTAGGTGATCAAAGAGGTTATCAGTTCTGTCTTGAAATTTTATTATCACATCGTCATCAGTTGAACTTGAATTAGGGGCATGTGGATGGAGTACGTGAACCCTTTCCAACAAGCGAAAAAGACTACAACAAGCCCATCGGGCCTCTTCATGAACATGAAAAGGTCTACGAGAATCATCTTCAAAGTGTTGGAGCTGAACTGGTAGATAAATTTCCTATGGAGGTCTTCCCAACTGGGTACTGATCTGATAAGGATCTGGTTGTACCAGAAAAACACATTCCCTTCCAATGTCTGTACGAAACATCGATGTTTCACAGACTCCTGCTGCACTAGAGATCTAAAAATGGGAGAATACCTTGAGATAAGGTGTTTTAGGTGATGCAATGGGTATCATGTTACATTATTGGGGGAAATGTGGGATTTAGTAATCTTGGGGGACCCGTCATATCATCCACCCATGCCAGATATTGAATTCCATAAGGCGTGATTGGCACCTATCGCGTCTCCAATGCCTCAAGACGAGATATCAGTGCTTCCATTGAATCATTTGGGTGGTTGTTCCTATCTATATGGGGATCTCTAACCACAAGTGTGTTGGTGGGTTCTTTAACATGATAAGTCAGCACAACGACTAATGGAAGAACTGGTGGAATGACCTGTGGGGAAGCCGAGGGAACCTAAGACGGCACTCGAGGATTTTCATACCATTCAAGAGGATTTAGCATCACATACCACACCCTCTTACATAAGCTACGACCTCAACACTTTCCATGTGGGATGAATGGTATGGGCCACCTGGGGGTAGTTCACCAAGGGGATGTTGTGTTGGCCACTACTGCCTCGGTCGAGGTTCACCGTAGTCTTTCCATTGCTCTGTATCACATTCATCAAAAAGTTTGTTAACCATTTTCTTCTGTTCACCAACTGGATGGTGGAACACAGATTTTTTGGGATCATATTTAACCTTAATCACTAAGCCAGATGGTTTAAAGGGTTTAACGGCTCTGAGGTGTTCTGTTCCCTTGGTGAGATTCGGCTGGGGACTAGTGCTACTCTGGGTATGCGGAGACCCAATAGGTTTCTCTTATGGAAAATGATCCATCCCGATGGATCCAATAGGTTTGAAACTCCCTTATGGGTTAGGTCCTAAATTAGAAGCTCATGCTCGTTCTCACCTTCTGGCAGCTCATCCATGTTATCTGTGACACTACCTGGAGGCATATCCTCATTGTTTCTCAGAAAATTGGGTTACCATCAGATGGAACCTGAAAGGGAGGGAATCATAATTTTCCCAACCATGGACATTCATGTGGGGAGAATCTTACTTTATTATCATAAAAATATCATTAATTCTATGGACACATCATTGTTGAGGGTCCTATGATGGCCTGATGCCTCAGGGTGTTGGGCCATGGGGAGTGCGGCCTACTCGACCAAACTACATTGTTGGATGTTGTATTTAAAATATGCCCAACTCATAGGGTAGGTCATTTTCCGATGGAGAATAAGGAAATGATTATCCCATAGGGTCTTTTTAAGGAATCCAATACCATATTGGGAGAGTGCTTCGGGTGCCCAGAAATATGGTGCTGCAACTGGCCAGAACATATCGGGGAAATGGTCCACTGCAAGAATATCCAAAAATATTCTTGGTTTAGAATCAGGGTCTGGCCATTCATTTCACCATGCATCTACATGAGGTGGATGGGGAACCAGTTTTCATTATAATGCAATCCATCGAGATAGCAGGCTGGCCGGTAGAGAATATGGTGAGAGAGATGACAAACTGCCGCATCTCAGGCTATCCTCCGTAGAGTGTAGTGATATAGCCACCACATTGCAGTAAGATGGGATGGTGAGTGCAGTTTACAACATAGGAACTAAGGATACCGGTTGTGTACTACACTGCTGCTCATCCCCCTTTGGTCCCCAGAACAGCTCTTTCAAATTTAGAGTTGAGGTAGAGAGTGCCTCTAGTGATTTTGGTAGTGATTTCATGGCTATAGCATGTAGATTTTCCAATTTTTGATTTTCCTGGATATACCTACGGAGGGAGTCATGAATCCAATGGACCTTTCATTAAAGAAGTATCAGGATGATGTACCTTGTTCTTGCCCATTCCCTTGACATAGAGGATCTAGGCGAGGGTTCCATCGCTGACTCGTATTCTGCCTCAGTATCTGAGAAACAAACCTGTTTGATCTCTATCTATTCCTTATTGGCATTATTCTTATGGTTGCGACGACCTGTACATCTACCCATGGATGGATATTCTGGACAAGGTAGATTTCTGCACTTGGAGGGCCTTCGTCTGTACTGGTGTAGAGGTGTGAAGGAATTTTTCTTTAGTGGGATGGTGTGTGAGGAGTACCTGGAAAAATATCACAGGAAACATGAGGAGGACCACCATGCCCATGGACTAAAGTGAGGAGGGAATCTCTATATGAAATTCTAGAGTAGATAAGAACTGCGTTCAAGGTAGTAGGAGTGGGGGTAGGACCTCCATGCTTGTTTCCCATGATTGTGTCAGTGCGAGAAGTGTCTACGTATTGTTCAAGTCGAACAGAGTTAGAACCTCAATGTAGGGTAACAATGAAGTGAACCATACCTTCAACCCCTGATTCTTAAGGTGAGGATGACCTTTTCCAGCTGCTGTAAAGACAAGGGATTCCCCCCCCCCCCCCCGTGTTGTATATCGATCTGATGCGCAATTTCCACACACAAGCGGTCTTTGGTGGGAGGAATGACTCCATACCCAATGTATTGAGCACGAGAGAGGCACCCATACAAAGTGTCACTGCAGCGGGGAGGACCCTCATTCGGGAGGCGGGAAGAATGGGTTTGACCTCCATGCCAAAGAATGGAAGAAGGGAGGACCAGCATTCACCATGGTGTTGGTACGAGAGGACCTCCATACTGGTTGTTCTCATTGCGGGTTGGTCGGCTTCAGGTGTTCTCTGAACCGATAGCTAAGAGATTCGACCCAGCCTACATGTGGGGTAGTCGGGGCCTCGATCCATACTGGGTATATAAGTCCACAAGATCATAGTACACATGTGGCTGATGAAAGATATCGATAGTGGCCCTGGCCATCAATAGTTGTTGATGCCAACTCCCCTTTGCAGGTGTCTCCTCAACCTGCACGCGATGCTAGCTTGGGTCAGCCGGACTGAGGACGATGTTGTTATTACATAGCTTACCTTCTCATCAGCTCGTGTGTCCGGGCAGTGGTGCTGGCGCGGCTTAGTGGGATCCCTCTATGAGAGCCCACGAAATGGTATCCCGGTTGGGATGGACCAAACATCCCATACCTCTTCGGCATAGGGGATGGAGTCATATATGTTTTTTAGGGAGAGTCTTCTGAAATGATTCTACATTAGTATGGGGACCAGTGGCTCCCTGCATGGCCCTTGGGGTGGTGGTGGTGACGAGGCATGGATGACACTAAATCCGGGTGTACCATATCTCGGGTAAGGATAATCCTCTCCTCCTTGATTCTGTTTATGAAAAAATTTATCTACCCTAATTTTATGAATTCAAAAGGGGAAATGGTGTGTGTGTACCTTGCTGCCATGGGTGTGGACGCTATTGCAGGAGAAGTGTAGCCATGCAGGATCTCCATGTTGGTGATACCCCTTCCCCTATGTCATTTAGTGGGTGGCCATCAGATTCTTGATGCAGCCGCTTGTTTTTTATAATGCAAGGAGATTAAACCATTAGTGTCGAAACAAAGATATCAAAATCCAATTCCCCCACGACATTCCGTCTTCCTTGGCTGGTAAGATGGATCCACACTGACAACATCGTAGACTAAAATGTCCAATGTTTTACTTCCCCAACATCTGGTGAGTTTCACTCTAGGACTGCTATTTTCATGGTGGGGCCTGGCCCTGTATAACTGGATCTAGTGACACTATTTTCGGCTGATGTCTCGAACGCTTCTAATCTATATATTTTGGGGAATAACTGAACTTCAAGCCCACCATTTTTTCCGACTAATTCATTGGGGTGCGTGAATCCATATGTTGGATGACGACGAGGACACGATAACTATTTACCCACATTACCACTTTCCAATGGAAGGTGTCAACAGTTACATATTTTGGGATGTTTTATCCTTGATTAAAATTGGATTATGGGACATCAGTTATTCCTTTTGTGAATTCCTCCTCATAAATCATCACCTAGTCCAGGAATCCTTTACCGACTAAGCCATTGTTCCTGAAAATATTCCCAGTTCCATAACTTCATCAAAACCTGTTAATTAAACTCCTTCTATCTGGACATTCCAAGTGTTCATGTCAATACAACATACTTCAGTTAGTGTTGTAGTCTTTTTGGTCATCAATGGCTTGTCTAGATGCTGGAAAAATAATGTGTCTGGGTTTCTTCCCCTTATCATTGGGATTATAAAGGGCATGGAAGACTGGGGAATCTCATATCACATGTGGGAAATATTATATAGGGGCATGTCCTTGAGTTTTTACTCATCTTACCATGTTTAAAATAGGGTATGTCATGGGATTAACATCTAGTGGAGACTGATCAGACGAATTCGAACTCTTACTATAGTTGATCATATGGGTGAAACCCTTAGAGGGAACATCGATGCAAGAATATGAATTTATGAAATCCCATAGGGATGTGGCAGCCTAAGGAAGAATCAATATGGTAATTGGTGGTAATGTGACATGGATGGAGAATGACATGGAACCATCGTGAAGGTGACAGTGATGTTGGGTAGATCATCGAAGAGACCTCTTATGTATCGATGTGGTAGGTAATCAACATCCACGTAGTTTAAGATGGTTGTATATAATTGGGTTGTGTGCAAAGGATTGAGACTTGATGATATACTAGGGCTTACTCTTGGATAGTGGGTCGAGGATAGTCGGATGCCAAATGAATGGGCGATAGATATAGATCCCAATAGAAGGGAAGACAGAGACAGAAAAATGGGTTTAGGTAAACATGAAATAACCTAGAATGGGGTTCAAAACGGCTTACCATTGAATGGGGATCCCAATGGATTACTACTATTTATAGTTCAAAATGGATTACCGTTTAGTATGGGACCACAACAGCTTACCTTTGGATGGGGTTTATGGGGACATACAGCTAAATGGGGTTGATCCTCATGGAGGTCAACTATGTTCGATGTCTAAGAGACTGGTATAAAAGACCACATAGTATAGAAGAGGTGGGAACTGATGTGAAGATGCTTATAACCAATGGATGGTGGGATTGAACCTCAGATAGGCTTCTTACGTACCTTACATTTTCATGGATCAAAGTCCACATAGTTTGGGATACTGTTGTGAACTGACGTAAAGTTGGTAAAGACCAATGGATGGTAGGTATGAAGCTATGTAAGGCTTCCTACATACCATTCCTTTCCAAGGATCATATTCCACATAGTTAAGGATGGTGTGGGTAATCGACTTGTAAGGGTTGCGACCAATGGCTGTTGGTCTTGATCATTAGGGAGTCGTCCAACATAACCTACCTTGGAAAATATCAATGTCCATGTATTTTTTGTTGGAATGAACCATAAAGAAGGTGGATGGAACCAATGGATTGTAGTATTGAACCTCATAGAGGCTTCCTACATTTCATTCCTTGGCATTGATCAATTTCCATGTTGTTAAGGCTGTTGTTTGGGGCATACACTCAAGGCTTACCAGAGAGGACATCATGGTTGATGTTTACTCTAATACCACGTGAGTCATGCTCATTGTGAGAAAAAGGAGGTAGTAAAAACATGACGATCAAATTTCAAAAGGTGCTTCCGTGGGAAGTGGAATGGGGTTAACATGTGGTTAGGGACCCAAAATGGAAGGAAGAACATACAGGTGGTTACCAGCCCATGGAGATGAGGACTGGGACTTAATCCAAGCTGGATGGCTGTTGGAGATAAAGCCCAAAGGGATAGGTAATTGGCACCATGGTAGAGAGTAGGAGAAAGGATGCTTCATCATGCATGAAAATATAGGGGTTACACAAAGATGTTTTATGCTACCCCATAGACAAATGCTACTCCAATTAAAGATGATGTCATTCTATCTGAGGAATGATTCCAGTACCATAGAGACCAGCGAGCATGCAGAATGCCCAAGGTCGGGAAATATATGTACGATGCTTGAGGAGAGTTCAAAGTTTATTGTAATGTGCTGAGGATGATGGTGCTTGGATGTTTAACGTGCTACAGCTCGGACGAGTTGGTTTTTTCACGAACCCCTAGGACATACATAACTGATACCCACCCGCCATTAAGGAATGGAAGGAATTATAAATGCCATGGTTAACGGGGTGTTATGCAGTGATCCATTGAAGGGTCCATGTTATTGTGGCTATGTGAAGAAGCAATAGCTGTTAGGATGCCAATGCCATGAATCATGAGGTGAATAACGTAATGTGAAGCACAGCCCAATAGACTATGAAATTGTTTTGTGCAAACCTGAAGAGACACACAGAAAGAGAGTGTGTGAAACATTTGTGGTGGACATAAGGGGGGTACATACATTGTTAAATAAGGCGAGGATGAAACAAGGAGAACACACAAAAGAATAGGATTGGAGCAATATGGAAGGTCAGTTCCCCATATTGAAGGGTTGTACGCAAGATGGGAGGGTTGCGTGCAAGATGGAAGGGGATGCATACAAGAGTTGTCCGATGTAGAGGAAACATGCCCACAAAATGGGTCTCATGCATGAATATGAATTTAGGGGAATTAAAATTAATGAGGATCATTCCCAAGAGGGTTCACCTGAAGGAGGACCCTTGGGGGACCGTTCATGCAAAATCCTATACCATAAGGCCATGGTTTTTTTCTCATGGTCATAGAAGAGATATATTTAGTGGAGTAGAATGACACATCATCATCTATTACCATCCACAAAGGGGGGGGGGAATTTTTATAATCGATGTCTTTAGGGGTGTTGCACAAACGAATGACTGACACTGCATTGGGTGTGCATAGGAGAAATTATTGCAAACGAACAATTGACGCTGCATTGGGCACACAATGGGGGAGTGCACACAAATGAACGGTTGATGGAGCATGGGGCACAGAAAGGAGTTTTGAGTGAAAATTAATGTTTGACATCGAATTGGGCGCAAAAAAAATTCACATCAAGGACCGATTGTACTCAACCTGGGCGACCTTGCCTGTTAGGGCCTTTGGCAGTTTCAAAGGGGTTACCACGGAAGCTCGCCCTTGCCGGCGCTCGGGCTCATGAGATTTTGTGCGCATGAGGGCAGTCTGCGTGCCATCCCTAAATATTTCTCGCGCCTGCCTCCCAGGTCCCAGAATCTTCTCATTTCTTCTTGGTTTCATTTGTTTCTCTTTTATCAGTTCATCGTGGGCCTTCTCCGAATTTTTGTGTCAACAACATGTTTTGTAAAATAATTTCTTGTTGTCCTTCTTGGGTCATTGTTATATCATTAAAAATGATATCAGTACAATATATATCATATTTATTATAATTTAATAACAATCTTGAAGACGACATAGAAGAAGAAAGATGTTTGAAAGAATTGGTAGAATATATTATATATTCATCAATGTCCTCCCTCTATATCTACTCTTAATGATACAAGAGTTAGACATTTATGAAGAGAAGAACCTATATAATGTTACTAGGTATGTTTATAAGGGATATTTTTAGTGTATTGAAAATATTTAAAGCTTTAAGTGAAGTGAATATGTGATGGAGAATTTTACATTTAATAATTGTGGTGAGGGGAATTTAGAAATCTTAAAAAAATATTAATTATTAATAAAAACTACCCCAATAAAAAAAATGATATAATTCATAATTTTAGAAGACATAATGTTTTAATCCCACCACCTAGTAATTTTTTTTAAAAAATTTATTTCATTTTACACCATATCTTTTCATATTATCATTAATTATTAATATATTAATTTAAAATTAGTTCAAAAATTGGTCAATATTAAAATATTGTTATTTTTATTTATATGATGTAACATAAACCATAAATTCATAATAAATAAAATTTCTGAGTAAAATTTATTTATTTTATATATTTTAAATAATTTTATTATATTTAAATAATTTAATAAAACATCATTTTGACAAAATATCAAAGTGTGAATTTTGACACTACTTATTTAATGGATTTTTAAAAATATAATATTTTAACCTAAAAATATATTTGATTAAAACATAAAGAGATAAAGGTCAAATAAATTTTATTTTTATATATTAATTCATTAAAATTATATTTATTATATTATTTTCAATAAGAGTAATTAGATAGTCCCATTAATAAAATAAATACAAAGTCAGTTTTGTGTAATTATTTAATATACATATTTGTTTGTAAAAATTTAACAATAAAATTGTAGAGACCCTAAGCTTATCGTACATGGACATTACATTACTTTTTCTGAATACTTTGTACATAACAAAAACACACACACAAGGATCGTAATAGTTTAGTGTCTTTGGAAACTCGGAACGTAATCTTCTAATCGTGGTGAAAGATCTTCAATATCTCCCATAAAGATCTTCCCTTTTTTTTTACCTAAAAACCTTTCTTTATATCCTGGCGACAAGAAAACATAAAAGGGTGAGCTCAAATGCTCAGTAAGGGTAAACAAAAGAAATATCAATCACATCATATACATAAGAACATAGCTTTTGGAAATCTTAACCTGCAAAAGAGCTCATAATATCATAACATGGGATAAATCATAGAAGTGAAAATGAGATCCCCATAATCATAACATAAAACTTGAAACTTTGTGGCATGCACAGATAATCATGGAAAATCATTTCTTGTTAGTCATGACTCATTGCCAAGACTATCTTAGTGGACAAAGTCCCTTTCTGAATCGAGTAACCCTCGTTTCAGTCCTGTTTCACTGAACCGGTATAACCTACCGTTCCAGCCCTGTCTATCTCATGAGATATAAAATCTTTACCCAATGCATTGGAGGGAGATATAGGTCCCACCCATCTCATAATGAATCCTTTCTTATGTGTTCCACATAATCATAAACCATACATCATAGCGTAACCCATGTAATAAAAATGGGATTCTTAAACAACATGACAACATAAAACAATTCATATAAGATAAAGGAATTCATAAAAATATTTCCATCACAACATAATAAAATCCATGTAATAATAGGGATAAAAACAGAACCCTTTTATTATCTTAGATGCAAAATAATTTTGATAAAATACTTGAACTCCATTCTTGAAGAAAATATCCTTTCTACTTCAAAGACATTTTTCCTTTCATAACATGTCATACGACTTTAAAATAAAAGAAGTTGATTAAAAATAAATTTGAAAACCTGTAAAGGAAGCTTCTTGGAAATAATGTTTTAAAAATCCATTCATGCCGTATAAGATAAAAAAACATTCTTCGTACTTTTGTCGGAAAAGTCAAAAAGTACCTCGTACGAAAAACGACAAAAGATTCCTTTCGTACATATTACTAAAAACTCACCGAAGGGTAAAAATGGATTTAAACAATTGTAGGTGGATGGAAATAATATTACATATTGATGAAACATGGATGTGGATGATAAAATACACCCCAGTAAATACTTACGAATAAACAATCTCGGATAAAAATGAGATTGTGATATTTCCCTTACCTTAGGTCCGACTTGCTTTGTAAGTGTCCGAACCTCCTGTATAATGATTTAAATCATGTTATTGACTTATTACAGAATCATATTCATTGTTATGATATCATATATGGTTCACTTATGACATTATATTACCCTTTCTTTTGTAAATTCCATGTTAAAGAAGCGTTTTGGGTAAAATCGTTTCATTTATCGTAGGTGTTTTGACTTATTGTTCTTGACATCATTATTACTTATATCATGATTTACTCACTTCCAGAATATAAAATATCATATATATTCAGTATATATATATATATAATAGGTAGATAAATAAAATGAAAAACACCGTTCATGGAGACGGTAGTCCGTACGTACGCATGAACGCTGTTTTCCTTTCCTTATTGTCTTGAAATGGAAGTAAGTAGATGACATACATATGTATATATATACACAAATCCAGTAGCTTTATAATGTCATATATTTCATTATTATTTCTTATATATACATTATAATCATTCTTAAATGGTTAACATGGAGAATGAATCTCATCGCGTCGTGGAGACGGTAGTCCGTACGTACGCACGAGCGATGATATCATTTCTATAAATATTGAATTGAATTGGAGTGGATCATACAATATATCAGAATCAATATGATGTTTTAATAACTATGTATAGTTATTCTTTACACCATTATACCCATCCATGTAAGGTGGTGGTGGAAAATAGATTACACCACAGCGTGGAGACGGTATTCCGTACGTACGCACGCGCGGTGATTTATTTTTCCGTAGGATGGATAGATGGTGAAATAGGGTTGTTTCATACTTATAATAACATATCAGTATATGAGTGATACTGATGTTATTACTTAATAATGAAACAACCTAAGATGAAGAAGTGGAAGAAGAAATAAAGATGAAAGAATTGGTAACGGTAATTACCTCTTCTTTGAAGCGCCTTTTGGAGACCTCCTCTTAGGGAACTAAAATTGGTCTTTGAGTAAGACCAGAACCTCTAGGATGTTTCTAGGGAAGTGGAGAAGAGATTTTGGCAGGGGTTGGCTGAGCTTGAGTGCTCAAATTGGTGTGAGGAGGAGGGGGAGGAGGTGCCCTTTTATAAGGGAGGAGAGGGGCACCTTAGGAATACCTAAAAATATTATTTTATTTTAAAGTCAAAATCGGTTTATAATGGTTCCAAAGGGTCTTATTTCGAAGATAATGTGGGGATGGGTCGAAATACTATCAACCAATAGGATTTAGACAAGTTTAGGTTATTATTTTAACCTTATCAATTAGATTTAACTCTTAAGTTAAATAATTTAACTTTTACCGTGTCTTTTTGTTTTCTTTCACTATATGGTTAATACACTTACTATAACATGCCAAACAAACCCGAAATTGTTTATTATTAAAATATATATCCTTATCTAAGTCATTTGGCCGAACCTTAGATTTTTAGGAATAAAATAACAATTAATAATATAATATTTGATTTAAAAACTATTTTGTGTCAATTTTGACACTATTTGATATATGATTTTTGTGAAAGTCATAACAGAATTATATGTTCAAACCATGTTGATTAAATCAACACTAATATATCATAGTAACCTGGAAAATTAGTGGAATTCATAAAAAGTCTCAAATTATATTTATTTTGGTGTTTATAACATCAATTATGTCAATATTTCATTAATAAGATAATTACTGCATCATCATTGTGTCATAAATAAATTAAATTATTTGATGTCTAAAAATTACAAATAAAATACAATCATGTAGTAAATCTTTTTATCTTTCTAATGAATATTTAAAATCGAATTTATCTTATGTATAACCCCATATTAAAAATTATTTACTTATTAAACTTTGATTTTAACTATTTTAACCCTTCTTTAAATAAATTAATAATAAATGTCCTAATCTAATCCAAGTGGGCCTAAATGGTCATATTTTATTCCTAAGTTTGTTTTTGGTCGAATTACACTTGTCCAATAGAATTAGTACATGTGTTAGGGTAATATTAATATCATATTTACCCTTAGTTACCCTATTTACTATTAACCGCGGTAAAGAAAAGTAAAAAGTTACTATTCACCAAAAATTATTTTCATCTCATTGAACCACATTTTACTTACTGACATCAACCGTGTCTCTCGGATTTTTGAAATTCTATTCACAGAAGCGGTAAAATTAAGTTTTATGCAAAATTCAGTTTTTAACCTACCAGTTAGTGGTTTTACTATTCATCAAAAATTGAAAGTTTTCAGAAAAATACCAAAATTTCACCCTAGGATAATTTCGATATTCTGAGTCCAAAAATGAAGTCCATTTTGAAAAATAAAATTTATAAAATTTCAAAAAGTTGTTATTACTATTCATAACGGCTAGTTTTAATAATATTTTAATAGCATATCGTTGTTTAGTGAAACTCGGTATTGCGTATTACACACGCTATCGAGGAAGGTCGCGATTGCGTGTAATGCAAGGAAAGTCAAGGATGCGTATTGTGCAAGCTACTTTTGGTGTAGCGTACAACACAAGACATTAATAAAATTAAAAAGAATAGTTTTCATAAAATCTCGGGCTGTTACATTCTACCCCCCTTAAAATGAATTTCGCCCTCGAAATTCGTCGGGGTTATAAATAGTTTACTATTCGAAAGTTTCTTTAATAGAAACCCACATCGTAAAAAAAAGAATACCAAAACATGGCTTTAAAAACTATAGTATGAAATGTAATGATTACCCAAATAAACTAACCACTGGGTTTCCACATAGGTGAAAATATGGATATGGAAGAGAAATCTAACCATCATGTTCTGATGGAGAGTGGTAGAGAACATGGCCATGGAAAAGCCAGTAATCACAAATCCATAAATTTGTGACGATCTAAGGTACCATCTGATTCATCAGGTATAAGAGAACTAGGACAAAATTTTTGTTTTTCAAGATCATTTCCCTAAAGTTAAAGAATTTGAATTAGAATAAATACTTACTTTATTTTGGTACAATCTCACTGTTGTTCGTGCCTTTAACAATTTCCACTTCATCTCTTAAATAAATGAAGTTGAATTTGTTATTCGTGAAGTGTTAGCAGAACATGTGATAGAATGACGGGTCATTCCATCTGTCTCAAAAGGTTAGAAAAATTTATATACATAAGTCGATCTATAGTGGGATTAATCATATATGGTTTCTAAAATGGGCTTATACTTCATATATCATACTGCTTAATATAATAACACTAGTTTATACTAAACAGGGACTTCCTGTAGGTCAGTGGTAGGCGATAAAGGCCAGTCGCACTTCGGTTGTGGGTTCGATTCCTACAGCCTTGTCAGAAGCGATGGGCTGTCGCCCGTCCTGCAGGTTGTACTTTTTCTAAAACTACGTTACTATAACATCCCATCAATAATATCGAAAATCTTCTATCCTTAAACAATACTAACTTATGTCCAACATAATCCAGTCTAATCTTTAGGCTTATACATAATACTGCAGTCCACTCTCATAATATAGTGACAACGATTACCAGAGATTTAACACCATCGTCGATCCCCATATATCATAAGATATGTTTTGTTGGTCACATTCCAAACATTCAAAGTACTTAATCATGTATTCTCATGAATACATTAGTGAAAAAATGAATTCAGTTAAAAGTTAACACTTTCCACATACCAAAATCCTCAAAATTCTATATACTCAAATCATGATATCACTTAGTCTTTATATCAATCATGAGCTCATGAATACTGTTAAACATTTAATTTTCTCCTTATCCCTTCATTATGCCCATATCATCTGCATTCTAAAAATATCTAAATAACCTTTCCTGGATACTGGTAACATTAATAAAACACATTTAAAACCCAAGAAAAGACAATAATGTAACAATCCTTAGATGTCTCTTTATTCCATAGTACCATGAGATTTCTTATACAACATTACACATGATAAACATGTAATCATTTCACTACATTCTAAAACCATTAACCGAGCTTCAACAATTCTTTCACATCACATATCATTTGTAGTCTCTTCATCATCATCCACATAAATACTACCCATACGACCATACTGATTCTCTTCATGAGTATTTCCCTTAGGGAATTGGTTTGCATAATGCCCATACATTCCACATTTAAAACACTTAACCATTTTTGATGTCGTAGCAATACCAGTATCCTCATCCATGGTGTTAACTGAACCTTTTCCTCTGCACTTACTTGCTTTGTGTCCTTCTTTTCCACACCCAAAGCATCTTCCAGTTCCCTTGAAACATTCTCCTTGATGCCTCTTCCTACATGATTTACATAGGGGAAATTGAACATTCTTTCCTCTATGGTCATCATGAAACTCCATCTTTCTCTTATTAGCCGAGTCAGGAAACTTACCAAATTTTACTTTATTGATCATATTATGAGATTGCTGATTCGGCATAATAATGATGTTTGGACTTCCAAATCCCATTTCATTTGGTTGCTCATAAAGAATATCATTCCATTGTCCATCATATCCTCCATTATCGTGAATCATCTTGTTTCCAGCCATTTTCTAAAACCCAAAAAGAATAGTGTGAGAGGCAAAAATCATAATAAAGGGAGAGTAACATCAATATATAACATCTTAGGTTAAATTCTAAGATCGTTACCATAGTTCTAGTACTATATCCTATACGTATACTTATCCTTAGGGACATCCCTAGACATACATTAGAAATATCTCTCGGGATCTCACTAACATTTTCGCATCCTAGTTTCCAAAGGTTGACTAAACCTTTCCTATGATACCAACTGTAGAGACCCTAAGCTTATCGTACATGGACATTACATTACTTTTGCGGAATACTTAGTACATAACAAAAACACACACACAAGGATCGTAATAGTTTAGTGTCTTTGGAAACTCGGAACGTAATCTTCTAATCGTGGTGAAAGATCTTCAATATCTCCCATAAAGATCTTCCCTTTTTTTTACCTAAAAACCTTTCTTTATATCCTGGGGAAAAGAAAACATAAAAGGGTGAGCTCAAATGCTCAGTAAGGGTAAACAAAAGAAATATCAATCACATCATATACATAAGAACATAGCTTTTGGAAATCTTAACCTGCAAAAGAGCTCATAATATCATAACATGGGATAAATCATAGAAGTGAAAATGAGATCCCCATAATCATAACATAAAACTTGAAACATTGTGGCATGCACACATAATCATGGAAAATCATTTCTTGTTAGTCATGACTCATTTCCAAGACTATCTTAGTGGACAAAGTCCCTTTCTGAATCGAGTAACCCTCGTTTCAGTCCTGTTTCACTGAACCGGTATAACCTACCGTTCCAGCCCTGTCTATCTCATGAGATATAAAATCTTTACCCAATGCATTGGAGGGAGATATAGGTCCCACCCATCTCATAATGAATCATTTCTTATGTGTGCCACATAATCATAAACCATACATCATAGCGTAACCCATGTAATAAAAATGGGATTCTTAAACAACATGACATCATAAAACAATTCATATAAGATAAAGGAATTCATAAAAATATTTCCATCACAACATAATCAAATCCATGTAATAATAGGGATAAAAACAGAACCCTTTTATTATCTTAGATGGAAAATAATTTTGATAAAATACTTGAACTCCATTCTTGAGGAAAATATCCTTTCTACTTCAAAATTTTTTTTCCTTTCATAACATGTCATACGACTTTAAAATAAAAGAAGTTGATTAAAAATAAACATGAAAACTTGTAAAGGAAGCTTCTTGGAAATAATGTTGTAAAAATCCATTCATGCCGTATAAGTTAAAAAAAACATTCTTCGTACTTTTGTCGGAAAAGTCAAAAAGTACCTCGTACGAAAAACGACAAAAGATTCCTTTCATACATATTACTAAAAACTCACCGAAGGGTAAAAATGGATTTAAACAATTGTAGGTGGATGGAAATAATATTACATATTGATGAAACATGGATGTGGATGATAAAATACACCCCAGTAAATACTTACGAATAAACAATCTCGGATAAAAATGAGATTGTGATATTTCCCTTACCTTAGGTCCGACTTGCTTTGTAAGTGTCCGAACCTCCTGTATAATGATTTAAATCATGTAATTGACTTATTACAGAATCATATTAATTGTTCTGATATCATATATGGTTCACTTATGACATTATATTTCCCGTTATTTTGTAAATTCCATGTTAAAGAAGCGTTTTGGGTAAAATCGTTTCATTTATCGTAGGTGTTTTGACTTGTTGTTCTTGACATCATTATTACTTATATCATGATTTACTCACTTCCAGAATATAAAATATCATATATATTCAGTATATATATATATATATAATAGGTAGATAAATAAAATGAAAAACACCGTTCATGGAGACGGTAGTCCGTACGTACGCATGAACGCTGTTTTCCTTTCCTTATTGTCTTGAAATGGAAGTAAGTAGATGACATACATATGTATATATATACATAATTCCAGTAGCTTTATAATGTCATATATTTCATTATTATTTCTTATATATACATTATAATCATTCTTAAATGGTTAACATGGAGAATGAATCTCATCGCGTCGTGGAGACGGTAGTCCGTACGTACGCCCGAGCGATGATATCATTTCTATAAATATTGAATTGAATTGGAGTGGATCATACAATATATCAGAATCAATATGATGTTGTAATAACTATGTATATTTATTCTTTACACCATTATACCCATCCATGTAAGGTGGTGGTGGAAAATAGATTACACCACGGTGTGGAGACGGTATTCCGTACGTACGCACGCGCGGTGATTTCTTTTTCCGTAGGATGGATAGATGGTGAAATAGGGTTGTTTCATACTTATAATAACATATAAGTATATGAGTGATACTGATGTTATTACTTCATAATGAAACAACCTAAGAAGAAGAAGTGGAAGAAGAAATAAAGATGAAAGAATTGGTAACGGTAATTACCTCTTCTTTGAAGCTCCTTTTGGAGACCTCCTCTTAGGGAACTAAAATTGGTCTTTGAGTAAGACCAGAACCTCTAGGATGTTTCTAGGGAAGTGGAGAAGAGATTTTGGCAGGGGTTGGCCGAGCTTGAGTGCTCAAATTGGTGTGAGGAGGAGGGGGAGGAGGTGTCCTTTTATAAGGGAGGAGAGGGGCACCTTAGGAATACCTCAGAATATTATTTTATTTTAAAGTCAAAATCGGTTTATAATGGTTCCAAAGTGTCTTATTTCGAAGATAAAGTGGGGATGGGTCGAAATACTATCAACCAATAGGATTTAGACAAGTTTAGGTTATTATTTTAACCTTATCAATTAGATTTAACTCTAAGTTAAATAATTTAACTTTTACCGTGTCTTTTTGTTTTCTTTCACTATATGGTTAATACAGTTACTATACCTTGCCAAACGAACCCCAAATTGTTTATTATTAAAATATATATCCTTATCTAAGTCATTTGGCCTATCCTTAGATTTTTAGGAATAAAATAACAATTAATAATATAATATTTGATTTAAAAACTATTTTGTGTCAATTTTGACACTATTTGATATATGATTTTTGTGAAAGTCATAACAGAATTATATGTTCGAACCAAGTTGAATAAATCAACAATAATATATCATAGTAACCTGTAAAATTAGTGGAATTCATAAAAAGTCTCAAATTATATTTATTTTGGTGTTTATAACATCAATTATGTCAATATTTCATTAATAAGATAATTACTGCATCATCATTGTGTCATAAATAAATTAAATTATTTGATGTCTAAAAATTACAAATAAAATACCATCATGTATTAAATCTTTTTAGATTTCTAATGAATATTTACAATCGAATTTATCTTATGTATAACCCCATATTAAAAATGATTTACTTATTAAACGTTGATTTTAACTATTTTAACCCTTCTTTAAATAAATTAATAATAAATGTCCTAATCTAATCCATGTGGGCCTAAATGGACATATTTTATTCCTAAGTTTGTTTTTGGTCGAATTACACTTGTCCAATAGAATTAGGACATGTGTTAGGGTAATATTAATATCATATTTACCCTTAGTTACCCTATTTACTATTAACCGCGGTAAAAAAAAGTAAAAAGTTACTATTCACCAAAAATTATTTTCATCTCATTGAACCACATTTTACTTACTGACATCAACCATGTCTCTCGGATTTTTGAAATTCCATTCACAGAAGCGGTAAAATTAAGTTTTATGCAAAATTCAGTTTTTAACCTACCACTTAGTGGTTTTACTATTCATCAAAAATTGAAAGTTTTCAGAAAAATACCAAAATTTCACCCTAGGCTAATTTCGATATTCTGAGTCCAAAAATGAAGTCCATTTTGAAAAATAAAATTTATAAAATTTCAAAAAGTGGTTATTACTATTCATAACGGCTAGTTTTAATAATATTTTAATAGCATATCGTTGTTTAGTGAAACTCGGTATTGCGTATTACACACGCTATCGAGGAAGGTCGCGATTGCGTGTAATGCAAGGAAAGTCAAGGATGCGTATTGTGCAAGCTCCTTTTGGTGTATCGTACAACACAAGACATTAATAAAATTAAAAAGAATAGTTTTCATAAAATCTCGGGCTGTTACAAAAATAAGAATAGAAATATTAATAATTTATATTTAATAATTATACATATAGTTGAATATATCTCATGAAAACCCCTACATTAAAAATGTTATATATATTCACACATGGATGTGACAACATAAAAAACACGTTAAATAGAATATTATAAGTGATAAAGTCATTTCAATTTAGGTCCAAATGCTCAATAATTATACATGTGGATTATTATGGATTAGGTATAATAGACCAATAATATTTTGTCCATTTTTTTATTCCTCTAATACATATTTTAATTTTAATTAAAATTATTTAATTGACTTTACATAAAAAAACATTCTACATCATTAATGTATAATCCACTAAGGTAATTATTTGTTTCCTGAAAATTAAAATTAAATTATCACGATAAGGAAAAAAAATTTATTTAAAAGGAATATATATAGTTGAATATATATTATGTAAAACCATATATTAAAAATGATATATTATATAAATTATGTATGTGACATCAATAAATTTTCTATAAATTTAATTTTATAAATGCCTCAATATATCCAAAATCACCTCAAATTGGTCAAAATATAATTTATATTATTAAATATGATCACTAAGTTAAAAAATTTATTCATGGATACTGCCCATTTTTTCTTATATGGACACAAAACTGATATTAAAGATAAAGAAAATGAAACTCTTTTGTATTTGATTTATTTATATATTATTTATGAAATTTTCATGGATATGTGTCAATTAAATGAACTAATTTATTTAAATGTGATAAGGGTAGAATTCAAATCATCAAATAATTTTTTTTTCAATTATTTTGGGTCATTTTACAGTTTTTATAATTTAATTTTTCACCTAAATTACATAATTTACCAATTACCGTGGTAACAAAATTTACCTTGGTTACTATTTTTGTTGGTAAAAAAAATGTACCAACATAAAAATTTATTCATAAAAAATAAAAATCTGATAACTATTTTAAAAAATTCAAAAAACATATGTTTTAGAATAAAATATAAAATAAAACCTGTAAAATGTCATGAAAATCTGTTTTTTAGAAAATGTCTCTTTATAATGGATAAAAAATTTAATACATATTACTATATAAATTCAATTTAAAAAATATAATTGTACTATTATAGATTACTATTAAATTTTTATAATTTAAAACTAAACATGAACATAATTTTACCTTGTAAATACCATAAATGAAAATAGTGTTTTTCATAAAAATATGCATTGCATTATTCATAAAAAACTGAATCTTATGAGAACAATACAAAAAAATCCCCCAATGTATGTTTTTATACTCTTCTTTTAAATAATAAGTATTTTTGTTATAATATAATTAAAAAATTACAAACAAAATTTTAAATGGTTGCGAAATCAAAATGGGGATGAACTGCATTTATTTTAAAAAATGGTTTTCCGAAAAATAGAAATTATTGTTATATATGATATAGAAATAAATAAATAAATTTTAAACGTTATATTGATTTTATTACATATATATTTTAATAAATAAAGACCTCCATAGTGATTTTATAATTTTATAAATACACTAATATTTATTTAAATAGGTTTTCTAAAGAAGCAGAGTATTGATCATACCCACCATTATAATGACTATGTTATAATTTACCATAATAATATTTGGTTTTTCACTTTAAATATGACATTCATTAAATTAATTCTCTCAAAATAAAAATAAATTATGTATTACACTAGAGAACCATAGTGTTGCATATACATCATGCTAAGACGAGGTTCAATACAGTATAAGCATATCTAATTTTAGAGTACAACAACAAGATATCAATTAAATTAAAAAAATATATCTCATAAAAATATTTGGTTGTTAAAATAAGATTCCATGCAACTGGAGGGTGAGAACAGTCACCCACAGTTAAAAAAATTGGTCCAATGGTTTTTGTTGAATAAATATGAAGTGTGATGTAAAATGTTACTGTGATTTCCACAAGAGAAACAGAAAGATTATGATTATATATTCTATGCATTGGGTGTCTATTGCATATATGAAATACTTAATACCTCTTTATATAGATCTTTTTTGAATATGTAGTTTTATTTAGTTGGAAAATTATAAGGATGATAATGTTTTTTCCTCTAAAAATGAAAATTCATGTTGTTGAGATCCCAAAATAAAATATATTCTATTATCAGTACGGATAAAATGTAATTATCTGAGTGAAACCTAGTTCGGTGACAAGGGTCCTGAAGTATATTTTAGCAGGATGGGGTACATTGTAGAAGATGGATATGGTTTTATCAAGCTATATGGAAAACAGACAGAGGTGATATTTACCTTATGGAGTTCTACTATTATTTACCATGATTGATAATTTTTTTTATCAAATAGGCAAGATGATTTTACAATAATCTATATTCATAATAATTTTATTTTCCTCACACAAATGTTATTTCCAAGTCAGTTTAAGGGATCGTTCTAGGTTATCCTAGGAATCTACCCACTTTCCAATGTATTCCCCTCAATACACTAACCCGGGTCTCTATACATACATGGTAGTCATTGTCATCCCATATACATAAACATAACGCCATGCATAGTTCATGTAATTAATTCCGAATATTCTATATCATAAAAACATAGAAACAAAAATATATCATTTAACAAAGAAACTATCATGAACACGTAACACAATAAATGAATTTAATTTAGAAATACTATATAGTACAATATATATATATATGGAAAGTAAACATATGTTCCAAGTAATGATGCATGAATGCATCCAAAATCTCAAAAATCATAAATCAACATCATATGAATCACCCACATTAAATTTAATCAATTGTAATAGTAAAATTATAATTTCCCAATTTCGGGAAACATAAAGGCCCAATATAAATTATTGGATGAGCCTGACCACAGTAGCCCTACTCGAGTCTCAATAGTCATCTCCCCAATCAACCTTATTCCAATAATGATAAGATATGAAGTAAATTTTTTAATCATAGTTCTCTAATTTAATTTTGTAACATATAGACCCAAAACAACAGTTTTGATTGAAATTCCACATGACTTCATGAATTCTTCTCCATACACAAGTGAATGTAGAATTTAAATGAGTGTCTAAGTTAGTTAATAGGGATACTATAACCTCATCATCATGTTATATGATCAATGATAAAAAAATATTATATTAACTAGTTAGTGCAGATAAGAAGAAATGAATAAATGGAATACATGTCATTCAAATAAAGTTGGACCACAAAGTATAAGAGCCTATTTGGTATATAAGGATGTGAAAAAATAAATAAACAAAAAACCTGTGGGGGTCCTCCAAATTCTATCCTTGTCTACTAAAATATAAATGAACCTCTCCTCAAACATCAACCATATATCCCTTTACCTTGATTGTATTCCTCATCAAATATTCATTAAAACTAAAATACCCTAGTATAGTGAGATTATATAACTCTTGAAACCACCAATGCATCCATAACTATGTTTTATCATGTAAAGAGTTAAATTACAGAAATAAAATAAATGTGAAAAAATTATAATTTCATGAAACAGAAAACCATGTGGTCGTGTGATAGCCAATCTTCCACTAGCCCCTAGCCATACCTTCATTAAGTCCAATACATAATGATGGATAAGGTAGTAGAAGGATCACAACCAGCCTCAAGGATTTCAATATGACAACATTAATTTAAAATGAATTATATGGAAATACTTATCGAAATTCAAAAATAATTGAATTAATAGACATGATGGAATCAATAAGGCATCCAATGTCATCATGTAACAATTGAATCCTCAATAAAACAAGTCACAACTGGGTAATAAGGCTATCATTCTCTAGGATCATCATCATATCACATACCACACACTCTCCCTCGAAGGGGAATCATACCACAATGGTCACCTATCATGTTCCCCAAGCACCACACCTCTATAGGTAAGATTATACATTACCAAGAATAACATGATAAAAATAATGGAACACATCATGATAAATATACAACCATCACATAATCAAAATTATAATCAACATAAAACATGGAATCTGTCTATTTCAATGATTATCGTGGGAATAAAGGCATAATGGACTAAAAACCTATAAACACCCCCACTTGTGATCAAATGTCAAGCACAAATATCAAATATTAAGTCACATAAATTATAACAATGAAACAGGTGTAAAAATCACTAGAATGTAATGAACACAATACTTCATATTTTTTAATGTCAACATCATGGTTCTTCGAAGGAATCATCAACCAAAATGAATTCAAAAACCAACATAAACATAAGAATCTACTTTGAAATTATAGAACTAGATCCAAAACAAACCTAAAATGTGAGATATTTTATTGAAATAATAAATAAAACATAATACTAGAGCCAATTATTAATCATGGTCGGATGTTGGAAAACCTTATGCTCTATTGGAAGGATTCATGGAAGTTTTTGAGACTCCATGTTGAAATAAATGTGATTCATCATGGAGGTGTACAAGAACCAACCATAATAGTGTTAGAAAGGGACACATTAACACAATTTTTTTTGGTGGAACACCACAGTTCAAGGGCGCATATGAATAATACTATTATGTTGCATGATCAATGACTATAGCATGATATCTCTGTCATTGGAACTCTACAAGCACAAGACAACGAACTATGACATAAAAATTATTGAATAAAGACCTTCAAGATATATTGTGTGAGACTAAGGTGTTGTAAATGAATGTTCCATGATATGCTGAAATGTACGTCCAAATAATTTTTTGTGGATTCTATTTTGTATCCCTTAAGTGCTCTCAAATAAACACTAATGGATGAGAGAATAGTATATTTCCATGGGCTATTTGGGAATCCAATACTCATGATGAATAATATTTTAATGCACCCTTGTAAAAATTTTAATGGGTTACTTGTTTTAATCCCATAACATCCTATTATAAATAAAAGAGTAGTTGAATATTTAAAAGAATTATGATTTGAAGAAAACGACATAGAAAACTAATATTCCGTGGTTAGTCTCACCATGGTGTATACTCCAGGAATTTCCCCCATCTGAAGTCCATGGCAGAAAGTCCATCATCCAATATTAATACACTGAATCTCATTATCAAATTATATGGAATCAAATCCATAGTAGATTTACGATGTAGCAATCTAGACCATGGTGTGTAACAACCTATTTGAAGAGATAATTCTCCAAAAACACTTTTTAATCCTCACAAATTATTCCCAAGACAATAGGGTATTAACTAACAAAGGTCAACCTAATAATTAGGAATACAAATTGCGAAAATAGACTTTCATTATTTAAATATTGTTCCATGGAATTATAATATATTTAGATCTATGAGTTTATTTGGTAGGTAGAGTTTTGACGGAACCCACATCTGTTTCAACTAGTTTTCTAATGATTGACTGGGCCATAGAAGGGATGAGAGCCCATTATATTTTAAGTTAGATTGGGAGCGTTAAAACATAGTGGCGGAGTGGATGTCTGAAACCTTTATTTAGGAGCTATTATTCTATTTTACATATTTTGATGCTTTATTTGGTGAGAGATCCTTGGTGATTCTGGGATTGATATATGGCTTGTTTAGGGTTTTTTGTACTAATGTTTATTCAAAGGTTCATTAATTTTATTTTTTTCACATTTTTATGGGACACAAATTTTATGATCATACTGAGTATACTTTTTAGGATACCATGTGGGTTATAGAGACTGATCCTGGCATGAATATCCTAGAGGATAGAGCTATTATTGTATTTTCTCTATATGTTTTCTCTTTTGGTTTTACATATGAATGATTTTTCGTAACGACTCAAATGATTTTTTGGTTATTTTGGATTATTTTATATTATATGATGACGTTTTTTTGGGTTTTTATCTAATATTTTGATAATTTTCTCAATATATATACTAATTCCTACCATTTGATTATTCTACACCTTAAATTCTAGTTTTCAACATAGTGCCTACTGAATGTTAGACTAAGTGGTCACTCCTTATCTACACTACAATCAATGGACAGATTACTACTATACATGGGTTTTGATAGTAAATGACATATTACATTCAGGAAATCCTACACAGATATCATGGGATCCACCGAGGTACGGTTGGGGAGGAGAGACTATTACAAATCTTACATCCATTTAATGGGATGAAAAGAGGGGAGGGAGGGGATACAATTATAAAAAATTACAATAATAAAATCCATATTTAAATAAAATTTGGATGAAAAGTCATTGTAGAACCTTCACACATCATAGCGTGATAACTCTCCCCCCCTGAGTGGGGAACGATGAACTATCACCTTAGAATTATACTCCCAAATAAAAATTTCATTGTGTGTCACTTCATTGTCATGTCCTGAACCATTTTATACTAGAACAATATCTTTCCCCTAAATATTATAGATACTTCAAATCCCTCAAAACACTCAAATTCGAAACAATTAAATGGAAAATAGAATTCTATCATGTCTGAGTGACCCCATAGGAATCTTAATTCAACTATATAATAAGGATTAAATCTGGGTTATTTTGATGATGATTCTTTGAATAATTTAATGTTTATAAATATAATTTAATCTATAAATATTTTAAATGTTGGTTCTTGGCTGTGATCGTCAATTTTTTTTGTTTCAAAACACTATATTTAATATTTATAATTTTTGTTAGCTTTATAATTTTATTCTATCAAATAACGTGGGAATGGAATGGAAAATATGGAGTTCGTACTGTTTATAATTGAGGTGGTGTCAAATCTACCATAAATTTATATCATTCAAGAAAGAATTTTGTAATGGTATGTAGAAAAAAATATGATTTCAATTGAATTAGGTTCTATTACATAGAAAATATAAATTTTAATGACATTATATAGAGTTTATTTCATTATAAATCACTCAATATTAATTTTTAATTATTATTTATTATTTAATTTTATTTTTTTTCTACATTAGTAATTTATTTCTCAATGAAAAAATTGAGGTGTTATGAATCAATACATCATGGATTCAAAATACAAAACCTTGTGTATTTAAATGGGGTTTTTTATAAGAATTATAAATTATTACCCCCTTAAATTCATTATCATTTGAGATAATCAATCAATGAAATCATGGTTGTAGACTATTAGTAGTTGGGGTTATCTATACTATTTGATCTGGTAAGAATTTATCTTCTAATTTAACCGATATGAAAATTATGAAATAATATATGATAAATCAATGTATTATTCATATATATATATATATATATTGAAATGGAGTTTCTAGTTTAAAATTTATGAATAGGAAAACACCGAGACTGTTTGCCCATTCATCTTTTGATGAATTATACTAATAATTTTAAACACACCTAATTATCTATATATGAACTAATATATTTAGATAATTAGATTTTCATGTATATTTTTATTTATTTATACTTTATTTATAAATTCACATTCAAAAAAACATAAAAAAATTTATATTTACACATTTATATTTATATAATATATTTCAATTATTAAATAACTACCTTCGCCTATTTTTATTATATTTATATAATAATATTTTTCATATGATATATAAATTTATATGATATTTTAATATTATTTATACACAAATTTAATTTGGTGGCTTACATAAGTGGTAAAATCTCCCTGTAATCCAACTAGAAATTTGAGTGAAAGATTGTGATGGACAGAATTTTTGAGGTATTGTTGCAGTACTATCATGTTGTAGGAGTGTAAGCCTATAGTAGGTAATTTATCCGGGGAACGTACCAGTAATAATATTTACCCAGATTGTGATTATGGGCCATGTATTTTCCCTTTTGGTAATCAAAATAGGGGGGTACAATTATAATGTAGTGGCCTGAGGAAGATAGAGTAGAGTTGTAGAAATCACCTTCCAAAGATAACTGAACACATGAATAAAGAGAGAAGGATTTTTTTAAAAGAATATAAGATATTATAACTATAAAATATTAAAAATTACTTACTTATAATAAGGATGTTTTGGATGTGTTTATATATTTATATATATTCTCTATTACATTTTTCCAAGTAGGGCACAATATTAGGAATGCAATTGAAATAAACGTGTTGGTACATAGACTTAACACTACAACATACACCTCCCCAACCCCCAAAACCCTTACCATACCTCCAAAAGTGATGTGATACATATAAATATACATATATCATAAATCCTTTTATTTTTTTGCAAATCGATAAATTTTTAAAATTTTATTAAACCATACATTCCACAGTGTTTGGAAATTCATGAAATTAATTGAAACTGATAATGGTTGTACTGTTGTAGTGTTCTATTACAATTACATCCCACTACGTAGAAATATACACCAATACGTGAAAAATTAAAAATCTAATTATAATAAAAATTACATCCCAAATACATGAAACAATAAACAGTATTATATATGTTTCAAATATTTTTCTTTTCAATTAACTCAGAAATTATAATACCTGATAGTCGAAATCATCATTGATCACAACATTATCATTTCCACCTGTCCCCATTTAATAAAATAGAAATCATTGTATATATTTCTGAAAAAACCACTAAAATAGAGAAAAATAATAAAAATATATAAGAGAACTAATCATTTTTCATAAATACAATATATGAATAAATAAAACCTAAATAAAAAACAATACAATAATTACTAGTCAATTTTAAATAAAAAAAATATGGAGTTATACTGGTGACACCGTGCGTCAGATTGTTGTGTTGAAGATCCAAATAAGTAAAAGTTGAATTTGGTATTATTTTCCAAATGTATCAACGGAATATGAATATGTTTTATTATTTTTGATTATATCACATGTCTTTTTTACAAAAATGTCTATTTAAAATGAAGACATTCACTTTGAGTCATACTATTCACATCATATGTTGACTTGATGTGATGCAGATTCCTATGTGTCATGATTGACTTATGAATAATTGTATCTATGTATTTAGAAAATCTCTGTGTGATTTATTGATTTTTAGTGAGTGACATGCATCATTAACTATATAGTCAATTTTTATCTTATAACAAACAATTGGAGTCATATCGAGCGAACTGTTTATAAGAGTGAGGTAAGGTTGATTCCTATAAAAAACAAATGACTTCTGGATATTTTTATTAATGTATCAAAATAATAAAAATGTTTTTTATTTATTTTGTGTATGTGAAATTCTTTTGAACAAAAATGTAATTTTTATACAAATAAACACATTTGGAGTCATACCGGTCACATCATGCATTGAATAAAAATGAGGACAATTCATACAAGAAAAAATTTATTTAATGGTAATTTTTTAAAATATCCTAATAATTTTAATGTGGTTTTTTTCAGTATGTCACTTTTCCTTAAAAAAATACAATTTATAATGAAATCATGCATTTTGAATCATATTAGTTCCATTGTGTTTTTGTTTGATTTGAGTCTAACAATTACAAATAACAAATGACATATGAATCATTCTCTTAAAATATCAATGCAATAAAAGTCAATTTTATTGGTTTAAAGTGACTAATTCATGTTTTGATCTAAATACTCAATTTTAATCTAATAATAAACACAATTTATTATATTTTGAATACAGGGTATCATATTGAGGTGTGGAAGATTCCTACGCAGGAAAAATAACTTATGGATCATTTTCCTAAACCTAAAAAAACAATATAAATGTGTTCAGTCAGTTTTGATTGTGTGACATGTATTCTGAACTAAAATTTCAATTTAAAAAAAGAAACACATATAGTCATATCAGTCACACTGGGTGTTGGGTTGAAATGTTGCTGATTATTATGTTTAAAAAAAATTACTTACGTATAGTTTTATTAATTTATCAAGATTATTTGAATATATTTTCCCAGTTCTGAGTATGTAACACATCTTTTTTACTAAAATTTTAATTAATAATGAAAAAACACACATTTTTTCATATAGTTCAAATCATTTATCAGTTTTAAATATGTGTTATTATTAAATATTGAAAATGAAATGTGAATTTTTATAATATTTTATCCAGAAAATCAAACTATGTTATCTTGGTTTCCCATGTGTGAGAAAATTTTTAAACTAAATTTTCTATTTAAACTGATAGAAGATACTTTTAGTGAAACCGAGAATGCTTTAAATCAAATTGTGGTGAATATTAGTCTTAAACATCAGAAAATACTTATGGATCATTTTCATGGAGTTTAAAAACCATCCAAATTTGATTCTTTTTTGATTATGTGGTTAGAGTTTTGAAATAAATGTTATTTTTAAATAAAAATAAACAGATGGAATCATACCTATCAAATCATGTGATGAATATTTGTGAGATTTATTCATTCGTCTCAAAATTGAAATAGGTATCGTTATAATAATATATCATGGAAATCTAAATGTGTATTCTCATTTTGTATTATATCACATGTCTATTTTAATGAAATGTAATTTCAAATTAAAAACACATAATTTGATTAATAACAATCACATTGTCTATCAATTATCAATGATATTGATTCCTACACATAAAAAATATTAATAATTATTTATTTTCTTAATGTGTAGAGACAATATGTGTATATTTAGATTTTTTTTCTAGTAAGTGAGACATGTTTTGAACTAAATTTTCATTTTTAATCTGAAGACAGACACATTGGGATATACCAGACACAAAATTTATCATATTTTGGAGCGGATGATTGCAATAGGTCAAAAATGACATATAGATAATTATACTAATGTATCAAAACATTATGAATGTTTTTTTGTTTCTAAGTGTGTGATTTTTATTTTTTACTATAATATACATTCAAACTAAAAACAAGCACTTTCATTCATACATGTCATATTGGGTTTTGGTTTTATGTAAGAAATATTGGTACATGTCAAAAATTAATTATGAATATTTTATTAAATTATTAAGATAATTATATTGTGATTTTTATTTTTATAGTTAGTGAAACAAAATTTGAAATAAATTTTATATTTTAAACTGATAATAACCACATTTTAGTCATACTGGGAATACATTTTACCATATTGATTTTTGGATTTCTCTTACATGTGGTAAATGATTTATAGATCAGTTTCTAAAAGCAATTACACAATCAAAAATATTTTCACTATTTTGAGTATGTGGTGTGTGTTTTGAAGCAACATTTTAATCTAATACTAAAAAAGAAAACATTGTGTCAGGCTTGACACATAATGCATCAGATTAAGGTGTGGTTAATTCCTAAATGTCACAAATTACTAATGGGTAATTCTACAAAAGTATTAAAACAACATGAATATGTTCTCTATATTTTGAGTGTATGACGTGTTTTTTTATCTAGAATGTAAACTATAAATCAATTACATACATTTCAATTCATACCAAGCACAGTGTGAATTATATTGAGTTGCGTCTTATTGAGGTGTGGTCGATTACTATATGAGCACCAGAAGCTTCAAACATGTTACAAGACCTATCATACTAAATAATTTCAATACTAGATTGATGTTCAACTAATTCCCACTTATAGTAAATGAAATTTGAATCATTTTATTAATGTTTCAAAACAATATAAATGTGCTTGATCTATTTTGAGTGTGTAATTTCTATTTTTAATCTCATTGTAAATTTTAAAGGAATAACAAAAATATCATGTCTTACTAGGAATTTCATTTTTTATATTGGGATGTGGTTAATTCATACACATCAAATTGTGTCATGTTATTCTTATATGCATTAAAAATTTAGGGTCTCCTAAAAATATTTTTTTCACAACCCTCTATTTTTAATGAATTTCATAATAAGACGAAAAATGTTGCATAATGACTACATCATTATTACTGATTGAATAATCATAGTACATGAGTAAATCATGATAATATAATCCTTATCCATGGTCTATATGAATATTATTTAAATAATGATCAGATATAAATAATATAGAAATTAAATAAAAAAAATATATAAAATTTTGATGAAATTCACATAATAAGAAATAAAAAGTCTTCTCATCATGATGTTTGTATATAGTCTGAATCCATGTAATCAACACAATCATATCTAAAAATATATACATCCTATTATGAAGGTCAGGACTGTCAGCATTCTAGGTTGTATTGTAAAAATATTAATAAACACGTTTTAGTAAATTTATTAATGTAAATTTTAATTATGTTTAAATATACCTCGGCTAGGATTCTTGGTTTTTTATATAATATAATATCTTTTATAAATTTTTAAACATAATAACCATATGATTATCCATTATATTCTTTCATAAACTAATAAAACATTGAAAAAAATAAATTTTATTACATGTTTCCAAGTACTAATCCATTTTTATATGATTATTGGATATTTGAGCTCATGGACTGCCCTCATACCATGATTTTGATTATATTTAACCAAACCCAATTATAATATAATTATCATTAAATCATATTTTGAAGTTTATAACATTTAGTTGTTTTGTGTAATATTATATTTAGTTTATTAAAAAATGATAAAAATCAACATGTGCATTTAGTTTTTGTAGTATACATGAATTTAATCTAGAAACAAAATCCGTAGAGTGTCCAAATTGACTAAAATAAGTAACCAATATTGGATAAAAATAAATAAATAATGAAATGAATGAATGTATATTTGATATGATGAAATTGTGGAGTATTACCCCAATATCATGTGTATTATGAAGATTCTATCATATGTATATTATCAATCAAAAATTGTGTATAGTTTTCACACCATTACTACATATTTAACTAGATCAAATGATAATAGTTATGTAAAATTGATTTGAGGACTAATTACTCTAAATTTCGATTCCTAGTTTTTTCTTTCAAATAGTTTCTGATATATACACCTATAAAATTATGAATAGTATGTATTCATAATCAACATAATAGTTAATAAATTAGACAAAAAGGTATTTCAAATACACCAGATGTATACATCTACTACTGATACTACTATCCATTCAATCTTATGTATTTTACTTATATTCTCATCACTAGTAAAATTTATAAGGGAATATTCATACAACTTATCTTCAATGTAAATTATGTTCATTTCACCAATTTCAAACAGTGTATCCACATGAACTATTAATTTTATAGACATAGAAGTTGATGGGTTGGGTAAAGGTACATTATAGAGATATTTTTATAAGTTACTTGATCTTTTTTATTGTTTTGATTCAACCATCTATTACAATATAATATATTTTTCCATTTTTAATTACATTAATAATTTTAAGACAGTGTAATTAATTGTTAAAGGTTTTTCATTAAAAATAATTTGAAAGTTCATACCTCATTAACTACATGTATTTTTAAAATAAATAATGTTTATTCTATAAGTGTTACAATCACTTTATTGACTATAAAATTATTTATATCATCAAGTGGAATAGGTAGATTTGAACTTGGAATTTAAGCTACATGAATCCACACTCTCACATGCCTATTGGATATTTTTTAGAAGAATATATCATTGAATATTGTACATGGTACCCCACGCAACAAGGTGATTAATAGTTAATGATAGATATATATAAAAATAAATTTCAACCTATATAATATCTTTATAAGAAAGATATAAATATATACCCAATTCACATTTCATTGAAAATATATCAAAATATTTATTACCTATTCTATGTAATCCCATTGAGGGGAATGACTCATCCCAAAGTCGTTTGGGTGGGGGAGATCTTCATGTGTCAGTTTTTCATTTGTTTTTAATCATATAGATTCATTCCCATAAAATTTTCTAAAAAATATAACTACCAATAATTATTTTCAACAAAATATGATAATCATTTTTGAAACTCTTCAATTTTCCTCTAGTTCTCCCCATGTTTTTTTTTCAAATTTATGTTCCAAACCCCTCAACTAGATTTCATAAAATTTTTTCAAGATGATTCAAGGCCATAGATATTAGTTTTTCATTGGTTATAACTGATGATGAATCCATTTTCTATGATTGATAAAACTATAGAAAAATGAGTAATCATATATATATAGTAACAATTTAAAATAAAAATATATATTTTGGGATTATTAAAAATCAACCCAACACTTTTTCTCTATTTTGATATTTTATTATATGATATTTATATACATATATCTCTTTCTAAAAGAACCTGGTGTTATATAGAAGTAGATATGGATTTCAATTCATCTATATATATATAATCAAAGGAATACGATTATATGGTTTTTTCATGTCATGTAAAAATATTTCTATATATATATATAATACGGAGAATTTTTTCAAGTGAAGTGTACCCCATACGTATTGAAGGGATACATTGGTTTTTCTGTCTATTTCATATTTTCAGTAGTCAGTTTCTATTTAAAAAACTAAAAATTCTTAATCAAATTGATAAATACACATATTATGAATTAGTTTATTTCCATTCATAAAGTACATGAAATGGTGTCTCCAAACAACATCCCAAAAATGAATCCCATGCTTGTAGGTTTCTCAAATGTTCATAAATTAATGGTTGCTATGTTTTAATTTTTCCCTCATCATATTTGAGATGAAACATCATAAGAATTGTGGAAATGTATCAATGGGAATTTATATAGATCATTAATACATATTTCATTCATGCGTCTTCAATTTTGAATGCACTATGTATTTTATAATTAAGAGTAAATAAAAGATTCATTATTTTAGTTTTTAATAAAATAATGAAATTATATCACATTTTGACCCTAATATCATCGTAAATTAATATATTAGGAAAAGTAAAAACATTTTTCCATGAAATTACATCAATCGGAACATGAATTCAATAGGTGATCCCAATGTAACTACAAAACATGGTCTTATTGGGGTTAATAGGTTGGTCATGTTCATTCCACTCATCCTCGAATTTCATGCTTTTTTCTCAGTTTGGTAATTTTTACAATAACTATCATGCTATGGTGATTATTTTTTTTCTGGGATAGATTTTATTCACATATTTTTATTTCCATAGATTCAATATTGACAATATTTTGTTCCACTAGATTGGTAGAATAAAAAAATGTAAGAGGATGTTGTTCATGAGCATTGGGATCACCAAAATTTTAGAAACTTTTTTTTACTCAGGACTTGGAGAAAAAAAATATTAAGATGAAATTATATATATACGTGGTTGAAAATCTAATTTATCTTAAATATATTTAGAAATAACTATATAATAATATCATTTAATGTAATATATATTTAAAAAATATTTAACTAGATTATTGAAATCCCTTTTTTAAAAGGTTGAAGTGATTTTTCCACATTATCATGTATCCAAATCCCCCCATGGTGGTATACTGTAACATTCAAGAACTCTTCTACATTAGGTCAAATGTAAATGGATTTTGACATCAAAATTAATGGTTTATCCACCGTTTAATTAACATCTGGCCCATTAGTGATCTTAGTCAATAATAGGACAATTGACCACTTTTTGTTTGCAGGATATAGAATATAAAATACATGTTCAAATTTTTATTCCATTATAAACAGTTCATCAATATACCCTTAATTATTGAAATATAGAATTGAAATTACAAAATCTTCTATTTTAACAACACTCGTGTTATTAATCCACTTGGATTGAAAATAAAAACATGTTACTTTTTTTAATCAAACTCCAATATTTTATTGACGATTCTAATGTATTATGTATTATCATAAATGTGATTTCATTCCATGGTACTGAATACTTGCATCCCTCTATCCGCAAGTGTCAAAATAATATTTTAAAATGTACTACAATCATCATATTAATTTTTATAGAACATATAAACATTAATAACATAAACATTAAAAGATAATACATGAACACTTTGTCCTTTATCTACCTATAAATATCATTCTAAAAATGAATCCCTTTTTCAGTTCAATACTTATAAATATGGTATAGAAACCATCATATAAACTATTAATAATGAGTTTATGATATCTGTATTTCATCGATAGATATATTCGAAATAAAATAAATTATTTTTTTCATTTAAATATATAGTACACCAGCTAAAATGTTATTAAAAATATAACGGTGGTCCTCCAACCTATATATAATATTAATAATGAAAATGTCTATTTTGGAAATTTATTCACCCACAAGTCACCTGGTATGCTATGATTTTAGAATACCAATGATTTTCACATTTTATAGTTAGTGTGAATATAATTAAATGTCTTCTTCACAAACATATAGCTCCGTAATAAAACCATCTATCCAAATTCTATTTTTTACTACCTTTTCAAAATCATTATATACTATTTAGTGGGATACAACCACCTATAAAGTAATGGGAGACATAGTTGAATCAATATTACAATGTGATCCTTCCATTGAACCATCATATTACAGAACACGTCCAAATCACATAAAATTTCATCTATTTCTTTTTTAGTAGTTCTAAGTTTCACTATATCAGAATTTTTTTGTGAATTTTTTTAAAAAATAAAAATTACTTGGACAATGTATGAAATACATTTTTGGAAAAATGAAATGCAAAGATATAGTTATTATTTATTACATAAAAATATAAAATTAATGTGATTTGAGACCTTTTAAGTTAAAATTAGTCAAGGACATCATATATTTGAAACTGGAAGAATAAACTAATAAAAACATTACATTATTTAAGAAGTTAGAAAACATATATATCATTTACATGGAAAGAGTGTAAGCAGTAGGAGGACGAAACAAATTTTCACCAATTTTCTCAATAACCAAATCATCTCATATTCCCATATCAATAATATCAAATATAGACATCATTTCATCTTTTATTTTGGTAGGTGAATTTATTAACATTACAATGAAATTGTCACATACATTTTTTCAACATGTATAAATTCAATGAAATTTTTGAAATATAAAAATGTGTAGAATCTTAATTAAAAAAATTACGAATGTTTACTACATATTTTAATAAGGTTTTGAATGAAATGTTTACAAAAATAAGTTACAATTTTTTACATTATCAAATAAAGATACCCTACTACTGGAGATTGTTTTTTATGTTCTTCTAAAATCCCATTGATTGAGGTCATCTAGGATTTATAATTATAACATTATGATAGATATCATCAATAGAATAATAAATAAATACTCAATGAATGATTCTACCTAATTGACAGTGTAACTAGTATAAAAGTGGGATGCACATTATCACTTTCAATTATATTTATTAACAAATTATCATAAGATGAAAAATAATTTATCAACCCATAAAATAAGTCTATCTATGTGAGATATTAATTTCCAAATTTTGTTTCATTACATGGATATTTTAGACATTCGATAGGTAGAGATAACATAATGTATTTTCATTCATGAAAACCACAATGGTAATTCATAATTTTATTGAACCTAGAGCACCCTGACAGGGAGGGGTAAATAACGGGGTCAAAATTTTCTTCTAATGTAATGGATCTAGTTAAAATGTTTGTAGGAACATTTTGAACATGTAGTTTAGAATACTTCAGTAATAAAAAATACACATACAATGAGATGACAAAACATCTTTTCATGGTTCACCACTAAACGAATTTATAAAGAGAATATGTTGACAATGTTTTAGTCATAAAAAATCCACTAATCATTACTCGGGGTGGAATACATGAGTTCATACATAGACACACTATTTTATTCACACTACCATTGCATGATTTTATGGATAGATTAGTGCATCCCTCAGTGAAATTTTATCGACTCACCCTAGATCACTGCATTGAGAGAATTCTTACTCTGTATATCAACATGATGGTAATTTAAATGTATTTGAATTAGAATAATTTTCCATGTTTATAATGAGACTCTTATTTTATGAATTTCCTTAGTTGTTGAATGTGAAGGCACTATTCACTTAAACCAGATCTTCTGAACTGCCGTTCGCGATGATAATTCACGAAGCACAGTATAATCCAGAAGAAAACTACATTTATGGTACAAAATACAATTTTAATGCCCTATTAGCCATCATGAAATACTTCATAATCTTAAATTACCCATTATTCATAAGAATTGGCATCAATACAGAATAAAAAAGCTTATCACAATACATAATCTCTTAAAGAAAGCCATATTCCCGGAGCTCCACTAGCTTTTCAAAAGATGAGATATTTTATATTTTCCTTGGATACATTTCATCTAATATGATGTTTTTAGCCTTATATTTATAATCTTGACCATTCACGATGCTCCACCTCCCCTAGATTGTTTTCTGTTTCATTCAAATATATCATTATGATGTTTATCCTATCGTGAATCCCCATTGTGTTTTGACATTGTAATGACGCATTCCATCAATCCATTGTGCACACACCATGATAAAACTCATGTAATTAAAGAGAACACTGTCACCATTCATGATGCTCAAAATATTTTCCAATATCACCATAATATTAATGATAATCATTACATTATCATTTTCATGAATTTTTTTTCACATAATACAACGATTTTCAATGAAAGCCTTTATCATGATATTTGTGACCTAATTTTTTTGAAAACACTAGGAAATGACAACACCTTTAAAAATGAAGTCTCCTTGTGATTTAATTTATCTTTCCATGAAAAATCTTGGATCTTACATGCTTAGTATTGAGAAAAACCTAATCCCGACTCCATTTTATGATAATGAAATCTTGGTTCAAACAATACCCCCCTTTGGGTTTGTGGGAATATGTAGATAAATTCAAGGAATCACTTTCCACAATAAAAGGCCGATATACAAGAAAAAACTCATCCAACACTCTAAACCTACGTGAGAAAAAATCAGTGAGGAAACCAGTATGGGAAGAATGAATTGGGTTCTAATGTATTGGAATTCTAATAAATGTCCGAGTAGACCTCAAATCATGTTAAAGAATTATTAAATACCCTGATCAACTAATGAAGATTCACATTTTATCTTTGGTATTTTCCTCTGGGCTCATAAACTAATATTGATTCATATTTCCAATTTGGAATCTCCTTTTTTAATATTTAATTTGTCCATTCGTTTCAATTTGTAGTAAACCCAAAAAAACTAATATTTCATGATGTTTACAAACACACCCCCATGAATAATATCACCCCCATAAACATGAATCACCTCCACAAAATATTAAAATAGTAGTTATAATTTGGGAGAGAGGAACACTTATATCCTACTCAAGAACTTGGAGGTGGATGAACACTGAGGTCTAGAAAATGTTTCTCCAACACAAGTACAATCGATGGCTTGGTCCTAATCCCATCCACTTGGTCATCTGTTCTATCATTTTCCATTTCTATCATGCCTTGATCATCTTATTCTTTGATCAAGTTATATCATATTTCCATATGTTTCATTAGACATTTATGAAATATATTATTTGTGATATCGATCATGCTCTTGATATAATAGTGAATAACAATTGGTTGATTCAACTCATCATGAAAATCAATCAGTTGATTCTTTATCCATAGTTGCTGACTGCATGAATTTTTAGGTGAGATATACTATTCTTCAACAATACTAATTGAAGTAATTTACTATTTATTACTAAACCAAACCACACATTTATTTCCAATTTGTTTATTTTTTTATAACAACATAAAAAAATGTTTAATGACGCATTATCTAGAAACAATAATTATGACAGCTTAATGAATGCCACAATTTTTTCAACATCAACGTTAATGATTTATTTCTATGGTTCCTTTGTGGGTTTTGGGTATAATACAATGCTCTTAAAACATTACATAATCATTAATTAAGTGAAAAATTCACATTGAGGATCATTTTAGGTTTTGTGTTTTAGAGAAATATGACATATATTTTACATTACATCAAAAAAATTACAATGAAGTCACTTCTACTATATCTAATGCTTCACAAAATATAACTCCTTAAATAAAATAAGATTACTTTTATTGATAAAAATCATCTTCAATACATCATTACTCTTACAATTCTTTATACCCTATGAGAACACATTTCGAAAACATGGGATGAGAAAAAAAATCTCAGTAAAGGATATAAAAAAATGAAAACATTATCCCATCAATAAAAACCATACAATGAAACCATACTTTTCAATCATAACATACCTTGTGAGATAATATGATTTTTGAATAACACATAGAAATACTAATTCACAAATATAAATTATGACATACATAACATAAATACATTGTTCTATCACTGCTTCAGATAGAGTCACATTTGGAATACCCATCATTGTATATTCCCAAAATCACTTAGGAGAAACATTAATGTTTACCTCTATCTTGTTACCCAATGCATTAGATTTCTATCTCGGGCCCACATGCCTTTGTATTATCATGGAACCAGCCATAAACATAAACAATTAACAATAACCTTAACATATTCATATCACATAAAATAAGAATAAATGAAATTTAACATTTCCACATTTAAATAACAATATATCATTTCTATATATTCACAAAATCCAGGCATTATCAAACCATTTTAAAATCCTGTTAATAAAGAAAATATTGAATCAATGTGTACCATACTTCTTTGAAGATTCTAAAGGAATTAACATTCTAAAACCAAAAGTTCCATATAAATAAATCCTATAAAACAATTTCCAAACATGGACATTTATAAGAATTATTTACACGATAAAATAATTATAATTATATTTTAGTTTCAGAGTTCCTAACCAAATGATAAATGCATAAATCTAAATAATTGGGGAATAACCTTTAATATTCTCACGGAATTAAAAGTCAGATATGAAATCCCTTACCTGGTGTCTTGGCACAATCCATTCGTTCTATAATATTCTGAATAAAAAGATAATGTTAATTTCAACCTGATTAAGACAATTTTAAAGTTTATTATTCTCCTTATATCACTTATTACCATGTTATAAACATTATTCAATCATTTATGTTAATAAAGGTAATTTTGTTGATATTTGGCACTTGAGTCAAAAATTAACTTCGTATCATTACAAGTTCTTCATGTGGTCAAAAGTTCATTGTATCCAGAATGAGATTCATGATATAGATAAAAAAACATATCATATATTTCATGTGTATATGTATTTATAAAATTACATATTATTTGGAGTTATGAAATGAAACACACCTCTCATGGAGATGGTAAGTCGTACCTACGTATTAACGCTACATTTATTTTTATTTTATATTTAAATGAATGAAAACTTAATGATACATATTTATATAATAATTATTTTATAATATCATATATAATATCATTAAATCAATCCTTTATATTTACCACATATGGAATTAATGATTCATATCACTTTGAGAGGGCGGTAGTCCGTACTTCTTCAAATGAAATTATCGTGTTTACCCACTATAAAAAACATAAAGGTATGATATAAATGAAAATTATCGACGCATAGAGAACTCATAATAAAAATATATATCATACATAAGTAACATTCCATCTTAATAGAAATCATGATAGGTGGTAGGAGATAATCAAACAATTTTTCCTTCATGAGACGTTAGTTTTCCATCAATATAAACAGTAGGTTCAACACTCATTAGATGGAGTTGTGTGTATGTGTAGTTATAATCCATGTCATAAAAAATCCTAATTTATTTAATATTATGGAGTTATTATAAAGGAAAAGAATAAAAATAGTTTAGGGGTTGGAGAATTCAAATAAAATTAAAGAAGTTAAGAGAAACCATTACCTTAAATCTGTATAACAAACTCTGGTTTGAACCCAAAGGACTTTTTAAGGTGACCTATTCCTAATGTAAGGATTATAGGAGGAGTATAATGATATTTAGAGATTATTTAGGCAGGTTTTTTACTATCCAATGGGTTTGAGAGGTGTGAGTAATGATTTTGAAGTGAGATATTTTTATAATGGGGAGGAGGGGCGCTTTAGAAAAGTGTGAAAATAATTCTTTATTATATAATGATATTCTGTTAATAATGGTCCAAAACTAAATAACGATGAAGATAACATGAATCGTGGTCAAAAAATAATCAAAAAAGAAATTGAATGGTTTTGGATATTGGTTTAATATTTCTAATAATATTTATTTAAATCATTTATTAATGAGGAAAACACAACATTATTATTTTGACATAAGTAAATTAATTTATTTGATGTCTAAATATTATAAAAAGAAACAATTATGTAGGAAATATGTTTATCTTTCCATTGAATATTTAAAATTGAAAATAGAACTTATATATCCACATGTTAAAATTAATTAACTATAATATTTTTTGGTAATTTTTCCTTTAATTTAAGTTAATTTAAATAAAGTGTCATTATCATTCATAAGTGACTCCATAGGCCCCAAAAATCAAAACAATGAATCCAATGGTGGTAAACGACTCAACCAATAAATTTTGGAAAGAAGTTACGTTAATTTTTTTATTATAATATTATTTTTACTTTGAATTACCCTATTTACATTTAACCATGGTAAATAAATGTCAAAAGTTACAATTAATTAAAAAATATTTTCATTTTATTGAACCAAATATTACATACTATTAAAAACCATGTATGACACATTTTCAGAATTAAATTTACGGAAGAAGTAAAATTTCATTTAAATGAAAAGTTAGTTTTTTTACAACTTATAAGTGGCTTCAAAATTCATAAAAAAAATAGGTTTTTTCTGAAAAATGTCAAATTTAAGCATAAGATATATTTGATATTATAAATTCAAAAATTGTGTTTATTTTACCAAATTCAAAACATAGATGTTTCATTAATTAATTTAAAATTAATTCCCATTGCCAAAACAAATAGCGTGTTTTTAAGAAACAATAACTATCAAAAGATTGGTACTAGTTTATGTTCAATATCAATGGCAAAATAATTCAACTAACCATCATTGGATTAATTTGTAATATTTTAAACTAATCTAACATTAATACCAATTAAAAGGATACTATAACAATATAACTAAATTTTATTAAAAGTCAATTTTGAATTAAAATAGAATTTTTTCATTATTCATTAAAAAATGAATTTTATTAGAAAAAACACAAAAAAATTTACCCAAAATAAATTTTGATGTCCCGAATCCAAAAAATAATTATATTTTGTCATATATAACATATAAAAGTGACCAATACTAGATTTAAATAGGGTTCTCCATTAAAAGATGGTAAATTGACCTTTTAATGAATATTAGAGTATTTATTCGTAAAATTATATAAATTTACTTCTATAACCTCAAACTATTACTTTTTAAATCTAAAAACTTTTACCAAACATATATAATCATATATTAGTTCGTTCTATTCATTCCTGCCAATACAAAATCTAATCATTAACTACAATTTAAATTAATAATATTATATTGTTATTGTGCAACATAAGGTTTCAATGAAACCTATTGTTACGTTTTGGGTACCACATAAAACATAGCATCTCCTTTAAAGTAAAATTAATAATTAATCCACTTATATTTATAAATATGATAATGTAATTTTATTTACCTGGGATGTTACATCCTTCCCCCCATTTGGAAATTGGGACCTCACAATTTTAAAATTATGCTGAGAAACTTCATTTAAATTCCCACATTGTAAATAGAGTCAATGAAACTATCACTTTAGGTGAATGAAAACAAAATTCAATGTTTAACCGAGATTACCCATATGACTGTTCCATGTAGGGAAAAAATGGATATGGAAGAAAAAATATCCACCAAGTTCTGAAGGAGGATTATAGAAAATATGATTAGGATAAATTTTACCACTAGAAAATCACAAACTTGTGAGGTGTTATGTATTCTTTGATTAGCCAATAGGATTAGTAAACACACAAAGATATTGTTTGAAGTTCATTTTCATCATTTTGAGGAATTCATTTACTATATAGAATAAAAACATAATGAAGTATACATACATTCAAGTAGAGTTTCATCCTTTAATGAGTTTCTACCTAAAACATATTTTTTCTCCAAACAATGTGTATTCAAACTGACTTGGTCACATAAAAATAACAAGAATCAAAATCAAGAGTATAACATGATCCACAAAAGATGAAGTATATATTTCCCATGGCTTTAGACATCCCAAAAAACCAAAAAGGTAATTATAAGAACAAATAATCCCCTAAAAGGATAATCATAAAAAAACAAAATACTACTCATAATCTCTAAAACTGAACCAACACTAACAAAAGTAAAAAAAGACCATTCAATACACAATTTTCCTTAAAATTCATCAAAATAAGCCAAATTAAGATTGAAACCCCAAACACAGATTGATGAAATCACATTGTCTTCCATAGTAAATCATAACATTTATCTCCAAAAAAATATCGACTACTCTTAATGTCTCATAATGAAGTGTAGTTAACCTAATCACATACTCTTTGTGATAGGTTAATCATTTCAATAAATATCCTAAATCACTATATGTCCACAATAAAAAATATATTCTTCCAAAATTAAATTCCACTATTACTCTTCAATTGATATCCCAATGTATTCTATCTTCCAAAGGCATGTTGTGTATCCCCAAAATATAGAACATCTTCTGAATTAACCTTTATCAATTAATCACCAAATCATTATCCTATATTAAGGATATCTATCTAATAAAATAAAAATTTCCAAAATCATCTAATTCATTATCCATAAAATTATTTAATTAAAAAGAATAAGTCATACTAACCAGGTACATCACTTAGTCTAGTGGAAGGAAATAAATCCAAATGGCACATTTGTTGTGGGTTCTATTCTTGTAGCTTGATCCAACGTGATGGGTTGTCACTTGGTCTGAGTGTTTTCCTTTTTATAAAATTAAAAAATAACCCCAACATGTTTTAACATCAATGGTTTTCTTATACCATTAATTTTCATCCAGACACATTATGTCCTCAACATCTTATATATTTTCATTTTTTCACCTCCATATTATACAAAATATATCCCAAAAAAAATAACATCTTACCTAGATCATGGAGTTCAAATGATTTCATCTTCATCTTGATCACGTAGGTAAATTGTATATTCATTGCAATAATGATTAAGAAATCCATAAATATCATTTTCTTCCATCATACATAGAATCCTTGTAAAATTTGGGGCATAAGGGTGTTCATAGAAAAATAGTTTAGGAAAATAATCATGTATGAAATATAATTTCAAAACATCTGATCAAAGTTGATTTTTATATGACAGTTAGACTGAGTTTGAGTTAAACCATTCCATCAATATCCATTTTAAAATACCAAAAGAATGCGCTGAGAGAATATATGTTAAAATCAAATATAAATAGGTTGTTCAACAGTTGTCTTCTTCAGAACCTTTTTCAAAATCATAATATGCATCAAAATCATGTTGTAAGGTAAAATATTGAAAAAATACATGAAAATATTCACCTTTATTTAATGTATGAAGATATTATAAAAATCAAATATGATTAAATACATCCCATGATCCACGATGATATCAGGCTATAGTGGAGGTTTTTGATATCTTCTACAATTGCATGCAAGTGAGTTTTATGTTAGAAAAAGATTCACAATCATCGAAACATGACATTACAATAATTATTTCAAATAAGACATCCGAAAAAGATTTGAAGGTTATTTTATATCCTCCTCCATATATTTGTAATAGACTTTTCTTGATCAATTTTTTTTTCAAAAATAAGGATTTAACATAAAAAGTAGACATAGATAATAACTATGAGTCAAACAAAAACACATAATCTCTAAAGTTGTCTAATACGAAATCTAATACAATCTATAAGGACCCGAACATAAAAAATTACATTATCATTAAATAATTGAATAATTAACCTTGAGGATCTTTTCAATTTTAGAGATTTAGAGAATCAGGACATAACATTTAAATTATATCTCAAAAATTATAATTAAGGAACTTCTACTTTAACCAATGTTTCACAAAATAAATATCCTTAAATAAAACATGAATTTTTTCTAGATATTATTATTCTTTTTAAATTCTTTTCTCTAACCCTTCCTTATACATTGTAAAAAACATTTAAAAAACATGAGATGAGCACAAAAATCTCAGTAAGGGATATAAAAAAATGAAATGATTATCCACTCAATAAAAACAAATCAATGGAACCATACTTTTAAATCATAACATTCATTATGAAATTATATTATTTATTGATAACAAAAATAAATCATAAATTATAATAGTAACTTACGACATACACAACATACATACATTTTAGGTGTCACAATAACCGAGGGAGTCACATTTGGAATACCCATCATAGTATATTCCCTAAATCTCTTAGGAGAAATATTATCATTTACCACTGTCTCATTACCCAATTCATTGTAGAGCTATATTGGACTCACCTGCCCTAGGTTAATCACAGAACCACCCATATACTTAAACAATGCCCAATAACCATAACATATTCATAACAGATAAAACATGAATAAATGAAAGAAAAAATTTTCACATTGTAATCAAAATATAACTTTTTACGATATTGACATAATCAAGGATTTTTCAAAAAAAATTCAAAATAATTTAATGAAAAAATTTTGGAATCAAAGTGTCCAATACAATATTGAAGATTTAAATGGAATTAAAATTTTAAAACATAAATGTCCATATAAATAAATCCTAAAAAAATTTGAAAACATGGACATTTATAATAATGATTATGAAGATTAAATCATTAAACCGATATTTTAGGTATGTATTTTCTAACGAAATGTGAAATTTGTAAATACAAATAATTGAAGAATAAAATTTAATAAAAAATTATAATATAATGAGAATAAATATATTCGTTATATAACATTACAAATGATAGTATATACGATATATTAATACAAATTGTCGTCTAACAACAATTAATTCCAATATGGAATGTAACTTGATGCAAAGTCATTTGAAAAGTACATATCTTTGATTAATGAAATATAAATTACATATATATGTGTTAAAAATAATAATACCCCAAATATTAGTTGATATTATGTTTAAAACAATCACATTTCATTCACACATTTTCATATCTTGACATATTCCGCAATTAGATGTTCAACCTAATAAATTGAAATTGGTTGGAAAAGTTCCCTTAACGATTTGGTAACTTGTGAACCATACAAACCATGAAAAGAGGAATATATAATAATGATGTAAATACCCATAAATTGAAGTATATTACAAAATTAATAAAATCATGGGTAGTAATTACTCCACACAAAATGAAAATGGGGAAAATATAGCATGAATCTCATTGTAATAAAAAGTGATATGAAAATCCCCTACCACATTGTACTCAATCGAGTTGTATGAACAAAACATAATAACAACAAAAATGAATCATAGAATAACATGAATATAAAGATAATAATGATATTATATATCAATTTTATGTACTCAATACACAACATGAATTAAATAAGGGGAAAGTAATGGATATTTCACAGAATTAAAAGGGAGATAAAAAATCCTTTACCTCGTGTCTTGACCTAACCCGTTAATTTGTTAATATAATGAATAAATTTAAATTTAATTTCAACATGATTATGAAGCTTTTTTTTATAATTCCTTTTACATAACTTATTACCATGTCATAATCATTATTCAATCATTTCTGTTAATAATGGTCGTTTTGTTGATATTTGGAACTTGAGTAAAAAATAACCTTTGTATTATTACAAGTTGTTAATGTTGTAAAAATTACATTACCTCCAGCATGATATTCATGATTTAGATATCATATAAATTATATATATCCAGTGTTTATATATTTATAATATTTTATATCATTTGGTGTTAAGAAATGAAATGCACCATTCATGAAGACGGTAAGTTGTACATAAGCATGAAGGCTACATTCATTTCTATTTTATATTTAAATGAATAAAAACATAATGATACATAGGTATATTATAGTTCTAGAATAATATCATATATAATATCATTAACTATATCCTTTATATGTCTCACATATGGCATTAACGAGTCAAATCACTTTGAGGGGGTGGTAGTCTGCACTTTCTCAAATGAAATTATCGCATTTTACCAATATAGAAACCAAAAAAGGAGTCATATAAATGAAAAATAAAGAAGAATAATGAAAACCTAAATGTAATATAGACTAATTCCTTAATAAAGGTGATGGTGAGCGTTTGGGGATATAGGGTTCGGGAATAGTGACGACCGCCATAGGTGGTGATGACCTCTGAGTAGATCCCTCCTCCATTGGTAGAGGAGGTATTTCCATAGTCTTCCAGTCATCAATGCTTTCAACCTTTCTCAAAACCTGACCTCTTGCATTTGTTCCCGGAAATATTTCTCTCCCACAATGTTCCTGAGATATAGGAAGGGATTCTGCAGCTCTCGATCATGGCATGGGAGTTTAATGATGCTTCGTCCCTGCTGAGTCTGACGCTGATTGCTTGCTTCATGCAGGGAAATCTGTCTGTGGATTGTTTTGATCGATTCGTCTTTGGTTCGAGGAATCTTCAGGAGTTCCCCACTGGGGGTCTTCTGGATTTGAAACATATAATTTTTCGCTTTGAGTCGAAGGATGATTTGATCCTGGCCTGGACCACTACCCCCAATATCTAAGATGGTTGTCGTTTCATGCTCTTCCGATGGTCCTATGATCATTATATGAAGCGCGACTCCTCGACTATTGCAATCTGGGTAAGATTTCCTGAATTACCGCTTCAATTTAAAAATCCACCCATCATTCGCATGTTGGGAAATATTTTTGGTCATTAATTCTACTCAGACACTAGAACTAGTTCTGTTTTCCATCTGATTTCACCGAGAATTTGTGTTGAAGTTGACCTATTGAAACCGCTGATTGAGTCGATCATCATTGCTATAAGTGAGGAATTTATATGTAAACAGTTTTTTGTCTTTGAGTCATGGTTGGATTACTGCTCTCGGTGTCTTAATGTCGGGCATTTGAGGGAGGATTGTAGAGGTAGGAAGGTTGTTTCACAGGTGGCATTGGCCCCAATGTTTCAGAGATAGTGTCTTTACAACCTCAGCAAAGGGAGAAAAACCTGTGTAATGGAACCCGGATAGATCCAGGTCCAATAAGTACAAGCACATTGGATGTTAGGTGAAAGGTGGGACTAAAGGAGTCTTTGAACACGAAAGTTTATGAGGTGTTTGGACGACTTATAAATGATCTTGGGATGCCTACTGCAGGAGGTTTGAGAAATGTTGTGAGGCAGGCAGTCCAATCTACTGGGGTGTACAGTGGCCAAGTGCTGGTTTCAGCGGGGGTAAGGAGGCAGTGGATAGATCTGTTGAGTCTATGCAAGCAAAGGCTTCTGTAGAGGAAGTTGATGGTTGGGTGAGGGCCTCTCCTAGGCTAAACACTCTTCATGTGAAGTAGGTGGATAACATTGAAGTAAGAAACTGCTTTTCTGGTCTGGTCAATGATGAACTGGAGGTGGGTCAGGATCAAACTGCTCCTGATTTGGTTCGTGGCCCGTTGTCTGCTGAAGCTCTGGAGTTGCATGACAGTGAGGAGATGGGCCTGGGTATGACTTGTGCTAAGAATGGCAGAAATAATGGACAGGTGCAGGGACATGGACCCTTCCATTGTGCTAAAAACTGTGATCATGGGGAAATATGTCATGATGGTGAGGATTCTTCAAGGACTGAAAGTGGTAACATGCAGGTTGGGTTGAACTCCCAGGATGTTGTATCTAGTGATGTTATCTTACAGACCGAGGTTCTTAGAGATCTTGAGACTATGGTACAAACAAATTTCATAGCACTGATTGACCCTAACAGTCATGTGGAGAAAGTGAAATGTGTGAATAATGGTCATCAGATATTGTTTTTACCTGGAAAATGGGAGGACTTATCATATAGTGATAAGGAGAATGATGGAAGAGACCGAACCTCATTTAGTGATGTTGTTCTGTATGGGAAGAAGGCTATGGAATGGAGTGTGGTTAATATGACTGCCCCCAAAAAAAGAAGGCAGCGTAAAGGATACTCATCTATGCCATGGCCGATGTCTACTAGTTCCTATTTGAACAAAGGTAAAGGGTTTAATTCATCTGAGGAGTTTTTTTCAATTGGAGATGTTAAATATCAGACGGAAGTATGTGAAGATTATGAAGCTATTTGAAAGTTCAGAATGGGAGTCGGCAACCATAGATGTGGAATTTGATCATCGATATGGTGATGGGTATTATGATGGGTATGGTTTCTAACTTGTATTTGTATGCTCTTGATTTGAATGCTTAGCTGCTGAACATTTCCATTATTTTAAAAAACGGTCAGGGGCTTTGTCTCTGGCTGATCCTCTCTGGTAAACCTATTATATATCATATATAAAAACAGTTCCATCATAATGGCCACCATGATAGGTGATACGAGATAAATTAACAATCATCGCTTCGTGAGGGTTTAGTTTTTCATCAACTCAAACAATAGGATAATCACCCATTATATGGAGGTGTGTGAATGTGTAGTTCGAATCCTTCTCATAACAACATCCTAATATTTTGAGGATACTGGTTTTGTTATAAATAATTGTAATAAAAAGATTTTAGGGGTTAGAGAAGTAAAACAAAATAAAAGATGTCATGAGAAACTATTAAATTTAATTTGGGTAACACCCTTTGATTTGAACCAAAAGGAATCATTAAAGTACCTTCTTCTTAAGTAAGGCTAATAAAAGGAGGATAGGGATCATTAGAGATTATATTGGCTTGGTTTGGATAAGGAAAGATTCTTGAGATGTGTGAGTAATGAGTTAGAAGTGAGGTCTTTTTATAAGGGGAAGGAGGGGTTCATTAGGAAAGTGTTAAAATGTTATTTTGTTATATAATGGTATTCAGTTTATAATGGTCCAAATCCAAATAAACTCAAATATAATTTGAATAATGGTTGAAATAAAATCTTCCAATAATAATTGGACGGGATTTGGATATTTTTTTAATATTTTGAATCTTATTTACATAAATCATTTATCGATGAGGTAAACAGTGCATCATTATTGTGTCATAAATAATTTAATTTATTTCATGTTTAAATTTATTAAAAAATATCATGATGTAGGAAGTAATTTTAGATTTCCAATTAAAATTTATAATTGAAAATATAACTTATATTACCATTTGAAAAAATTATCTTACTATAAGATTTTGGTATATGTCATTTTTCCCTTTACGTTAAGTTAATTAAAATAATGTGTCATTTTTATTCATAAGTTTCTTCATGATGTCCAAAATTCGATCCAAAGATTCCAACAGTCGTAAATGACTCAAACAATAAGGATATGACATGTGTTAAGGTAATTTATTATTATTATAATAATATTTTTCCCTGAATTACCCTGTTTACCTTTAAAAATGGTAAATAAAAATCAAAATTAACTATTCAACATAAAATATTTTAATCTGATTGAACAAAATTTTACTTATTAATAATTACCATGTATGTCGTATTTTTGAAATTCAATTCACAGATGTTGTACTATTTAATTTAAATGAAATGTCAGTTTTTCTTTAATACTACTAAGTGGTTTCAGTGTTCACCAAAAATTGATGTTTTCAGAAAACTACCAAAAATTCAGCATAAGATATATTTGATATTCCATATTAAAAAATGGTTCCTATTTTACCAAATTAAATACATAAAATTTTAATTAATTAATTTAAAATTAATTCTTGTTTTCAAATCAAATAGCATGTTTTTAAGAATCATTAACTATCAAATGATTGATAATGTTTATGTGTAATTTCAAAGTGAAATTAATTCCCATATCAAAAATTTGAATAATATTTAAAAATATAATTTAATTACACTTTAAAATCAATTAAAATGATAATATAACCATATAAATAAATTATATTAAAAGGCACTTTTAAATTACAATACATTATTTTTCATTATTCATTAAAAAATTAATTTTATGTGAAAAAATACCAATAATTTACCCAAAGTAAATATTAATGTCCCAAATCTAAAAAAGAATTTAATTTTTTTTAAATTGAACATATAAGAGTGACCAAAACTAGATTTAATGAGGGTTCGACATTAAAAGGTAGTAAATTGACCTTTTAACTAATATTTGAGTATTCATGCTTAAAATTGGTTTAATTAATATTTGAAGCCTTTAACATTAATTGTATAAATGAAAAAACATTTAAAAACATATATAATCATATTTTTATTATTCCTATCCATTCCTACTAATAAAAAAACTATTCATTGACTACCATTTTAAATGATAATATTATATTGTTAGTGGGGAATGTGAGGATTCAATGAAACCTGTTGTTACGTATTGGGTTCACCGTCAAACACAACATCACCATTAAATAAAAATTAATTTGTAATCCACATATATTAATAAATATTAAAATTTCATTTTATATACTTGGGAAATTACATACTGTTTTAGGTGGTTCATCAATGAAAACATATCAGTGAAATGATGTGTTGGTCCCTCATCCCCACTTCACCTCACAATACAACATTGTTGTTTTCCTAATAATCCATCATTTTCTTTGGGAAAATGATTCAGGATCTTCCATTATTTTGTGATAATGGGTCGGGACCTCATCCATTTGATTGAAGTATGTATTACGGATCATTAATATTTTGAATTTTTTTACTTGTTACCAATTATGTAATAAATATCAGAATAATCAATATATTGGGTCCATGTAGTTGGATGAATTTTTATTTCAGTCATATTAATTTCATCATTTTATTTATTATATGAAAACTAATATTTTATTGAATAAGAGTATAAAACATGATGGTGGAGTAGGTTTTAATTTTATTGTAGAATAAAATTAGAATTTAAAAAATTAAAGAATAAATTTCAACAGTGAAAATATAAAATACTGATATAAGGGAATGTTTTATTTGATCAATGATCTATTTTAGTTATAAGAATATTTTTCATCTATTCCAAATTGGTCTTTAGAATGAATTTGAAAATTTATTCTTTTAGTGATGATAATTCACATTATAGTAGATGCAATGTTGTAAAACATGTTTTCTATGGCATGGAATGTTCATGGGACACTTTTCTTGTTTGTTATGATACTGGCGTGGTCTATTTTAGGGTGGGAATGATTAAAGGATAACTATTTTTTGAAGGATTAAAAATTTCATAAGGAGTAAAATTATGATGAAAATAGATGATAATTGAAATTTATTGCAATTACATAGTGATTATAAGTGTTGGACCTTACAAATAAATTCCCCCATTGGATAATAGATATATTGAATTATGATTCTTGTCAATTAAATGTAATGTGTATTTTGGTGATCCCCACATGTTACCATATCTTTATTCATCTATTGCGTATTTTAAATTTTTTACCAAATTAATTTTTAATATTTTAGGGTTGTGGCTTACTCTTCCCAACACGTTCTTGTTTAGATCAATCCAAATTTTATGACATATTATTTTTACGTCTCTTTGAGGTGGAATTTGAGGATATCATGGACAAATAATGAATATGAATCATTAATTTTTACTAGTAGATTTAGAAAGGTTGAATTTTTTTCATTTGATACACTTTAATTATTGATGGGTGACTTGAATAATATGAATTTATGGTAAAAATAGAATATATTTTCCATTTCTGGACAAGTCGAGAAGTGTTTTTGTTGTTTTTAATTCACCTAGATGATTATTACTCCCAAATAATCATTATTTCATTGTCTATAAATATGAGAAAACCACATCATTATATTATAGAGGGAGATATAGAATCCATTATATTATACAATACAATTTTAAAATTACTTTGGGTATTGTTGAGAAAGAATTATTAGTATAAATTTTATAATGTTCATATGTTAGGACCAAAATTATTATTTTTTTCTTTTTAAAATAGACAGTAGTTCTCCCTATTCAAATGCATGAACATCATGACATATCTCCCCCTATATTCAGCTCTCATATTCATATTTTTATTTTTCAAAGAGAAAATTTACATATATTTAATTACTGGGTATCACCAGGACATTTAATGGTCATAAATTTTTTATTTTTTGGTAAACACATTAATATTTCTTTATATTTCATTGATATTAGAGACTATTTCTCACTCCATCAAATTTATATTATATACATTATGTTTTAATACTTCATAAAGTAACACATTTCAATGTATTTGAATAAGATAGAGATTTATCTCAATGTAAGAGGAATGTTATTCTGTTAAAATCACCATTAATATTTTTATTAGATATTAATGATGTCAAACTTGAGTACTCCTAAATACATTGACCAATTGGAAATTATTGATCGTGTAGTGATGGTAGTTACTATCTCCCACATCCACCACTCATATCTGAATTGTATAATGAGTCACATTAATCACATTTTAGGAAGTACACATCTATAAATTCAAAATTTTAAATCTCATAGATTATAAAATAGACAGTAGTTCTCCCTATTCAAATGCATGAACATCAAGATTGTTCCTTCCGTAAAATTTCAAGGGAGGAATCATGATTTTATGAATGCAATGTGGGAACCGAAAAATATAATGAGTAATAAGTACCCTCATTTCCATCCACATAGTTATGAAATTTTGAAATTTAAATTATTTTAAATGGATATTAATGTTGCACCCAAATATTTTACTATGCATTTCCCTTTAAATAACTGATGTGTTAAATAACATATTTTATAAAAAACACCAGACTAAAATGTGTTTGGATATATTTTATTGAAATAAATTGGAGATTTAATAAATAACTGTTAATATATTATGAAAATAAAATAAATTAAACAATAGGTATACTACAAGAGATATAAAACTATAATTTTATAAAAAATACCAGGAACATAAAAAAAATTCCTCATGGTCTTCCATTAAGATCATAATCATGGTTATAAATATTTAATAAACACCAGATATATAGTATACATGTTTATATATAATAAAATGGTTTTGGTGAATTATTTTAGTAATGTATGCAATGTTTTATATGGACATTGATAATATGACAACTTAATGTATGGTCAATGGAAATATGATCCCTCGAAATATGATAATTTGATATATGGTTGTTATGTATGCATGTATATAATAATTATATTATAATTTTTTAAATGGAAATATAAATTTTAAAATAATAATATTTAAAAATAATAAATAATGAAATAAAAAATAATACTTACTTAAAATATTTTATTAAGGGTTACTTAATTGTTATTATTATTATTAATGGCATATTTGATTTATTTATAACAATTGAATAAATATTTTAGTATATATGATTGATAAAAATACATGCTAATAAGATAAATAATTAATATTAATGTTATATGGTTAAAATAATTTTATTGTAAAAAATAAATTTTTAAAGTAATTATTCTTTTTAAAAATTTAATATTTATATATTAATATATTTTATTGATCAAATTTAAATGATTAATATAAATTAATGATTAAATGTATGTATAAATAATTAAATTCTCATTTAATTATTAATAATCATAAATAATATCAAGACTACTTAATTTTTAAAAAATAATTTATCTATAAAAACATATATATATATATATATTATTTCCAATGAAGTAAAATTTATCATATTTAAATATTTAATTCGATTAAATGGATTAAAAATTTGAAATCCAAACATCTATATTATGCAAGAATGTCGATTTCATTTTTTAACAAAACAATAAGTTGATGAGAAAAATATCGACTTACTTAGATAAATGTAAAATGAGTTTAAAATAGATTAACTATGTTTTAAAAAGTGATTAAGAAATTTCAAAAGGTACAATTTATTATGAATTGTCTAATAAAGTGGTAAATAATTAAAATATATATAACCATATTTCTAAAAACTTTAATTAGAGGATTCATGACCCATATTCATTATTGTTCAATTTGTGTCATCTTTTCTTTTAAAATGACAACCTTATAAATAATGAAATGAATATCTATAGAAATGCCACTTGAAAGTCACCAATAAATGGACCCTCTCGACCACTTCCAACCCATTATTTTCCTTTAAAACACTAATAAATCCTTTCTCATTTTTCTTCTCATCAATCATTATTATTAATTTGGTAACCTTTAATTCCATGATGGATGCACCATTCCGTCAATCTAATGTAATAAGAATCGAGAAGGAGAGGATTCCTCGAAGTAAGTTGTGAGTATCTCCCTACATTTTTCCAGTAAATTATCATATTCACACTTTAGAAATATCATTATCCACTTAAATTATTTTACAATTACATCTGTATTCTTCTGATGAAATTATATTAATATTATATAACTCTATACGCGAACACATTTTTTAGTATAACAGGTTCTTGTTTTAGTTGGTTCAACCACCTGCATAAATGATGCTACGATATCTTCCCCATTAACAACATGAATGAGTTTCACGACATTAATACTATTAATATATTATATTAAATATTAATTAATCATAGTAATATGGATCTTGTTGTGTGACACAAAAATTAATGATCAATATAAAATTCATTATTATTTGTAAATGACAAGAAACATTCTCCTCATGAATTCTCTTTTCACAAACCATGTGCTTACCTTCCCACAATAGAACATTGAATTTCATAAATAATATAAAAAAATTATTCCATATGCCTAAATAATTTTTAAATTTAAAACTTAGTATAAATGATCTACATTTAGAAACATGCATAAAACAATCCATATTAAAAAACATCTAATGATGAAAAAAATTACGAGTATTGATTTAATATTAATGAATAGTATAAATGTAATATATATGAATAAGGTTATGAAATAAGTGAATAATTTTTTTTTCTTTATTATACATTATGTTAATTTATTTTCATCGATATCGAGTGAAAAAGAAAGAGTTTTCAATAATAATTTTCCTTTCTTTGCGATATGTTCCATTTTCATAAACTATATTCATTTATGTGGAGTATATACCTTCCAATGGGTGAATTTCTGCATTAGTTTTGATGAAATTAATTGTATTTACAAATAGATTTAATATTTTATCTTTCAAACTATTTTAATTCATGATTTATAGAACCATAACTATTTCTTTAAAAATTTTACACTAATATCAACATTAATTATGAAAAAATTTCTATTGGAGGAACTATACGAACATTCTCTCCAATAACTCATTTTACTCCTTCTCAAGGCATTAAAAGGGTTTAAATGTAATATAACAATTCCACATCCCTTTGGATTACGATTTAACAAAAATAATGATTGGAAATACAAAATATATATTTTCTTCTTTCAATCAATTATTTATATCATCCATGTCAGGTATTCATTATATTGTTTTGTTTAAGCCTTTATATATACATATATGATTTCATAATTTTATTTTATATCTACATTAAATTTATATTTGAATAGCCCAAAGGCCTTAATTTTTTTTGTTTTTCTCGATTATCCCATTTTTTAACTTGGTTGAGAGGGAACCATTATATAAATCATAAGCCTAGAGGAACAAGGCCCAATACATTTTCCAATGTTCTAGAGACACAAGACCCACCACCTAACCAAAAATACTAAGGACAGAATTACTATATTACATCTTCTCTATAGCATCATCCCCATTGATGGGGCCTAGTCCCCAACCTTGTATGTGATGATAGATAGAATTTCCATGTGCATTGATGATGTTTGGTTAGTAAAAATTAAAATGTTTTCATTCCATCTATTCATTCATAATCTGTTTAGCTATTCGTTGATGAATGCTACTTTATCTGATTCCACTTATATGGTCTTCTCTAACAGGGTGTAGTCTAGCTGATCCATCACCCAAAGGAAATGTGTCATCAAATTCCATAGATTAATGTCCTAAGGTGGATTGAAGGCCCTGTGGATAAAAGGCATGTGTTTGAACAAATACCATTTGTCCCAAATTAATTTTGTGGCATCAATTACTTATGTCCTGATGGTCTATGGTTTCCCAAAATCCCTATATCTTGAAGGCATATGGTGTCTTGAAGGCACTACAACCTAAAGGAAAAAGCTACGGTTCATAGCCCCAAAATATGAGAATATTTTTGAAGCCATAGTATCTATAATATTAATCACTACAATCACTACTATAGTAACTATTGTAGTAAGATGGAAATTTTCCCCTTTCCCAGTTTGGATACTAGGTATTTTAGATGAAGGACTATGGTGTTTACAACTCAGGTACTACCCTAACTACTTGACACTGTCATTCATATTAATTGTTTGAAAGAATTTTTATTAAACACTTATCATAAAAATCATTTTTTATTGTTCTGGATATATTAACAAAAGGGTGTAAAGAAATACTTTTTAACGATTTCAACATAAATTCATTTTTTCTTTATATATGTTCATTTTAAAGAATAATGACAATGTTTTATTGGTTTACATGGAAATTTTTGTTTCCATTATTTTGTAAATTAATTTTTTTTTTAATTAAAGGTTTCCCTATGAAAATGTTATTTCATATAAATTTTTTTGAAAAAATATTCTAATAATATTATATAAATATTTATCTTATATTTATACATACTAATGTTTCTTATGATTTAATAGATTTACGGTTTAATTAAATCATCCACATTTATTATTTGAATAACATATGATAATGTGATATGGATTTTTTCACAGAACTTTTTTTCCCATAGTTTAATTATGTTATGATTAAATTATAAATGTTTTAATGTTCATGTGGCAATCATATATATTGAATATCACTTTGTGAAAAGTAGGTATTTTATAGTCCATTACTATATTGGGAAATGTTTAATTGTAATGATATTATTTAAAATGGTGAGTGTATTAAAACCCCAAAGGAACATTATCCTCTATGTGATGGATGATTCTGTTATAGTTCATCAATGCATTAGGTAAAACCATATATCTCATATGATGTTATGTTAGTTGTTGAGGATGAATCCTAATCCATTAATGGGTTATGTCTATAATTTGATGCAGTTCATTGTTATTCGCCTAAACAGAATTAATTATTTGTTATGCTTTTATATTTTCCACATTCTTATGATAATGTTATGTTATCATGGATCATGATTATTGACTCATGTTTCCACTTTCATGCATCATATTTTTTAATTTTATAACCAAACCATTTTGATAGGACTCATGATTTATGATTTAGGATTTAATTTTTATTATTTTATTATGTAACTTCCATTTACCTTTATTAATTTTTCATACCCACATGTCAATATTATGCTCACTTATGGTCTTATATATATTTCACTTATTTTACCATTACTAATTATCTATTCTCACCCTTTCTTATGTATCTATTCTCTAGGTTATGAAGACATGTATTATGTATAGTAAAACTAAATCGGATCCTTGTGAGAATACTATTTGTGGGAGATATTGAAAAATCTAAAAAATATGCTGGTTGTGTATATAATCACCAAAGACACTATATATATAGGTTTTTATGTGGGTTTGGTTTTGAGAAGTAAGTAATAATCATGTAACTTGAATAATTTTTATGTTTTTTATGCTCTAGTTTCTATAACATTTGGCCAAATTCTTTATTAATGATATCTATAAAGGTGTATATGTAGGTAACAATAGATTATCCTATATCAGACACAGTTGTAACAATATTATTCAAACTACATAGGGAATCAAGAATATAATAATGGTCACGAAGTAAAATCATTTTGATTCCCCATATATTAAAATCAATATCATTATCAAAATTACAAATCTCAAATTCCATTGAACTCATGGTTATGTATCAAACATCTTTGATTCCAATTATTATGAGAAATAAAGATATTAGTTCTACAATAATGTCTTAAGAGACATAATTTTATATCAAGGATTACAATTTTTATATGTAGTATGATTTATTATGAAAATAGTAAATAGAAATGATTAGAAAATCATGTATAGTGTGCTTCAGAATCAAAAAATGAAAAAAAAGTACACAGTCTATTAACATGTTTCGCTCCAAACTAGACCTACATGATTCATTAAAACACAACATCATAAATTTTTACAATAAAATTAATTAATTGAAATAATATAGAAAAAAGAATAAATTGACTATAGAATCTTTCCATAGAGGAAATCCTGGTTAAAATTTGTTGTAGTTACCAACTCCACTATTGGTAGGTAAAATCATCTTTTCTAGATGGAATCACGCAACATTCCAAAAACATAAATGGATAAAATAAAATAAATTGAATTGAATCAAAAATTATAAAATGTCATGTCATAAAACTAAGACCTGGATATGATACATAATAGAGAATCTATATTCTCTAACATAACACTATGATAAGATATTCAAACTCTAAGAATTGAATTATTTTTTGTTATAAACATGGGAAATATTCAAGGAAGAATGATTTATTAATTTACCTTAAAAGGTGAAGAAATCAAATGCTCAATTACTAGATCCTCCATTGGTTTTCCACTTAATTTCACTCTTGAAAAACTATATTTTCCCCCGTTGGGGTTGAACGGAATGAATCATTTCACATAAAAACAATCATAAAGATAATCACAACCTAATAGGGAAGCAATTCACAAAAATGTTGTGTAGTCCTAATGGAGGATGCGTGTATGTCTATGGTCAAACAGGCTATTCAGCATCCCCATTTTCATAACATCTCATATGAGATATGTCAATATATAATAATCCATAAGTAAAAGTTGTGAGTCATTTCATCCCATGTGATATAACAAACAAATCAAAAAATCACAAAGGAGTACACATGGAATCGTTAGATCAATATGCTCAGAAGTCGTCTGTAACTATATGAAATACCTCTTATGGAAATATAACAATATATTTCATGCATAAAAACCAATATATAAATTTACAAATAAAAAAATGTAGTGGACAAAATTAAGAAAATAGAAAAAAATTATGCATGTAATAAACTATAATAAATGAAAAAAATAATCCAAATGATTAATTTAATAACGAAGATATTCATAAAAAAATATCACAAACTCATTTAGGATTTATAATATCAGGTCAAATTCATTTATAAAATCATTAAATTTTGAAATATTCGAAATTTTCAAAACTCATTTTGTAAAATCTCTATCACCATTTACTATTACTAAAAAAGTGTTAATTATAAATATCCATCACATATTTAGAACTACATTCCAATGAATTAATAATATTAGAAAATAATTTTTCCTTGCATTAAATCAATAACATATTCCACGTAAAAAAACATGAATTTTAACAATAAAGACATGGAAAAAATATATATCTTTCTCAACAGAATAAATAATATCATTTTTAACCATATATTACCAAATATAATAAAAAAATATCTTTTAGAAAAAATGCCACAAACTAAGACCAATATTCATTCAAGATGAAATTATTTCAAAAATAAAATTCAATATACATAACTAAAAAATGAATATAAAACAAGCACAAAATCCAGCATATATGGATTTATTATTACTTTATTAAATAATAACTAGTTACATGATCACCAGTAAAACATTAGCATAAAACAAAAATCATGATAAAAATTAATAATTATATATCAATTTTATATACCATCATTTAATATAGTAGATTATCAATTATAATAATGTGATTATGTGTGAGTGAATTTAATTAGTTATATTACAACTAATCAGGTCTTTTGGAGTACAATATTTACTTTATTAGTTATTTATTTTTTTTGGAAAGTCACACATGATAAAAATAATTTAAATAAAATTCACATTTTCTAATGTGTAACTATACTATACAATGCGTGAACTGGAGTAAGGAATAGATTTGGTCATGACTTAAAACATCATTCCAAAATATTCCCAAATACCTTTTATTGATACTTGGAGCAATGCCTCACCAATACCTATAGTGTGTAGACTAAACTCTCAGGAATACCATGGTAAGTCAAACATCCGCAATAATTATTTTGGCCAAAAATAGTTATCATTTACGTATTCCAAATATTCCAAGATCCCATCAATTAATTCCTAATCAAATCCCAAAAACATTTTAATAATATCTCATTGTAGAGACCCATACACAAATAACAAAAAAACACCTAAATCAGAATTCCCATTGACCCCAATAGCATCCCATGATCACTATATGATGGTGAATAGAACTGAGAGACTGAATTCTTTTGTTGGGGAACAATTTACATTCGATTCATGATAGAATAAGTCATGAATTGATTCAATCAATAGACCAGATTGACTTGTATTTATGATGGATATAACAAAAACCTATATCTAGAATAGCCTTAAATAATTTATTATAAATATAAAAGAAACAATACATATATATATAAATTATATATGGAATATAAAACCATATATAAATATAAACGTATCGATATGAACATTCCTAAAATACATATTTTATATAAATAAAAAAATGGGATATGTGAGGAAAAATAGTCCTTAACCAGACACAATCACAATTATCTGATCACTTAGTACACAACTGGTTTCTATGATGTCCAATAACAAATGATCATAAATACTAAACTGTGAACCATGTTCTAATATAATCCAAAAATGTAATATGTGCGTTTGAATTTCCCCTATGGCGTCTTACAATGATTTGGAAAAAACTCAGTAGGTAACCACCAATAGTGTCTCAACTAAACATTGAATAAATAGGGTGTATGTGTGAACATTCCTTCTCATTTACATACATATAATAAAACAATTCCATAGGAAATCAATAGAACTATTAAATATTAACATTACAACTTTTTGATGCAAAAAATCACAATTGTTAACTCTAAATACTGGGGGGAACCATACAAGAACAAACATACTAGGATTAAAGAGCTTAGGCTATGAATCAACCTACTTTAGGAAACCCTGATAACCATACCAAGGAATCCAGCACACAAAAATGGATTATAAACTCATCATTTGGTAAATGGGAATGTGAATAGAAGTTTTAATGCAGTTCCATATCATCTCATGGGAATTGGGGAATGGGTATACTCATTCATGGCATCACAAACCATCCCATGAGATTAACCTTCTTTATAAATTTTTAATAATAAAAAATAATGTATATAAAAAATAAATACATATCAATATAATTTTCATAGGGAAATGATTAAAAGATGAGAAAATTATATAATAATCGATACAAATCAAAATGCATGTTATAAGGAAATAGTAACAAAATTGACATTTTATTGTAGTAACCATGTTCAATAAATATCTCCATCATTGTAACACTCATGATCATGAAAAAAAAATTAATAAATTTATTTTTTGTCAACATAATGTAACATGTATTTATATTATAGTTTAATCTTACACATAAACATGATATAATACATGATAAATCATTAGGGATTTAATTTTAATTTACTATTAAGAATAAATTTAGATATCTAAATGTGTAAAAAGTCATGAAATAATATATTCTCGACAAATGTTCTAGTTATTTCTATCAAAAATAATAAATTTTATTTAAATTATTACTTGTTTAATTACTATCAAATCTATTCATTGGACATGACATGGATTACAAAATGCATAAAGCGGTGTTCCTTATGCAGGTTAGAAACTATGGTGTTGGTTGCAACCAATACACACTTTTTGAAATTAATAGGTAAAAATATGAGACATGAATAATGATTTGAATATACTGATTTAAGGAATATATTTATTTACATAATTTGGATTCATTAATAAACTTTACAATTTTAAAATGGGTGTTCATTTAATGGAAAAATTTTTATTTCAAAAAAAAAATTTATACATTTTAATCCGTTTCAAAATTAAATTAATACAATAAATTATCTTTTGAAATATATATGTAAATATAATATAAAAAATAAAGGTCTTGGAAAAAGCATATTTTTATAATAATAGGATATTCTATGGAAGAATAAATTTTAAAGGGAAATTATTGTAGAATAAATGAAATTGTGGGATATCATGTCTAAGAATTATAATTTTTAAATCAAAACCAGTTAGTGTATCAAACTGTCTATTATTTTTAAAAACCCTAGAAATATTTTTTCAAAACCGTTTATTCCCACCTGGTAAACCCAATAATTTTATCTTCATGGATGTAATAAAATAACTAAAGGTTATATATGAATCATGACAACTAAATCATTTAGGAACATTGTGATGAAATGATACTACTCTGTATAATTTCATAAATATGAAAAATAAAGTTTTTACATTATATAAAAAATGATACTTTTACAAAAAAATACCTGACCATTCAACATATTCATCAAATATTTCAACTAGGACAACCAAGTAAACTCTGAATGTTTTATATATGGAATGAAATACGAAACTATATATATATATTACATGTAATAATTGTACCTATTGAACAAAAAATACAATTAGTCAATTTGAATTCCTAATCAATAACTAAATATTAATACTACTCATTATAATTTACCATCCAATATAAATAATAATACAAATGAAAAAGTTCTTATATTAAACAAATATTACATAAAATTCGTTAAGAAGACATATAATAGAGGAAATAATTGAACAATAGAAACACATATTTCAAATGAAATATCAATGAGATTTATAATCTTATTATACCAAAATATCAATCAAATATAATTCAATAATAATTTTAAAAATATTATTTATATTTTAGTATTAATTTATGAATAAATATCCACTCAATTCCCAGTTTTCTAATGGGTTTAGACCACCAACCATAACTATAGAAAAGCATTTATATTTCAATACATCTATAATTAACACTCCAAAAACAACTATCAATGACTAATATTAATAAAAACATAATTACATAACTATTGGATCCTAAATAAATATACACCAGAATAGAAAAATATTAAACTCCAATGAAATCCTAGATAATAACTCCAAAAATATACCCTAATGTATAACAATATCATATCCCAATTAATATCACCATAAATTCCATTGATTTCACACTCAAATAACAAAATACATCATATAAATAACACCTAAGTCATCTTGAATTAAAATTTTTTGAAATGGAAGATAATGAATCCATAGAATCACCATTTAAACAATAGAAGAGTAAGCCCAAAGTCATGATGTAATTTCACCATAAATTTGTTAAATAATACAATATAATTATTTTACAAGAAAATATAGAGTATTTAATATTATAAGAAGAGTTTAAATGAATTTAATAGGGAAGGATTACATTAGATTGTGTGTAAATAATACTATTTTATCAGAACATTTGCATGAGGCAAAAGGAGACGATGAGGATAAAAAAATAATTAGGAGGGGATGACTACTGGGATAGTAAAATTTTGTTTGAAGAGTTCCATAAGGGGGTTTAATTAATAGTATAAAAAAATTTCCTTTTCATTAAAAAAATGAGTTGGGCCAATCGAATAATTTATTCATGGACAATGGGTACCTCATGGTTCTTCAAGAATAACTCCCACACTACCAAACCACAATCGGTACATGGTACCTCCAGTCAGGTTCCATGTGCCACCTATTGTTCTAAATTTCAGTGTGCACCACCTCAAGAACACACCCAAACCCTTGAAATTCCCATGAAACCTAAAAATTCATGAAAACACCTATCAGTGAATCCTCTAACATAAAAATTCATATTCAAATCATAAAAAAGGACCCTCAATCCAGTTCAAAAAATTCAAAAAATATCATATGTCATCACAAAAATATATATCATCATTAAATAATTCACCAAGTACATACTTTATTACATAACAATATTTATTAATTTCTCATACTATAAAATCAGTATATTCCAAAATATTAGAATTATGTAATATATTATGAATTAATACATCTGTTACTAACTTCAAATCATTCAATGGGTTTTCGTCCATTTACATGTCCACCGAGGAATTATGACATGTGTTTTAAGCATAAATCTCATTGATAACACATCCTCCCATTATGAAAAATTTATAGTTCCCCCTGGAAGTCATTTAATGAACATGGTGATACATGAAAAAAATTATGTATTATTACTAATGTAGGTAGATATATTATATAATAAATTTGTACAATTAAATCGAGTATGTTAAATGATCCAAAATATAGGTGGAGAATTTCATATAAGTTTACAGAGAAATATAATGCTTCATATAGAGTAACAACAATAAATAAACTTGATCCCCAAATTTAATATAAATTTCAATGCAATGATGGTTTTCATATGGATTCATACAATATTTCAATTAATAAAAATTGTGTCTGAGTTTCTTTAGAGACTCATGGTTACTAATCAAGGTATTGGACATTACATTCACCCATATCTCAAATGGTAGATGACTCCAGATAGTAAATATTTTCATCCAATAAAAAACTTCTGGTGGAGTGATATTTATGTAAACTTGTTAATAAGTGTTAAAATAAAACAAAGTTCATGTTAACCAATAAAATACCCATTTGGCTTGTCATATACAAATATTATCAATATTTTTCTAGGAACCATTGTCCAGTTTCATATTTCTATCTATTTATGGATGATATATGGAAGTCATTTTAAATTTTGTTTAATAAATTTTAAACAATTATATCTAGAATTAGCTAACAATGATTGGTTCTCGTTCACAGACAATGGATTTGGGAATCCCATGTAATTAGACATCCACCTTACTAAACACTTCTAACACCCCTCTATCTATGTAAGGATACATAATTAAATAAAATGGGAATATTTGTATAGAATATCCCCAAATTCAAATAACCATTCATTCCCAGATTATTTTTCCAATGGTTTAATGATGTAAGTGAAAAAATTATCCCAAAATATATTTTTAAATTTTAATGGTTGTAAGAAACTCAGTGGAGACAATGTGGAATATTTATTACACTAGAATAATTCATATTTATGCACAAAATCATGCAACTGTTTTTTCAAGCCTACTTAGGGCATGTTCCCACCTAACATCATTTAAAATATGTAAAACCCAATGTGTATTATCTATTGATAATAATGGTATTCTGAGAAAAATTTTATAGTCCACATGGAAGAGGATATAATCATTAGTATTCGATTATGTTGGTGTTACCCTTGTGCCTTTTCAAAAATATGATTTAATATATTTACTAGTCCTTATATTTTGAATAACCATAATGTGGTAGGGGTCTTCACATATCCCTTATATCATATTTATTCCTTAACTCTATATTAGGAATGACATGAGATGTTTTGATTTGGATATTTATTCTCTATGAGAAAACAGATCAATTGTTATTTTATGATTCCATGGATTATAATTCAATTGAAATTGGAATCCCAATAATTTTGGAATCTAGAATGGCATGCTTCTTGCAGTTATATATTTTTGTTGTAGAAATTTAAGACTCTATTAATACAAACTAACATGAATAAACCTACTAGTTCCATGATTGGTTGGGTAGTAAGCCACGTGTTCCAACCCAAGCCCACCTCCAATAGGTATAGGCTACTGACTATAACTGAGTAGAAATATCATAGAATATAAGCGGATTTATCCAATACAAACTATAAAAAATGTAAATTTGATTCATAAAATTACCAAAAACATTGAAAATATATATATTTATTACCAAACAGTTTAAAACTCATTCTAGTGGATCACATCATATACCATAGATGTAAAAACCCGAGTAAATGTACATCAGATAAGTTTTTGAGTTTGGTAGGCACAAGACATTTGAAGCACCTCCACCCTGGAAGTACTCATGGATCAGTCATTAGCTGCAATGGTCACAACCACCATCATAAATCCCTAAGACCAACTATATGTAACCATGCATCACCAAAAATTATATTTGAACAAGACTCACTATCTCCACATCCACTATGATTATCTTTGAATAATGTTTTTTTTTTCAAAACACATCATTAGTGGGAACAAATCCCATGCATGATTGGATATAATTGTACTCGGAAGGAATATGAAAAACCACAATGGAATGAAAAATCATCGTGTTAGGTCAAAAAAATAATATAGAAATATAACCAAGAGGAAGATAAACATAAAACTCTAAATATACTCTATAACTATAAATCTCAGTAACACATAGGATTTACTGTTGTTATATCCCTTATATATGTATATCAAAAATCATATGCAACTAGAAATGCCTACAATGCTAAAAATACCACATAGTTTGAAGTTTATAGACCTCATATATGTATCACATTAAAGGAAACTCAAAGGTACCCAATGAGTAATAATAAAAAATAAATTTTAACTTTATAGTATATTCATTATCCACATCGCTACTCGAATCCAAGAAGGTGAGCTTTCTCAATGATGAAACATGATTGTGATTCTAGGGTGTACCACATACTCCATATAACGACCCATACTTTAAATACATTTTTAATACATCAAAAATTGAAGCACACTTATTAAAACATATGATAAAACCACAAAGGACCGTATAGATATAGTGTCTTTAGAAACTGGGAAACATAAACAACTGGTTCATAAATCTTCTACAGTGTCTCCCATTTATTTCATCATATCTAGGGTCCCTTTTAGCATATTCTACTTAATATCCATTTTCCTGACCTGGGGAAAAGAAAACATAAAAGGGTGAGCTCAAATGCTCAGCAAGGGCAAATAAAGGAAATAAAAATCATATCATATCTTTTTGAAAATCAAAACCTGCAAAAGAGATCATACTATCTTAACATGGAATAAATCATAGATGTGAAAATCAGATCCCCATAATCATAACATAAAACTTGAAACTTTATGGAATTCACACATAATCATAGAGAATCATTTCTTGTTAGTCAAGACTCATTGCCAAGACTATCTTAGTGGACAAAGTCCCTTTCTGAATCGAGTAACCCTCGTTTCAGTCCTGTTTCACTGAACCGGTATAACCTACCGTTCCAGCCCTGTCAATCTCATGAGATATAAACTCTTTACCCAATGCATTGGAGGGAGATATAGGTCCCACCCATCTTATAATGAATCCTTTCTTATGTGTGCCACATAATCATAAAACATACATCATCGCATAACACATGTAACAAAAATGGGATTCTTGAAACATCATGACATCATAAATCAATTCATATAAGATAAAGGAATTCATAAAAATAATTCCATCACAACATGAACAAATCAATTTAATAATAGGGATAAAAACAGAACCCTTTATTATCTTAGATGGAAAATAATTTTGATAAAACACTTGAACTCCATTCTTGAGGAAAATATCCTTTCTTCTTCAAAAACATTTTTCCTTTCATAACATGTCATACAAATTTAAAATAAAAGAAGTTGATTAAAAATATACTTGAAAACTTGTAAAGGAAGCTTCTTGGAAACAATGTTTTAAAAATCCATTCAGGCCGTATATGTTAAAAAAATCATTCTTCGTACTTTTGTCGGAAAAGTTAAAAAGTACCTCGTATAACAAAAGATTCCTTTCATAGATATTACTAAAAACTCACCGAAGGGTAAAAATGGATTTAAAAAATTGTAGGTGGATGGAAATAATATTACATATTGATGAAACATGGATGTGGATGATAAAATACACCCCAGTAAATACTTACGAATAAACAATCTCGGATAAAAATGAGATTGTTATATTTCCCTTACATTAGGTCCGATTTGCTTTGTTCGTGTCCGAATCTCCTGTATAATGGTTTAAATAATGTTATTGACTTATTCCATAATCATACATATTGATATGAGATCATATATGGTCATATTATTAGCTTCTTGTTAGTAATATTTCATTGTTACTTGTTACTCGGGTCTTTATAACTTTTTGTTCTTATGCGTGTTTTGTCGAATAAATCCTTATTCTTATCATTAGGTTATTGATAATTCATTTCCAGAATGGTATTAGTGTAGTATATTCCATATTCATTCATTCAATTCATTTATATAATCATTATGAAATGAAGATCATGTAGAACGAGTCGCATCACATCGTGGAGACGGTATTCCGTACGTACGCACGAGTGATGATATCGTTCCTATGATCGTGGAATTGTATTGGAGTATATATATATTATTTCAGTATCAATATTACTTCATAATAATCATATATAGTTACTCATTACACCATTATACCCATCCTTGTAAGGTGATGGTGGAAAATAGATTACACCACGGCGTGGAGACGGTATTCCGTACGTACGCACGCGCGGTGATTTCATTTTTCCGTAGGATGGATAGAAGGTGAATTAGGGTTGTTTCATATTTATAATAACATATCAGTATGTAAGTAATACTGATGTTATTACTTTATCATGAAACAACTAAAGAAGAAGAAGAAGTTGAAGAAGAAAGAAATTGAAAAGATCGGTAATGGATATTACCTCTTCTTTGGAACGCCTCTTTGAATCCTCCACTTAAGGAACTAAGATTGGTTTTTGGAGAAGACCAGGACCTCTAGGATTATTCTAGGGAAGTGGAGAGGAGAAAATGGCAGGGGTTGGCCGAGCTTGAGTGCTCAATTTGGTGTGAGGAGGAGGGGGAGGAGGTGCCCTTTTATAAGGGAGGAGAGGGGCACCTTAGGAATATCTCAAAATATTATTTTATATTAAAGTCAAAATCGGTTTATAATGGTTCCAAAGGGTCCTATTTCGAAGCTAAAGTGGGGATGGGTCGAAATCCTATCAACCAATAGGATTTAGACAAGTTTAGGGTATTATTTTAACCTTATCAATTAGATTTAACTCTAAGTTAAATAATTTAACTTTTGTCATATCTTTTTGTTTTCTTTCACTATATGGTTAATACACTTACTATAACATGCCAAAATAACCCCAAATTGTTTATTATTAATATATATATCCTTATCTAAGTCATTTGGCCGAACCTTAGATTTTTAGGTATAAAATAACATTTAATAATATAATATTTTATTTAAAAACTATTTTGTGTCAATTTTGACACTATTTGATATATGATTTTTGTGAAAGTCATAACAGAATTATATGTTCGAACCAGGTTGATTAAATCAACACTAATATATCATAGTAACCTAGAAAATTATTGGAATTCATAAAAAGTCTTAAATTACATTTATTTTGGTATTTATATTATCAATTATGTCAATATTTCATTAATAAGATAATTACTCCATCATCTTTGTGTCATAAATAAATTATATTATTTGATGTCTAAATATTACAAATAAAATACCATCATGTAGGAAATCTTTTTATATTTCTAATAAATATTTACAATCGAATTTATCTTATGTATAACCCCATATTAAAAATTATTTACTTATTAAACTTTGATTTTAACTATTTTAACCCTTCTTTAAATAAATTAATAATAAATGTCCTAATCTAATCCAAGTGGGCCTAAATGGTCATATTTTATTCCTAAGTTTGTTTTTGGTCGAATTAAACTTGTCCAATAGAATTAGGACATGTGTTAGGGTAATATTAATATCATATTTACCCTTAGTTACCCTATTTACTATTAACCGCGGTAAAAATAGTAAAAAGTTACTATTCACCAAAAAATTATTTTTATCTCATTGAACCACATTTTACTTACTGATATCAACCGTGTCTATCGGATTTTTGAAATTCCATTCACAGAAGTGGTAAAATTAAGTTTTATGCAAAATTCAGTTTTTTAACCTACCACTTAGTGGTTTCACTATTCATCAAAAATTGAAAGTTTTCAGAAAAATACCAAAATGTCACCCTAGGATAATTTCGATATTCTGAGTCCATAAATGAAGTCCATTTTGAAAAATAAAATTTATAAAATTTCAAAAAGTGGTTATTACTATTCATAACGGCTAGTTTTAATAGCATATTGTTGTTTAGTGAAACTCGGTATTGCGTACGACGCAAGCTATCGAGGAAGGTCGCGATTGCGTGTAAAGCTAGCCAAGCAAGTGTTGTGTAGAAAAAAATTCCTTTGATGATTTATATAACATAAAAGTCTCGGGTGTTACATTCTACCCCCCTTAAAAAGAATTTCGCCCTCGAAATTCAGCACTTTGTAACAAACAGATGAGGATAATTCTCCCTCATCATATCCTCAAGCTCCCATGTAGATTCTTCAAGTTGGTGGTTCCTCCATAAAACATTCACCAAGCGAGTGGTCTTGTTTCGTAGGACTTTTTCGCTACGATCCAGAATCTCTATCGGCTGTTCTTCATAAGAATGATCTTTCTCCAGCGGTACAACTTCTGAGCTGAGTACATGTGAAGGATCTGGTATGTACTTTCTCAGGAGAGATACATGGAACACATTGTGAACTTGAGAGAGATTCGGTGGAAGCGCCAATCGGTAAGCTACCTTCCCAACACGATCCAGTATTTCGAAAGGACCGATATATCTAGGGCTCAACTTCCCCTTCTTTCCAAATCTCATAACCCTCTTCCAGGGAGATATTCGTAAGAACACTTTATCACCCACTTCAAACTCTAGGTCTTTTCTTCGGTTGTCGGCATAACTTTTCTGTCGACTCTGAGCTGCGCTTATGTGTTGTTGAATAGATCTGACCTTTTCTGCCATTTCATCAACGAGATCAGGTCCTAATAGCTTTCTTTCCCCAACTTCATCCCAACAAGTTGGAGTCTTGCATTTCTTTCCATAGAGAGCTTCATAAGGAGCCATCTGAATACTGGAGTGAAAGCTATTATTATAAGAAAATTCCACCAAAGGTAGGTGTTGATCCCAACCTCCTTTGAAATCCATAGAGCAAGCTCTCAACATATCTTCTAGGGTTTGAATTGTTCTCTCAGACTGACCGTCTGTCTGGGGATGATAAGCAGTGCTGAAACTCAACTCTGTATCCAGAGTATGCTGAAGACTTCGCCAGAACTTCGAGGTAAATCTTGGATCCCGATCAGATACAATAGAAAGTGGTACTCCATGCAATCTTACCACTTCCTTTACATATATCCTGGCAAGCTGATCTAGAGAGAAATCCTCTCTAATAGCAATGAAGTGTGCAGACTTTGTAAGACGATCAACTATGACCCAAATAGCATTATTCCCTTTGGATGTTTTAGGAAGTCCTGTGACAAAGTCCATAGTGATGTTTTCCCATTTCCATTCGGGTATGGGTAATGGTTGTAAAATCCCCTTAGACTTCTGTCTCTCAGCTTTAACTTGTTGACAAACCAAGCATCGAGAGACATATTCAGCAACATCTCTTTTTATGCCATCCCACCAGAAGTACTCTTTCAGGTCCCTATACATCTTCGTGCTTCCAGGATGAATAGAGAATGAAGAACTATGATCCTCATCCAGCAGCTCCTTCTTTAATTCGGGGATGGGAGGAACACAAACCCGATTCCTGAACTTTATTATCCCATCACAATAAAGGTTATTTTCAGGAACATTTCTCACCTTCTTTTGTAACTCGACATCTTCTTTCGGTGCCTCTTTAATCTTCACATGTATAGATGGTTGAACATTAATTTGAGAAAGATAAGATTTTCCCCCTTCCATTATAATTCCAAGATCCATCCTTTGTAAATCCATAAATATTGGATCTTTTGTGATCCTCATCATGGATAAACTATCATGGTCTTGTCGACTTAATGCATCTTCCACCTTGTTTGCTTTCCCAGGGTGGTAATGGATTGAGCAGTCATAATCCTTAATCAGCTCCAACCATCTTCTTTGACGCATATTCAACTCCTTTTGTGTGAAAATATACTTTAAACTTTTATGATCAGTATAAATATCACACCTTTCACCATAAAGGTAATTCCTCCAAATCTTTAATGCAAAGATTACCGCAGCCAACTCCAAATCATGTGTTGGGTAATTTTGCTCATGGATTTTCAACTGTCGTGAGGCATAAGCTATCACCATATCATTTTGCATAAGAACACAGCCCAATACCTTCTTGGATGCATCACTGTAGATCACAAACCTTTCTCCACTACAAGGCAGTGTGAGCACAGGTGCACTGGATAACCTTCTTTTCAACTCCTTGAAATTCTCTTCACTTTCCTCTGTCCAGACAAACTTAACTCCTTTCCGAGTCAACTTGGTGAGTGGATTAGATAATCGTGAAAAATCTTTTACAAAATGTCGATAATATCCAGCCAAACCAAGAAAACTTCGGATCTCAGTTACTGTTGTTGGTCTTGAACATCTTTCGATAACCTCTGTTTTTGCTGGATCCACAGATATCCCCTCTTTTGAGATTATGTGACCCAAAAATGCAACTTTTTGAAGCCAAAATTCACACTTGGTAAATTTGGCATAAAGCTTCTCCTTTCTCAGGGTCTTCAATATAATTCTCAAGTGATCTTCATGCTCTTCCTTGCTCTTTGAATAGACAAGAATATCATCTATAAAGACTACCACAAATTGATCAAGATAGTCTCTAAAGACTCTATTCATTAGATCCATGAAGATAGCAGAGGCATTAGTAAGACCAAATGGCATCACTATAAATTCATAGTGTCCATACCTTGTACGGAAAGCCGTCTTTGGTATATCCTCCCTCTTGACCCTTAATTGATGATACCCTGAACGAAGATCAATCTTGGAAAAGTATTGAGCTCCGCGTAGTTGGTCAAATAAGTCATCAATGCGTGGGAGAGGATATTTGTTCTTGATAGTGATCTTGTTAAGTTCTCTATAATCAATGCAGAGTCTCATTGATCCATCTTTCTTCTTAACAAATAGAACAGGTGCTCCCCAAGGTGACGCACTAGGGCGTATGAATCCCTTATCAAGATTCTCTTGGATTTGCTTCTTCAATTCATGCAACTCAATTGGGGCCATTCTATAAGGTGTCTTTGAAATAGGCAAAGCACCCGGTACGAGTTCTATTGAAAACTCAACTTCACGATTTGGTGGAAGACCCGGTAATTCCTCCGGAAAGACATCATCAAACTCCCGTACAATGGGAATATTCTTAATCGTGAGTTTCTCACCAACCATTTGAGATAAATAACCTTCATTTAATGGAATCAATACCCATAAGATGGAAGAAATTTCCACTGGAAGGTTATATTCATCCTTGCATTGATAGACGATCGTAGATTGATCTGGAATATGAAATGTGACTTCCCTTCTTTGGCAATTGATATGAGCTCCGTATAAAGAAAGCCAATCCATGCCAAGAATCACATCAAATTCCACTAAAGGAAGGATCACAAGATTTGCAGGAAGCACTTTCCCACAAACTTCGATCAGAGAAGAATTATAAACTTCTGATGCGACTGTTGTGCCATTAGGTGTTGTCACAGCTAACTCAACATCTAATTGTTGAGGTAATATGGTGATACCCATAGAAAAGTCTTCAGAAATAAAAGAGTGGGTGGATCCAGAATCAAATAAAACATTTGCTACTTTAGAGTGGATGGTAAGTGTACCTTTCACCACATCGTTATCGTACTCCACATCGCTGATAGAAATTGCATGTGACTTTCCTTTGTCTTTAGCCTTAAGAGTTTGTTGACGTCGACCATCATCATCAAACCTTGGATTTGGGCATTGATTGGCATAATGCCCCATCTCCTTGCACTTGAAACATTGAAGTGTAGTAGGTTCATTCTGTGTATCCCTTCCTTTGTTTGCGTCATTAGACATCTTCTTCCCATTATCATGGCATTCAAATGCCCGATGACCTTTTTTTCCACATTTAAAACATTTACTTGTCCCTTTAAGACAACTCCCTCCATGTTTCTTTCCACACTTTGAGCATAAGGAAAAGCTCATCTTCTTTTCCGTGTGCTCTTTAGATTTTTCTTTGAATTCCATCTTCCTCTTCTTATCAAACCCATGTGACTGATGGGTTACTCCAATCTCCATCTCGACTTTGAGAGCACATCGAACGATTTCCTCGTAGCTATTGAAGTCCCTTATGGCTAACGCCCTTCGAAGACTTGGTTTTAAGCCACTAAAGAATCGATCGATCTTACTCTCAGGTTGGATAATAATACCAGAAGCGTACCTTGCAAGTCTTGTAAAATTTGCTTCATAGGTACTAACAGATTCATCACCCCTTTGCTTCAGTTCAAGGAACTCTTTCTCCATCTTTGTTCGTAGAATACGAGGGAAGTACTTATTGAAAAATAAGTTCTTGAACTCATCCCATTCCATAGACTAAATTTCATCCCTTTTCCTCGTATTCTTAATAATATTCCACCATTGATCAACATCTCCTTCCAAACGATACACTGCTAGGATGACTTTATCATGTTCAGAACATTGAAGAACTGAAAATATCTTTTCAGTAGTACTAATCCATTGTTCAGCAACTAATGGATCAGTGGACCCACTAAAAGAAGGTGGACGCTGCCTCATGAAGGATTCAACAGAATGTTGCTCCTTCCTTTGCTCGTTTGGAAGTCCTGCATGATTCATAGCTTGAGAAAGTTGTGTGAGCATGGCTACAAGATTTTGCATTCCAGCTCCCATATCGTTTGGTTGCTCAGGGGGACAATCATTGCATTGCCCATCGCATTCCGCATTAACACGGTTCCTTCGGGTTCCAGCCATTGACTAAAACCAAGAAGAATAGTGTGAGAAACACTAATTATAATAGGAAACCACATAATTCAAGAATAAAATTTTCATGCTTAAGGTCTTATCCTAGGTTATTCAAGGACATTTCTAAAACACTAAGATTGTGTTCTATGCTTAGACTTATCCTTAGGGTTCTTACTAAGGCTTTCACATCATAGTTTCCAAAGGTTGACTATACCTTTCCTCTGATACCAACTATAACGACCCATACTTTACATACATTTTTAATACTTCAAAAATTGAAGCACACTTATTACAACATATGGTAAAACCACAAAGGACCGTATAGGTATAGTGTCTTTAGAAACTGGGAAACATAAACAACTGGTTCATAAATCTTCTACAGTGTCTCCCATTTATTTCATCATATCTAGGGTCCCTTTTAGCATATTCTACTTAATATCCATCTTCCCGACCTGGGGAAAAGAAAACATAAAAGGGTGAGCTAAAATGCTCAGCAAGGGCAAATAAAGGAAATAAAAATCATATCATATCTTTTTGAAAATAAAAACCTACAAAAGAGATCATACTATCTTAACATGGAATAAATCATAGAAGTGAAAATGAGATCCCCATAATCATAACATAAAACTTGAAACTTTATGGAATTCACACATAATCATAGCGAATCATTTCATGTTAGTCAAGACTCATTTCCAAGACTATCTTAGTGGACAAAGTCCCTTTCTGAATCGAGTAACCCTCGTTTCAGTCCTGTTTCACTGAACCGGTATAACCTACCGTTCCAGCCCTGTCTATCTCATCAGATATAAAATCTTTACCCAATGCATTGGAGGGAGATATAGGTCCCACCCATCTTATAATGAATCCTTTCTTATGTGTGCCACATAATCATAAAACAAACATCATCGAGTAACACATGTAACAAAAATGGGATTCTTGAAACATCATGACATCATAAATCAATTCATAAAAGATAAAGAAATTCATAAAAATAATTCCATCACAACATGAACAAATCAATTTAATAATATGGATAAAAACAGAACCCTTTATTATCTTAGATGGAAAATAATTTTGATAAAACACTTGAACTCCATTCTTGAGGAAAATATCCTTTCTTCTTCAAAAACATTTTTCCTTTCATAACATGTCATACAACTTTAAAATAAAAGAAGTTGATTAAAAATAAACTTGAAAACTTGTAAAGGAAGCTTCTTGGAAACAATGTTTTAAAAATCCATTCATGCCGTATAAGTTAAAAAAATCATTCTTCATACTTTTGTCGGAAAAGTCAAAAAGTACCTCGTATAACAAAAGATTCCTTTCATAGATATTACTAAAAACTCACCGAAGGGTAAAAATGGATTTAAAAAATTGTAGGTGGATGGAAATAATATTACATATTGATGAAACATGGATGTGGATGATAAAATACACCCCAGTAAATACTTACGAATAAACAATCTCGGATAAAAATGAGATTGTGATATTTCCCTTACCTTAGGTCCGATTTGCTTTGTTCGTGTCCGAAGCTCCTGTATAATGGTTTAAATAATGTTATTCACTTATTCCATAATCATACATATTGATATGAGATCATATATGGTCATATTATTAGCTTCTTGTTAGTAATATTTCATTGTTACTTGTTACTCGGGTCTTTATAACTTTTTGTTCTTATGCGTGTTTTGTCGAATAAATCCTTATTCTTATCTTTAGGTTATAGATAATTCATTTCCAGAATGGTATTAGTGTATTATATTCCATATTCATTTATTCAATTCATTTATATAATCATTATTAAATGAAGATCATGTAGAACGAGTCGCATCACATCGTGGAGACGGTATTCCGTACGTACGCACGAGTGATGATATCGTTCCTATGTTCGTGGAATTGTATTGGAGTATATATATATTATTTCAGTATCAATATTACTTCATAATAATCATATATATTTACTCATTACACCATTATACCCATCCTTGTAAGGTGATGGTGGAAAATAGATTACACCACGGCGTGGAGACGGTATTCCGTACGTACGCACGCGCGGTGATTTCATTTTTCCGTAGGATGGATAGAAGGTGAATTAGGGTTGTTTCATATTTATAATAACATATCAGTATGTAAGTTATACTGATGTTATTACTTTATCATGAAACAACTAAAGAAGAAGAAGTTGAAGAAGAAAGAAATTGAAAAGATCGGTAATGGATATTACCTCTTCTTTGGAACGCCTCTTTGAATCCTCCACATAAGGAACTAAGATTGGTCTTTGGAGAAGACCAGGACCTCTAGGATTATTCTAGGGAAGTGGATAGGAGAAAATGGCAGGGGTTGGCCAAGCTTGAGTGCTCAATTTGGTGTGAGGATGAGGGGGAGGAGGTGCCCTTTTATAAGGGAGGAGAGGGGCACCTTAGGAATATCTCAAAATATTATTTTATATTAAAGTCAAAGTCGGTTTATAATGGTTCCAAAGGGTCTTATTTCGAAGCTAAAGCGGGGATGGGTCGAAATCCTATCATCCAATAGGATTTAGACATGTTTAGGGTATTATTTTAACCTTATCAATTAGATTTAACTCTAAGTTAAATAATTTAACTTTTATCATATCTTTTTGTTTTCTTTCACTATATGGTTAATACACTTACTATAACATGCCAAACGAACCCCAAATTGTTTATTATTAATATATATATCCTTATCTAAGTGATTTGGCCGAACCTTAGATTTTTAGGAATAAAATAACAATTAATAATATAATATTTGATTTAAAAACTATTTTGTGTCAATTTTGACACTATTTGATATATGATTTTTGTGAAAGTCATAACAGAATTATATGTTCGAACCAAGTTGATTAAATCAACACTAATATATCATAGTAACCCAGAAAATTAGTGGAATTCATAAAAAGTCTTAAATTACATTTATTTTGGTATTTATATTATCAATTATGTCAATATTTCATTAATAAGATAATTACTGCATCATCTTTGTGTCATAAATAAATTATATTTTTTGATGTCTAAATATTACAAATAAAATACCATCATGTAGGAAATCTTTTTATATTTCTAATGAATATTTTCAATCGAATTTATCTTATGTATAACCCCATATTAAAAATGATGTACTTATTAAACTTTGATTTTAACTATTTTAACCCTTCTTTAAATAAATTAATAATAAATGTCCTAATCTAATCCAAGTGGGCCTAAATGCTCATATTTTATTCCTAAGTTTGTTTTTGGTCGAATTACACTTGTCCAATAGAATTAGGACATGTGTTAGGGTAATATAAATATCATATTTACCCTTAGTTACCCTATTTACTATTAACCGCGGTAAAAATAGTAAACAGTTACTATTCACCAAAAAATTATTTTTATCTCATTGAACCACATTTTACTTACTAATATCAACCGTGTCTGTCGGATTTTTGAAATTCCATTCATAGAAGTGGTAAAATTATGTTTTATGCAAAATTCAGTTTTTTAACCTACCACTTAGTGGTTTCACTATTCATCAAAAATTGAAAGTTTTCAGAAAAATACCAAAATTTCACCCTAGGATAATTTCGATATTCTGAGTCCAAAAATGAAGTCCATTTTGAAAAATGAAATTTATAAAATTTCAAAAAGTGGTTATTACTATTCATAACGGCTAGTTTTAATAGCATATTGTTGTTTAGTGAAACTCGGTATTGCGTACGACGCAATCTATCGAGGAAGGTCGCGATTGCGTGTAAAGCAAGCCAAGCAAGTGTTGTGTAGAAAAAAATTTCTTTGATGATTTATATAACATAAAAGTCTCGGGTGTTACACTCCAAACTATAAATACAGTACCGATGATAATGTATCGAAACTACCAAATTCAAAAAACCAATGTAAAAAAATAAAAATTATGGTGAATCATAATACTCCCTATTTTTATGTGAGGAATATTTACCCTAGTGGAGGAAACCATGTCATGTTTGATCACGTAGCCTTGTAAGGATACCGACCCCTTAAATAGAGGATATTGCAACCTGAGTATGTAGAGTGAGTGTTAACCCTATCAGGTCATAAAAAAGAGGATCCTGAACTTTGATCAACCCACAACATATGGTGTATACCGACTCTATATATGGATTGTGTGGAACCTTAACCCAATAATAATAAATCTCCATGGAGGATTTTCTAACCCCAAGAACACTCATTTTTTCACATGGAATATAATTTGTTTTCTCTGGGGATATAATTTTAATGAATGTATATATCACCTAAAAATAAAGCCTTGGATGGATGAATATTCCATACCACTATAATCTTATCGGAATTATTATTAGGAGATTATATTTATTTGTCCAAAATAGACGCCTGGTGAAGTTTATACAAAAATATCACTCCATCAGGTAATGATCAAGCCAAGTCCACCTTCGATCACACCATGTGGCATGATCGATGTTTTTGGATGCACCTTGAATGGTTTCATAGAATCCTATGTGAAATAACCCACCTGTGGTTGGCTCATGAAGACCTTACTCAGTCCGCCCAGAGCTAACTTGATAGGTTTACCAATGAAACTAGGTACCACATGCCAACCTAAGGCACCTAGATTTGTTGGATGACCCACATCGCTCGAACAAGAATTTATATGCTAATAAACCGGACCACTATCCATATAATAGGAATGATTCCATCCTATACCCAATGGGGAATCTAATGGCTAGATGTGGTGATAACATTCACCATTACATCCCCTAATTGAACTATGTAACTCTCTTCTTAGGCCATCACCATCTAACAAGGATTGAAATCCCATCGTGTTAGGAACCAATACCTAGTTTTTATCTCACCACACCACATCATCATGTTGCACCCCCACTTATCACTTCCAAATCATGGCAACCCATTATGGATGAATTCCGAATTCACTTTTAACATTGTGTTGACCTAACCCTAATTGCATTTATCTCCACATTTCAGTACATCAATCACATGGACCACATCATCACCTAAGCTATAATCCGATCATGTCCGACCATGATACAACCATCGGAAAACCCTTGGGATTGATGAGATTTTTCTTATCCCACAAGAAGAGTAAGAGAGAAGAAAATAGAGAGGCAATAGATAGGAGAGAAAAAATAGAAATAGTGCTATTTTTTATGGGATGTCAAATTTATTTTAAAAGACTATTTTGTTATTAATTTTTTCCTTACAATGGCTGAAGAGATGTTGTTTCCTTTCCGATTTATTGATAGTAGGCACACCTAGTGCTAAATTTACACCAGATCAATGTCATCGAAAGATTGCTGCAAGTTTTCCGCTTTTGAACTAAAATAATGAGAAGGATGGTCAGGTTCTACAAACATTCACATAATCTAATTTTGAATGGGTTCCCCTTGATTCATTTCCCTTAAGCCCCTATAAACCAGAACTCGACCCCCCACAAACTACTAAAAAATATAATCATCTCTGTTGTTTATATATACTATATCTCGTAATGTATCCTTTTTTGTGTGATGTGGTTCTAGTGGCTTAAATGAATCCATGTTTTTTTGGAAGTATTAGTTAGAGGTATTTTATCTTATGTATTTTAGTTTTATTTATTTATTTATTTGAATTGTCTTTAGTTAGCTCTAAATATGTTATTATTAAGTAGTTTAGTAGTTTATATATTGTTCGAAAATAAGATTAGTCATTAGTAATGATTATGTACAGACTAATATATGAATAAATTGGGATTAATTAATGATTACATTAAATGAATATCTAATAATAATTCGCTAATGAAGATTTACTGACTTACTAAATATTATAGAATAATTAGTTAAGGGTTATGTAATGTTTGAATAATGGTTATATATTATTTGACTAATGGTTATAGAATTTTTAACTAATGATATAGTAATGATTGTAAAATGACAAGTATTTATTAAATATTGGATAAATTATGAATAAATTATTATTAAATATTGACTATGTAATTATTGATGAATTACTAATGAATTATTAATGAATGATTAACTAACGATTAACTAACGATTAACTAATGAATAAGTAGTGATTATATATTGATTAAAAAATGATTTACTACTGTCTAACTAATGATTAATAATGATTAAAGAATGAATAAATAATGATTAAATAATGACAAACTAATGTTTAACTAATGATTAGAAATTAATAAGTTAATAATTAAGTAATGATTAAAGAATTATTAATGAATGATTAATTAGTGAATAAATAATGTTTATGTACTTATTAATGAATTGTTAAATAATAATTAATTAATGATTAATAATTCATTAACTAATGATTATGTATATATTAAAAAATGATAAAGGAATGATTTAATATTGATTATGTAATCATTAAGTGATGATTAATGAATGATTTAATGATGATTAACTAATGATTAATTATAGATTAACATGTCAACATAGAATCATTAAATAATGATTAACAACTTATTATGTAACAATTAAAGTTTAATTATTCAATGAATAATGACTGGTTTAAATGATTATATAAATATTAAATAAAAATAATTAATAATTAATTATTTTTGTATGAAATTATTAATAAATTATTAACTAATAATTATCTAATTGTTAACTAATAATTAATTAATATTTAACTAATGGTAAACTAGTTATTATATAATGATTAAATGATAATTAACTAATAAATAACTAATGAATAAAAAATTATTATTTAATGATTAACCAATGATTAATTATTTATTAAAAAATTAGAAACATTGTATTACCATGGAATAAACATAGGATGATTGATGAATAATGGGTGAAAAAATAGGGTAAACTAAACAAATAATTTTTAATCCCATGATTTAGATTATTCTTCTTTTATTACCTAAATATTTTGTTTATGTTGATGTATATTTTTTAGATGAATCACATTCCCATTATAAAAAATTGAAAAAATAAATAAGAATAAAAAAATTTAACTAAAGAACAATAGTTTCCTCTTTTATGATCTAATATTGTTTAAATTCAGGTTTCATAATGATTATGTGGTTATCTATGTGATAAAATCAGTATTTGAGTAATTGATGTGGATATGGCTATAGAATATATGTTCCGAGTAATAACAAATCTATCATGGTTCGTCAGGCCTAACTCAGTCTAACCTAGTCTATGACAACATGAATTAATACAAATATAGTCTATCACTCTTTGGTGAATTCTTTACATTGTTCATATTTTCATTATAATCTACTAATATTCCCTTAAAAATATTTTAAAGGTAATATGAATCATTAGTAACTTATTTAAGGACATAAAAAATATATTATAAAATTTTAGAAACATATTTATTATATGGTCAAACCATGTTATCAATAGTATTCACATTATGCTTTAGAAAATTATTTAAAAATTAGGGAACAAAATAAATTCATTTATTTATCCATGTTAAAATGAAAATTATGATCATATAAAGTGGAATTATTGTTATCAAACACATTAATGAACATATGAATTAATTAAAACCTAAAAGAATACCTTGGAATTTTTCAATATACTAGAGTCCAGATGTAATGATCAAGACATTGCTAGTGTGGAATATATCGGTTATATTCATGCAGTATCTTAATAAAATCAACCAAATTTACGTACATAACTTTTCAATTTTAAAAACCATTCATCATTTTAATAAAATAGTTACAGTATGGGGAGTCCAATCATTATAAGGGAGAATGATTTCAAAAATTCAAATTCAATGTAAATCCTATTGGAATATGTTATCAATATACCACATGAAAATAATATATAATTTATCTAACTTCTTATGTCAGGATCCTCTCAACCAAACAATGTTTTTTTGAAAATTTAAAATTAATTTCATGTGTGTCGAAATGTATTCATGTGTCCTTTAATGTTTTTTGTCTTCTATATTTAAATTTATGTGATCATACCTGTCATTTTATCATGGATAAATAAACTGAATTGATGTTTTTCATATATTTTCACCTCAGATTCTAAAACATTTTACGATATTCTTTCTTAAAAAAATTATATAATGAAATTTTTGTGTCATATTTTAGGTTATAAAAATAATTTTTAAAATTTCATTATATTAAATATGGTATTTTCAACTATAATTTTTATTATTAGTTACAATATCGAAATCTCTATCAATTTTCTATTGACGTTGCGAGTCATGTTTTCTTGAGTCTAAAACTATGTGATGTTATTAAAACCGATAAAGGAACTAAAAATGGTGATTATTACATATGATTGTTTATCATGAATTGAACATCAGTACATGATTCATGGTTCCTTAAATCTAGGATATAATTATGTGTTTGAGTATATGAACTATTGTCATTTTAAATTCCCGAAATCTCTCTAGAATCCATCTTGTCCATTTGTTACTGATGCGTAGTGGGTCCATGAAGTAATATTATTTTCCCAGAGGTCATATGGTTTATGGTGGAGTTATATATTTTTTTTCTACTGTAGAACAATAATGTCCAATTCTACAAAGATGCAGAATAATAAGAGTGGTCTAAGATGAACATACCTATGAAATTGACGCTATTCCCATTTGATGTAGAATATGACAACAAAAATTATCTCTCAAATGTATTTGTAAATACAATTTATGTGGTGGATTTCTTCTAATTGTGAAACATATGGTGATAATAGTTCTAATGAAGAAGGATTATCAGATGTTGGGGAGGATGTCTCTAGAAATCCAAAATTTATAGTATATCCTTAACATATATTAAATCACCAACCACTATTTTCATCATGTTCGGAATCAATGGTTTCATTTCTGAAATTTTACACTAATGTTCTCACACCCACAAATGAGTTTCATGAAGTTCTTTAACACGGTATTATTGAGATAAAAAAAACCATATATGTTGGAAATGATTTTCCAAGTAATGATTCATTAAAAAACATTCTATAGAGGTTTCTCATGGAGAGGAGTTGAAGATATTTAGTTTATGAATCATGATGTAAATAATAAATCATACTATATAAAATTTATGCTGAGGATTGTATATTTCTCAGGAGGGTGATTTTGGAAATTCCATTTGGAGGATATAAAATTTTTATGAATGAGGTAGCTCATACTTGCATTCAGTAAAACATGACAGAAGATCATATTTTCATAATAAATCATATAGTGTTTCAATTATAGGGATAATTTTATATTTCTCTTGAGGGTGATTTTTTGGCATTCAATTAGGAGGATGTAGAATTTTTAATATTTACGTAGCTCATACTTACATTCAGTATAACATGACCCAAGATCATACCTCATTGGAAGATGGATTTTTGTCATTTAGTGTCATAGAAATGACTGGGAACTGCCTAGATGTTCCTATTGCCTATGTACAAGAAAGGATACAACAAAATTTTGGCAATATGTTTTCATATAATAAGGAATGGTAAGAGAAAGAGAATTCTCTTTTGAATGTCCATTGTTATTAGGATGACATGTATCCGGAGTTGTCTCAATTACATGACAATCTAAGACACAACAACCATTTTTTTCTTCCATATTCATTAAAATTACATGTTTATCAAGATAACTAACCTGATAAATCTCATTTTCAATTTAGTTGGTCATTTTGACAATAATACCATGTATTTACACATTTCATTTTTGTAAAAATTTCATAATGATTGTTGGAACGTTTCAATATTGAAAATACATGTCTATATGGTTGATTGAAACAACCCAATGTAGAAACAATTTATATCATCCACTTTCATTTTATATTGTGGTGAAGGAAACAAAAAATCCTCGAGTTAGTTTTTAGCATGTGTCAACAACAATTTCACATGTATTCATGGTGTCTGTTTGATTTCAGATCAGAATCAGTCATTCAAAGAAGCAATCAATGCAGATCAAGATAGAGGGAGATCCCCAAAATCACATTATTGGTACTACATCAGACACATTTTATGAAATGTTTGAAAAAAAATTTTATAATGAAACTATGAAGAAGGTAATCCCAATTCATGGGATGCAATATATTTGATATTTTTTACTATGTCAATGTAATGATAAAATAAATTTATGTGAAATATGATCACTTATGTGTACAATATTATTTACATCAAATAAAGGTTGAATAACATTTAATATAAACATGTTAGTTTAATCATAATGTGTATGATTATGTAATGTAGATTTCAGAATAATCAGGACCTCAACATATGATAGGGGGAAGAGTTATGGACACATATCCACCAAAATTGTGGAGAGAATCAATCCTGAATTCAAAGAGAATTTAAGGATACCTATAATATACATAGATTAGAAGACATTTTATCTATGCCTGATGTAATAATTGTTAGAAAAAACATACCTATTATGGGATTCAGAAGAGGAAAAGTTGTGGAAGTTACATTCAATGAGAGATTGAAAAGATTATTGATGAATCTTATAATTTCTGAGTGTGACTTATCTTCTGATATGAATCTGGAATGGAATTCCAAAAAAGTTTAGACACCATCACAAGTAGGAGTGGGGAACAAATTGTGTTATTACTAGAAATGAGGGAATGCCAATATGGAAAGTTCCACGAAATATGGTTTCCATGCGCAATGGCAATGTAAAATGTGCCTCTGTGAACATATCATGGGATGAATATGTTGATCTAGTGTATCGGTAGCACACCATTTCAAACTATTATGCATCACAATGGATTCTTATTAGCGAGTTTCAATATTTCCCAATGCACAAAAACCAGCTGATATTGATACTTAGCATCAATAGGTTCGGTCAATGTGGGAGACTGATGTTCAACAGGATGTAAAATGAGATGGATTGGCCTCAAGAAAAAGGTAAAAGTTTGATATACATCATCGAGAAGGTAACTAACGTACCCGATTTTCCTCGAATTGCTGGATCATGTTGAAACACTTAGCTACAATGATGTATTGAATGCAATATGATATTATCTTATTTTTAATTATATTGTGTTAATATATGATCCTTCATTTTGTAAAATTGTCATTCATTTTTCAATAATTTTACTATTAAATAATAATAAGTCTTTCATATTGACATTAAATATATTTATTATTATTTTATAATTATATACATTTTTATATTTTATTTAAAATTATAATTAATAAATTTGTTATATATTTATAGATTACTGTATATAATTATATTTATATTTAAATAATTATATATATATTTAAATATATAATTATATAATTATATATATTTAAAAAATAAAGTATTGTTAATATATATTTACTATATATATTATATTAGGTGATTTGTGTTGAATTATATTAAATACATGCACGCCACACACACAGGACAAAAAGTTTGGCCATACCCCCCCACCCCAGGGGATATCCCACTAATAAGCCCTTATTTATTGAGTATATATCCCGAAGGACTAGTGGGTATGTTCCCCATTACATTCCCCAGAGGCCCCAAAAAACAAGTCGTAAGGCCGAGTACAACATCTTGTGTGCATTAGGGTTGCATCACCATCTACTTATGTCATCCCGGTGTCACAATCTCCATGAGTTATGTTTGTGTCACCTCATACTAGAAGAAGTTCGTTTCCCCTCATATTTGAACTCAGATCTGATGTAAGATTATAGGGAATCATTAAAACTCAATAATTCCCCAAAATTCATTAAAAATATTCCACAGTTTTAGTCTCAGGGGGTTTCAAGGTATTGGCGGTTTATCACCCAACACCACGCGCCTATATATACATCCCCATCTATAGGCCCAGGTGTAATGGAACCTTGTATTTTGGTCGAGTTCCCAATGTGGAATATGGGTACGCAAGTGATTTATTCAAGAATTTCAAGTGATGTCATAACAAGGACATCAACCCGATTCCTCTGTGATATACACCAAATCCACAATAGACTCCCTCAAGCCTCATGGTCATTATAATTTATAATTATTTTAATATATATATATATATATATATATAAATATTATAAGCAGTTGGGGTGTGCCTCAGTGTTAGAGAATCCTTGTGATTCAACACCAGACTCTGGTTCAAATCCAGGTGGGAGCGAATTACCAATCGAATGCGGCGATGAAGGTAGGAAGTGGAATATGAAGAAAATGATGGAGGCATGATGTATGCATGACGCTGCATTGGGTCTTTGGGATAAAATGTGATACTTCGTTCCATGAGTTAGGTTACATGCCCACTATTCATTACAGATATGTACAAAATAATTAAGGCTTGATGGGTGGGCTATCCCTAGGGGGCTATGGCCTACCTTTTTAGCCTCCGTGTGTTCTGTTTGTGTGTGTGTTTAATGTAATTATAAAACCAAACACATATACATATATTTATTTATAGTTATAAATATATATAAATTTATTTAAAATTTATTTTATATAATTAAAAAAATATAATTATAAATATAATAAAAATATTTAATTTAAATTAATAAGTATTTAAGAGAAAATAATAAGTATTTGTGTATAAAATGAATGAATCATACGAGTATAAATTTATAAATAATCATTCATAATGATGGATACATATAATATCCACATGCAACATCAAAATATTGGCAATATTATCATTTTGAACATGACACTCAATCATGTCCACAAAATAGTATTTATGATCATGTTGCATCAATTATACTCATACATCAATATATGAACATAAATAATGGAAATCTTTTCCATGAATATCATCATTATCTCATGATATATATGTATTTATAAATGTATGTTTATTTGTATGTATATAGACCATATTTAAAAGTGACATATATTTATTTAAATGTTTATTTACCTAGTTATAATTATAATTCTAAATAAATATATTTAAAATATATCTATAAATATTTATAAATATATTATAAAAAATATAAAAAAATATTTATATTTTAATTTATTATTATTTTTTTAATTTAAATAAATATACATTTTTTATAAACATATAAATATTTTTTAAAACATTATATTAATAATCTTTAATTATTAAACAATATATATTATAATATATAAAGTTTAAATTAATTATAAACATGATTTTTCTAATTACTTTATACAAATAATCCATAATTTTTAATATAAATATAATATTTCTATGTATATTAATAATATTTTTTATTAAAATCATTTTCCATCACTAAAAATAGTACTAATAAATTTATCCAATATCATTAATAAAAAAAGTGGTCATCATGGTTATAACATTATGAGTGATTGTTTAATCACTGATAAAAGAGTCCTTTTTCAATGCTTTTATCTAGCACTGAAAAGGTGATGCATTTATCAGTGCTTTCTACTTAGCACTGCATAAAATTAGTGAATCCCTTAGCTAAATCTATGGTAGTGTCACTAGTGGGAGAGTTTCACACCCCACATTTAATGATCTTTATAGATGGTTCTCATATTATAGAAACCCATCTATATTGTACTCTACCAACAAGCACACCACAAAAATTCCAGACTAACACAAGAAGCGATGAGAGGAAAAATCCAACACCAATCCAATATAGACTCCTATATTGTCCCCATATATCCATGAATAAAAACCTTTTCTTCTTGGTCATCACTCAAAAGCAACATGAACCTTTTATTTTTGGGAATATAGACCTCCACAATAACCTGTTCTTCCAAAAAGTTCCCCATAAGAAAGAGTATCGATCACTTGAAATATAACACGATATAGGCTCTACGTAGTTGAATTTCATCATTCAGATGTTCACTACCCATCAATGAGTGTAAAAAAAGTTGGTAGAATCCACACTGTACTCAACACAAACATTCATTCATTGAACACACAAGAAAAGTCACATACATCAAAGGCAATAGAAATACATTCAAATGAAATACATGGTCAAATAAATGAACACAAGAGACTGACATGCTTCGAAAAATAACTCATACAAGCATTGGGTAATCCCCACTACTTATTTCTATTAAAACTAAGAGAAATTGGAGATCCAAAAACAATTACAAATGACATGTAATATTAACAAACTTATCAAACCCTCAATTAATTCTACGAAAACCCAATATTAGCATCGAAGTCCCCAAAGACTTATATATTATCCTTCATCCAATTGAAAATTAATATATGATTCCCTAAAATCCCAATCATCACATCATGATGGCCCCAAAATTTTTTCCAACAATACAATAACATGTTTTCTAAGAATTCAGGGCTACACTTCTCTATCATAACACCATATGAAGATACAAAATTATAGTGACTATGCTACCACTAGAGAGACCATACAATTTTTGTATGCACATCACATTGTTCTATATACAAGTGATTGTAATTCCAATGATCTGAATGCATTAAAAACATTTGGTTAATTGTAATATACTTCCCCTCCAAATAATATCTCATTTGAAGACATGTTTCAATTAATTTAAACAACACTACAATACATGGGAAAACGTAATTTAGAATTTACAAAAATCATCATTCTATATTTTTTCCATCCATGTACACAAGAACCATTAATTCCAAATGTTTTCTTTAGTATTTCCAGAACTATTACCTTGGAGCATCATTTTTTGAATTTTGGCTTCCCTCTATCATCCATAGCTCTATATATACATCCTCTAACAAATTTTGGATGAAATCATACATTAGTTTTTTATTCGTAGTTATTTCTTGAAACATGGAATATTTATCCTAGTGGATTTAATTTTTTTATCAATAAAAATAACTCCTCCTTCAATGATCCTTCAATAATGTCATCTACAAATAATTTCCTTACCAGATTCCATTATAGACTCATAATCACCTATCTTTTTAATTTTATTGGATATCTATTGTAGCCCAGACATAAAATTTTTCAATGATTCTCTATAGGTTAACAAAATTCATGATATGCAGTTTTGGGTATATAAATATTGAAAAATATAAATATTAACATATTCACACAAATTAGCATTCATTCCAATGTATATTGTTGTGTCTTATAATTATTTCAAATAACTATGGATCCATTTAACAACCTCCCAATATTCCTTTCCCATATTTGACATGAATCTACAACAACCCCCAATATAAAATAAATTCTTGTTAGTGTGAAAATCATTACATATATTAAACTTCTAACTTATGGAACGTAAGGAAACATTATCATATATGAAATATTATCATTATATTTCGGTGATAACTCCTTGATATATTTGAAGTGTCTGAACAATGGATTTGATGGTGATTTTCATCTGAAAATTCAACATCTCTAGATAATTTTGATATGCAGTATCTCTATGATAAAATGAAATCTCTACATTCCCAAACTCTCTAAATCATTGGCCCCAAAATATTATTGATCATTCTGTAGTAATTCATCTCAAATATTCTAGGAAATAACATTCCATCTTCTAGAGTATTCTTATGTCCAGTCCTGCTACTAATATTTCATGAAATTATAAAAACATTTTTATTAATGTATCATCTTACTATTTCAAATGGTAACAATAACAATCTACATTTGACCTCTCAAGCACATCTTTTTATATAAATGTATCACGTTTTTTATTACATTATAATTATTATTGATTTTTCTATTAATGAATTTTCTTCAGCATGCAATCAAAATTATGGTTATCATGATTCATGAATCCTATTATCTATCCCATGTTGATTTAATTTTTTATCACAGTAGGAATTAAGGTTGTATTTATATCCATCTATTTGAGGTCAATATCTATTGTTTCTTCCATTATCATCACCATTTAAATATTTTTATATTTAACTACTAGGGAGATTATTTATAAGAAGTGAACGTCATCCTTCTATTTAAATCCCTTTTATAACAACCACACAATTTATCTTTTCATATAATAATATTCTTCTTAAATCTATAATATCTACTTATTTTTATGTTCCATATTCCCCTCCAGTAAACTAGTGAATTCATATGTATTATTGAACATTAATGTACTCATTTCATCATTCATAACTAACTTCTACAAAGTGGAATAACTATGCATGTCTTCCACTTGTGGTATCTCTATCTCTCCAATTTCTATTAGAATAAGATCATTCAAATAATCCCAAAATCATTGAAACATATTGAAATCCATATTTTTTCTCCTAGATTGAGTTGGATGTTCATTAATTTATAGACTCATCTCTAACTTTTGATACCTAATCAATCATTAATTCCACTCATGATTCATTATATATTGAAAATTTGGGTGAATCATCCATTAGAACCGCTATTGGAATTCTATTGCTTCTATCTTGGTTCTATAGATTTTAGGAACATCCATTTAATTTAATTAGATCCACATGGAATTCCATAGTCGATCAATTTTCTCCAACATCTATTACCATTATGTTCCAGTCCTTCTATTGGACACATTTGTTGATATGTCCACCTTATATTCTATTGACATTTATATTGTCTTCATCCCATAGTCATTTCCGGAAATTTTCATCCGCAAACCGAATAGAATAAACATTTTACATTCGATAATGATTCCTTATTTCTTTAGAATAAATATTCGTGTGTGCTAATCTAACAAATTCCTTAATATGGTGATTTTCAGGTCACATACCATACAATCAAATCCCTAGAAACATCATCCCAACCACCTATATAAGGCTTATATTGATGAGATTTGACAATATGATGATTGTATATTCCCAAAAAACCTTATGAAATAATTATTGAAATATCATACTTCCTGATTTCTGTAGTCTGTTTCTGATTCATTCTCTCATCCAATCAATTTAATTAAACAAATTCATCATAATCTCATGACTTATACCTTTTGTATTATTAATTATATATAATTTTTTATGTTCTCATCATCACCATTATTATAACATAATAATTTTGGCTTCTAATCACACTCCCGTTCCACTATGGCCTTATAATGAATGAAATACTGAAATACAACAGAATTATACTTTAACAATTATATCTAATTGTTCTTATATAAACATAAATAAAAGCTACCAAATAATATGAACCTACATAAACTAAATATAGGATTTCCCAAAACATTACTGTGAACTAGTTCTATCTTCTCGGATATGGGTTATGCCCTCTATGTTGAACCACACAGTCCATTGTTTCCCCAGGACACAACATTCACATCAAAAATTCTATATACGATCATGACTTAGTATGTCTTTTTCATTCAGAACATTGAGGCTCTTCTCAGTGAGGTGATCAATCATGAAATTCCAAACATCCATATCATAATCAATTAAATTTTCAACCATTGAAATTAACTCTAAACATATGGAAAATTAATTATTCCCATCAGTAACTCAATATGAAAAAAGGAGCCTCTAGTAATTTTGCAATTTCCATTAGAATAGATAGTCCCATAACCTGTCTTATATAGTTTTCCTATAAAAAATAAATTCTTTTACAAACTCAACATATATAAAAATTATTATATTTCAATACTCCCACATTCTTCCTCTAAATATTCACATCCACCATTCCAATGATCTCTATAGTTTCATCAAAATATATTTGTACTTTATGAAACTATTCATTACATAATTTTGAATATTATTTGTATCCTAATTAAATGGAATTATTCACATGAGTCAACCACACATAAATCCATTAGAATATTGAAACTAAGTAACAATTAACTTCTACCATTCATTGCACAAGTAGAATTTGAGAAATAGGAAGATGATGATCGTATAAAAAACTCCATATGAATCTTAAAGGAATAGAAGTGTACTTTTTCCACACATCCAACACACAAGTCTTGGACTAGTTGAATTGCATTATCTCTTTTATCATGGACTATATTCCATTATTTTTTGATGAATTTTCCAAAATTGAGTTAACCATCCTCATCCATAATCATTATGAGTGATAATAGTGGGTTCCTTGAAATACCTCTATCTATAATCCACATTTAGGATAATGTTTTGAAACAAATTGAATGAAAAAATTCCCTTTTCACTGGAGTAATTAACCATAATTACTAGAGAACCCTAATACTCTAGAAGTGATGATAGAAATAAATGTGACCAAACATTATTAGAGAGCTTAGCATTCACAGACTCAAGATTCCACATTATCGTACTGAAAACATTGACATGGTCTACAATTGACCTTCATTTTGATAACCGTAAACAAAATAGTATCTACAAAATGAACACATTGTTAAATTTCATAGGTTTCATAAATATATCTATCAATGCCTTCATCAATTCTGTCATTTTATTTATATCGTAAATTTTAAATAAAAAAATCTATCTTGAGTTATCATTATCATTGTTAAAGATTTATTATCTATCCATTATTATTCTTACATTTCCATATTCTCCTAATAAATACCCTTATTTAGATAATTATGTACATTCTAGATCATAGAGTTAATTATCTAACTTCTAAAGAAGAGTAAATCTATTTCATCAGACCTATCTTCCTAAACCATGCTCTCATATGACGACATATCATTTAATGATAGTGATATCCCATTGAAATATGCATATCATCATGTAAACTGTGATGAAGTATGAGCAGCATAAATATTGTTCTCTGATATGACTTGTTGGGAATTGTATCCTTCATAACCACATATACTTATACCTCAATGACTAGAAGGAGGATCTCAAGTCCCCTAGAAATTCACACATACAAGGAACTATATAGTGGAATCAGATCCTCTGGAAGAATTCATCCCATGAATGAATGTAACAAAAGTAGGTATACTTCACACCCTAGTCACCACACAATGTCATCTGTGAACACATATGGAAGCTCACAAATAATCAGGGAAATGAAAATATAATCAACGAATATATATAATGAACCAAATGACAAAAAAATATTAATGTGCTTTAGAAAATGAATTCCACTTATAAGATAGGAACACCATTACTAATTTCTATTATAAGAAAAAACAACATGTGGTTACAAATAGATTACATAAGATAAATAATCATCATCATCATATAAACTAAGAAATTATTACTCTATAACAACTATACAATAAATGAATGTCCCATAAACTAATATACTATGAATCATCTAGTCATCATGTAATACTTTCTCCACTAAAATAACAATCAACTCACTCGAACACCATAGATAAATTACCAACCTAGTAGCCCCATCTTCAATAAACATCCATACCTTCAGTGATTTATTAAAACTCCATTATATGGTTAAAAATTATAATAATTCTTCTACCTCTGGAGAGACTCCGTCACTACAGAATGAATACAAATCCACTCCAACAACTATTGATTTTAATTCTAATGAATTTAATTTAAATGAAATAAATCTATTGAATTAATTCATGTTCTTTAAATCATGAATAACATTATAACATCAAACCTACCACCATTAGAAATATTTATGGGAATAACGTATCCTTATGTTGATCCCTAATAGGATATCTAACATAACCCAAAGAAAAACTAATAGTCTTATCGTCTCTATTTCCCAAAAGATATAGCATGTGCATCAAAAATAGTAGATGAATCATCAATCTACTCAACACCAACTAATTCAATTTTGTATCTCAATCCCCAACATTCTAAAGCAGATGATACTATCCATTTAGCTGGAACATCCCTTTCATCACCATACCCCAGGATAATACATAACATAGTTACCATAATCTACATTCTACTAATAAAGACTCCTCCTCCACTACATTACAAGATTTTCCACAGGATTCGTACAACCATAAAGATACATTCGATATACTGAAATTGGGGACATTATCCACTATGGTGATATCCACTAAAGATATATATCCCAGTATCTAATATGAATTATAATAGAAAACCAAAATCTCTATAGTGATGTTTTCAATGTGCTCCCCAACTATTTGAAAACCCTAAAGGTCTATCACATGAGAATTTATAATCACTCAGGACCACTAAGATGAAATCACCATGGGGATATCTATATTAGGGAATGGTTTGGGGACTCCACCATCTATTGATTTTGTGAAAAATATCAATCTCCATGTATGAATCACTAAAAAAGAGATATCTATTCAAGTGTCACTTACATCATCTCACCATATATTCTTTTACTATAAGTGCTAATTACCACACTAATTTTTTTCCACTATGAACTCAAAAAACACCACATTTTCAATTATATAAATTCCAATAACCCTATATAATTCCATGTATCATATTACGATATGTTACTACATATCTAACACTACTATAAAAATGGTAGTGACATACCTATAATTTATAAGAAATTTTTCCTTTAGTTGAAACAAGGAAAAAATACCCATATTCTCCATAAATTCCATATTAGTTTTCATAATCGCACATGGAAATCACATTAAACCATACCTATATTAAATGTTTACCCATATGGTAATGTCCCAATAAATTAACACCTAGATTGAAACATTCCATATATTGGAAACCCCTTATTCAGAATCTACTCCTAAGAAACTAAGCTCTAACAATTCCATTATAAATCATTTAAATAGAACACCAAATTCGGTTTTTGTGTCTCAATGTGTACTCGAACAAGGTTGCACCACCCTGAAAATTTCCTATCATAAAAATATAAGACGCTATCATTGGTGAGAGCTCAAACGTCATTGATTTTACTTCTATTTCGTCATGATTATGAGAGAACACAATTTACTAAAATCCCACTACTATATTTAGAAATACGTATACAAGAATAATATTTTGTTGAGTAATATTTTGAGATATATTAAAACAGAAGTCCCATAATCTAACTAAGACACTATCATATGTTGATCATGTTCTACACATATACCTCTAGGCCTTTTTATGAGAATGAACACAACATATCCATCTAATGGGTAGTCTAGTACAACTCGAAGGGAAATACAATTTTCTATATATAAAAAATCATCACTAGTCACAATAGGTAGATATGTTATCACATATCATAGGAAAAATATATCTCTCCAACATTTCTCTGAATTAACACATCATTACACACAAATTAATTATGGGATACAAATCTATCGACTTGTTATCATTATGGACTTGCCTCCATAGACAATATGTGTATAAATAGGTATATCCCTTTCTCTAATAGGATAAAACTATTTGTAATAGAGAATATCTAGATGAGATGACACTAGATTTATAAAAAAAGAATGACTGACCACTATATGATCAATGCACCATTTTCCTTTACCCCATAATAATTTCATAGAGATCTAGGGTGAATAAAAGTTTATCAAAGTTCTAGAAAAATGATACATCCACATATTCACTTGTGATTGTCTCCTAGTGCTAATAAAAAATCACAATACCCCTTTAACATCATTTTACAAAACGCACAATCAAGTCCTAACTTGATATATTACCAAAAAAATGAAATTATGATACTCCTGGTTTGATAACACTAAGACATGTCTCGACCCACCGCGGCCTATCCTAGGATGACAGTATGATATTTGTGTCGACACAAGCCTTCCTATAGACACTTTTTTATTTTTCTATCACTTTTCATTTTCTCTCCCCCATTTTATAATAACCATGGAATTATGTTAAAAAATAAATGATATGTAAAAAAAATTTACAAAGTAAAAACGTTGTTAATTTATCTCCCCCATTTTCAAAATAATACAATGAGAAATTGGGGTTTCCATATGTGGTGAACTTATTAATTTGTGGTGGATGAACCAAAAGTTTTAGCCTAATTTCCACAAACTGTTATTTTGGAATTGGCTTTGTGATGATATAAAAAATTTGGTACTTCATTGAGATTTTTTCTAACAAAGCATATCCAGTAGAAGATTTCTATTATAAAAGTGAAATGTTATATCAGTGTTTTTATCTTGAACGATGGAAAAGATTTATGAAATTTCAATTGAACTATGATTATCAAAAAGTATATTATGTGGTTTAGAAACTATTACAATCAAATTTTTGTGATAAAAAATCATCCACAACATCTAATTATAATACTAAGTTTTCAAAACATACTATGATTCTGATATTATCAATGTTAATAAACATTTTTTTTATAATTCCCACATACACAATATTCACCCCTGAAAACTTTTCCTCTGAAGGATGAATTTATATCATGATATCTATATAAAAAACTATCAATATAACCAAGGTAATTAATCTGAAAATTTTCTTTTTATAAAAAACCAGGTGAATTTGTTCCATTGACATATCTTATAATTCTCTTTTCTACCATCAGATTTGATTATTTAATATTTTTTTGAAACATGGCTCATAATTTCTATGTTTAAACAATATCATTCCCTGAGGTTTTGAGATAATGTAGACTTCCTATAACCTTTCAGAAGGCTTTCTGATGTAATTTTTTTGGGAAGCATCATTACACAACTTTATCCCTGTTGAGATAAGAGTAGAAACATCAATTTATTCTGTTATACCAATATTTTATAACAATTCCCTGGAATATTTTTCTTGAGGTAGAAAAATATATTTTTTGTTTTTATGAACATTAAAACTATGGTGGAATGTTAATTAACACATAATTGAAATCTCAATGTTCCTTTTCATTTATTTGGAATATTTTCATTCAATCATATTTATTATCCTTAAAAACTATTTTCTATCCAATTAATCAATTACTATTAGACTTCAAAAATAAATTTCCATTCTTATATGTTTCTCACATGTTTTCCATTAAAAATCAATATTATCAAATAAATTCTATGATTAGAATACCATGCATGTGGAATTTTGTTTCATACATTATAAAACATTATTTAGTTAAAAACATTGTTTTCCACCTCATCATGTAGTAACCAATATGGTGTTTCAATGTATACTTAATCTTCAATTTCACCATTGGGAAATGATGAATTTACATCCCTATGATATAATTTGTAATTATGATGAGTAGACATTTCTTGAAAAATTCTAATAGTTTATTAACGAACAATTGGTGAAATTGTTTCATCAAATTCAACTCATTCCACTATTTCATATCCTTTAGACACAATTCATGTTTTGTTTTATTAATCTTATACATGTGCATTCATCTTGTTTATGTAAGCTCATTTTGTTCCAATAAAATTTTTAGAATTCTAGCATGGTATAATTTATCATGTTTCATTTTTCTCAATTTGATCCAATTATTCATTCCATGAATTCACGAATTCGTTATGATGAATAGATTCAAAAAAATTCAGATTAACTTGTCATGTGATTGATGTTTTATTTTCTATTCATATTATTCATCTAGTCTGAACTGGATCCTTTTAATTCCTAATAATATATTTGGACTCATCTTGTTTTTATAAGTTATTTAATTTCATATTTTCACATCATTCCACACTTTCCTCATTGAATTATTCATCTGAATCCTCATGTACATATCTCTTCTCACATTCCTTTTAATTGGATACTTTAAATTTTTGTTCCTAAACATTCACATAATATTTTTAAATAGGTTATATAGTCAATATCATTCACATAATATTAGTCAAATTGATTTTTTAATTTCGTGTTATAGTATTCGTAACTACATCCATTGTGATACTAACCCCCAAAATATCATTCCACAACATTCTCATCATACGTTCCCTGATCTCGAATTTGGATTTTAATTAATAACGGACTTCGATAATCATTAAATTACTTCAATGATGGATTGTATTAGCATATTACATAAGATATTATTTCAAATCCTAGTATTATCAACCATCTATTCAAGACATGTACAATAGTACCAATAGCCTCTCTCAAGTAGAAAATTGAATGTTTGTATAATGTTAACATGCTTCTTCACCTTTATACCAGACTTCTATACTTTATTTGTAGTACACCATTTTATTTTGGAGTGTAGTGAGAAATGGATTGATATTTGAATCCATGATTTCATACATATGTTTCAAAAATATTTATTTTTAATTCCAAACCATTTTCTATTCTCAACATCTTTATATAATACCCCATTTCATTACGACGTTCTTCATTAAATAAATTGAACATTTCCCCAGCCTCTAACTTTCTATTCATAAACATGAGTTTTTTCATCTAAGTGAAATAATCAATAAAATTGATAATGTATAAATCTCTTTTTGTTGACTGATGTCTCATCATACCTTATAAATCGGAATGAATAAGTTCAAGAGTTATAGTATAATAATTCTCAATTATATGTAATTTATTTAGTCATCTACCAATTATAAAATGTTTTACAAAAATCATCATCAATTATTTTAAATTATTGAAAATAACAGACAACATATAATTTAGAATTTTTTTCACGTTTATTTCATAGTGACTATATCTTCAGTGCGACAATTTGATTTCATCTCCGACATTCATGTATCATGAACTCTTTAATATGGAAAATATTACCACTAGAACATTAATCATTTGTGATAAATTTTCCTATTTTCAAACTTCTGATTATTTAATAATTTTTTCTAAAAATAAATTATATTATATAATCTCAATGTTTACATACACTATGTAAGTAATTTTTTATTACATGCACAAATTAAACATCCCATGATTTTAACTTTTCATCAGCAATATCAGTGGTACTAATTCCGTTGAGTTTTATGGAAATTCATCACTGTTGGTATCTTCTATCTATCATAAAATTCAACATTTTTCGAGATTTTTATATCAAATTTCATATGTGATGAACAACCACTATCATGTATCCATGTTTTGTTCATTTAACATTTTTTTTCAAATCTATATCAACATGAAAATATATTTCCTTAAAATTTCATATTTTCAAAATTATTTTGTTTCATACCATAATACAAATTATTTTGAAAAAGTTTGAATAAAGCATTCGGCATGATGATAATCCTAATCACATCTTACCAATACTTATTCTAGACATTCAAATTGATTTTTTTAATGAAATTTTCTTTCTTCTTGAGACTTTTCATTTCTAACATCCTCTGGGTTAAGAAAGATACTCATCCTTCTTCCACCACTACTTTAACATTTTTCAATATTTATTATGATATGTGAAAAGTTATGAAAAAAATTATAATCCATGTTCTCATAGATTCCATTTAACTATAAATATCCATAAAATAATGATTTTATATTGAACTATTATCATTCCTCAATGACATTTTTTGGATGTAGATAATTTATTCCTATTTAAACATCCTCTATGTGTGGACCTACATTACAAATGAGATAGTATTCAATGTTGGTATATGTGATAGGTTACTAAAAAACCTTATCAATACAATCATCACATTCACTTTTGTTATCATCTCAATTATTTGAATGATCAAATGAAAATATAATCATGGAGGGGGGGATTTCACCTGAATCTTCATTTGATCTTTCTTATTAACATTAGAAGTCCCATAATCAACATCAAAGGAATGGTTGATGTTTTCATTCCTCTTCCTTAGGATAATTTCATAATAAATAATAATTTATTAAAACATTTTAAATTTTTCTTCATTATATTAAATATTTATATTGAGATCATCAACCATATTTCCATATTCGACAATTATTAGTGTGTAACTTAATATTTTTTGGATGTATTCTTCTTTTTTCGTAACACAATCCATTTATATTTTATAATATTTTCAATTTTATTTCCTTATAATTATGATTTATTTCTTTAGAGATTATTTTTCTCAAAACATGAAATATGTTATGTTTCGAGCTAATAATGTATGTTTGATTATTCAAATTATTATTCTTTATCATTTGAGGAGTACTCCATTTTCTCATCTATATTTGTAAATTTTCTATCCTCTTATGAACATTATTATTATAATTTTTTTTTGATTGAGACTAATTTAGCTTTAATACTCAACATACTCTTTTTGTCTCCAATGAATATATTCATATATTTATTAGAAGAATTTTACTATATATATTATTTTTTCTCTTTTATGTAGAAGTTTTTCTTTAAAATAATATCCGTATAATTAAACACTATTAATGGGTAAATTCATAATAAATTGTTTTATTACAAGGAATAGAAAAAAATTGAGAGGAAGTCTACAACAAAACATTCCTGTTTTTATACAATAGTTCTTGGATATATGGGAAATGAATTTTTCCTTCAAATAATCATCTACTTTTTCTTCATAGTCGTAAGTTTTAGTATCATTAATGTCTTGAAATTTAATTTTTCACATAGATTTCAAATACATTTCATCATTCATATTTTTTGAACATTGGAGATTTTGTAATTTCATAAGAACCAATAATGTTTGGAAACTCATCCTGATATAAATAATTCATACCTTATAAATACAGAATCATAGAATCCATTTTTTTGGAATGATTCTCATAAGATTCATCATTATATTATAATCATCTATGACATCACTATATCCTCTAATGTTTCATATAATTTCATTTACAATGGAGAATTATTCATCAATAGTTTTTTCATCTCTCATTTTTTTATACATACTTACACTGCAAAATTTGTAGATTTTCATTCCTTACATATGTCTTCCCATTAAAAATAGTTTACATCTTGTCCCACATACTAATTGTTGTTTTTAGACCCATCGAAATCATATAATCATTTTCTTAAGGAATGCAGGATATTATATAATTATTTACCATCAAAATTTAAATTTCTCAAATTAGTAAAATTAATCATTGAATACTTCTCAATATGTTGAAACCCAATTGTTGCAGCATCAAAAAAATACAAGAAAAGTGATTAGAGGTTAGGAATCATCCTATATTTTTCCTAACATTTTTTTCTATCAAATGTAGGAATTCCACTCATTTAGAGACTATAGATATTATACATGATGTGGATTCAACATGGTTACCTGACTTTAATACTAATTGATGTTCCGATCGATCAAATAAAAAATGATAAAGGGGTTAAATTGTTGATAACTTTTTTTATGTTTCAATACATTAAAAAATAAATCCTACAACCAATTAATGTATATAAGCTAATCATATTTTAGTAAATACACATGAATAAAATGTTTTTAAATAAATTAAAGCCCGTGAGATTTACAAGGCTCGACCATGGTGTGAGAACCTACATCCATGTAACAGCCACTCCAATGGGTCAATAGTAATTTAGTAATTTGAAAAAGTAAATACAACCTGTGTTAACTCCCATTAGACACATTCTACCCACCTATAAGAATTATAATATTTAATCTTGTTAGTTTACAAAAGTTTTATTACAAAAAATTGTACCAAAAAAAAATTTAAAAATACATTGTTCAATCTAAAAAACAAAATATATTGGGTTTGATGACCCTGAGCCTGATGGACTTTTGTTTGATGAAATCAATTCGATTCAAAAAGTCAGTTTGAACCAATATGATTCTCTTTTTATCATTATATTCCTGAATAAACATTATGTTCATTTTATATAACAAAACATTAACATCTTATTAAGTACATAATACTAATTTTAATATACTAAATCATATGGTCATCGAATAATGATCCCATTATAAATTTATACAACTCAATGTCTTATTAAATGGATTGTCTGAATATCCTTAGTTCTGTAAAAAATATATGTCTAACAGTCTATTGTGGTCTCGGTACAAAAAGATAAATTTTACATGAAATTTTAATCTCTCTCTATAGTCTAATCACTTGAAAAATATGCAATGTATGAACTAATTGTGAATCTATTTATAGTAATATCAGAATTGTAATGGAGGGAAAGTGAAAAAATTTCATGATTAGTCAAATTCTTAAACACTGAGATTTATACATATTTTAGTTTCATGTTTATCCACATTAACTATTCAAAAATATTGTAGAACAATATTACATCTTATTAATAATAAACCTTCTGGAACATACTATTTTTTTCCATACAATAAAACATCCTCACCTATTTACTATTGATCAAACTATTCTAATTATGATTAAATATCATCATCTTATTATTATGGATCTTCCTTAACTAATTACAACAGAAAATCCTCATTAAAGTGAGTATAATTGACATTACATCTTAGAGTTCGTCTAATTGAAATTCCTCCTCAAATTTAGTCTGAATGACTTTCCTTATGAGATTAAGTCCAATTGAATTTATTTCTCAGAGACAGTATGATTTACATTCCCCCTCAGAGTCAGTCTGATTGAATTCTGGTGTCATAGTAAGTCTAATTGAAGTTTCTTATTCAATTTGGTCCGATGGAGGCCTCATAACGATGAAATTATCATTATAAATGATTTATCATTGTGATTTATACTCCACTCTAGGAAATTAATATTTTTCAAACATCATTATTAATAACTCATTAATTATTTTGAAATTTTCTTTTATAGTCCTTCTAGATCTAATGAAAAGGTTTCCTTGATTCCTCTACCCAATAAATACATTATGATTCCTCCATTTCTTCAAAATCATTAATCATTCTAATTTTTATTATTTATGAGAACTTCATTATCTGAACATAATCATCAGAGTGAAGGTTATAATATTTAATAACATTATTACTCCTCGCATAACATATTTTATTTGACCATAAAATATAAATTCTGCATTTCTATCATAGAAAATTGTTTCTAATAATCATTATGTCTGATATATCTTGAAATTCATAATGTTGGGACTGAAACTGATGAGGGGTTTAATTGAAAACATTGTAATTTTTATTAGTTATTCATATAGTTCATCTATGTACAATACTTTTTTTCTAGTGGTGCATAATCAAATCTACTACGTATGGTGCTGCTCAGTCTGATCCTCCATGTCTGGATAGAAACATTATAAAAAACAAAATAATTTGACCCATTATGGATTAGGTTCGAAAATTTAGAATATTTCACCTAAATTTAAAAATATTATTTTACAAAAGACTATTTTTCAATAAATACGAAAATAACATGTTAATACAAAACATCAAAAAGTATCGTCAGCATTGAAGGACTATAACAGACCCACCCATAACATAGTGGATAGAGTTTAATAGGGTTTTGAGTTCCCTATACTTTTTCAATCATCTCATGAGATATAAAAATTACCCAATACATTAGATGGAAATAATAGACCCACCTGTTAGATAGTGATATATCATATATATGTATGACACATGAACATGAAAATATCTTTAAATTCACAATATCATAATCAGATCAGGGAAAAAAATAAGTTCTATGAAAACATCAATAACACATTATCATATGTAATCTCGATGAAAAAGTTTGATGATATCATTAATAAATATATCTATTGAATCATTATAAACATAAATATATAGACATGGAATTTTTTTTTTATAATTTCATTAAAACATTATTTTGAAAAAAAAGATCAAATATTATTTAATTTTGATATATTTGAAATTATAAATTTATTAAACAATAGGAATAATAATATCATTAGAAAAAAGGAAAAATTGTAAGGATGCTTCATTAAAATTTATATAATAATGGAAAATGAGTTTATAAGGAATGAAATAAAAATATTTTTTTATTCACCCTTATAAATAAAGAGTAATCAATTAAAAAATTACTTTTATTGGAAATATTTTCTAATATTTATTTCAATCACAAATAAAGAAATTCATTGTTAATATGTTCAGGTGGAGACAGTGTGGTAAACACCATATTCCTATATCCAAAAGACCCAGGTTCAAATTATAACAAGATGAAAAACTCCACGCTACTCTAATTGTTACTATAGTAATTACAGTTGTGATATTTGTTATAGCTTCTAAGGAGTTGAAACTATTCACCCATTTTGGGACAATAAACACCAACATTGGGGCTTTAGGATGTATGGCCTTCGGTCTACCATACTTCATCGGGCCATTGTTACATTAGGACAACATATTCCTTTGGGATGTTGGGCCTTCAGGCCTCCATAGGCCTTCCAGCCACACGACCCTCGGGCTACCAATGGAATTAGGGCCATAGGTCCTTCTAAATACTGTGGGACTTAAATCCATGGTCTTTCACACCACAAGGTCAACAGTCTGTGATATTTTTATACCAGACCATATATCTATATACCCTAAAAGATGGATTAAAACAATTATAAACCACTAGAGTATAGTTAACTAGATTTTTAATGAAAGTATGGTATGTAAAAATCATTAGTATCAAGAACCGTACATCTATCCGTTGAAAAATATATGTGATTAGTCACGTGAGGTGGGGATCTAGGAACTGTCATTAAAGATGTGGCTTGGGAGTGGGAATTTCGGGGTAGTTTGGTATTGGGGCCTTCAGGTATTATAGAGGTCCTTATGTCTTCTGGTCATCAGGTCACACACATGGACTTGTAGATCTCAGCCTATATATATTGTAAGGGTTCTCTATCAACCTAGCTAAAAAAGGTCATTATCCAAAAAATGAATTAAAATCAAAGGCCCTTTGGCCATTAATAAAATAAATAAAAATTAAAAGAAATGAACTGTAAGAAATAATAAATTTATTGATAAATGGATTTATAATATAATATAATGAATATGGACATGGGGGATAAAACTTCCCAACTAAAAAGAAGAGATAAGATCAGTACTATTTACAATTAGTATTTTGGTTGAATTATAATCTAAAAGTGAGGTGGGATGGTAAAAATACATATAAGCGCATGGAATAACTAGATGATGATAAAATATACACGATTTAGAGGGAATGTGCATAAATTTTCCCCCAATTAAAATTTAATCATTATCCATCTTGTTTTCAAATTGAAATTGGTAATGAAACAATTATATTTTCGGTAACTCTTGAATCAAAATCACATAAAATAGAAAATATGAGATGGATTTGAAAATAACATATATTTAATGAAACATTATCATGAAACTCAACCATGGGGTACTATATATTGCACATAAAATAATATAGGTTGTGAATATGGAGTATATCTTGATTAAAGGGAAATTGGGATGGGAAACACTAACATTTACTCTTGACATTAATGAAAATGATTTCACCACAAATATAATAAAAATAACTAGATTAATCCCATATTTGAGAACCTTATAGATATATATATATATAAAATTTTATACAATTAAGTAATGTTCATTCAATACACATACATTAGATATTGATTATTTTGATCATAAGAAGTTAGTATTTGTTATTATTTATCACATGTTTCGCAATAATGGTCTTTGATATTATGTTCATAATTTCATTATTATTCATGGTAGTGTGATCCTTATGTTTTAGTTATTTATGCAGTATCATGTTCACATGAGGGATGGTATTTTCATGGATATCCATTATGGAATCCATGATGAGAATATTTCAAATCATTTAACTATAACATGTTAATTTATATTGATCATTCATTTTTGTGTCAGTCTTCAAGAGAAAAATTTCAGTAATTAATTACTTTTTAAAATTATATATTATCATTATTAATGACATTATGTTCAAGCAAGTTAGAAATGTTGTATATTTTGTTGCATCATTCATGTATGTGGTTGAACCAACCCAAACACGAACATGTAATACTATCAATTGATTAAGAGTATGGAGTAATATGATTATAATATAATTTCCTCAAATGAATTATAATCTTAATAGACCATCATTAATGCGGATAATGATATTTTGAATGAGTGTAAAAAGAGAGTAATTGAAAAATATACTAAAAATCTTAGTACATATTTTGATGAATCGTCTCTTTCTTGATGCGTGATACATTGGAACGAACGATTCTGGAATCCTTTATGGAATTAAAGGATATTTAATATATAAGAAACAATTTTTAGAGGAAAAATGGGTTGGGATTCAGGAGAGATTAAAAGGGAAAAAATAGTATGAATGTGGTGGAGATGAATCCTTTTATAAGTGAGTATTAACTGGTATTTCTACATATTATTATTTATTGATGTATAATGTGATCATTTTAAAAAGAGTTTTTGATGCAATGTGAAAAATAATGTAGATGGTTTGTGCATCCCAAAATTCACCAAATGTAAAAATATTCTATTATATATTTTAAATTATAGGATATATATATATATATTATATATTTACCACCTATGTAGACAATTTTTATTTCATTTTACCAATACCACTAACATAAAATATTTTTACCACTATGTAAATCCATCTTACCTCATTTTTCATAGATCGTCTTAACTAAATATTTATCTCAGTAAATTATTTTTATGTATTAAAATTGAATTAATATTACTAAATATTGTTGATACGTTGATTAATATGTGGACCCTATTTAACCTCATTGAATAGTTATATATAAGAAAAAAAACTTTTGAATAAAAACATCCTCTATTTATATTAATTTTTATAGAAAAATTACTTTATAAAAATTAATTGGCCTGAATATATTTATTCAATTACTAATTAAATGATAATTTATTTATTTATTTTGACATTAAATCATTATATTAGATTCATTATTTAAAAGTGATCAATTTAAATTATTATGATTAAACTATATAAGAGTTTAAAAAACTAATCTTTGAAAAATAACATATCTAACATTAAATGGTTTTCACCATATCTCATTTAAATCTATTTTTTTATCTTTTTACCGTGTAATTTTATCAATAATATATATTGATATAATTATTTTAATTTTTTAAATACAAAAAAGTATTCTTTAATAATATTAATAATAATAATAATAAATTACTAACACATCTAAAATATAATAAAATATTTAAATTATATATTATTTTTTACGAAATTTATTATTCATGAATTTTACGTTTTCCAATTTATGATTATCGTATAAAACAGTATTAATATTTTTATATACAATCATACCTAAAAACCAATTTTCAGACGATCATATTTCCAATGATCATATTTCCAACAACAATATATTCATTGGTCATATTATCAACGATGATATAAAACCTCTCTGACAATACTAAAATAATTTATCATATTGAATTTTTCATCTCCCATCATTTTTACTATATTACCGTTATTCATTCAGATGTTATAATAGGGATTATGATCTTCTGGGTAAACCTAAGGATAAATATTTTATGTTCATGTTATTTGTTATATACATGTCATTTTATTTCACTTATATTTTTTTAAATGATGTTTATATTATATATTCATAATATATTCATGTTTATGCTGTATTGAAATATTTAATTTCATTAAAAAGGCTATTGATTCATTTTAGTTTGGTGTTGTTTGTTAATATTTTTATTCAACAAAATAATTATTTATAGGGGAATATTTAGAAAAAGAAGGGGGTGTAATATTTAACCCCCCCCCCATTAAAAGATTCTCACTCTCAAATTTTAATTAATCTGATGAATCAATTAGGGTATTTCAAGCATAGTTTATTTTTAGGTTCTCACATTGCCTCCTGAAACATATGATTCCTCCATAGAACATTCTCCAGGATAATTATCTTCTTTTGTAGATCTTTATATCTACAATCCAAAATTTCTATAGGTTGTTCCTTGTATGATAGATCATTTTTGAGTGGTATAATATCTATGTTTAGTATATGTGAATGGCCATGTGTATAATGCCTCCAATGTGATAACAGGAACACGTCATACACTTGAGAGATGTTCGAATGAAGTTCAAGATGAAAACAACCATCATGACATGGTTGATGATTTCAAATTCATCAATATATCTAGTAAGACTCAACATCCACTTCTATCAGAATCTCATAACCCTAATCCATGGTTATTTTGAATGAATACCATACCTTGGACATTGTGATAAATATTGATCCCAATAATATACAACATAAAGTGGTTCTCCATTCATTATTACCACTATATATATCATATTTATTTTCTCTATTGGGAAATACTATGTAATATAAATGAAATTGTTCATATTTATATGCCGTTCAAATAAAACTCAAATGTGATTGTGACCATTGGATGTCCTATTGGGAGACAACAATGAAATATAAAGTGATGTTATCCAAACTTAACTATGTGACACGTACATGAAATGTGGTATTAGGGAGTTACACTTGAACGTGCATGAATTTTATTAGGGAGTACTGGGGTTTTTTTCAAATAATGGAATAAGTAAATAAATAAAATAAATAAATTTGGGCCTTATTTATATACTTTATCAAATTTATATCAATCTATATCCAAAAAGAACCTAGTAAAATTTTCAAATTAAATTTTATAATTGAATGGATTATCTCTATCTAATGAAAAATCACACATTCAACATAAACATGTTGTATACAACAACATAATTCGAACATTATATAGGAACTAAAAGATACATAAGAAACAAATTTACAAAATGATGGAGTTTTCTCATATTTATATACGATGAAATAACAATTATTTTTTATAAATAATATATTATAATAATTAAGAAAACAAAAAACAACTAGTAACCTCCCCCATAATTCTTTATATGTTATATTTTCATCTCACAAGAACATTATAAAAGTCAATCTTCAAAAATTCATTTGTAACTGCTCAAACGAAAACCATCACCTTCATTAGTATACAGTTGAAATGTAATGTTTGTTATGCTGCCTTATTTCCGAGAATCCCCAAATGAAAATAATTGGAATAGAAAAAATAAAACATCATAAAAATTTTAATGATCCAGCCTAGAATGTTTTAGCAAGAGCATGCCACCGAAATGAATTATTTAAAAAAACAATCTGATATAAAAAATTCAAATGATAAATGGAGTACTGAAAATTCTGTAACTTATGTGGAGAATAAAAATATATGACATACAATAAAAAAGACACTTAAAATACACTATCATTGATCTAATTTGGATTTTAATGAGTACAGTTTTGTCGTCATAATCATAAATTAAGGGCGATAACATCCAATGAATAGTTAATTACACCATCATTTCATGACCTATTTTATTTTTACTCCTATAATAATTAAATCCTCTTCCACTCTGTTTGACGAGACATGACCAGACCAAGAAACCACCCTTACTAAATAAATAACTGTATAATTAACATTACATGGAATTGAAAAACTTCATTAACAAATTATTATATACTATACAATGAATCATCATCACCAGAAAATGTATTTTTAATTTTTTTTTCCAATTTGGAAACGATGAGAAATATTCTAATAAATAAAATAGCGTATAGATACAATAATATATTCCCTTTATTCACAAATTCTTATTCAATTTGATTATATTTCTTCTATCATTTTTTTCATTCTCATTTCATACCACCAAACATGTCATACATCCTCCAGCCATTTTATTCGTCCTCTTATGAAATCCAATTATATTTTTCTAATAAGTTATTGAATGGAAATAACATATAAACTAAATAATAGTTCATCCACCAACATAGACACTAGTGTAATGATCACTGTGATATTTATTACATAATATGATACATGAAAAAAATATTCATTATATAAATGATAGGTATAACTTTTCCCAATCAAAAGGATGAGGGCTAGACCCACCACCACAAAAAACAAAATCATGGGATCCTGACCCCTTTATCTTAATGAATATGATGAATAATGAGGAAAAAGTTAGTGATTAATTATGAGGCATGGTGGGGATGAGGTCTCGACACATTAAAACATAAAAACATATACACGAATGAACCATCTAAAACCCTACAACAACAAAGGCACCACTTCAATAAATGATTATCCTCAATGAAGGAAAAACTATGCCATTCTAGCTTATTTACATCAAATAATTTATTTTCTTGGTTTTGTTAAATAAATTAATAATTAAATTTGATTTTTAATATAGAAATAGAATGTTTAAATCTATTAATGTATTTATGTTTGGTGGAATTTAGTAAGTTGTTTAATACAGTCTTTTATAATAATGTTTTAATGGCCTTGACAAATTCCTCTTCATATAAATAAATTATAATGGAACTAATAATAAATAATATTGATGTAATTAATAATAATTAATAATATAATCATTAATCACATTCTTGAATAATATTTTATAAAAAAAATGTAAAATAATAATTAAATAATTTATAATTAAATATAACTAAACCCACACATAGGTCGGTCATGTCATGTTTGGGTATAAAAAATGGGGAAACATTAATTTACGAGGCACAGCTCAAAAGACAAAACATCAATTATTTATTAGTCAATAATTTAACACCCATAATCAAAGTCCGCCCATGTGCAACCAGTAATCAACATCCAATATTGTTATAAATATCCACACTATGAAATTAACCCCATAAAAAATAAAATAAGTTCAAAATAAATTTCCCACTATAATCCCATGTTATTATCTTATATTAAATTATAAAAATTGGATCATATTCATTGGGAACATAATAAAATTACAAAAAAACATGTGAAAACATCATTTTTTATTTTCAGAAGATAATTATAGCAAAAGTTTTACATATATTACATCCCTCAAATATTCATTTGAAGCATAAATTATAAATAAAACCAAAAGAAACAAAACATGAGGCCTAGGTATGATAAATAAAAACAAAGATATGTAGGGAATCCTATATTAAAATAAATGTAAACTAATCACCTTTGTTTATGATCACAAGGAACAACATAAAAGGATCATCACATACATAAAAATTAAAGAAATATCATCAAACACTTATCTGAATACCTCTTTTCCCATGTGGAAAACTAGTGTAAATGTTGTAAAATGAAATAAAATTATAATAATAAAGGATGAAAAGAGTTGAAGAATCCATGAGAAACCATGGATATCCCTAAAAGAATTCACACGAAATCAAACGGGATCTAGCAAAGGAGTGAAGGGGAGGCTAAAGGCTCACACATGAGACATAAAACAAATAAATGATGACATGATAGTGGAGTACGATGTTAAAATTTGATTTTCTAAAACCCATAAATTCTACAATTTATGAATCATAAGAAGATAGGTTGCAGCATTGCCTTTACTCATCGTGGAAAGATGAGCCATTCCCGCCTTACCGAGTAACCCTCTCAAAAGTAATGTCATGGAGTGGTCTTCTCTATAGTGTCTCGAGACACCAATCTAGATAACATGATCAATGTATTAGCTTCACCACAATAGTAACTCCCTAGGTTGTGGTTCAATACTCCATCTCTCCAATAATTCATTTCCCAAATAAACGGGTCACAGGGTGACCATCCTTTGACATGAAATGACCCAGTACCATCCAAAACTACCAGTTTACTAAAAATATGAAGACATCAAAAGAATATAAAAACATCCAAAATAATATTAATTAAATGAAATAAAAAATTTAAACAAAAACCTTATATGTGTTATAATTCACTTTACCATACAGCTGCCAAATGTCCTCAAGGATCTACATCCTTTAAAAGCGACGTCCACTAGTATTTCACTAAGTCCATTATATGTTAATTCACTTGGATTTCCCTAACAATCTACAGTAGTACATATAAAAATTGAACTAACATCCCATAGAACACTTTATTTTGATAATCCATGATATAAAAAGTATAATCAATGATGAAAACATCAGGGAAAAACATTAGATCCTACTTCAAAACCATGTTATCATGTTACGATGTTATTTCATTAGATGAGAAATATAGAATACATCATTAAAGGAGGTAATTTATATTGGAACATTAAGTTTCTACAGAACAATCATTATATAGTCTATGATCTCAAAGGTTCAGACATACTGCTACATTAACATACCATGCTTACTGAGATGGTGATTCCGAATCTTCAAGAGATCCTAAATAAACTCAATTACGTACCATAAAATTTTATGAAACAAGGTGATGGATAAATTATGATTTATAACAACATGTATCAGTCTATAATATCATCATTATCATGTGAATTTTCTCAATAATATTTTTTATTTTTATCCAAATAAAGAAATTTCTACAAATATAAAACAATAAATCGGAGAGTAACATAGAAATTTTTAATGGTATTTTTAGGGATCCATTTTAATCGAGTCTCGATAGATTTTATTATAAAAAATATCAGCCAATAATAAATGTCTATCACATTAACTACCAAAATCTAGCACACCTGATCAATGTATATCCTCATGAATATGAATATCCCACACAATAAGAATATCTCTCTAAGGGTGATAGGATGTTCCAAATATTAATTGATAAACAATTTCATATTTCGAACCCTTCAAAAAATGGGAGGTAAATTTTAGGTCTTGGTCATAATAAATTTTTGAAACCAAACCATGAAGCCTCACAATCTCGTATATATAATGGTTCCTATGATCTTCACCACTCATTGACTTTTTAATTGAAATGAAGAGGGATAATTTTTCTAAACGGTTGATAACCAACCATAACACATTCCTCTTATAATAATACATAGATATGAAAATAAAAAATCAATATAAATCTCACACCACATCCATTATAGAATGAGATTTTGGTGTAATATCCTTATTTTATCCTTGTGATTAGACTTTATATTCAGAAAAATAAGGAATCAGGATACCAAATCATACATTTCCTGTTTTTTCCAAGGCAACTAGTACCTTCATTATAAATCATATGAAATTTTAGAAACCCTGGGGAAGAAACGACCAGCTAGTATGTTTTCCATCACTCATCACCCATTTCCAAAGAGATATAGAAACCACTAATAACCTCTAGAAATATGGATCAGATGGAATGAAGTGGATCTAAATGGATTCAATCATCCTTCCCATGTAGGGGAGTCTACACCACAATAGCGGTTGCAATTATAATTTTTAAATAACGAAAATTTTCAATGTACTGTTCCAGACAACATAGATTGCTGAAATCAAATATACCACCAAAAAAGGGTTGTACATGTAGAAAGGGAGAATTTAAATAAAAAATTATTTTCAATATGTAATATATTATGACCCAATGCATATTTAACAACATAAATAGTATTGGGTGATATGATGTGGATATGCTCTATTGGAAAGGTCCATGTCATAGCATTAGGACAACACTATAAGGTGATATGATGAATTAATTTTTTTATATTATTAGGGTCCCCCATTCTGAGGAAGTAATTTTGTGACCTATATATTTTGGTTGATTAAGAAAACAGAAATAAAAACAACATAGTTACGTGACAAAGGGGTATGTCACACAATGATTTTCTCCTACCATTGGAATAAATACAATTACTTGGAAGTCACTTTGTGTTTTTGTTATTATATTAGTATTTATGAACTAGAACATTCAAATTTGATGATGGTTATATAATTGGAGAAGATCCAAAGGATGAAATTTGATTGGGATAAATCAAATGTTGACTTAATATATTATCATCAAATCTAAAATTCATGTCAATGTACAATATCTATAGAACATTTTGGTATGTAGTTAAGAATATATTTCTCTAAAGGAACATTTAATTTAGGGGCCCATCTAGGAGAAGAAATAATGTTAATTTCAAGTATGTGAACTAGAAGGTAGAAGATAGTGAATGAAAGATTCCAAGAGATTCACTTTTTTGTTTTTTTAGAATATATACAATAAGTGACTCCACATTAATAGAGTACTTAATATATATATACTATATACAATATAATATTATATAATTATTTTTAATGAGATCATATTTTTGATGTTTATTAGTTTGTTTCTCATTGTGTAGAATTGTAATTGTGATAAATTTTTTTGTGTGGATACAAATTCGGAATGGTTAGTGAGAACAAATTGTTGTTTAAGAACATAAATGTAATGAAATATAATTTATTAGGTGCATATTAATACCACTATATTCAATCCCCATGGATTAGCCTTGTTTAATAAAACCATATAAAAATAAAATGTTTTCATTACTGTTTTTATTTCTCATTATGTGTTGTAAGGGAGAGAAAACAAGTGTTCCTAATATTAAGAGAAAAGTTTTATAATCAAGTTAGAAGTAAACCCTTCTCAAGATACAATCCTTGATAGGGACCAATATGTGGTATCAATGAATGGATATTTTCAGGTGAAAAATTCTATCTATAATGAATGTAAATGGTTGTTAATGAAAATGTCTTAAATATATTTGAAGGCCATAATTTTCAATTGTTTTAAAGTACAATGGAGAATTATTTAAAATAACTTTTTTTGGGTAAATATATGAATATTATGTTATTTTGGATAAAATGGAGAGTGTAGAACTATAACATAATGATAAGTTATAATTAGATGTAGAATCTAGATAAGTAAATTATTTAGGGGTGGCAGGAGTGTATTGGAAAACCCTATATACATGAAAATTATTTCATTAAATACTTGTCACGTGACAACGAAGAAACTATTAAATATTTATAAAAGGGTGTAAAATTTTCTAGAAGAAATATTTCCGGATTGGTGTGAAAAAATTTATTATAGGAGGAAAATTTAAAATAAAATGATAAATGTATTTTATAGTTATCAAAATACCTAGGTTAATGATATCCATAGAATTGGAAGAAATACTGAAATGATAAAACATTAAAATGGATTATAGTAAGACTACAACCATGTTTTAATGCAACGTCTTTGGGACTGATGAAAATTATCCAAAAGAGTTTTTTTGTTCTTCTCACCATATCTTTTTTTAATGATCATAAACCTTATTTAAATGGCCTAATGATCTCATTTTAGTGATTATAATTTATAAACATGGTGAAATCTTGTCAAAATCATGAATGAAAATTGAAGGATCCTTGCATAAGTATTGACATTCTTGTTGAATTTTTGGAGTAAGGTGCTAAGACCGTTCAATGAAAATAATGGAATCCTGGGGAATAAATGATATTGGACACCAACAAGAAGCATATACTAGAGAGTTAAAAACCACTAGACAACTGGTGGTGAAGTCCTTAAAATCCATTTTTATTAAGATTCCACCTATAACCTGATTATGGATAACACGTATTTTAGCTAAAATAGATAGTAACACCACTTAGATATGATTCTAACTGAAAACCTAGTTGTAATTCACCATCCATTAGTTGAGTCCTACATGTTTATATATTGTTGTTGTAGCCACATAGACTATATGATTGGGGTTGTTGTGTATCCAATGAAATTAAGATAGTGGCTATAACCCCGAATTTAATGATCCTAAATATTTTAGAAAAATGGTCTCTAATGACTTCAATTATAAAAATGAATTATAAATGGTTACGAAGTATTTATAACATTATAAATAGATTCAATGGGTTCCTTTGAAACATACCTTATTAATAATTCCTCCAAACCAATGTGTTTCAATCTTCAAATTTTCACAACTGATATCATTTTCTATGGTACCTCTCATCCTATCATGTGTGTGATTATGTTGTAACATCTTACTGACACTCATCCATATTTTCCATTCTATATTTGTAGTTATTCTTATTCTTGTAAGATTATTGAAACTGGTCTAAAACATGATTTCTTCATGAAATAATCTCTCATTTCCCTTTATTATATTATTGGTTATCAATGCCTTTAAATTGATGGACTATAGTTTTCTTAAGATAACCTCTAAATGAAATGGGATTTTTTCTATTTGAGGTTTCTAGTTACAGTAGTTAAAAATTTGAGTTCAATTATATTTCTGGTTTCATACTATAAATTAACAAAACAATGGAGTTTTTGTATCTTGGATACATTTAAATATAAAATACTAATAAATTAAATCCTAAATCCATTGAGGTGGTATATGTAGGGTATCATCTTGAGCTAATTATTAAAATCATTAACAAACTGTGTTCCTTATTTACTTTGAACATTGTTATTTATTAATATTTTTTATTTTATTAATTAATCAATATTATAATCCTTCTTTTCAATTAATCAATAATTTATGAATCACCCTTTCTTATTATCATGAAATTTTATAAATATATTTAGTTTATTAATCAATAATTTACTTTAATTAAATTATTATTTTTAAATCAGAAAAAGTTTTAATTATTTTCAATCTTTTGCAATTTTTTTTGTCTATAAAAATTTATTTACATCCCGTGTTTTTATAAGGGAAATTCACTCTTATTATGAAATTTTATCCAAATCCTACATACATTTTGTATTAAAGGGATTATATATGTACTTATTGATTTCTATTAAAATTCATTCAATTCAATGATTTTTTTACAAATCATTGTGTGTTTTTTCAATAAAGCTTCTTCAGCAAAATGGGATTTTAAAATAACCACAGTTCCCCCAATGGAAACAATATGGTTCATGTTCCATTTTTTATGATCATAATTATGGATATTGTAAAATGAACATGTCTATATTTCATAGATCTATTGGTTTACCAATATGGAATATAATAATTCATTGTTATATTGCTACTAATAAAGAAGATATTTAACATACTCCATATGTTATTTCTAATTTTTAATTATATGGTAATGCAATGAATATAATACATGGTTATTTAGACAAAATAAATTTAAAAAAATTATATATAAAAAATGACTCATGAAATATTGAAACATTCATATGTAACTTGTGATGGAAAAAGAAAATCACATATACAAAATTTGATATGTTCAGATAGGACATTGGGAGTTTTTTATGCATATTAGGGAATCTGTTGGTGATATTTATACTCATTGAAATTAAATTTTTAATGGATTAATGAATCTTGGTGATACTCATTCCATATAAACATTATTAAAGAAAATAATTTGGGTTTTACCAAGAAATCGGTCACCCATACGCTATTTGATCCAAGAAGCTAAATATATAAAGAATATTGTGGTTAATGAACTCATTGGATCTCTCATGAAAGATGGGATATCTATGAGAATACATGCTGAAAAGAAGGTAATGGGGGTAATATAAACTAAAATATATAATTATTTAATGGTAACCAACAAAGAAAAATTAGAATGTGAAGTTTATATTTATTATATTTTCAAGAAGTTGAACAAATACATGAAATATAGTAAATTTACTCAATGATTCAAAAAGTAAAATCATGAAATGAATGTTCTTGATTTGTATAAACAATAAGAGACACATCAAGGGTTTTTTCGCATTTAAATAAAATATAATGTAAGAAGGATATAAATGTATAGTCTTAGAAAATTAACGATGTTTCTATTTCAAAAGAAGAATGAAGTTAAAAAAGTCTTACGTGCCTCATGGTCAATATAATGGTTTGTGGGAATGTATCTTGAATTGGTTCTATTTATTACTATTTCACCTCTTAAACCTACCCATTAATATATGAGAATATTATTTATGATGGAGATCAACTTAAAAATGGTTTCTGTGAACTTGTTTCAATATTTTTGGAACATAAAAAAGAATTAAAATCTACTTGTTTTAAAAATTATCAGTTTTTGAAGGAAAAAGATAGAATGGTATTAAAAATAAAAGAATAAAAAATTACAGAAAATAATGAATCTCAAATTAACAATATTAAAAATAGTTATTGTCATTTCTACCATGGAATAGATTCATTTAATGAAATTTATTGATAAAAACGTGTTGGTTAAGGTATCATTGGGATTTTTTTTAAAAATAATCTATTTTTCCATAAAATTCTAAAACAGATAGTCTTGTAAAATGAATATAAAAAAACAAATTATAGAGTTTATTAATTTTTAAAATTTTATATGAATGTAATTATAAAAATTCATATTATGGTTGACCAATGTGAATTCATCTCTCATATAAAAGATATAATGGAAAGAAATAATAAAAAAATTTGGAATCCAATGTCTTTATAAGATAACATATGTGATCCCAAGATATGAGTACAAAAAACATTAGCCTCAAAATCTATTATATTACAAAATAATCATAATAAATAACATAAAATAATCATTGTATATTTATATTTGGTTCTCGAAGAACCTGTGTGGTGATTCATTCCAATTTGGTAAGCTATTTAAAATTGACAGAGGACATGTTACAACCGAAGATGATTCAAAAAAAATATAAGTCTTACAATAAGTTTCTCTATTTCTAATATAATAAATATATTTCAATATGAATCTAGGTTTAATTAATTAATTATATGTATATTTTTTAATGATTTTTTAATGTTAATTTTTACAAACATTTATGTACTGTTTTTAATTCTAAATGATTTATTTAGCACATGTTATTTTCAATATATTTATATTATAGATTTAATATCACATTTAGTTCAAAATTTAATGTTTTTATGTGAAAAAGTTAATTATTCATGAATTTGGCCTCAAATCATATTCCATAATAACATTCAAACTCTTTTAAAGATCAACTATAACTGATTACTGTGAGTTTTATTAAACATTTCATACAAATTTAACATAGTTTGCTAACATCTCTATCTTTGAAGGTAACCAAAATATTTATTCAAGGATAAAAATAATGTTTGTAGTACCCCCGGTTTCCATTTTGTAACCCTCTATTGATGCTTTTAGTTGTTTTAAAGTAAAGGGTGACAAATGGGAGAGTCGGGAGAACTTGGAATGATGTTTCTTGGTGAAAGGTGAAGTCACACGGGTGGCGCAAGGTTTTTACGAACCGTGCGATCAAACTGTGCATAGTTGGTCTTGGAGGTAGTAGGTTCCACACAGGCAGTGCACAGATTGTCTAACCGTTCACCCAAACCATATGAGAAGACTGGTTGAGGTAGTAGCTAACGCACGGTTTTTCGAACCATGCAATCTAACTGTGCGGCCACATAAATGAGATCCTATAAAAGTGGTACTTACTCATTTTCGACTCTAAGTTCCTCACTTAAGATCCTAAGTGGCCCTAACTCGGTATTGTTCCTCTCCTACGATCAATGATGGTTCTCCCATCATTTTGGAGGCAATCCAAATGATTCTCTTGGCTAATCAAAGCTTGATTCTTGAGGAATGTGATCGTTCTTCTTCGTTCTTGATCAGTTTCTTAGATCAACATAGATATACTTCTCCTCTTCTCTCGGTTTATTATATATACACTCATTATGGGTATATCTATGTGTTTAGATGTCAAATATGATGATATTTGGTCATGATATTGATAGGAAAAGAGATCTACGGTGGGTTTTTAGAGATTCGACCTGTGTTTCTTGAGTGTTCTTTGACCATAGTGGTTTTCATCCAAACCATTGAGGTAGGAGGATTAACTCTCAACTCATCTTGCTAGAATTGATTGTATTAGATTCAAATTGGATTATTTGAATGGATTTGATTGTGAAAAGAATTGAATAAATTTTCTTTAGTGATGATTTATGGTTTTAATTAGATTGTGAACTCTTGGTGAATTGTTGTGAAAAGTGATTTGGATTGTTCAATTTAAAATGTTGATTTTAAATTATGGATTTTCTAAAATTGTATATAGTTTGATGAAAAATGGGTTTTCAATAAAAAGGGTGTTTTATTTAAATGGTTTGAGATTTAAATTATGTTGATGGATTTTTTTTCAATAAAAAGAGAGTTTTATTGAAATTAATTGGAATTGAAATGGTTTGAATTGGTTGAACACACGTGGTTTTTGACAAGATGGTTGTGTGTTCCCATGAATGTGGGATGGATAAAGGTTAGGAGTATCCCCAACATTTTTGGGATGTATAAGGGTTAGGGCTCTCCCCCGTCAATCATTCATATTGCTTTCAGGACAGATAAGGGTTAGGGGTCACCCACATCAGTGTTGGGATGGATAAGGGTTAGGGCTCTCCCTCATCAAGAATTCATGTGCATTTGGGTTTGATAAGGGTAATATGTCCCCCCATCATGTTCGGATGGACAAGGGTTATGGATTATCCCTTGTTCTAGTTAGCATGCATGGTTAGTTTCATGGGTTTGTGGAAGTGGTTGGGTATGCCAAAATGGAATGTTTTTGGAATTGATCTTAAGCATGTTTGGTTATTTTTATAGAAAAATAACTTTCTGGAAAATTGGTTTCAATTTCTCATGGAATTCATTCGGTTATGAATGTTTTTGGAAACTTGCTTATATTTTGTTATAAACATCTTTTGAGAAAATGTTTTATATAACTATTTTTATATAAATGTGGATAACTCTTATATCTTAGTTCCATGAGTAGGTAAGTCATTTGGGAGAACCTACTATGTTTTATACTCACCCCTTCATTGGCACGTTGGTTCTTCTGGACAGGTCGTATTCGGGGACACAGGTAAAGGTAATGAATCTTAATGCTAGTTGCTTCTGGTGATGCTTGGGATATGTTTTGGAGCTTGGATCCTGTGGTGTATGGAGTTTTAGTGTCTTTTTAGTGTCTTGAGTTGTTCATCCATTGTGTACATTGATGTGGTTTATTATAAATGAAGTTGTTTATTGTTCTTTCATTTGTTCATCCATCATATAGTGAATGTTTTGTTATGGTTGGTTTATGTGTTTATTTATTAAAGGGTAAATCGTCCCCCAAAATTATATTTGAAAGCCTTTGGATTTTATTTCCAGCCTTTGGCATCTTTGGGATGTCGCTTAAGGCCTAGTAAGGACTCATTGTACTCTCAAGCCAACGAGAATTGGCGGGTCATTACAAATGGTGTCAGTTGGTTCGGTCCTTGCCTAAAAAGTGGTCATCGATGTTCATTGTCATGGAGTTTAAATTCATTATTTTTTATTCCTTGGGTCGAAATCTTAGACAGGAGTTGGATTGTCAGATCATGAAATGTATATCATAAAAGGAAGTAGGTAACCCGTTTATGTTGAACATCAAGTTACCAGGGTGTTGGGTACATGAGTGTATTGGATACACTTCTAGAATGTTGGAAATATCATTGTCATGGGTTTATCCAATGAGAGGAGCATGGCATGCATTAAAAAGAAATTATTTCCCACTAGGATTTCATATCTCATTGTGAGGAATGAGTAAAGATTTTGTGCATGGTGCCAATTTTATAAAAATGCAGAAATTGTTTTCAAGTGAAAGACTTTGAAAATAGGGTACTTGGTGCATTTTGAAAATGGGTTGATTTTCAAAAAGTATGTTGAATGTTTTCAAAAATGGATGAACATGGAAAAAGGTTGTTTTTAGAAATTTTTTTTGATAAATGATGTGATATAATTTCAATGATAAGGCATCAGTTAACAGCGAGTGAGATTGACAGAGTTTGTTGTTGGTTTAGAAAATGGAACTGATAGGCGTTATCATAACCAAATCGAAGAAGATGCAGAGAATGTGGTTGTACCTGAACAACGAGGAAAAAATGAGCTAGTTCAGAGTATTTTCCAGGCATATCATGCTGTGGATACGGGGAAATGGAGTAATGAATGAAGGCATGTGGATCATACCATCCAGTTCATGAAGTATAATTCCCCGAACATTCGGGGTGATGTTGAAACCAAAAAGGCAGAGGTGTGGCTAAATAGGATGAATCGTATCATCAATTTCCTAAGAACACCATCAGAGCTGAATGTAATGTTGCTGACATATATCTTCGACGATCTTGCATGTCAGTTATGGGATTTAGAGGTGCAGGATAAATTGGTTGCAGGCCTTACATGGGAGGAATTTGAAGAATTGTTCAGAAAACAATTATATCCTCACATGTTCACCTTCCATAAAATGAAGGACTTATTCAGCATGAAATAAGCGATTCCTTCGGTCATTGTGTATGTGGATAAATTCATGAATTTATTCCGTTTTTCGCCAGAGGTTGTGGCATGTGCTTTGTTGAAGTCCCACATCATTGAATCGGGGCTAATGCAGGATATTCGATCGAAGATTGTGGTGATCTGTATTATGGATTATAAAGAGACAGTGAACAGAGCGATTGTTGCTGAACGTGATATCTCATGATATCTAAGAGGAGGAATGATGATACCTACATGAAATGGTGGGAACTCGACCTTTGGGAACAAGAGGAAATGGGATACATATTTCCACAGTGCAAGTGGAAATCAGAACTAGACGGTGGGATTAGTGAACCTTCCTCCATGACCCCAAAGCAATGCAGGTTGTTTTCCATGTGGTTCTCTTGACCACAAAAGGAGAGACTGTATAGCACAACCTAGATAATGTCACAATTTCAAGTATATGGGGCATCTACAATGAAATTTTAGGAATGCACCAAGCTTGGGGGTGCGTGAATCTCCTTAGGAATTGCAAGAATCATATGTTTCTAAAGGACGTGGAAAATAGAATCAGTCTCGTTAGCATAACCTAGCTAGCCATGGTGATTCTCGAAATAGAAAGAATCCTCAAGCAGGGAAATTTCCTCTTGGAAATAAGGAGAACACTATAGTGATGAAGCAATTGCATGGAGTTTAGCAGATGAAGTTCGATGATCAGGATGGACCATCTACGGTGAGAGGTATGATTCTTTTGAATAATACCCTTTTACAAGTTCTATTCGATACCGGTGCATCACATTCCTTAATTGCTTCTCATGCTTTTGACATTCTAGGATTAAAATGGAAATTATGCCTTCTGTTTTGAATCTGAAAACTCCTCTTGGTGAAGGAGAACATCAATCTGTTGTGGGTAGAGCATGTGCTATAACTGTTGATGGAGCTATGATAAATGGGACATCATGATGTTGGACATGTATGACTATGTCGTAATCCTAGGTATGGATTTGTTGACAATTGTTAAGGCTCAAAACGACTGTTATAGGAGAAAAATTAGTTTCACGAATTAGGACAGCATCGACCATCTCTTCAGAGGATAGAGGATGGTAATGGAAGGTGAAAAGAGCCTTTTGACACAAATGGTGGGAAAAATATCATACCAACTGGCTGTTTTGAATTGGTATCAATGTAAGAGATGGAGAGAGATAGTTTTCTAGTGTGGTGGATCAGTTTTCAGATTCCTTTCCCAAAAAATTCTCAGGGTTACCACCTCAAAGGGAAGTAAAGTTTACAATTGATCTCCTTATGGGGACCATTCCTATTTCCCTTTTATCTTATTGGAGGGTCCCAACATAGTATCAGGAATTGAATGTGTAGTTATAGGAGTTGGGAAGCAAGGGTTTCATTTAACCAAGTACATCTCAATGGGAATCACTAGTTTTGTTCGTGAAAAATGCAGATGGAACTCTTCGGTTGTGTGTTGATTATCCTAAGCTTAACTAAGTTATGACAATTAATAGATATTAACTTCCACACATTGATGATCTGTTCGATTAATTAAAGGGAGGTTAGTGGTTCTTCTAAGATTGACTTGCGATCAAGATATCACCAATTGCGTGTTCAGATGGAGGATATTCCAAAGAAAACATTCATAAGTAGATATAGAAACTACGAATATGTAGTCATGCATTTTGGTCTAACGAATGAACCAGCAGTCTTCATGTCTTTGATGAATTAAATATTTCAGAAATATATGTATTCTTTTGATCGAGTGTTTGTGGATGATATATTGGTGTATTCAACGACAAGGGCTGATCATGAGGAGCACCTGGAAACAATGTTACAAATCATGAGAGATCATCCTTTGTATGCCAAATTATCCAAGTATTATTTTTGGATATTGGCAATATGATTCCTTTTCCTTGTCATTAATGAGAAAGGAATTTTTGTTGATCCTAAAAAGAAATAAGGTGTTATCTCATAGAAACCACTGAAGAATGTGTTTGAGATACAAAGATTTCGTGGTCCAGTAGATTACTACCGACGCTTTTTGCGTGATTTCGGAATACTATCTTCACCAATGATTTCTCTGACAAAAAATAATTCTCCATTCAAATGGATAGAAGAATTTCATAAGTCCTTCAAGAAGATTCTTCTAACATCAGCACCCATCTTGATCTTTCCTGAACCAGTACAGGGATATGTGGTGTATTGTGATGCATTGAGAACAGGGTTGGGTTGTGTTCTCATGAAAGGAGACCATGTGGTTGCTTACGGTTCATGGCAGTTGAGGGTTCATGATATGAATTACCCAACACATGACTTGAAGTTAGTTGTAATCATCCATTCATGGGAAACACGGAAACATTATCTCATTTGTGAGAAACTTACAGTATTTACGGATAACAAAATCTTGAAACACATCTTCTCACAATGAGATTTCATTCTGAGGAAAAAGTGGTGGATGGAATATCTCTCTATTTTTGACTTTGACTAGATGTACACCCTAGGAAAATGGAATTCTATGGAAGATGCATTGAGTAGAATGTCATATTCTCAGTTACAAAAAGTAGCATCAGATGAATGGTAGTTGATATCGGTCTTAGCTGACATGCATGTAGAATGCGAAGACCGTGGTGATGTTTCTGTTTTACTTTCAGCTACACTGGTTCCTGATTTAGTAATGATGACCAATGAAGCACAATAATTTTATGAAGAATGTATGGTTGTATGTTCAAAACTCAATGGTGGGGAGACCATTGATGGTTGTAAACTTAATGGGGGTTCAGTTTTGTGTTTCATTGATCGGATAGTTGTATATATGGTTTTTTAGGAACAAATCCTTCATGATAACAACAATTCAAGATGGGTTGTACACCCAGGTTCACAGAATATGTATAAGGTGTTTAAGGCACAATTTTTGTGGTGTGGGATGAAAAGGAAAGTGGCCGAGTTCGTCTCCCGGTGCTTAACTTGCCAGTAGGTTAAATCATAGCATTAGAGACCATCTGGTATGTTACAAAATTTACCTATCCTAGTGAGGAAATGGGATCAGATATCAATGGATTTTATTATAGGTCTTCCACGAATGGTCGGGAAACATGATTCCAATTTGGTGATAGTAGATCGTCTAACCAAGTCACCCCATTTCATCCCTATTCATGAAACCCATACGGTGGAAGATCATTCAAAAATATATATCTGTCAAGTGGTAAAGAGTCATGGTATACCAGTGTCTATAGTATTAGATAGAGATATGAGGTTCACATCTCGTTTAAGGAAATCATTACAGCAAGCTCTGGGGACTCAGTTGATGATGAACATGGCGTATCATCCTCCAACGAATGGGAAATATGAGCGGATGATACAAACATTGAATGAAAATTTTCATCCTTGTGTAATGGATTTTGGTGGATCTTGGGAAGATCATATACCCTTAGTGGAGTTATCATATAATAATAGCTATCAAGCCTCGATACACATGGATCTGTTTGAAGCATGGTATGGGCACCTTGTTGTTATCCACTATGCTAGGTGGAAACAGGTGAAACATCACTACTTGGGCCAAGCATTGTCTAAGAAACAACAGTGAAGTGTCAGTTGATAAGAAAGATGATGAAGATGGCCCAGAGTTGTTAGAAATCTTATGCATATCACCGTCGAAGACCGTTGTCGATCGTTGCGGGTGATCATGTCTTCTTGAGGATATCTCCAAGGCTTGGACATCGTCGTTTCAGGATTCATGGCAAGTCATATCCTCGATTCATTGTCCATTTCGAGAAAATATAATAGGTTGAAGAGGTCGCATATCAGTTGGAATTACTACCATGGTTCAATTTGGTGCATAATGTGTTCCATGTATCTTAGTAGAAAAAGAATCAACCGGATCCTGACCATGTGATCAGATGGGATCACGTTGACCTAGAGTCGGATGCTTCGTCGATACATATCCCAGTACAGATTTTGGAAATGAAATAGAACATCTTGTGTTGAAAATGAATCATCCTAGTGTGGGTTTTATGGGTGGTTGGTCAGATTCACGAAGAGAATTGGGAACGTGAATGGGAAATCAAAGAGAAGTGGCTGGAAATCATTCTCTTTGCTGAAGGTTTTCTAATTTTTGAGGAATAAAATACCATTGGTGGGGAGAATTTTTTACCCACGGTTTTAGTTATGTAACCCTTTCATGATTCATTTAGTGGTTTTAATGTTAATGGTGGCAAATGTGAGAGTCGGGGGAAATTGGAATGATGTTTTGTGGAAAAAGTGGATGCCGCACGGGCAGTGCATGGTTCGCCCAAACCGTGTGGTCAAACTGTGTGTAGTTGGTCTTGGAGGATGTATCTTCTGCACAGGCGGTGCACGGTTTGACTAACCGTGTGGACAAACAATGAGATAATGGTGGCATAGGCAGTAGCTAACACATAAATAGCGCACGGTATGTCAAACCATGCCATCTAATCGTGTGACCACAAAAATGAGATCCTATAAAAGGGGATCTTACACAGTTTGCCTCTAAGTGCCTCATTTATGATCCTAAGCAGCCCTAACTCAGGATTTTTCTTCTCTTAATGTCAAAGAAAGTCGTCCCATCATTTCCGAGGCAATCTGAAAGCTTCTCTTGGCGAATCAAAGGTGGATTCTTGAGGAATGTGATTGTTCTTCTTCGTTCTTGACCGGTTTCATAGATCTACATAGATGTACTTCTCTTCTTCTCTCAGTTTATTAGATATAGGCTCGTTATGGGAAGATCTACGTGTTTGTATTACAAATATTATGAGATTTTGTCGTGATCTTTCTAGGAGAAGAGATCTAAGGTGTATTTTTTGAGAATCAACACGGGTTTCTTGAGTGTTCTTCGACCGTAGTGGTTTTCGTCAAATCCATTACGGTATGAGGATTCAAGCTCAACTCCTATTGCTTTAATTGATTGGATTGGATTAAAATTGTTTTATTTTATTGGATTTGATTGTGAAAAGCATAGGATAAATCTTCTTTAGTGATGATTTATGGTTTTGATGAGATTGTGAACTCTTGGTGAATTTTTGTGCAATGTGATTTGGATTGTTGAATTTAAAGTGTTGATTTTAAATTTTGGAATTTCTGAAATTGTAGATGGTTTGATGAAAAATGTGTTTTCAATAAAAAGGGTTTTTTATTGAAATGTTTTGTAATTGAAATGACGTTGATAGATTTTATTTTAAATAAAAAGCGAGTATTATTGAAATGATTTGGATTTGAAAGGGTTCTAATTGGTTGAAAACGCATGGTTTTTAACGTGATTGTTGTGTTTGTTCATATTAATGTGGGATGGATAAATGTTAGGACTCTCCCCCATCATTGTTTGGATTGATAAGTGTTAAGGATCTCCCCCGTCAAAAATTCATATTGCATTCGTGAAGTATAAGGGTTAGGGGTCTCCCCCATCAGTTTTGGGATGGATAAGTGTTAAGGATCTCCCCCATCAAGCATTCATGTGAATTTGGGTTGGATAAGAAAAAGATATCTCCCCCATCATATTAGGATGGACAAGGGTTGGGGCTTCTCCCTTCTTCCAGGTAGCCTGCATGGTTAGTTGCATGGGTTTGTGGAAATGGTTGGGTATGCCAAAAAAGAATGTTTGTGAAATTATTATTAAGCTTGTTTGGTTATTTTTCTAGATAAATAACTTTTCGGGAAAATTGTTTTCAATTGTTCTTCGAATGCCTTTATTAATGAGTGGTTTTGGAAACTTGTTTATATTTAGTTATAAACTACTTTTGAGAAAATGTTTTATATAACTGTTCTTATATAATTGTGGCTAACTCTTCTATCTTAGTTGCATGATTAGGGAAGTCATTGGGGAGAACATACAGAGTTTTATACTCACCCCAGCTTTGGCACATTGGTGCTTTTGTAGATGTCGTATTCCAGGGCACATGTAAAGGTAAAACATCTTATTACTAGTGGCTCGTGGTGATGCTTTGGAGATGTTGTGGAGCATGAAGCTTGTGGTTTATGGAGTTGTAGTGTATTTTAAGAGTCTTGAGTTGTTTATCTGTTGTGTACATTGATGTGGTTTATTATAATTGATGTTTTTTATTGGTATTTCATTTTTTATGCATCATATAGTGAATGGTTGGTTATGGATGGTTTATGGGTTTATTTATTAAAGGGTAAATAGCCCCCAAACATATATTTTAAACCCTTTGGAATTTATTGCCAGCCTTTGGTGTCGTGGGGTTGTCCCTTAAGGAAGTAATGAATCATTGTACTCTCAAGCCAATGAGAATTGGAGGGTCATTATAAATGGTATATACTTGATTGGTCCTTTCCTAACAAGTGGTCATCGATGTTCATGGTCATGGAGTTGAAATTCATTCTTTTATATTCCTTGGGTGGAAATCTTAGACAGGAGTAGTATTTTTGGAACATGAAATGTATAGCATAAACGGACGTAGCTAACCTATTTATGTTGAACATCATGTTACCAGGGTGTTGGTTACATAAGTCTATTCGATACACTTATAGAATGTTGGAAATCTAATTGTCATGGGTTTATCCAATGAGAGGAGCATGACATGCATTGTAGAGGAATGACTTCCCACTAGGATTTAATATCTCATTTTGAGGAATGAGTAAGGATTTTGTGCATGGTGCCATTTTTTGGAAATTATGAAATTATTTTCACGTGAAACACTTTGAAAATATGGTATTTGGTGTATTTTGAAAATGTGCTGATTTTCAAAATGTATGTTGAATGTTTTAAAAAATGGTTGAACATGGAAAATAGTTGTTTTTAGAACAATGTCGTGATAGATGATGTGATATAATTTAAATGTTATGCCATCAGTTCCCAGAGAGTGAAATTAATTGATTTTGTTGTTGGTTTAGAAAATGGCACCTGATAGGCGTCATCAGAACCAACCCGATGAAGATGTAGAGAATGTGGTTTTACCTGAAGCATGTGTGAACCAAGAGCTGGTTCGGAGTGTTGTCCAGGATTTTCATGCTGTGGATACGAGGAACCGAAGTATGGAACGAAGTCTTGTGGATTATATAATCCATCTTATGAAGCAGAATCCACTGAAAATTCGGGGTGATGACTAACCAGAAAAAGAAGAGGTGTGACTAAGTAGGATGAATCGTATCTTCGATTTCATTGGAACACCATCTGAGCTGAAAGTAATGGTGGTGTCATATATGCTCAAGGATCTTGCACATCATTTGTGGGATTTAGTTGTGCATGCTAAATTGGATGAAGGCCTTACATGAGATTAATTTGAATAATTGTTCAACAGACAATTATATCCTCACATGTTCAAGATCCAGAAAACGAAGGACTACTTCAGGCTGAAACAAGTGAGTATCTCTGTCATAGATTATGCAGCTAAATTCATGAATTTAGTCCACTTTTCTCTAATCGATGCAGCAAGTGCATCGTTGAAGGCATGCATCTTCGAATCAGGTCTAAGGTAGGAGATTCGATCAAAGATTGTGGTGATTTGTTTTATAGATTATATAGAGATGTTGAACAATGCTATTATTTCTAAACATGATATCTGAGGATCTATAAGAGGAGGAATGATGATACCTATGGGAAATCGTGTGAACTCAACCATTGTGAACAAGAGTAAAAGGGATACCTATTTCCATAGTGCGACTGCAAATTAGAACCATACGACGAGATCAGTGAACATTACTCCATGACCCCATAGCAAAGCATGATGTTTTCAATGAGGTTTTCTTGACCACAAATGGTGAGATTGTATGATGCAACCTAGTGTATGTCACAATTTCAAGAAGATGGGGGCATCTAGAGCTATTGTATGAATTCACCGAGGTCGGGGGCGTGTGACTCTCCTAAGTCATCACAAGAATCATATTCTTCGACATGATGTGGATAGCAGAATCAGTCTTGTTAGAATAACTTAGCTAGCCATGGTGATTCTCTAAATACCATGAATCGTAAACTAGGGAAATTTCAGCAAGGCAACAAGGAGAACAATGTATCGATGATGAAATTGTATGGAGTTGAGCATATAATGGTCGATGATCAGGCTGGACCATCTACAGTGAGAGGTACGATTCTTTAGAATTATACCCTTGTGCAAGTTCTCTTCGATACTAGTGCATCACATTCCTTCATTGCTTCTCGTGCTTTTGACTTGATAGGTTTAAAACTGGAAATTATTCAATATGTTTTGAATCTGAAAACTCTTCTTGGTGGAAGAGAACATCATGCCTTTGTTGGTAGAGAATTTGTTATAACTTTTGATGGAGATGAGTTAAAATTGGACTTCTCAATGTTGGACATGGATGTATATAACGTAATCCTGGGAATGGACTGATTGACAATGATTAAGGTTCACATTGACTGTTTTAGGAGAACAGTTAGATTCATTAATGAGGACAACATCAACCATCTCTTCATAGGAGAGAGGATGGTAAAGCAAGGTGCAAAGTGCTTGTTGACACAAATGGTGGGAACAATATCTTACCAACTGGTAGCGTTGACATTGGCATCAACGGAAGAGATTGAGAGAGATTGTTTTCCAGCTATGGTGGATCAATTTCATGATGTCATTACCAAAAAGGTTTCGAGGTTACCAACTCTAAGGTAAGTGGAGTTTATGATTGATCTCCTTCTTGGGACTAGTCTTATTTCCTTTAGGTCTTATAGGATGGAACCAATAGAGTTACAAGAATTAAAATTCCAGTTAGAGGAGATAGAAAACAAGGGGTTCATTCAACCAATCACATCTCCATGGGCAGTACTAGTTTTTTATTCATGAAAAATGTAGATGAAACTCTTCGTTTATGTGTTGATTGTCGTAAGATTAACCAAGTTACAATAAATAAGAGATATCCACTTCCATGCAATGATGATCTGTTCGATCAATTAAAGGGATCTCAGTGGTTCTCCAAGATTGAAATGCGATCAGTATATCACCTATTGCATTTTCGGATGGAGGATATTCCAAAGACAGCTTTCCGATGTAAATATAGCCACTACGAATATGTAGTCATTCCTTTTGGTCTAACGAATGTACCAGCAATATTCATGGATTTGATGAAGTTGAAATTTCGGCGATATATATATTCTTTTGTTGTGGTGTTTGTGAATGATATCTTGGTGTATTCAACGACAAGGGCTAAACATGAGGAGCAACTGAAAACAGTGTTGCAAATCCTGAGAGATCAACGTTTGAATAGAAAAATTATCAATGTGTGATTTTTCGATACAGGAAGTACGTTTCCCTGGCCATGTCATTTATGAGAAATGCATTTTTATTGATCCTGAAAAGATTGAAGTTGTTATCTCTTGTAAACCACTAAAGAATGTGTTCGAGATACAAAGATTTAGTGTTCTAGTTGGTTACTACAGACGCACTGTGCATTATTTCTCATGACTATCATCACCAATGAATGTTCTGAGAAAAAATAATGATCCATTATTATGGAAAGATGAATGTCAGATGTCTTTACAGGAACTAATGGTTCGTCTAACATCAGCACTCATCTTGATCATTCCTAAATCAGTACAGGGGTATGCGGTGTATTGTGATGATTTAAGAATATGTTTGGGTTGTGTTCTCATGAAAGGAGACCATGTGGTGGCTTATGATTCAAGGCTGTTGAGGGTTCATGATATGAATTACGCAACACAAGATTTGGAGTTAGCTACAATCGTCTATGCTTTGAAAACAAGAAGACATTATCTTGTTGGTAAGAAATTTACAGTGTTTACATATCACAAAATCTTGAAACACATTTTCTCACAGTGAGATTTGGATCCGAGGAAAAATAGGTGGATGAAGTATCTCTGGATGTTTTACATTGACTTGATGTACACGGTAGGAAAAGGGAATTTGGTGGTGGATGCATTGGTTAGAAATTGTTATTCTCAGTTAGAGAAAGTATCTTCATATGAATGGATGTTGATATCGGTCTTAGCTGACATTCTTGTAGAATGTAAAGACGGAGGTGATGTTTCTGTTTTATTTTCTGCTACACTTGTTCCTGATTTATTAATAATGATCAATGAAGCACAATCATCAGATGCATAATGTTTGGTTTTATGTTCAAAACACAATGGTGGTGAGACCATTGATGGGTGGAAACATGTTGGGGGTTCAGTTTTGTGTTTTAGAGACTGGATGGTAGAACCTATGTTTTGTCAGGAACAACTCATTAATTCTTATCACCATTCAAGATGGGTTGTACACCTAGGTTCACCAAAGATATATAAGGCGTTGAAGGCACAATTTTTGTAGTGCGGGATGAAATGGAAGGTGGCTGAGTTCGTCTCGTGGTGCTTAACATGTCAGCAGGTTAAAGTAGAGCATCAATGACCAGATAGTATGTTAAAATATTTACCTATCCTAGAGTGGAAATGGGATAAGATAGCAATGGATTTTGATAAATGTATTCTAAGAACGATCCTGAAACATGATTCCAATTTGGTGATAGTAGATCATCTAACCAAGTCGCCCAATTTCATCCCTATTCGTGAAACCAATATGGTGGAAGTTCTTTCAAAAATCTATATCTGAGATGTTGTAAAGAGGCATGGTATACCAGTGTCTATAGTCTCAGATAGAGATCCAAGGTTCACTTCTCGTTTCAGGAAATCATTACAACATGCCCTTGGGACTAAGTAAACGATGACCACGGCGTATCATCCTCAGATGAATGGGAAATCTGAGCGGACGATACAATCGTTGAAATACATGTTGCAGGTTTGTGTAATGTATTTTGGTGGCTCATGGGCGGAACATATACCCTTAGTGTATTTATCATACAATAATAGTTATCATGCCTCAATATGCATGGCTCCGTTTGAAGCATTGTATTGGCGTCCTTGTTGTTCTCCACTATACTAAATGGAATCTAGTGAAAATTCACTAGTTGGGTCGACCATGGTGTAAGAAACAAAAGAAAAGTGTCAGTTGATTAGAAATAGGATGGATGGGGCTCAGAGTTGTTAGAAATCTTATTTATATCACCGTCGATGATAGTTTTTGTTCTTTGTGGGTGATCTTGTCTTCTTGAGGATATCCCCAAGGCTTGGGCTTCGTCATTTCAGGATGCAAGGCCAGTTATCTCCTCGATACATTGTCCCTTTTGAGAAACTAGAACAGGTTGGAGAGGTGGCATATCGCTTGGCATTACTACCATGGTTCAATTTGGTGCATAATGTCTTCCATGTTTCTCATTTGAAAAAAGTATATACCTGATCATGAATATGTGATTAGATGGGATCACATTCACCTAGAGCCGGATGCTTCGTTGATACATATTCCAGTATGGATTGTGGATAGGAAAGAGAGAGTCTTGCCTGGAAAAAGCATCAGTCTAGTGTTGGTTTTATGGCAGGATGTTTAGATTCAGGAAAGGTCTTGGGAATGTGAAAGGGAAATGAAGGAGCAGCGGCCGGAACTCTTTCAGCTTCTTAAAGGTTTTCTACATTCTTGAGGACGGAAAGACCAATGTTGGGGAGAATTTAGTACCCCTAATTATGGTATGTAACCCTTTATTGAAGATTTTAGTGGTTTTAATGTTAAATGTGATGAATGGGACAGTCAGGAGAACTTTCCATGATGTTTTGTGAAAAAATGGGAAGTCACACGGGCGGTGCAGGGTTTGTCCAAACCGTGCGGTCAAACTGTGTGTAGTTTGTCTTGGAGGTAGTAGCTACCGCACAGGCGGCACACAGTTTGTCTAACCGTGTAGCCAAAACTTGCGAGAATGGTGGCTGGGGTAGTAGCAAACACACAGTTAGCGCACTGTATGTCATACCATGCGATCTAAGCACGCGACCACATAAATGAGATGCTATAAAAGTATATCATACTCTTTTTTGCATCTAAGTTCTTCATTAAAGATTATAAGAGTCCCTAACTTGGGATTTCTCTTCTCCTAAGGACATAGAGGGTTCTTCCATTTTTCTGGAGGTGATATGAAGGCTTCTCTACGACAATTGAAGCCGGATTCTTGAGGAATGTTATCGTTATTCTTCGTTCTTGTTCAGCTTCTTATATCTACATATATCTATTTTTCAACTTCTATAGTTTTATTATATCCATGCTCGTTATGGGTAGATATATGGGTGTGAATGAAAAATATGATGAGATTTGGTCGTGATCTTTCTCGGAGAAGAGATCTAAGGCATGTTTTTGGAGAATCAACCAGGTTTTCTTGAGTGTTCTTCGACCGTAGTGGTTTTAACCAAAACCTATGAGGTAGGAGGATTCACTCTAAACTCATCTTGGTATAATTGATTGGAATAGATTAAAATTGGATTATTTGAATGGATTTGATTGTAAAAAGAAATTAATGAAACTTATTTATTGATGATTTATGGTTTTGATGAGATTGTGAACTCTTAGTGAATTGTTGTGCAAAGTGATTTTGTTTGTTGAATTTCAAATGTTCATTTTAAATTATGGATTTAATAAATATTTTTATGGTTTGATGGAAAATTGGTTTTCAATAAAAATGATGTTTTATTGAAATTTTTTGATATTGAAATTATGTTTTTGGATTTCGTTTTCAATAAAAAGCGAGCATTATTGAAATGATTTGGAATTGAAATGGTTTGAATTGGTTGAACACACTTGGTTTTTGACATGATGGTTGTGTGTGGTCTTGGGAATGTGGGACAGATAATGGTTAAGAGTCTCCCCCATTAGTGTTGGGATGGATAAGGGCTAAGGATCTCCCCCGTAAAACATTCATATTGCATTCGGGACAGATAAGGGTTAGGGGTCTCCCCCATCAGTGTTGGGTTGGATAAGTGTTAGGGCCCTCCCCCATCATGTATTCATGTGAATTTGGGTTGGATAAGGGTATGAAGTCTCTCCCATCATGTTGATATGGACAAGGGTTAGGGCATCTCCCCTCTCCCAAGTAGCATGCATGGTTGGTTGCATGGGTTTGTGGAAATGGTTGGGTATTCAAAAAATGAATGTTTGTGAAATGGTTCTTCAGTTTGTTTGGTTATTTTTCTAGAAAAATAACTTTTTGGATAATTGTTTTGAATTTCTCTTGGAATGCCTTTGGTTATGAATGGTTTTGGGAAAATATTTATATTTAGGTATAAACTGATTTTGAGAAAATATTTTATATAACTATTTATATATGAATTTGGATAACTCTTCTATCCTAGTGGGATTAGTAGGGAAGTAATTGGAGAGAACCTACTTAGTTTTATAATCACCTATGCTTTGGCACATTGGTTCTTTTGCAGATGTCGTATTCTGAGACATAGTTAAAGGTAAAACATCTCATTGCTAGTGGCTTCTACTAATGCTTTGGAGATGTTGTAGAGCATGGATCTTGTAGTGCATGGAGTGGTATTGTCTTTTGAGAGTATTTATTTGTTCATCAGTTGTTTACTTTGATGTGATTTATTATATATGAAGTTGTTTATTGGTCATTTATTTTTTCATTCATCAAATAGTGAATGTTTGGTAATGGTTGGTTTATGGGTTTATTTCATAAACAGTAAATCCTCCCCCAACTTATATTTTAAATCCTTCTGGATTTATTTACAGCCTTTTTCATCTTGGGGATGTCGCTTAAGGCCTAGTAATGACTCATTGTACTCTCAAGACTCTGAGAGTTGGCGGGTCATTACATTTTTTCTTCTTTGAAATCGTTATAAATAGTTAACAATTACATTTTTGGACCAACAACGGTTTCTAATATTAGAGGTAAATAATACACCTTTAAATTTATCTATGGTTATTTTAGAATTACAAAGGGTTTCTTCTTAGCACATAAGAATGGTTATTGTATTGTAGTTATAAAAATTAGAGGTAATGTTTTGAATGACAAAGGATAAATAATATTTCCATTTGGGGTGACCATGGTGGAGAATTTGATAAAAATTAATTTGATTATTTTCATTCTTATCTATATTATAATCACACTTCTCTTCTCCATGAAAATATCCAAAATATGGGGTTGTCGAATCATGAAATTAGACCCTATAAGAAATTTGTATGACACTTTTCAATGAGTTTACTATTCCTAATTTATTATGTTCTTTGGGGGTATATCATTCTTATATTATCTTTAATTGGGTGCTTATAATACCCATAATTGGAAATCCACTTATGAATATTAAAATGAAAATATTTATATAGTTCGCATCCTTAATGTTTTCAGTTGGAAATGTAAGACAATTATCAATTAGGATAATATATGAATGTTTTACCCAAAATAAAATGATTTTATCTTTTTTGGGTAATCACACTTATTTAATTCATATTGATACATTAATTATATAATCAAAAACATTGAGGAGTCACATCATGTAATATTTGATGAGTATCTTCCTATATCACATCGTAAAATTGATGATGATGTTGACAAACCAAGTTTCTAAATACATTCAACATAATATTATAATGTAATTAAATATGGTCCCAAACCCCCTTCAAATATTTTACCCAAGTCGTGGGGTTAATATAAAAACTATACCCTAGACAATTTCATTAGTAAAATTTCAATTATGATGTTTCAATATAAGGTTGATAATAAATGATATTGAACAACACAGTTATCACTCTCACCTTGGTCCTACTTCCCATGATGATTTTATTAATGATGATAGTTTGATAATTTACATGAAAGGGGAGTTGATACAATTCCAATGTAGCAATATTTGTACTCTCTTGAATCGATGTGATAATCAACCAATTATCTATACCATGTAGGTTTTTTGTATCAAACATGACGATCTTGGATTTATCATCCTTAAAAATGATTATTGTGTTTTAAAAGGATATAATAAATAAGGATTCATATATTATTGTGAAACCTATTACCTCATTATGTGGATATCATCTATTCGAATATTATTATAATTGTCCCCTCATTTTAAATTTATTATTTTTCAAATGGATTTACAATTGATTTTTTAATAGGTTTTATTTCTGAAAATGTTTTTGTGGCTCAACAACCTAGTTTTGGAAATCCTAAATTTGAAAACCATGATTTCATGATAATGATATCTCTATATGATTTAAAAAATATCTCATCATGCTTTATAAGAGAGGATAACTAAATTCATTTTATCATGTGAATTTTAAATGGGAAAATTTGATTCCACTATTTTTATCAAATATTTTTCAAATGATATATTAATAGTTAAAATTTATGGTGATGATGTTATTTTCTAATCATGAATAGAAATTTTTTTAATGGTTTTTTCAATTTAATTAATAAATACAATTAAATGACTTTTATGGGTGAAATAAAATTATTCCTTTGTATCAAAATTCCCAAAATTCTAATGTAACTTTTTTAAACCAAAGTAAACACACTAATGAAAATATAATGTTCCTTTGTGTACATTAAGAAAAGAATATTTGAATACCCATGAGTATAACTTGTAAACAAATTTTGGATTAATATATCACCTCGATTGGAAATAATCTTTATAGAAGTATGATATGGTGACTACATTACTTAAATTCGGCCAAGCCTGACATCATGTTTAGTGTTATCCATTATACTATTTTTCAATCAGAACAAAATTATTCTAATTTTAAAACATTCAAAATATTTTTTTTGATATTTCAAATGTGTATATTAATTATATTATTATATAAAAATGAAAATTCATTTGACCATAATTGTTTTTACAATGCTGATTTTGGATGATGTAACTAGATAGTAAAATTAATATTGGATCTTTCCACTTACTACAAAAATCACATTTCTCGTGGATTAGTTAGAATAAAATCTAGGTTTATCATTCTACAAAAAAACATATTAACTATGAGTTTTTGTGTAGAAATTATATCGATAATTTGTACTATCATTGAATTTGGGTCTATATATATTAAAATCCCTATCATGTGTGTCACCAAATAATTCTATTATTATATAAAAAAGTATTATATAACACTATCACACAAAGTATATTGATCTATGACACCATTTTATTCAACATCACTTTATAAAATATGATATTGTTCTTGTATTTGTATGAACCACCCAAAATCATGCTGATATCAACATTAACCTCCACATTCATTATTTCTTTGATTTCAAAAAAGGAATGTTGGGTATGTTTTTACTATGATACATCTATCTTAAACTTGGAAATATTTGGAAAATTTTCATTTTCATTGGAAAATATTCAAATTGACCTTTCCAAATTGATAATTTTTATAACGTTTTTTTCATACTTAATTTGATTCTAAACTATTCAAAATTTTTGTTAAGTAATGTGATATTTAAAAAAAGAAAATAAATTATTTCTAGATATAAATAATTAGATGTGGTTCTGGGAATTATTCATCCAGAGGATATTACTGTAAAATGATATAGATAAATTTTTAATATGATCATCAACTTGGGAAAGTGGAGTGGGGCTTTACTGCACCCCAGGATTGATTATCCTAGAGGTTTTTATTGTTTATTATCACAATATTCACTAATACACAATAATTAATTTGTGTCAAATATTTTGTTTCTATTTCATTTATTTAATTGATTTTATTTTTATCTCATCAGATTTATAAATAATTATTTGAGGGGTTATAATCATTTTAATATTTAAATGATCATACAAGATAAATTCATTTTTAAGTAATTTTTCAAAACATTGTTTTCTATTTGGATTCATAAAAATATTTCAACAAGTATGTTATTTTTTAGATATATTTTTAAAATGAAATTAGTTTATTTTATTTTATCTTGAGATTTATTGAAAATAACTCTTACACATCTTTCTGTTTATTAAATTTTTTTTAAATTATTTTATACCCCCCTCAAAATATCATTTATATTGATTATAATTATTTTATGTTTATTTATATATTAACACAAACCTTTTCAATGAATTCTTTAAGAGAATATCAAAATGAGAGATGTAGTTTCTATTTATTAAAGGGGGTAAATAATGGAAATTATAGAAATATATGGTTCTTTTTATTCCTTTTATTTTTAAATTATGTGGGAGAAATTGGAAAAATAATTATAATGGAGAAATGATTTGAAACATAAAATATTTTTCAACATGTCATGTTTATCTTTATATGATTTTCATATTATAATTTTAATTTTTTTTACTTGAGTGTTTGTCATCATCACAATGGTGGATATTATTGTGTTTCTAATTGTATTTTATAAATATCACATTCACTATTAAATGAGTTTACTGATTTCATTTAATTGATTAATGGATATAACCACAATGACTGCATGTTTGAATCTGGAATGAAACAAGAAAAATACTTGGATTAATCTTGATATTCTTTTTTTAATCATGGATTAATGTTCTTAGAACATTGAAAGGAATTGAAGGTAGATTGGAGTCCATCAAGTTGATTGCACACCAACATTAATCAACAACTAGTTGATTCATATCAACCACCTAGTTAGTAGTTAATGTAGTATACTTTTCCCTAATATAAATGTCCACTGGATACCAAATGGATGAACATTGACAAGCTGGTGTAGATGGATTGTATAACCCATTAGAGAAGATTCCCACTGAAAATCTGACTAGAGATCACGTACCATCTTTTGAGTGTTTTTGGTTATTGGATAGTAACAATAGCTACACTGGATATATTGTTGAGACCACTGGGATTATGGTGGCATAGGGATAATAGCTCCACGCCAGTATTTAATGATAGAAAAAATTTCATAAAAATGGTATTTAGTTACTTCATTTCCCGTGGAGTATTCCTTAAAATTATTGAATAATTTTAAGGTAATAAATAGACCCCTTAGTTCCTTGGTAATGTACCTTACCAATAATTCTCCAATACTTACATGCTTCAATCGAAAAATTTCAGCCAAATAAATTCATTTTCTACGTGCTCTTTCATCTAATATTGATTGGGATATTATTTGAATATTTATATCACTCTCATCCATATTTATAATTTTCACCTAGTTGTTCTTCAAATTCATTTGATAGAATAATGTTTTGGATAACATTTTATTGATTTGGGATAATCAATATTCTTACTTCTTAATATATTATCGGTTCCCCCTAAAATTAAAGTGAGGGAAATAATTTTTTTCACAATAACCATTATAAGAGAAGAGACATTTTATGATTTATTTTTCTAGATTTACCAATTAAAAATATATGGATGATTATAATTTCGATATCCGACAACAACATAAAAATCATGAGATTTTAGGTATCATGGATGTGATTAAATGGACGTACTGATACCTTAAATCCTCAATCCATTGAGTCGGTAGACTTAGGATCATTTCTTAAGCAATTATCAATTATAATTTCAAAATTATGTTTCACATTTAATTTCTTCATTTGATTATTCTCCATTTAATTAATTTAATTATTCAATTTGTTAATCCATCTAATTTATGAATCACTAAAATCATGAATCATTATTTTTATTATTCTTCTACATTTTAAATATATTATTAAATTTTCATTTATTCAACATAGTTTTAAATTTCTCAGTACATCTTTTTAAATCAAAAAAATGTTTTAGTAATATTCAATATTTCAAAAAGATGTTTTTATTCATTAAAAATTGTTAAATTTATTCTGTTTTTTTTGGAATTTCACCCTTATATTAACTAATTTTTCCACACTCCGGTATACATATTTATCAATAATACTTTTATAGTATCCACATTTTATATTTATGATTAATGAAGATAATGAGTATATGACCAAGGATTATTCATAGGGTGCGGAATAAAATTCTCTGAAGAAACATGTTGGGAAGGATAAACCAAAAGATAATCATTTTTATTCATTGATGACCATTCAATCCAATAGATTATATATATTAATGGTATAGATTAATATAAATATTCCACTTTATTCCTTTTGGTGTAGAAAGGTTGGACATCTTGCGGAAATCTTTTCTATGAAATATCAACGGGATTAAGAAGAAAAAGTGCCTTCTAAAAAGTATCAATGAATATATAGTTAATGAAATTATCCAAATAGTGTTTTTTAGATGGTAAATTTTTTAATTATAAGAAATTATAGTTTTATGGAATGTGAATTTGAAAAGGATGAAGATATCATGGTTCTTGGTTAATATTCCATGGTATCTATTTAGGATTAGTCACATGATAATTATAATGATTATAGAATTGATGGAATCATAGGTAGAGCTAATATTCAAGTAGAATATCAAAAATCTATTAAATAAATCAATGTGTTTGGGTGTAAATATTAAGAAGTAAAATGGAGTGGTATGTGACTCCATGATTTATTTTTGAAAAATGAGAAATAAAATTTAGATATTACAAAAAATTTTATCAAATTTGGGATTTCTAATAATTCTGAATGGAGATTAAATACCTAACATAATGTTGTATATCTAGATCATATAATATATTACATGACTTTTTTGGTAAGAGGATGAGTGAATATTATTGTAATTCTTAAAGGAGATGTCATATAATTTTTAGTAAAGGGTGAATATCAAGATAAACTTATTATATTAGTAATTATAGAATGAACTCCTAGAATATTTGCCTCTATAATGCTTGATGAGATTTTTGAATGGTAAATAGAAGGTATTGTAGATTTATCAATGTGTTTTTGGATCAACATTTACAGAAAATATACATTGTAGTATTAACCTGAGAATAAGACAACCATGGATGATAATAAACCTCAATGAAAAACACATCATATAGTTTATATTTGTACAAATATTATTACAGTTCTAATCGGGCAATAAAAGATGAGAATAAAACACCATAAATCGAGTGTTATTTTTTAGAATGGTGGGAAAAATTCAATACGTGTGTAATATAGTAGGGAGTTATTTTAGAAGAAAATAATAAATAATAAAAGGAAGAATAATATAAAATAATTATTATTTTGATGGATACTACAATTGTTCTATTGATGTTGGTGAAAAAGAAATTCATTTTGCATCATGGGTTGAATGGATGGATCCAAAGGAGACCCAAAAAATTAGTTGATGAATATTGGATTTTTCATAAAAAATTGTAGAAACTAAAAATGTATTTTTAGTCATGTAATATGAATAATACATCATAATATTAGAGTATGAGCACAAAAACCCACCATTAAGAAAATTGGACCAGTGCTCATGGAAGAATATAAATGGTACTAATAAGGTAAATATTACTATTATTTCCATCAAAGAAATAGGAAATTGGAGATTGTGGATTTTTTAAAGTGTGTACTTTTCAAATAAAAGGAATTGAAGACCCCATCGTATAGATCATGTCTGATATTGATATTTTAGTAGGTTTGAAAATGATGAGGATCATAAAATTTTGGGTTCTATAAATGAATGGGTCCGTTGATGTGATCTCATAAGAACATGTGTTCTCTAAATAAATTCTCAATGGCCTTTTTATATTAATTTTTTAAAATAACCTTTTAATGGTTAATGGGTAACAAGTATTTAGTTTTCATACCTGGAGGTATTGTTACTTAATACATTACAATTTTAGGACTAAAGACATAACACATCACATCAATCAACACACCACTGGTGAAAAAACATATGTTCATTTAGTATAATGTTTTAACCAAATTAGAATAAGCATAATTTAGTAGTGTGACTAGGATCATAGATTATAATCAAACAAGAAGGGGTGATCATTTAATGGTAGTGATGATTTGAAAAATCTATAACGAATACATACCATGTAGAATCACTACCTTACACAAAAATAAAATTTAATCATGCAATAAAAAGTGGATGTAAATAGATTATTGTAAGTGCCTCTTTGAAATTTGAAAATAAAACATTTTATAACTACATAAATAATTTTGTTTATTGAATTATCCCCATGGCTGCATTTTATATCTATAACATTTTCCATGCATTTCAAGAGGAGATGGTTTTTTGGAAAATCATAAAACAATAGATTGAAAATCCCGAAAATTATTCTAGATTTTATAGGTAAATGAATCTAGGTCATTGATAGTTGTCTGAATGATTTTACTGAAATATTTGGTTTTTATTAAAAAATTAATTTGTAGATCAAAACTCTTATTACATATTCAAAAGTTGGAAAAAATTATTCGATTATCTTGATAAATTATGAAAATAATCAATATATAATTTTTGATTTATATGAATCAACAACATGTAAATCTAAAACATGGTGTGATTGACATGACTTTATGAGTGTGTTTTATATTTAAAAATTTTAATTTATTAATTCATTTTTACTTTTATATATATCATTTTTTTAAAATAATATTAGTTATATAATCATTGTTTATTATTACAGGTACACACATTTGTTTTCATGAGATTTGGTGGTCTCTTTGGAAACTAATGTCATGATTTATTTCTTTATAATGGGGTTCCCAAAGGAAGTTGAAAACAGGGAAACCCATAATGTTTATATTTTTTAGAAATATAATATTTATAGTAATTTAAATAATAAAGTAAATATAAAAAATTTAAATATTTTAAGGATGATTTTTTATAATTATAATTTATTATTATGTTGATTTATTTGAAATTTAATTGTAATTTTTAATGGGATGCATTAATGTGCTGTAAATATATCATCAAAATTTTGACTAATAATTAATTCATACAAATAAAATGTTTCTAATTCCAATTTTAATAATGAAATATTGGGGAAGGAAGAATGAAATACAGAGAAAAATAAATTAACATGTGACTTTCATCAATTTATTCTCAAATCAGGATCCATAATTTTTTAGAGTAGCATAGGCCTTAATTTTTATAGAGTACAAACACTCTAATTTACATTAACATTATTCATATAAAATTTCATGTTCTTTTTTCTAGGTAATTCATTTCGTATGTGCCTCTATCATTTTTCCATGACTTGTAACTGATTATCTGTTGAATTTATCTTATATGTGTGTCATTTCACTTAAATTGACTATCAGGGTCTCATGTATTTTCTCCAAGGCCTCTAAACATTGATGATCCTTTCAAAGTCTATACTTAATGATTTGAAAACAAAACAAAATTTCGACTCCCAAAATCTAATTTTTTGGTTTATATTTAAACAAATAATCTATAATAGTGACCTAAAAATATGATTAGTGTTATTTTTAATAATAAAAATATTTGGATATATCTATGAAATTCAATGAAAAACTGACAAAAATATCATGACCATCAATGGATACACTATAAATTCATTATTTAGGAAGGTCCTAAATTATTTTTTGCAAGCCTTATCTAAACATTAGTTTACCACAAACAAGTCAATGAAATTATTTTCAATGTATGATCACGATTATTTTAACATAATATATGAATTTAATTTATTCAAATAAAATGTTTATTCGGCTTCTCATTTAGTCCAAATTCAATCTAGTAGACCCAAATTGTTGTTTATGCTCATTTTATTAATAATTTAATTGGTAGATAAAATTAAAATTAAATGAAAATTGTTGAAAATATGGTCTAAATTAATTTAACAACATTATTTTTTCTAGAAAAGGAATCAATATATAAATTATTATCATGAATATAAATATAATTAGTTTTTAGAATGTGCTCATCACCTTGAGGTGTATGGTTCTCTTCTTAAATGTTTCTATGAATTGTGTAAACATGTTTATCACTATTAATCATGCATCATTATTTCCCCCAAATGTTCATTATTTAATAATCGTTCAGCCAAATATTTCATTAATGTATACATGATTAACTAGAAGAATTCATAACACCAATATTATTCATTTTTAAATGGACTCATACGAAACAATTTCATTTAACTATTATAATATACAAAAATCATAAGATTTAAAAAAATGAAATGATATTGAATTTTAAGAAACATTATATATTTAAACCCAATGTTGATTATTTAATTAACATTATGCATTCTTTCTCTATTATTCATTGGAGTTTTAATGTTCTTCTTATATTTGTAATTATTCACATGATATTTCTTATTATCTTTTCCAACATTCATATTATGGATGTAAAAATATAATTAGAAATATATTGAGTATTGAACGAGGTTTCAACCATTGGTAAATATAGTAAATATTTAAATATCAAATAGAATATGTATTTTTTATTATTTACTTTAGTGGTTGTTCAAAACCTCGATATATATATATATATATATTACAACCATTGTTTAATAATCAAATATAGATAGTGGGTATTTCAAATAAAATACAAAAATGCACACATTCACACCAAAGGTTCAAGTAATAATAATAGTAAGTCATTTTTTATTATTTTAATATTTTAATGTATGAAAATAAATAATTGAATGATTATTAATTAATTATTATTATTTTGGATTTTTAATAAATTTCATTATGTGTGTTCATGTATATATTTACAAAACTACTTTTTATAATAATAATAATAATATGAAGATGTATGTGGTTTTTAATAATATAAATGGATAATAATTGTTAAAATTATTTATTATTTGAATATTATTAATTAACACTCACACTTTATTAAGTTGTAATAAACAATAATTGATAATTGATAATTAATAATATCTAATTTATTACTATCATTTAGTAAATGATAATAAAAAAATGTAATTATTTTATAAAATATATATAATAATATGGGTAAAACCTTACTAATAATCGGACAGTAGGGTGATTTTGGCTCTTCATAGAGAGATAAATTAATGTTATTTTGAGGAAAAAATTTCTAACTGTGGCTGATCCCCCAGAAATGGGATTGGGTAGGGAGACTCTGGTACATAGGATCTTCTTCAGAAGCCATGAGAAGGCCAATCCCCTTGATAAATTAGATAAATCTTCGTCCCATGTTTCCATCACCGTGGGAAGGCTGATCTCCCAGTTAAATCTGTTGAGCCAAGTAGATATATTTTAAACACCATACATGAATTGTCTTATAGTGTGGTATCGTCCGTCATACCAATTTTCTTTTATTTTGATGTATAGTTTTTATATATTTTCCTGTGATATTTTTTAAATACCTATAGGATCATATTTTGTAAAACAATTTATACTAATGGCGGAAGCACCGCCATCGCCTTTAGGTTTCGGTTGAAAAGTTGCATCGACACTACGACCATCAAGGTTAAGTGAAAAGGGGAAAACTAATTTCCTCATTTCCCTTAAATCCAAATAAAAAATATTAATATATTTTTATTTTTATTTTTATTTTTTATTTTTATTTTATTTTTAGTTTTATATATATATAAATAAAAAAAATTCTGAGAAGAGTTTATCTTCTATTTAATATACAAAAATTCATACATTATAGTTGTATAGATTCTAATAGAATCTCTCACCACAGATCCCTTTTATAAGAGGGCTTAACCTAAAAATCATTCAATATTTCCGATGGGGGATTTCAGTTCTCCCTTTCCTAAGAAAAACATATTTCATTTATGATGTGGGATTATGAACAATTTCATTGATCTAGATTTCAAAGGAAAAAAAATATATTTTATAATAACAAAATAAATGAAACATAAAAACTGGAATAATTTTTTTTTGTTGAAAATAAGAAAATATCGTAGTAAATGATGAAGAAAAATAATTTATAAGCTTTTGAATCCACCTACTTGAATCCTTAAAATGTTTCAAGTATGTGACTTAGAGAGCATATAAAAAATAAATTATAATACCAATATAAATTAAATAGAAAACATTGTTTATTCATATAATAAATAGTTGAAAATAGATTTATTTTATTATAAATGATGAAGACAAATTACATATATGGTTTCAAAAGAAACCAAATTGAAACATAATAAAACTTCATGTACATGTATTTGAAAGACTATAAAATATATAATATAATAACAATATAAATGAAACATAAAACATGTATTAAACATGTTTGAAATAGATGAAAATAAAAATTATTCCATAAGAAATCATGATGAAATTTAATTTATATGCATTCAAAGGAACCTACTTGAAACTAAAAAATGATTCATGTACATGACATTTAAAGCCTATAAAATATAAACAATAAGACCAATATAAATAAATCATAAAACATGGATTAAACATATAATAAATAGTTGAACAAAAATAAAATTTATCATCATTATAAGGCACATACATCAGACATAAAAATGTTTCATGTTTTTGGCATTGAATGCATATAAAATATAAACTATAAGACCAATATAAATGATATAAAAAACAAATATTAAACAAATAATAAATATAAAATAAATAATTAGTTAATTAGTAATAAAATTAATAATTATTTAATAATTAATTATATAATTCACAATTATATTACTAAGTAATATAATTATAAATTATTATATAAATAATTTGTTAATAAGTAATATCATTATTAATTATATTACAATTAATGAGTAATATATTTAATAACTATAATATTATTGATTATATAAAAATTAATTAGTTATTCATAGATATAATTTTTAATATGTAATTATTAACTATTAATAAATAATTATATAAATATTTATTTATTTAGTAATATCAGTAATAATTATTTAATATTTAATTAATCATATAATTCTTAAATATATAATTAATATATATATATATATTAATTAGTTAAATAGTTATATAATTGATAATTTGTAAATTATAAATTTTATTAATATTTATTCATTTATTAATAAATGTAATTAATAATATTCATAATGTTAATTAGTTAATTAGTAATCTAATTAATAATTACAATTATCTAATATTTATTATATAATAATTAATTTGATAATAGGTTAATTAATTAACAAGTATTTATTAATGATTAATTATTTAATAAATCACTAGTTAATTTGTTATTTCATTATTAATGATATATTTTTTAATTAGTTATTTTTTTTAGAAATGTTGAGCCAAGTACCATTTTATAAATATTCAATTAGTAATATAATTATAAATTAAACATATATATTATAATTATTAACTATTATGTATTAAAAATTCTTATCTATAAATAAATTAGTTAATTAGTAATATATTTATTCATTATAATAATTCATTATTATTTTTAAATAGTAATTGTTAAAAAAATATTATATAAAAAATACTTAGTTAATTTATAATATAATTATTCATTTTAATAAGTCATTATAATTATAAATTCTTAATTAGTAATTACTAATATGAAATTATTAATTTGTTAATTAGTAATATATCTATTTGATATATAATTATTAATTATATAATAGTTAGTTAGGTTTTTAGTAATTAATAATACAAAATTATATAATACAAAATTATTTAATTAGTAATATAATTATTAGTTATATATTATTTAATGTATGTAATAATAAAATAGTTAATTATAATTTATATTTTTTACTCTCTAACTATTTAATTACTATATAAATAATAAGTAATAATTATAATTAATAATTATTGTACTAATTAGCAGAGTAATTATTATTTAATTTATAATTCTAGTAAAAATTTATTGTGTAATTATAATATAATTAATAAATAATTAATAATAATAAATCATGATAAATTAAAATGAATAATTATATTTACAAATATTATAACTAATTAACTAATTGATAATTAATATTTAATATTTAATAAATAATTATTATAATGAATAATTATAATTAAAATTATATTACTTTTTTACTTATTTAAAAATATATAATTAATCATTATATTACTAGTTAACTACTTAATTATTATATAATTAATTATAAATAATTAATAACACATAATTATAGTGAATAACTATAATTAATAAGTATATTACTAATTAAGTAATTTAAAATTACATAATTAATAATAATATAATTATTAATTAAATTATTAATTAATTATCATATAACTAATAATTATTCTAATAATAAAATAATTAATTATATAATTATTAATTATTAATTATTAATTATATTTATAATTAAGTAATTAATTATTATCTAATTAATAATTATATTACTAATTAAAAAACTAATTATATACAATTTATTATATGTTTAATCTGTTTTTTAGTTTTCAAATATATTGGTTGTATTTTTTATATTTTATAGTCCTTCAAAGAACCATACATGAACCATTTTCAAGCATCAAATATCTCGTTTTGAAAGATTATAAATTATTTTTCATCGACATTTTTTGATTAAAAAGTTTTCTTTTTCATGAATTTCTTATATTATCATTGCATGTTTTAATTATCATTTAAATTTGTCTTATTTTATATATTTTATAGATTTTCAATATCACACACTTGAAACGTTGTTAAGATTCATGTTGGTGCATTTGAAAGCTTACAAATTATTTTCATCAACATTTTATACAAAATTTATTTTATTTTAATTAATATATTATATGTTTAATTCACGTTTTATTTTTCATTTATATTCGTCTTATAGTTAATAATTTATAGTATATCAAGCCATTTAATGGAATCATTTTCATGTTTTAGGTATGAGTATTTTGAAAGCTTATAAGTTTTTTTATCAAAATTTTAATTTAATTACTTTGTTTCAACTATTTATTATAGGTTTAATCCATGTATTATGTTTCATTTATATTGTTCTTACTGTTTATATAATAAATTCTTTCAAAGTCACTTACATTAATCAAAATCCCACATCAGAAATGAAAAATTTTCTGTGCCAGAATGGGAGAACCTGAATCCCAAATTAGAAATGAAAAATGATTTCAAGGGCATTATCTCTTGTAGAAGGGAGCCCTAGGTGAGGTATTTTCATTTACTATATATATATATATTTAAATAAAATTATAATAAAAATAAAATTTGTAATTATATAAAAATTAATTTTGGGAATAGTAAAAAAATTATGTTTTTGGGTGAAAGGCTGCAGCACACCTGCTACCTTTAGATTTAAACCGAAAGGCGGCAGCATGTTTTCCTCCATTCACACTGATTTTCAAAATTCAAAAATAACCAATGAATTATTTTATAATATATTTATTAAAAATCACATTTAAACAATAATATTTCTTTTGACCCATTCATTATTTGGGTATTTTGGTGCATCTTCGCCGCATGGTGTGGTGGTCATTTATGGTTAAAGGGTTGCAGCATGGTTTCGTTGTCAGTGACAACAATTGGTTATTATATTGTAGCTACATAGTATTGGGTCCGAAAACCATGGTCGTTGGTGTGGGGTCAAATTGACGGTGATCCATGATGCAGGGTCCCCTCCATGACGATGATAGAAGGTGTTGGGGGGGAGGGGGTTGTGGACGACCGGTGCTGGAGACAATGTGTGGTCGGGAATTCAGGGATGCAGAATGTGGAATGCTACAACATATGAGGGGGGCCATGATGGGTGATGACATTCCTACTCAGGTGGGTTGTGTAATGGGAAGGATAATGATCGATCACATCAGCATGACGGTGACCGATGGGGGCACCACTACGGATCTTTGAAGGTAATGGTGACCGACAACTGTGATCACAAAAGAAAAAAATAGGGGGATCCTACCATTCTTCCAAAGACACTAATGAATTAAGTTGCAGAGTGGGTATGAGGTCCTGATCCATCAAATCACAATAACGTCTTCAAGGATAAATCACTTATAACCACCAGTGCATTAAAAATAGTATCTATATGTAACAAAAAACCACATTCTTTATTTTTAGGATATTCCTAATTATTACCACATTATTCTACAAAAATATATTTATTTTTTAAAAAATATTAAGTTACTCTTTTTTAATATATGTAAAAAATGGTTTAAACCATCAATGCATGTATTTTGGGTGTATGTATTAGAGGATGTATCAAATTACTTAAAAAAATGTTTAACTCATACCTCTAAAATAAAATGAATAATAATGTGACTAATTTTAATTAATGATAAAAATGTAATTATAGGTAATTAATAATAAAACCATTAAGTAAAATCATATTTAATATTAAATATTTAAAACTGAAAATGATGATTAATTAATATACAATTATATATAACAAAATATTTACATAGGTTTTCCATTTCATGTTGTGATCTAAAAAAAATTACATGTCTATTAACGTGGAATGGTTGTACTGGCCCATAACTCAGTCATTTATCAATCATTCTTTTAGAACAAATATTCCTTTAAAACCCATAACAATTTTAAACCAATAATATGATTTTTCGCAGTGCTATACACAATCATTATCCTGTTAGGAAAAATAATAATTGATTCTTCAATACAACAATAATTGTTAGATAAACAATTTAGTTCAAAATTGAGAAAATAAAATGAACCCTGGCTGTAATGTTTAGACCCCTCCAAAATGAATGAGGGAAAACCGTGGTAAAATAGAAGGATCTCACAATGGTAAAATACGAGTCGAAATAGTCTCTCAATTACAAGAAGAAAACAATCAAGAAATTATCACTTAAAAATGTGGAGATACACCACACAAAAAACTACACTCAATGATGAATATGTGTTTTTTGAGAATCTAATGATGTAATTTGATAAGAGTAGATACATTTTTATAGCTTACTGTAAACCTTTGTTATCCCCGAAATTAATTTATATTATTGAATTAAATTGTTTAGTGATGGTAGGGTCGCCCTATTTGAATTAAATGAATGTGGCGAAAATCATTTTAATTTTCTCTCTCCATAACATGGACTATCATAAATCCTATTAAGAGATTTGATTAAGTGTTAATCACTTCTCCACACATCCTTTTTATCTACCGACCTACTACTCATTTCTCTAAAATCCCACTCGAGGATCTACACAATATAAATGTATTATAACTAATTTCCTTCTTCATGAAATCAGTACAATTTTTATTAGTGTGCTTTTTTTTACATGTACAAGCTTCATTGATCTAACAAATATTAAACAAAATGTTATTTTATACCAATATGCTTCATCCTAGAATGAAAAGATAGATTCCTTGAAATGTTCATGGTTCTCTGACTGCAACATATCAATGAAATTTGAACAATATTTGTATCCATAATATCATATTTACTACCCTATGTAGCTTCCATATACTCCACCTCTATCATGGAGAAATAAACAATAGACTATATCATTGGAATCTGGCTCACATATTTTCATGCTAGAGTAATCACATAACCGGTATTGGATTATCTCCTATCAGAATTACCTACAAAATCTGAATCAACATATCCTATGATAGTGAAATATGATCCTCCAATTCATAATTCCACATCTAATGTTTCTTTTATATATCTTAGGATCCTCTTCACCATGCTCCAATGTTCTCATCCTAGATTAGACCTTTACAGACTAACTGCTCCCAATGCATGTGAAATGACCAGTGCAGTACAATCCATAAATAATATTAGACTACCCATGATTATGTATATGACACTGAAGACATTTACAACCACTATACATTACTATTATGACTTATTATGGGGTTTAACATGACATTAATGAGAAGCGATGTAGATATTTGCTTACAATTTTCCATATTGAAGCATTTTAAGAAATTCCTAAAATAATTTTTCTATGATAGGCAAATCATTCCATTATTCATATATTACTAAATCTGTATCCCAAGAATCTTGTTTGCTGGTCCTATGTTCTTCATATCAAAATCCTTATTCAACTATGCCTTCATTTCTTGGATTTGATCGTTGTTGAGGCCTACAAGAAATATTACATCCACATACAATAGTACAATGATAAATTCATTACCATTTAAACCATTTAAAAAAGAAAAAGGATCTAAAATATTCTTTTTATATCCAAGTAACATAATAGTTGGATTAAAATATCTTATAAAAACACCTTGGTTCCTGTTTGGGACTGTACCGAAATTTGATTAACATGAAAAAAATGTTCTCATTTCCTTATTCGGTAAAACCTTATGGTATAGCATATAAATGTATTTATAATTATCACCATGAATATAAACTATTTTCAGATATAAATTCACTAAATCTAGAGTATATGTATCAAAAATTGATAGAACTACTCGAATTCTTGTCAATATAAATATAGGAGAAAATATTTCATTGAAATCGATAAAATCCTTATGAGAACATCCTTTAATCACAAGTATAGCATGATATATTTCCACCATGTTTGTTTTATCCATATTGAGATTGTAGACCCAATTTTTCTTAATGGACATCCTTTCATGAGGTAATGGATAATTATCCCTAGACTTTTTCTTTTAATGTGATTCATGATCCTCCTGCATATCCTCCATCCGTAAAGATACATCTGTAATTTTGGTCCGCTCCAAAAAAGATGATGCCTCTCCATCATTTTTCAATAAACAATACCCAACATTTCTCATAGTGACATAATATGAGTTACATATTCTCACAATTTTCTCTCAATTTTACCATCATAGTCTATTATCATCTAGTATTGGAACAATGTGCTCTGTTAAAGACTTTTAGGAAACTATTTCATCCTTTGGTGTGTCCTTCACCTTGACTAATGTAGTTCATGTTCAGTCTTTCTCCATGTCTATATAAATCTTTATTATCACCTATAAATCTATAAAAATGACAGTTTTAATGATAATATGTTTTTGGTAAGTGGTATCCCACAAATGATACACCTTCACACCATTATTGTATCCAAAGAAGATACATTCCATGGACTTCATGTCAAATTTTTATTTTTCAAGGTCATTAAAAAGTGAATATATGGGGCTTACAAGTAAATGAAATTGAGAATAATAATTGGGATTATCAGTCCACATATCCATCGGTGTCCTTAGATCAATTGAAACTGATGGGAATTGATTGCTCACATAACATGAAGTATTTACTATTTCTTCAGAAAATGTATTGTTCACTTCTGTAGTCTTCATCATCACCCTTTTTCTGTCTAAAAAGGAAATTTTTATCTAGTATGTTAATCCATTATATTCAGGAGTTTACACAACAAAAACTACCACATGATCACTTTTATTTGATAAATATAATAAATATCTTCGCATTTATATTCATTCACCATTGACAGTCCACAAACACTTTATTTTTTCAGATTCAAGTTCCTTCACCTCTTTGAATGTTTTGAAGACATCCATGAAATCTGATTTCCTCTTTATTATAAAGACTTATCATCTTTGGGAGTTGTAATTAATTTAATGATAAAAATTACACTGATCCTTGTAGTGATACAATTAGTGCTTACCAAATGTTGGAATGGATCAACTCCAAGATCTCTTTTCTCTATTATATTAACGTTCTAATCTTTAATGTGTTTCTATCTCAAAACACAAGGCTTACAAAATGTAAATAATATAATTTTATGACAATAAAAAAGATTCTTATCCAAAATATTCTTTATGACATATTCTGATATATGGACAGGCATCAGATTCCATAATTTCACCAACTCATTCATCTTGGTAGTTTAAATGACATGTATTTATACTTACTTGTATGTTTCAAGCACAAACATGTACATGTTCTTTGAGATCTTCTATACCATTATCCCCCAAGCACTCCATTCACAATAAATAACCTACCATTTATGGTGTGAGACATTCTTATCAAATAATAAAATTTACCTAAGGTAAAAATGTTCTTCATGATGCACTACACTTGTAATACTCCAGGCATGGTTCAAAAAACGGTATCATAGATTTTCAGTTTGATGGTTCCTACACCAATAATCATCCTAGTATGATAGTTCCCCATATACACATGTACTTATGGAATTGTATCATATTCATTAAACCATTCCCATATAGATTCGATGTTCCATGTCGGTCATGATTGAATAATCCATGAAAAATCTAGATGTTTTCTGCCTTAAATGGTTGTATATGCTTCACTATCTAGTATGTCTCCATTTCCATAGGTGCTCCCAACATTTCCTTTAATGTTAATCTCACTACACTTATTATTCCATCATTCATTGTAGACCTGATACTTCTTTTTGTAATTTTGACATCTGGTTTTTTTCTTCTTTCTCCCTATTTTAGAGATGCCATGATTTTGGCTCCCACTAGAAACACACTCAATTATTCTCGATATTTATATTGACAAAGCTACCACATGGTGTGATGTTGTCTGTATTTCTTCTTTGATCTTTAACCATATATCTTCTTTAAGAACACTAGCTTCAAAATTGTTGAATAATAATATATTCATTATGAAATTAGTATTGAGGTAGATGATATATTAATCATAAAAATCAAGAAATCTTTGGAGTAGAATCTTTGAACATTCTGTATCCACAATTTTATTGACCAACTCTATAACATGAGAAAAAAGGGTGTTGAGGGTGTTGATGTGATCAATCACCAATGATGACTCTTCTATTTGGAGAGATTATAATTTTCTCATCATGAATTATTTTTGGAGATATTTTTCTATGTACAACTTTTTTAGATTATCCCAAATTCCCATCATCGTCTTTTTCTATGAAATACATGATAGGTCCCTATCTATTAAACCCAACTAAATATTGGAAATATCATTCCAATACAAATCATTCAATTTATCTTCTTTCACACCTTCTGGTTATTCTCTAAAAACATGTTTGAAATTTTCTTTTCACCATACCTCTTGCATTATAATTTTCCACAATGAAAAATTATTTCCATTAAATTTTTTGTTTTCGAAATTCACTGCCATTTGGATATGTCGTCAGTCATAAATATCCATTATCCAGAACCTTTTCCCTTAGATACCAACTGTTAGGATAAGAAATAATTTCCCTTTACATACAATGATAACTATGAGATAAAGAATAAAGTTAAAAAGTATAGAAATAAAATGAACATTGGATGTAATATGGAATCCCCTTTAAATTAAAGTGGAAAAAACCACAAGAAAATAGAAGTATCTCACTATGGTAAAATGGGATTATAAACTCTCTCTCTATTAAATGGGGAAATAAATAAAGAAATTTTATCTTGAAAATGTAGATATACAAATCACTAAATATAACACTCAATGATGACAACATGTTTCTTGAGAATCCAATGATGAAAACTTTTGGTAGAGATAACTTTTTATAGTATTCCATCACCCTCCATTGGTCTCCAATAAATTAAATTTATTTTATATAATTAAATGGGGGACTAATGGTATGATGTCACCATCTTGGAAAGAAATTAATGAAGAGACCATTATTATTATTTTCTCTCTCCTGAACATCGTCCTACATATCTAACATAGAATTTAGTATCCACAATAATAAATAAAATCCATGATCAAATAAATTATGATCAAAATAAACTTCTATTTCAAAAACCATCTTACAAACACATTTTAAATTATAAAAATTTGATCAAATACCTTGTGAACATAAATAGTTTTTTCCAAAAAAAACCATGATAAATCAACATTTTTTACAAGAACAAGTTAAATATGAAAACAAATTCACATATATATCAAATGTAGTCCATTTATTTGAAGCATAAATAATTAATAAATCAAATGGAAAACATAATATTTCATGATATATAAAAATAATTCAGTAATGTAGAGATGACTACACAAATATGAATGTAAACTAGTCCATTTTTTATAGATCTCAAGGATCAGGAAAGAGGGATCCTCAAAAACATATTTGTTATAGAAATATCATCAAATATCCATCCAAAACCCCAGGTTTCCCCCTAGACAACAAGGGTAAATGGAGTTAAATGACATGGATGAATATAGTATAAAAATATAGAGTGGAAGAATTAAAGAGAAACAATGGATTACTAGGATGAAATCTACCCCAAATCAGAAGGGAGACACGAATACAGTGAGGAGGAAGAATGTGAATCACAAGGGAGAACTACAAACCAAAATTGATGACAAGGTAATGTTACTCATTTTTTAAAATGTATTGTGTAAAAAATGACAAATTCCCAATTTTATAAAACAAGGAAAACATGTTTCAACATGAACATCAGTCATTTAAGCATTATGTGACTTTACCCCCTTACCAAGTCGCCTTATTCAAAGTGGGTGTCACGGTGTTGTCTTCCCAATTGTGCCATGAGACACCCCTATAGAAAACATGCTCATGGACTTATCATTGTCACAAAACAATATCCCTAAGTTGTGGTGTGACACTTATCCCCCTAAACAATTCTATTATTAAATAATATTGATGATTGTGACCTTATTTGGCCACGTAATGACCCAATAACAACAAAAAACTAAAAATTAGATGTCATTTTTTTGAATAATGTATGTGAAACCACCATAAATTCATGATTATGTATATACTAAATAGGGTTCTATAAAATCCTTGTAAATTATCAAATATAGCGGGGATATTAATCTCTGTTAATTTTATAAATTCTTGGTGGGTTTGAAACCCCTCTAAAATATTAACAGTATTTTATAATATCTGTTTTTATTTTTTAGAGCATTTTTAAACACCTATATTTTGAGAAATTAGAGGGGTTCATAAAAATACCTAATATCATTGATTGACATATCTTTAATACCCTATATAATATTGTAAATGTTTTGGGGTTGATATCTTCTTATAATATGATAAATTTTAGGGGGTCAAAACCGCCACTAATTTCATAAATTATTAATTATTTTTATTATTACTAAATATTATTTTATTATTGATTATTGGTTATTTTATATATATATAAACACACACATTTATTTAATTTATTTATTATTAATTAATTAGTAGATACAATTATTTATGATTTAAACTACCACGTTAAATCACAATTAAATGCTAATTACGTTATCAAAAATTACAAGGTTAATTTAATATAAAAAATAATTCAATATTATGAGATAATTTAAACCATTGAAACTCCATACATGAATTTTTTTTATTTATTGAAAGGGTGGATAAAAATAGTATAATATTTAGATATTATTTTGAAAAAACACTACTAATAATCCACTACAAAATAATCATCTTCGTATAGTGTGTGGAAAATGAATTTGAGAGGATAAGATACTACTTTAATCGAACATGATGAATAAGATGAATTTGGAATATTAAAATTTTTACCTATTGTGATAAAATCATAATTTTATTATGGAATGGTTGTGTTTGGCACCATAATTCTTGCGATGGATTATTTTAGAATAAATATAAATTATGGTGACACAAATACATTGCATCATATTAATCTGATTCATTTTATCATTAATTTTTTGGAGAATTGAATTAATAAATAGAAACAATTATGCCCTAGATTCTACCATTATAATTGAAACATTATTTTTCTATTTATAGTGAACAATTAAAAAATGAAAATATAAAATAATAATCAACATGGAAGTACATTAATTCTGTGGAGGTTTAATATATTATACTATCATTACTCATATATGTTTATAAATTATTTTCATTATTCATAATATAAGACTTATTTTTATTGTTTTATTATGTTATGATTATTCAATGGACGTATTATATTACTATAGATGTTATTGAGATTCTATACAGACTAAATAGTTTTTTATAGTGAGATGCCACTTATTTATAAAAGTAATCCTTTTTTATCTTAGATATCCATACTTTCTTTACTGATGCATTTTTCATATGTGTCAGTTTGTTCTCAATCTATTAATTGTGTCCCGAGTCCTTGTTCTTTCATGATCATCATATAATTTTTTTAAAATTTGTTCCTTGGTGAGGTATTTAATCATGAATTGTGTGACACATTTTATAGGATCATATCATGTGTTATATAGAAAAAGAAACCAACCTAAATGCATTATCCACCATTAAAAAATCATCATATTATGATTAATAAAAAACTAAACACAGTTACGTATATTTTAGTCATCTTCATCACTATCGATTTCTATATAGTAAGTTTGATAGAGTTAACCATGTGATATTTTAGAGTCTCTTTCCCCCACAATATATAAACATGCACATAGAATCCTCAAACGTTATGAGAGGGCCCTGTGAAAACCAAAGGTAACTAGTATCACCTACTTACATTGAAATACATGTTAAAGAATGATAGAATCAAGCTTCATCTATGGCTAGATAGTGTTTCACAAGAACCATATAAATATATGATCCCTTCATTGGAATCATAGATTCATAGTGGATACAATATCATGGATGGTTTCATTCCTACATTTAGTGGGATTCAATAATGTTTCTTGAGATGGATTATAGAGAATCACACATTTTTAATAAATAATATTTTAATTGTATAGAACTAAATAATGGAACTTTTACAGTTTAGTTTAATAGAAATATGATATAAAATACATGAAAATTTAAAACATTATTCTAATATAATTGAAAGTATTATTCAATCATTCATCCTATGTACATTTTATTCAAATAATATCCTCAAGAAAAACATCATAGGAAATGGGAATTCTTAATGCCATGTAAGGGAATAAGAAAGGGAAAAATGTAACTTCTGATCATGAGTAATATCAATAAAAACATGATGAATAACATAATTGAATGTGAAATGGAATATAGATCATATCATAATAAAATGAACATGAATCATAAAAAGGGAATTTGAATACAAAAATTAAATGTTACTTTCATAATCATGTAATTTAGGTTTGTCACTAAGGATCCATAAAAGTAAATTACCAACGTTCTTCACCAATGTATCGTAAAACATACCATCTCTATTGAATAAATTATTTAACCAATGAATTGGAGAAATATCAGGTTTCACACTTTATATGTATTAATTAATGAGATCCAAATAGATCATAATCAATCATTTCATGTATAACTGTTAGAGAATAAAGAATATGTCTATTATCTAAATTATTGTCTCAAATATGATAAACGATATAATCATTACATCATTTTACACAATGAAAAAAATGAGGGTTTGTTAAGTGTAAATAACTAAATGAAATAAATAATATTATCATCTATTTGAATACTCATGTAATATAATGAGGTATCGGGACCCAAAAAAATTAAAATTAAATATTATATATTAAGAAGAAGATAGAAATATAGAGATGTAAATACAGTTGCATTACATGATTATAACATTGTTTTATAAAAGGATAAAATGAGAGGAGACATGGGTATCCCAACCTAATTTGGATGTAAGGTTGTGATTAAAATGGAAATAAAATAGGGTAATAAATTTTATTAGAATATATCTGTAAAAATAAGTTTATGAATTGGAGATAAAATAAGAATAATTAAATTACCTTGATGTGTTACTCTTGATTCTTAAGGAATTGAACCATGGGGGGTTTATGACATTTGGGAAAAATCATCCAGAGACAAAATACCTATAAAATAATGTAGTATTGATTGGTAGTGAATGAGAGAGGTAATATGAGAGGTTATTTAAAGAAAAATTGGTGGATATGATTACTAATTTCCAATCTCAGGCCTTGGAGATCACGGTTTTGGAAAATGAAAATCCATGGGCATACACATGGTTTATTACCGTGGTTTTAGAAACTTTTTTCCACATATACTTTTATTTTATTCCACAAGAACCATAAATCAGTTTTTTAAATAATTGGGGTTAAAATGGTAGCCTTTACATAAAGTAATTTTGTTTTTCAATGTTTTCATTTTAGATTTTGTAATGTAACTTATATTTTTGAAAATTGATTAAATAAAATAAAATGATTGATATAAAAAAATAACATATTTTAGGTTTTTTATTGTGGTAAATTAATTATTATATCACTATGATATAATTATGATGTTATTAAACATAATGAAAACCCTACACTCTATTTTTTATATTTTGAAAATAATAATGCTTTTTATAAAAATCTAATATATTCACTGTAACATAATTTCGACATGATGATTTCAAAAATGATGTTTTATTAATCATAATATTTATATAAACATGATAATTAAATCTTTTATATATAAAACTCTTTATTTAATAATATAAATAGCGAGAATTAAGGAACAATCAAATTTATGACACATAAATAAACTACCAGTACATAATAACATTTGTATTTAAATAAGAGTGAATTTAAAATATTATTTCATTAAAATAAATTTTATTCAGAATAAATTATTTTATTTTAAAAATAAGTATTTTATTATAAAAGTATAATTTCTGTCTAATAAATTAATTTATCAAATTCATATCAATTAAACATATAATTTTTTAACAAAAACTATTAATAAAATTTAAATAATGGAATAAAAATTTTACTTAAACAATTATATTAAAATTTCTTTTACAATTTATTGGTTATGTATCCCCCTTTAACACCCTCATAGAACTAAAGGGTATGGTGTGAAAGGATGATTGATTAATGAGGTGGTTCAACTAACATAAAATAAGTAGTAATTCCCCATAACATGACCATACCCTGTATTAAAATTATTTCTATAATCATTTATTGAGTATAGTATTGAGCCTGATTAAGGGAGAACCCCATTGATTCTTCCTCTCTCACCTGTTCCGACATATGAGTTTCAAATGACATGAACACCACTAGAACCCTCATCGGCATCATGTGGGCCATCATTTAATGTTTGAATTAATTTCGTATATGAATCAACAATATTTGAAGCCTCTGAAGGTAGTTATTGACTAATAACAAACATGGATTTCAAGAAGTTATCACTGATCAGTTTACTTATTTCACACTCCTATAAATAATTTTTTCCCACATCTTCTTTTTCAAGAACCCATTATAAATCGGTAGACTAAGATGTTTTAAGAGGACCCATTTGGGGACCAATACCATGTGGGAATGATTTTTTCCTGGTTCAACATCAATCCCTCCCTTGTTTCTCCTCACATAATATGTGGCTCAAATAAACATTTGACATGATGTTGTCATATTATTTATAATAATGGTCCTCTAGGGATGTTAGTTGAAAAAATAAAAAGATATATATAATTAATTTGTTATTATTAATTGATATATATATATATATCTTATAATCTTTTCTTGTGTTAGTTCATATATTAAAATTCAATCCTTTTTCTTCAAATTAGAAAAATAATTTTTATCATGACACACTAACATTGATGACCAATACATCATCATTCATATAAAATATATAAGTATTCACATATTTAAAATATAAAAATTTTATAATAATTATTAATAATTAAAGGGAATATTTATTAAATTAATGAATTATTCATAAATTTCAACATATGATAATCATAGATAAAAAATTATTTAATAAAATTGAATTATAAAGAATTTATAATTTTAGATTCTCATTTTTTACATTTTATAATATTGAATATGAATGGATTATATTCATTTCATAATTTTTACTTAATATTATTCATTGTATGAAGTTTCCAAATATAAATTACATTCTTATTAAATATAAAGATATTATATTTTAATTTATTATGTAAAGTATTTAGATAATTGAAATTTGATATAATTAATAATATCAAATCATTGATTAATTCAAGCATTTCCATTCATTTGATATGTTTTCAGTAATTTCAAAATAAGGATAAAATTTTGAATAATTAAAATTATGAATTTATTACTAATTCATAATCATTAAATTTTAATACTTAATTTATATGTTATAAGGTATTCCAATTGGATAATGACCTAATGGCCATTAACCCAATTTTCCATTCGGCCTTTAGGCCATGTGGGAATCAAACTATTAGGCCAAATGACCAGTTGTATATTAGTCCATTAGTCCATTATCCCAATTGGCCATTCGAACTTTAGGCCAATTAGACATTATACCATTAGTAATTTGATGAATTGTCCATCAGGCCTTATGTCCAATTTCCCATTATGTCTTTAAACCAATTAGTACAATTGGCCAATTGGGTGTTAGGCCTTCAGAACAATTAGAAAACTATACATAAGGCCTTTTGGCCAATTTTCCATTAGTCCTACAGGTAAATTGGTCATTAGGACATTAGTCCAACTGTCCAATAATACATTAGGCATTTTGGTAAATTGTAAATTATGAAATTAGTCCAAATTAAAAATTGTCCATTTGGATTTTAGGTCAATTTGAAATTAGAAATAAAGTCTTATTATTTCAAAAGTCAAAATATCCATTAGGACGTTATGCCAAATGAACATTATTCCTTTATTATAATTAGGAAAATTTTACAAAGATCCAATTATCCATTAAACCATCAGTTGATTTGAAAAATTGTCCACTATTACTTTTGTCCAATTCAACCAATTGGCCGTTATAATATTAGGACATTATGAAACAAGGCCAATTATCTATTGTAAATTTATGCCAATTTGACATTATTCCATTTATCCATTATTTCTATAGGCCAATTCGATTAATATTCCAATTTCCCTTTAGGAATTTTGGCCATTTGGCCAATTGAACATTGTAAATTTAAAATAATTGACCATTATATATTGATGAAAATTTTACATTATTACTTTAGGCCAATTTTCTATTAAGAAATTAGGTTATTTGGATAATTGACCATTAGGACTTTAGGAAATCTAGAGATTATGCCTTCAGTGAATAATACATTTAAGACATTAGTATAATTTACCAATTGGGAACTGAGCATTTAGGACAATGAGCCAATTTTTCATCTGGACATTAGGTCAATTATGCCAATTAATCAATACTCATTTATTAATTTAGTCCAATTTTACATTAGGTGTTTAGTTTAATTTTTCATTAGGCCACAAGGTGATTTGGCCATTTTGCCATTTTTCCTTTGGTCAAATATCAATTGGGCCTTTAATGCATTATGAATTTAGGTCATTACATCATTAGGGAAATCCAGCTAATTGTCAAATTGACCAGAAGGGATTTATGCCAGTTTTCAATTAGTCTATTAGGACAATTATGTCAATTGACAAACTTGTCATTTGGACAGTTGGACAATTTTCCAATTTTCAATTTTGCCATTTTGTTATTAGACCACAGGGATTTAAAAAAATTGAAAATTAGTCCTACTTGACAATTGGCTATTAGTCATATAGGAAAATTACTCAAATAGGACATTTGGCCAATTATTCCAATTCCACTTTAGGCAATAAGGACAGTTAGTCTAATTGGCCACTAGTCAATTAGCCTAACTAGGAAATTGGTCATTAGGCCGTTAGGATAATTTTCTATTTGAACAATAGGCTAGTTGGCCATTACACCACTAGGCTATTTGGCTAATGGGTCATCAATAACCTATGCCAATTAAGATAATATTCCATTAGGACATTTGAAACAGGGATTTTCAGCCTCAAATTTAATGTATTAATGACAATGAATTATAAAATTCACAATGAATAAAAGACTGAGTATCAAAAAAAATACAGTTAATATTCCAATTTGTATTAAAGTTCCTGATGATTATCATGAGATGGAAATATAGTGAACCCTAGTGTGTGCATATATGTCATCGAAACATTTTTTTTTCTCCAGAAACATCGTAAAAAAATTTCAATATAAATTATATGATTTTAATTATATATACAAAACATTAATGAATGTGATTACATAAACTCCATACCATTTCAATATTTGATATGTTTTTATATTCTTCTATTAATTTTATTTCTGTATTAGAGAACCCTCTAAATTATATACCACATTACTCTTATAAATAACATATAACTCATTCTTATATGATCATTAGAACTCCCCAAGATCAATCAACCATGAAACCTTAGCCTCTTCATCATCAGTAATGTTAAACGGATGCAACGATGAACATGTTAATTCTTATAAATACAAAAATAATATAGATATAATTTTATTAAATTTCCTTACCCATGTATCTATCTATGTTTTGTCTTTGATATCATTGCCCATATGTCACCATGAGATAGGTTCCACCAGAATGATATTATGGTGTTAAGATAATGTAGACACGAAACAACTACACCACCTAACAATTTTTACTCATAATAAAATTTTATCTATTATAATATACCCAAACTTTTTGTTTCTAAATTACTGGAATCACTCATAAGGGTGCAACCACATCTCTTACTAGAAGATCCTACTAAGGAAGATAAAATATGGGAAAAAGAATTATGTCAAGGTAAAACATGGAAAAATGATATTATATAATTTTAAAAACATATAATTAATAAAACCAAATACAAGCTACTAAATAGTCGATGATATATTTGTGCATTATCCTAGATTAGTATACTCGGATGAATTTGTCGATTAGAGTGCATACCCAGGGTGATATATATTCAATAGGGTGGTATATAAAGGAAAAAATAAGAATATTATAAATGGATTGAAGGAAATGAATGTGGAATTCACTTGATTGGATATGGGTAGTAGGGTTAGGGATACTTGAAAGGATATGTAAATGGTAAATGTGGAACCATCCCTACAAGAAATATAGATAGGGTATAAGAAGAAGCAGATAAATGAGATTATGATGGTGAAATTCATGGTAATATCCATAGAGTCTCAATCGGAGGACATAAAGTTCAGATAGATAGGGTGTTCGTTGGTGTGACAAGGAAGGATCATGTAATTTGGGTTCTTCATTTAGGTTTAGGAGCTTCCCTACATAGACTCATGATTGTAGAATGAGGAGGAGTCAAATCCGGTGCTATTGAATAAGCCTAAAAATATTGATAATTAATATGGTAATTAAATTATATATAATTTATGAAAAATTATTAAAATTATTATAACCACTGTTGGAAATATAGGAAGAAACCGATGCTCCCACATCTATTGATCAACATCAAATAATCGCTTCCTTCACTCATCTACAATATTTTTCAAAATTTAAATAAGAATGAAATGTACATTTTTTAAAATAGTTTTAACAAATCATTAAAAAAATTTATATGTAAGAGAAGTCATAAATATTTTCATATCTTGTTTTAGTAATAATAAATAAAAATAGTAATACATTTTTTTAAACTCATTTTAAACCATTTATAAAACATTGAAAAATATTATTATTAAATTCAATGAAAAAAAATAAAAAAATATGCATATCATTCCAAATAGAAACTCTGTTAATGTAATTATAGTAACATCATACTATGAAACCCATGTTAAGGTAGACTAAAAGAACTATTATGATATTTGTTTTATTTTAAATATTAGCCACCACTACATCATGTTCAATATCATATCTCACAATATAAGTGAAAAGTAATAAAAATAAAAGTACCAATGTTGAATTAACATTTAAAATAATCTAAAAATTCAACCACCTTGTTTAATTACAAAACCTTCGCATTTTGGAAAATTTTAAATCCAAACACTAATTAGCATTAACAGACCATGATTATTAAACTAATTACCATTGAAAATCTATTATAGTAATTTATTTATATTTCATAACCTTTCAAACGATTTTAATATTAGAATAGACAATACACATCACATAATAAAAGTAACCAATCATTAATTACTTTTTATGGAGGAATAATTCATTTTTCAGGAAAATTTAAAATAGTATTAAGTACATATTTTATTTCCAAAAAAAACTGACTTGCTTCAAATCAAATCAAAAACATTCATGTCATTGAATTAATTATTTGTTTAAACAAATAATTTTTTAGCAATAATTGAATAATCAAAATGCACCAATTTTTTTTTGAGGAGTTATGAGATATAGAATACATATCCACTAGAGAATTAAAGAGAAGAAACTAAAATAATAGAAAGAGATATTTCCTCTTTTAACAGATGCAATGTTTTCTATGGAGGAGAGGGGTGATTTCTAAGTCACAATGTAAAGTAAGGGGGATACCAAGATGATGAGGTGGGGGGACACCAAGCTAGGGAGGGGTAGTGAATACCAATAAAAAGAGTGGATGTGGATTCCAACCCTATATGGGGATGTGAGGAGAGAACTAGGGATAAAATGAGGTGGGGGAGGATGATCAATAGTGAGGCCAGATATGTAAGAGGAGACAACCCTATTTTTTTAAAAAAACTCTTGGTATATGTCAGGGTAAATGGTATATTCCTATTATTTCTCTAAACTGTTGGAATAAAACCTTTGAAATTTATCCAATTTATAATATGTAATATTCAATATAATTCCTACTACATTTATTTATTTTCTATATCTAGGATGATGATTGGATTACTATTTATTCAGTAGTGTTGGTCATGGGTCTGATTATTCTAATGGATTCGAGGGATCTATATATTCCCATTTCGGTTTTTCTATTTCATATTATTTTTCTCGATGTAATGTTTGGAATATTAATTTGTTTCTTAACTTACTATTTTATTGATCATTATTACAGAGATATTGGTTTTTTTAAGTTAAAAATTTTGACACACTTTTTCAAATAAAAATATGATTTAAAAAATCAAGGTCATTATAGAGAAGATCATCCATGATTATTTATGGCCTTGAAATTATTCCAGAGCTCGATTTTAACTTGTTTGGGTTGAGGGAATGGCATATTATATGAGTTACATATGACACGACTCCAATTTTATCTAGTTTAGGTGCATCTATGTGGTGTCGAGATGTATCAAAGACATGCTATAGAGAAGATGATATACGACCACACTGTTTTGATAAGTGGTGAAGAGTATTAAGATTGGGCGCATCCCATACTGGAAAAGTGGAATTTAGAGAACTTATTAATAAATTATCCCAGGACATAATTTTTTAAAATGCTATCATTGGGGATGGCCTACCACATACACATGCACTCACTAAATTAGGTCCTGCCAACACACATAGCCCACGCAGGCCTTGCCCTATCCTCTAGGCGTTTTCCACCACATATGGCCAATTCACCTAAAATTTTTGGTGGGTCTTCATATTAAGAATACACAGACGATCATTTATTCATGGTATGGCCCTGTGATATGAACCCCATCAGTTGAGGGATTGAAAATTTTGTCAATTTTTTTATATGTGAAATCATTCGACATATGTAATGTTATGAAATAATAATAATAATTAAAATAAAATATTAGAAATCCAAATTTTATTTCATTTATATAATAAAATGTAAATTTATCATATATTAAATAAATATATTATTATAGAGTAATTTCCAGTAAAAAAAATTCACATTAATTTAAATAGTTTAACACGATACATGTCAAAATGGTTATATCATTTACAAATTATTCAAATCATGCAATATTTTTGTAACCTCGAGGTGAACCACCTATATAAAATGGTGTGAAAAAATACTATGCTCTTACCTAAGATCTTATGGAATGAAAGATCAACTATAGAAATAATGGTCAGTAATAAAATATAAGGATAAATCACATGTTGTCTCCCAAACATTCATAATTCCACATATTCATTGATAGTTAGGATACACTCCCTAACTAAGATGGATTTGTTCGTATAGAGACGATGCTAGACAAAAAGTGCCCAGGAACCCTCATTAATCTTCCTCTTCCACTTCCAAATGAATCAAATAAATTTCTTCTACCTCCACTTAAAATATTGTTCCACCACTACTGATTTGTTAATTTTATACTCAAAATTTCAGCCACCACATTCATGTAAAAGGGGCGTAATCCAAGTAAGAAAGCATCTATAGGTACCTCTCCCATTATATAAATCAAATATTTATTTCCCATTATGTATAGATATACCTAAAAAATTCATGGTTATTTTAAATCATTAACATCTACCCAAAATTATAGTGGTAGAAATTTTTTAAACCAAGAATCATTACATTAAATTCATTTTCTATCGTTGGGAAATTATATTCATGAGGGTGTAACTAGAAGTAGGAATAATACATAAAACAATCAAACTAAATTAACACACACCCCAGACACATACCTAAATCTTCATAATATATTTTATAACCCTTTTTGATATTTGAAAGGATCCAATTAGGAGATAATGTCAACCTCACTCAAAACACCTCAAAATATCTCTTATATCTTTCATTCTAATACAATATCGCATCCATCCATGTTAGGTCCATCATGGGAGGCAACAACCTAATGAATCCCTATACAAATTCATATAATATACTACCTTACAAAATAATGTATTTATCTCGAATACATTTTTACTCTCTCATTGGAAATCATAATCTAGATATCTAAATGATATATAGAAATTATCTTTTTCAGATTTAGCATAATGTTAAAATTTCACTTCCTAGATCTAAAATTGAAATTTATACAATATGTCATAAAAGTGGTGGTCCCATAAGGTTCAGACACCATGGTTTAGGTAGTTATCATTGTCCTCCATCATCCGAGACCAATCCATGATTTTCAAAAAACCACCAGAACAATGGTATACGGGCACCAGTGGAAAATACATTTAATCAAGGTCCCAATTACCTTAAGGGAACTATATAGACCAAAATTTATTATGTGGTTCAAATTATTCTAACATTCTATAATAAAATTATCATTGAGATATTCAACTTACTTTTTCCTCAACCATGGGTACCATAACCTCAATTAAATCATAAAAAACCATCTTGATCCCCAAATTTGATTAAGAAATCATCAATTTGAGGTATGGGGTTACTATTTTAAATTATCACCTGGTTACACATTTGGTAATTAAAAAATTTATATTCTCACATCATCTTTCTTTGTAAACAGATTTATTGATTCCCACACACAAAAATATATTTGTTGAATAAAACCCATTACCTCAAGGTCTTCATATTAAAACATTATTTCAATGAACTTGGGAAGATCCATTTGATAAGACTGAAATTAAATAGGTATTTCCATAGGTAGAAGAAAAAAAGTATATCCTACCAAATGTTGGGGAATAAATGTAGAAAAATATTTAGAAAATTCATCAGTATTCCTATCCATATCCAAAGGAAGGTAACCATCTAAACACTCCTCAATAGTCATAAAAATATATCTATACATTTGACAAAAAATGGACCAATGAATGGAAACATTAGGTCTTAACCTATATGATATTGGATCCCACTCACCATGAATGATCTGAATTTTTCCATTATAGGGTATGAAGAAACCATCGAATGGTTGTAATCAGTCTGAGACGTATCACTCACCCTCTAATCCATGCCAGAAAATATTTTCGAAGACGATGAGATTAAAAACTAGGAAATCCCACAATACTAAAACATCAGAAATAATCACATATAATTTTGATAATTTAAATCATTTCTATTCCCTAGCTTTTAAGGTATTATAGTTTTTCATTAAATAATGCATTATCCCTTGTTAAACATAGGTCAGGAGAAAACAAATTTATTCTGATAAGGTCACAGGGCACGAACCCACCACTAATGAGGGATAAGGGAGAAACACCAACCTCTAGCCTCTGGGGTTTCGTGCTTCTATCTTCCATACATTTATAAATATTTATATTATATAATAATGGATGTAATATATAAAATTTATATACTCAATTTCAATTTTAAAATTTTCCCATTACTTCATCTCTTAAAAAATATTCTATATAAAATAAAAATATATTACCATGATATGATTTATATTTTGATCAATATAAGGAATTATGTAATTATGTGATATTTTATAAGTTCGTATTTAGGATAATTAGGTGGATTTATATTTCAATTGATTTTATTAATTTATTTTATCATGATGTAAAATAATAGAATTGTGATAAATTCCAACACAAAATAATTACTATTTTAACTATATTTTTAATCCATGTATTATATCATTTTATTAAAAATACTAATTAATAATTTTATTAATTTTATTTTTAAAAAATGATCTTGATTTTTGGAATCTTCATATCAGAATTATTATAGGGTTAAATTTTGATTTTTTTTGAAATGATTTAATTTTCAGTAAATAAAAACAAATAATTTGTTTTCTAAATTTAACATTAATATTCTTAAAATAAAGCAATTTAAATGTCTTTTTTATATTAATTAAATATAGGTATAATTTGAATTTATATAATCAAAATAATTTCATAAGAATATTCATTGATCCTGATTTCGGAATATGTACATTATGTGCATAAAATTCATTTTTCTAAAATTTTTCATTTAATTTTCTATAATTAAAATAAAATTCATTTATTCCTCTTATATAATTTCTATCTTGAAAAAACGATTCGATATTTTTAATAGGAAATTGGATAATGTCTTATTATATATTGATATTTGATTACAAAATGTAATGATTATTCATATTATTGTATTTCTCGTTATAGTGTTTAATTGTATTTCTAATATATTTTAGGATACCATAACTGTTTCAAAAAGTTTACAAAAAATGAATTAAATATGTAAGATGAAGAAACATTAGCCTATGAGGTATATCACTGCAGAACAACACTAGAATATTAAAGATGATGTCTGCAATATAAGTTTATTGAAAAAGGATAAATGTAATGAATACATCATGAAGATGATGTCCCAGGACATATGGTAGGCCAAGAAAGAATTACAATGCAGTAACACGATTATTTGGGATGAAACTACAAAAAATATACAGGAAGACAACATTAAAGGCTGTGATAATAAAAATATTATGTGATGTGAATATAATCCCTAAAATGATCATCACCCACACATTACACGTTTTTAACACTATTCATGACACTAAACTCATAATAATACACAAAAAAATAGCTATTAATGGGGAAAATTTATGGGGACATGACATTGAATGACTCACAATGACTCATTATGACCTAATACCAATTAATGTTCCATTTATGATTTTTATGGGGAGGATGGAAGCCTATAAATACTAGTACATGTTATACGAGAAGAGATTGGTTCCAGAGGATATACTGCTCTCTTGTGCTATATGGATACTATTGGGTAGGTAATTTTTTTTTCAATTTCATTTCCATTATAATGAATTCATATATTAATTCAAGTGTAATTTTTTCTTATATCCACAATTTCATTCGTCTCTATATTTCACTATTTATCAATCTCTATCTCTTATGTCTTTACATCATGATCTATTTTGACGTAGGAATGTAATGTGGCTAACCTGAGGATTTTCCATGGGGGAGGTGTCATTACATATTTAATTATTGAGCATTAATTTAAATTTCATTCAATTTTATTTGTGGTAGATGTGAGAGAATATTATGGGTGCGGATGTTGTAAACCATGACATGGATCTAAATTTCATTTCTATTTTATATGAATTATAAAGAGATTTGGCTTTCCTTTATGGTTTTCATAGAATGAAAAAAATCATGCATATGGTATAGATTTAGAATCCATGTCTGAAAAGTAAGGGATTTTCAAATGGATTTCCATTATGATGAAACTCGATTAGTCAACCCATATCACTGAGAACTTTCTTTCATACCTATATTCATTATTCATATTTATTAAGGTTTTAATTTTATATTTCATTATTTCACTAGACCATAAAACCGGAAAATTAATTTCATTGATAAAATAATAAAAACAGAAAATAATTTGGTTAAGTGATTTAGAAATGGAATTTGATTGAATCTGAGGTTCCAAAAGTGAGACGAACATGGTCAGCCTCAGAGCAGAATTTGGAAGAATGAAATTTTATTTTTACAGGACCTACTTTAGAAATTAATCATGGTTCAAATTTGATAAATATATCACTTTTTTGGGAACATTAATAGTAACCATAGAAAATATTTTTCACCATTGTAAGGGTAATTTTCATTATTAAGGTTAAAATTAATTTGATAAGGAAAAAATTATCTCAAACAATTGTATTTATTTTATTAGTAATTATTTAGACCATGACCAAATAAGATTAGAAAATTTTGAAAATTTCATTCTAATTTACATCAATAATGAACTTAATATGATATTAAATAATGAATAAAAACAATATTTCAGTACCTTAATTTTAATATGCTTAATATTTTTCATAGGTATAAAAATTTATTAGGTTAATTTTTAGGTTTATATATTAAATTTGTATTAATTTATTTTCTTTCATTTTAATTTATTTTTAATATACAGTCATTTAATAACTACCACAATTTCTTATGAAACACTGACATAATGCTTGTGCATGTAGTACATAAATAAGGATAATGATCTAAGAACATTATAATTAATTGTTTTTTGTGAATTAGAGTTTTAAGTGAATTTTTTGTGATAAATATAACATATTATATATTTTTTGCACATTCATATTTTAATTCCATTAGAATAATGAGGTCCTCAAAGTCTAACATTGTTAATATTCTTGAAAATTTATATAATGGTATATTTTGTAATGTAATATTTTATTTAGTTATTTAAAAATCATAGAAAACTATCATCATAATATTGAATGGATTATTATTGTTAATATAAATCATGACACAATTAGGTGTTACTTGAGGTTTTATTGTAAATTTATCTACCCATAATGTGTAAAAAATTGATATTATAGTAATCATCAAAATAGCTAATGAAAGATAAAACAAATATATATGTGTGGAAACATCACATGACCTATTATAAATTATATTTTATGAGAAACATTAGTCTCATAATGATTATATATTATAAATATATCAATTTTTCCTTATTTTCCTTGAAAATAAAGTTATATTTATTCAATACGTTATGTAATTCCAATTGTGCCACTCCCCTCAAATATTTTGGGGAACCTCATGTCCTCTTACCCAAACACTTTTATATTACTCTAGTTTGGCCAATAACTACTAAAATAAAACCTTAAAATCCAATATAATGTCCAAGAGGCCTTGATATCACAAAATTTCCAATACTAGAAGTGTTTGTGTGTAGCTGAAAAATGTTATCCAATGAGACGGTACAAGTCTTAATTGACCAATTTCATGATTATTTCATTTTATAAGTCCATAAAATTATTGTTAAACATGATTAAATAATAACATATGTATATTCTATATATATCAATTTAATTATTATTATTTTGAAACTCAATTTATTTTCTTTTTCAATCCCATGGTAAATTAAAACTTCTCTCATTCGAATGTATGGATCACCACAACAATGAAGCTATGTTTCTCATTTTCTATAAACACCTCTCATAGATGTTTATAATTATATATTTACTGTATATATATGATATACATGACAATATTATCATTAAAAAAATAAATTATCTTCAATTTTCATAACCATTATTGCAATGTATAATGATAGAATTATTCTTGTGTACGTGTTGACTGCTACCTCTGTGAAGAAATGTTATTAATTAATCATGTACACATTTAATTGATATATATATATATATAATGTGTAAAAAATTGAATTATTTCTTAATAATAATTCTATAGTTTATGTAACAAGAACCACATTGTCCATGGTTATCCAACTTGAGCTGTTTTTAGATTGTAAATCGAATATCCACAAAAAGTTTGATGTAAATTTAATTGATAAAGTGAATAAATAAAACATGGATATAAATGAAACAAACTAGATAATGGTAATGTAGTTAATATTAATAAAATTATTATGAAAGCAACAAACTTATATAAATTTATTATTTATGATTTAAATAACGTATGCTGATAAATGGTATTTAAGGTAAGGGGTTTCTAGTCACAATTCCCTTTCTTTAAGAATTATGCTATTTCCACAATATGTTTTATAGTTTATAGTGTATAAAATAACATATGTATAATTTCTATCAATAATTTATAAAATTAATGTTTTTAATAAAAAAATCCAATTTCCTCCCTTAAATGCTAATATGGTGTAAATGTTGTCATGTCATACGAAACATTCTTTTCAAAATCCAATTTTATTTTTTCCCATAATTTTTTTTCATCCCTATCCATGTTATTTCAAATGTAACATGAAAATTAGTAATTATTTTTTCATAAAATTAATTTTTAATCAAATTTGACTACCATTACAATGTTTATAAATGTAATATTTTTAATTTTTTCTTATATGAGTCCATTAGGAATCATTTTATTGAGGTGTAAAATAATGTGTTCATTTAATATATATTTCATAAATGGATTTTCTTGTATTCATGTATTATCATTTATTTTAAGATTAATTTACATTTTACATGTTTAGTTAAAAAATAATTTCCACAATATTTTTCATTTTTTTACATTTTAATGTGATTTAAAAAAATAAGTTTTTATCATTTTTTCTGTGAAAATAGAATGCTATTTTTTATAGTAGAAAATAATTATTAAGGTAGTTATGATGGAAAGCTCATCGAATATAAATCTAAGGAATGCAAAATGGAGATATCCTATTTGATTTCTCCTATGGATTTGACATGTTTCTAATTATTTCTGACATGAGTGAACAAATGTTATGAATGTAATTATCTAAGATGAATACAATGAATTGTATTTTCTTTCTATGAGTTTTAATTGTAATAATTCAGTAAAACATGTTTTCTCTAAGAAGATATGTTTTATTATATATTATCATAGAATAACATGGAAAAGGTAATAATTTTATGGGTTATTATGTTTTTCAATGGGATATGGAATTTCTATAATATATATGCATTAATAATAATTTTTGTGCTCACACACCATTTTTAATTGTTTTTAATTGGGATTAATGATGGGTAGGGATAATGAAAAAGTTAATTTTAGACACATAATCATTGTTCATGAATAGAAAATTTGTTTCATTTTAAAAAGTTACAGAATACGATAAATGGACATTGATTGAAAGTATATACTTCGTGGGATATATGTTTTTTATATAAGATTTATGGAATAATTATATAAAACGATAATCATAAAGGGTCATTATGAATGTTAGAAAATTATGTCTAGTCTAAATACACTAGATTATGTAAAGTTTTAAAGTTTATTCCTTTTAGATGTATTTAGATTGATGTTTTTCAAATGTATAGAGGATAGGATGATGTTAGAAGTTTATAATTACATGTTATATAACACTTTAATGGTAAATATGATGATTTGGGATCATAATTTATACATATATTATATGTTTTCGGGTTAGTATTTTAATTGGAATATAATTATTTTTATAGAATTTTTATTAGTAGTATAATAAAATCTAGTATAATGTATTTGATAACTAATGTATTATAAAACTTATATATTAATTCACATTAATCACATGATATATATTAATATTAACATGTAATAATCAAATTCATGTTTTGATGATATTTCTTTAAATGCACTAGAAATTGTTTACCAAAATGGAGGAAAAAGAATCTCAAAAAACCATAATATCCAATAAATATGATTTATCATAACTATAATGTTGATATAATATTAAAATGATTTTAAAATATTTTTTAATATCCAAATCTCCTAAAAAATACTTGACTTATCCAATGTGTTTTTGTTTCTCCAAAATTTATATGGATCATTGTATAATTTTTATTTTATTTTAAAATTTCAATTAATCCATCTCATTTGGTAAGGGAAATAACAGAAAGGAATTGACTATTTATTTTTCGAGATATTAGCTTCATGATAAAAGATAACGAAGACCTATATGGTGTAAAATAAGACAATATCATTTCGATTTATGTTTTTAATTATTTTCACTTACATATCAATAATAAAAAAGTTATTCTATAGTAATGAATTTTTATGAATTGATATCCTCTTATCAACTTATATGGATTTATATTTCACTCAACACATTCACTCAAATTCATATAATCATGTCATGAAATATATTATTTGAATATATTTTTATAAGACTCATTTACCCTACAACCCAATTATATTATATACAATATTTATAGGCATTTACTTTTACTATTCATAATGGGTTTTTGTATCCATTTCAATTCCTTTGGACATGGGTTTCTTTTCCAATGTTAGTATTACTATAATCATTCAGAATTCCTAAATGATATATCTACTACTTTTATATGTTTATTTTTTTACTGTAATCATAATTTATATAATTTGATGATGAAGTTATTATCATTTTGAGAAAGTAATATATTATATTTTCGCATCTTATAACATTTTAATTGGATTTTAAAAATGTATTAGGATTCTATTGAATTTTATAAATCCCCTTCCATTTGTCTCAAGAAAAATTTTTTATGTTGAAATTTCATTTTTAGGGGTAGAATGTAAGATCCATTTTTTCTATTTATTAGTATTGTAAATTATTTTTTTATAATATAAATGTAATGTCTAGTTAAATTTCATTATTAAAAATAATAAATTTAAACAGATATTTATCTACTAAGAGGATCTAAAAACAAATGTTTTTTGTTTTTTTAATATGATTTTTTATTAAAATGATTCATTACATATATAAAAGGTATCTCATGGGATGGTTGACAACCCTTCATGTCCGGTAATGCCACGAGGCTCAAACCCATGATCAAGGGGTGGAAAGGGTAAAATACCTTTTTCTATCCATCGTTCTACCCTGATACAACCATCTATCACACACACACACATATATATATATATAATTTCTTAATGGATATCATAATATAAAATTTGGAAATCTTTTGACATTTAAAATTGTTATGTTTACATGTTTTCATTAAAAATGATGTCATTAATGATTAAATATATTCCCTTGACAGGATTTGTATTTTGATCTATATAACTAATTTTGTAATTATTGGATATTTTATAAGTCTAAATTTATGTTACTTGTATAGATTTATAAATATACAATGTTTCAAAATTAACATTATCTTGGAATAAAATTAGAGTATGGTTTTAAATTAATAAATGAAATAGTTATTTTTTTAATAAATTGTTCTCCAATGTATTATATGGTTTTATTAAAATATTAAATATTAAATTTTACAATTTTAAATTTAAAAAATTATGATCATTTTTGAAACAATATATGAAAACTAGTATTGGGTTGAATTTTATGGTTTTTATGAATAGATTAAATATTCATTGAATAGTGGAAACTAAAAATTTTTATAATACAATGATTTCATATAATTGAATAATGAAACGTTAAATAACAATTTTTAACCACCTTAACATTAATAAATTATATTCCATTTATATATATTGAAATTCTATATTATGATATGATGTTATCGATAACACATCAACTAATTTGGACATTTTAACCATTATACAGTATGTCATGTCATATTGAAGGTACTGTTAAAAAAACCATTGAAAATATAGTCAAATAAATGATCAAATAAGTATTATATATAAAGGGTAATGATAGAGTCAAAATTACACATATAGAATAAGCGATGGTCTCTGCCAAGAGGATTATAAAATACGAAGCCCATATATCAGAGCTTCTGAGGGATATCACATTTATTGTCTGTTCCCTATATAAATCCGATTATGAGACTCAAAAACTACAGAATGTGAGGAACCAATTACAAAATAAATTCAATCTCATGATTATCATATAAAAAATATTGTTCTCCAAAACACCCTGTGAAAATCTCACCATCACACACAATACCCTTACAGAATATGCTAGTGTAGTAAAGGGATATGTATCAAGACCCAAACTAAACATTTTTTTTCATATAATACAATTATTATATTTATCCCTTTTTTAAAATAAAATTTTTTAAATGATAAAAGAATCAGTTTGATAAAAACATGATTTGGAAATGATTAATGTCAAATAATTTTTTTAGAAAATATATAGTTAGATCGAGATATACATTTTATTAATTCAATAATTTTTTAAATAAATGATATTTTAAAAAAAAATCATTATCAGTTAATAGTTTTTACTTATAATTGATTATATAATTTTTCAAAGTCAAAAAATAATTTTTATATGGATCATAAAAATGATATTTTAAATATCCAATATTTTTCATTAAATGGAAATATCTTGTCTAAAAAAAAGTATAATTATTATTATTTTTATTTAGATGAAATAAATATTATTCATAAAATCAACACATCATAATTATCCACTTGTCAATTTTCATTATTTTCTTATAATGTCTATTTTTTGGATAAAAATTAAATACTGTATAAATATACTATGTGAATATTGGCATCAAAATTACCTAATAATTGATATAATATATGAATAAAATGTAACCACACAGAAAAATTTATATGGACGTTAAAATAAATTTTTTTTGAGGTTCCTGCACAAATTTTATAAACCCCTAATAAATCATCAAGGATATATATTATATTTTATGCTTTTTAAATCAATTCATTATAATCATGACTCACATCCACATAAAAAACAGTATTAAAATAATGATTTAGGTCTTAATACATATAAAATAATTACAAAAAACATATATATGGAAGTGTAAATATTCTAAAAACATGTTTGGAATTTTGGTTTTGATTAATTCATGATATGGAGTCCAAAACACATGTTTTGAAATTAATAAATAACTTAACTCTATTTTCCTATATAACAACATCAAGAATCACATTCTTATTCACTAAAACCTCTAGTGTAACAAAATTAATCAGACCTTAAATCTCTATATCACTCTATATGTTCATCATTTTCTCCATAATCTCCACCCCAATCTTTTAGAGGATCCCTCTAATGATAAAGGAACCTATCTTACTCAATATTTCAGCACATCCTCTATATTAACCAATTTTTATTTAATATATCATGTTGGGATAAGTTTTCAAACATCTCTCATACTATAATTATATTTTCCATGATATTTTATACCTCTTCCACTCTCATTAAAACCATTAATTATCCTTTATATACCCTTATTATGTTTCCCAAATTTCCAAATTATTTTTACTACCAACAATTATGTAGTGAATACCTATACCCATTTACACAAATGTTTATTCACTAATATGTAATTATCTTTAATTTAGTTGGAAATTATATATATTTAACCAAACATTCCTTAATCTAGGGATTAAATGTGATAAAATTTGATCTTATTATGAATGATCTATATGACAAAATTTTTCATGTACAAGATATGAATTCGATAGATGGGACATGAATACTATATCCCATATATAAATTTTGTACTATTTTAATCTCATGATATTCCATATATGGTTCATATGAGTTTGTCTTAAGAACTCTATTTCATGTTTTATTGGTGGTTATCCTTGACTTATGCTTGTAATTTCTTGTATTATGTTATCACATCATTCTTATAATTCCTTTTTATTATCATGTTATATCATTCCTCATAGATCCGGATTATGATTATCATCCATATTATGTATCCTTGATATGACTATTGGGTAAAATTTACTAATTTATCTTATTAAATTATTATTATTAATCGATTACTCGTATTTTTAACTCACTATTTTATTATTTATGCCCTTAGGTTATCTTGTGCAGTTTATCAATTACAAAAGTTGTTTGATATCATGTTAAAGATGTTTTAAATAATTTCATTGTAATACTATTTCATGTTTTTATGTTATATTCTTAGTTTCCATAATACAGTATTATTCATGAACTATTGGGATTTTAATATGTGTACATTTTTGTAATTAATAATGAAATAACGTGTACAATAATATGGGTTGTAATTTTTTGTATCAGAGTAAACTCTAGTTATATTTTGGATTTATATTATAAAAATCATGATAATGGCATTGTCAAAAGAATAAACATAGTAAAACATCTCTAAATTTTTCTAATGTATAGTATATATTTTTTATAATAAAGTAAATCCATGTCTAGATACTACAATTTGATGGGGATTTGTAATTGATATATCTAGGGTTAATAACCCCAAAAGTGTGCATAGATCTCGACTCGATTGTGATCCAATGAAAGGAAAAAGGACTTTATGGACAATATGTTTGACACTCACATGGGATATGATTTGGTAAATTCCGAATATCCTCATAATTAATTATTATTAGAAAAAATTTCTAATATGATGTTATGTTATGAATTTGATCATGGATAGCTATGATGGAAATCAAGAAATCCATATGTTAAATGATATATGATACATATCAGTTAACCCATTAGTTTTTATAGTTTCCCATTTATGTCCTTAATAGTTTTAAAATTCACATATGTAATTTCCCATTTATTTTAGTCAATGGATATGTCAAGGAAGAATAAATTTAACAACCAATTCAAAGAACAATATAATGACTACCCAAATGAGGTGCCCACCATATTGAGTAAAGGAATCAAAAACATCATAATGTTACTTTCTTAATTGACATAGGTTTAGAATAGAATCCTAAATCAGGATGAATGAATAAATTAACATAATAATGAATATGTTTCAATTGAGATCATTATGTGATAAAGGACTCAAGTGGATCAACTGATCCATTAATTATATAATAATGGATCAACTACGTTAAGAATATCCTCCCAATCCTTCAATGCTCAGTACAACATATGGTCAAGATGGATATTTATCATATATAATTGGAACCTGATAAATGGTCGATGTTGGTAAAAAATAATAATCATGTCGATGCATCAATGTGAGGTAGTGGAAGGAATTATGACAAATACATTTCCAAAAATATGTTCTCCACACACATCCACTAAAAACGAAGAAGGACATCCTGAACCTCAACCAAAATGATGATTAATCCTTAGGGTAATATGATGAAAATTCCACATGAATTTTGTGATATGCATCCTTAATTTTCATTACTCCTAAAATTAAATTTTCCAACTTCTTTTGGTTACAAATGGTGTGTGTATAGAAATATTTTTTGTTTCATGACTTTTATATCTATATTGAAATTTTCTAATTTTCCTTCAAAGATGAAATTGATATTGGATAATCGTTAGGGTCACATAGGGCTAGAGATAAGAAGTAGGGAATTTATTTTAATTCATGTGTTGGAATGGAAATATCTATTTAGGTTATGCAATTACGCCAGCCAACTTATCAAATATGTTGGAAGAAGAATCCGGGAAATTTATTAAATGGGAAAAGGAGATGATTTATGCCGGGTAAGTAAAGGCACCAAGCTAGTGATTTCAAATGAGGGAATCCAACCAATGTGTTAGTTGAAATGAATTATCAAATAAAAAACTAACCAATCATCCAACGCTTCAACTATAAGAAAAATGGACACTATATGAATCAACTCCCTATGCCAAGGGTTGTTGAAGATAACATGTGATAATAATATCCAAGCCCAAGAGATAATTTGTGGGATTATACCATCACAACTGCTAATGTGGATCCTGAAAATGAAGGGGAGATATGTACGAAATTTATTCATTCAACAATCGACAACATTCTTTTTTATCATGCTTCTATGCATTCTATCATATCATTCATCTTTAGTATAAAAATTCAAACGCCACCTCAAATCATGGATGTTGAGTAATCAGTGAAGATGAAAATGGGTTAATTGTAACATCACATGAATATTACTCATCATGTTTCAATATTTAATTATTTAGTTTCCCAAAAAACCCTTGTGATATATTCCATAACAGAATTTGATGAATTTATGGGATTAGATTGGATTTCCTTTTATAGTTCCAAAATGTATTTCTATGATAATAAAATCACCATTTGTATCATGAACCATCCTATAAGTCTATACAAGTGAAAGGTTGTAGATGAGTTTTCTTTGGGATAAACATATCAAACATGGATATTATTTCATTGTGAGAATTTATATCTTTAACAAACAACTAATACATAAGAAAATAAATTATTGTTGCATGGTAATTAGATAATGTGATTCCCATGGAATTTTATGGTCTCCATCCAAGACATGAGGTTCAGTTCACAATTCAGCTCATACACAATGATTCTCTATTATAAAAGACATCAAAAAAATTGAATTTTTATGGAACAAGAGGAGATTAAAATTGTATGTGAGTCCAGATAAATGGATTACCTTCCCAACTCCATCCCCATAGGGTGCACCTGTCCTCTTCATCAAGACAATTAATGGTAAAATGATCCTCCATATTGATTATCAGAAGCTCTACATGATCATGATGAGGAAATATATCATTTTTGAAGGATTAATGACATGTACAAATAGCTACATGGATCTTAATATTTCTCAAAGGTGTATCTTTAATTAGGATTTTATCAATTAAATGAATTCAATTACGATTTTCGCAAAAACAATTATACAAGGTACGTGCACTATGAGTTCTTTTTAATTCTATTTATACTCATTAATTCTGAAAATATCTTCATGGAATTGACGAATATACTCTTAAAGTATTACATATAAATATTCATGGTGGATCTTATAGAATATATTCTAATTTACTATAAAAGTAAGGAGGAACATGAAGAGTATTTGAATGTAGAACTGAAGACCATGAAAAAGAATCAATTTAGGTGAATTATAATAATTATGAATTCTGGTTAACAAAATTGACATTCATAGTGAATTTTATCTAAAAAATTTATATATATGGGTCCCGAAAATAAGAGGTTATTAATGGATGGACATTACCGACATCTATGATAGAAATATATATCCTCCTTGTATAATTTGGTAACTATAATTTATTTTTTTATTAACTTCTCATGATTTACTATCCTGCGAACCATTCTAACTCAGTAAGAAGTAATGTTTGTTTATACATATAATTGAAAATTTATCTTTAAATAGATGAAAAGGTTGATAATTACATCAACAATTACTCAAATTCACCCCCAATGGGGAAGGATTTTTCATCAACATTGATGCATCAAAAATGTTTTTGGGTGGTTTAATAATTCCTATTGAAATGGTGATAGTCTATGCCTCATACCAATTAATGATCCATGTGTTTAACTACCAAAAACATGATCTAAAATTTGATGTAATAATCATAACATTGAATATTTGGAGACACTTTATCTATAGATTAATGTGTGACATAGATAAGTAGCATTAAAGTCACCTGTATACCTTCACACAAAATAATTGTAATATGATCCAAAAAATGTGTTACAATATGGTCAATGATTATTATTCTTCAATGTATTAAATTCCTAGGAAAACAAAAAAAGTATATGATTCAATGTGTTTAATGTATCCAAAGAAATTATATAATGTGCGGATTAAACGAGATCCAATATTCATAGTGATATAAAAGATGAATGTAGGATAATAAAATGATATTAATCCTAACTTTCTCAAATTAATTCTCAACCATCTATTTGTAATAGGATCAAGGAGTTCAAGATAGATAAAGAGTTTCTATAGAAGAAGGTAGTGAATATATTAGTGTTCAACCTTAGATAATAGATATTTATAAGGTTTGGAATAGAAATATGTGTAACATTAATCTAAAACTGTAGAAGTAAATTTATATTGATTTACCTAGAATATCATTCTATATTAATCATTAAAGAACTAATATTTATTTGGATTTGAAGGAAATCATTTTCTAGGAAAATATGAAAAAGGTTATTGCGTAGTTTGTATCTCAATTAATGGTATCCCTAATTGTAATGGTGGAATGAAATATCTCTAACGGTATGATGAAACTATTTCCCATATCAGAATAGAAACAAGAAACAATAATAAAAGATTTTATTATATGAATCCTCAAGATACCTAAATCAAAAATATCTTATGTGTGGTAGTCGATATCCTTATACATTCGGAACGTTTCATTATTAAACAAAAAAAATTCCTCTTGAAAAACTATCCACGATATACATAAGTGATGTGGTATGTCTGTTTGGAGTTCCACTCTCTATTGTAACTAATCAATATATGAGTATTACCTCAAGGTTTTCGAGAATAATTTTAAATTCATTGGATACATTACTGAACATTAGCAGTACTTATCAGCCATAGAGAGGTGGTCGATTTTAATGGACCATTAGGTTGGGATAATTTTGTAGATTTAATCTTGAAGTGACATCATCTTATAAACAATATAATATATATGATTTAAACTATTTGGTCACATATGAAATCAATTCAAAGTTGCTAAAAAATATATGTATAAAATAATTAATGGAATATAGAGTATGAGTTTAGTGATAAAGGGTTCCATTGAATATCAACATAGTTGAAATTCCAGAGGTTAAGGAAGAAGGGGAAACTTATTACAATATACAGTAGTCCCTTTGATATTCTTGATCACATCAGAGCAATTGTTTGTCGTAACACCAAAAGGATTTAAAAATAATTTTATTTTTGTATTCATGAAACACTGAATCTATAAAAAACCACATTATTATAACCTATCAATTAATCATAATTTCTCCACCTCTGTGATTTAAATATTTAAAAACTGACATACACTGTTTCATTCACTAAGATATTTACTATTTAATAAGGTTAACATAAATGTTATCTGAATTATTTGTTTCCCATATGAATAGAATCATTCTTTTATAAATAAAAATTTAAACTTATTAATATTAACGTCATCCATGAATGTATATATAAAATTATGGAATTTATAAATGGAATATTGTATTTTAAAAATTTATAATTACGTTTTGGTATTTGTTGTGAGTAATAAATGTTTAATTAATTTTTAAATTTAATAAATGAATAATATTAATTTCCATAAAAAGTTTTCCTAAAAAAATATTCTATTACTATGATATTAGAGTAATTTTAAGATAAATCCATTAATATTTGAACAAATTATAAAATCAGTTTTATATTTAAAATATGTTTTTTCATCTAATTAATGATTTCATTTAAAAATTATATTTATTGTATTCAGAAAATTATTTTGATAAAATGGTGTATATTATTGAATTATAACATAAAAAAATGGTTAGGGTGATTTTTTTATATTTTACTAAAATAAAAGAATTTTTTGTGAACAGTGACAATCGATAATTTATGAAATATGCTAAATAAGTGAATTTATTCATCATGCATGTGTCTTGGGTGATTTAAGTAACAATTATTTTGAACTAATATTTACTGATTACTTATTTGAGTCACCATAGCCAAGACTATTCATAGTCTTGAGATAGAATTGTTAAATAATGAATAAAATATTCAAAAATCACTCCTCTACTCAGCTATAAAAACCACCCCTCACTCTCTCTCCTCTTGAAACCTCTCAAGTCTTATGAAAAACATAAATTTTTAGAATATATCCGCACAATCTCTTCCCTATATTCATCAGACATTGGTTTCATCATAATTCCACATCCTTGAATATAAATAGGTTATTATGAAAGATAAATTCAAGAGGTAAATTATTTTTTTCATCTCTTTTATTTTCATTCATGTTAATTTCTATCTTTTTATTTCCCCAACTTATTTCCTCCAAATGATATGATAACATTAGTATAGTAAATTTTATAGAATTAATTGATGATCATGAAATAATTCATCATCATCTCTTATTTGACCTAATTTTAAATTATTAATTTAAACAGCATTTGAGTGGTGTTAATTTACCACATTCATGGACGTCAGGATTTCAAAATTTATTTCCTTATTCAACTTGGGTAAAAATCCATATTTATGTTTGAAACAATTCATAATATATTTAATATATCCTATAAAATGTTTTGCAATCATTTTTAAAAAATTCTATTAATTTATAAAACAAAATGACTTTGTGTTGATCGAAAATCTACAATATTAATCCAAGTGTTTATCCTGAAAATTTTTTCTAATGATTCAGCCTCACCCAATGTAACCAAATTAATTAAATTATCAATAAAAATTATGTATGATAATTAGTAACATATAACCTCTATTATGTAATTCAATTATCATATTATAATAACTTCCATACAAATGAACTAATCATGAAAACTATTGAAACGAGAACTCACAAATGAGGATATTGAATCTCTTAACCCATAGAAAAGGATAATAAATGAACATAAAAAATTATAATAAATTTAATACATGTTAAATATGGTCTTAATTTTGTTCAAAATTATTCTAATTTAATATTACATGATCTAATGTTCATGAGTGGAACATATTCAAACGTAAGGTAAGGTTTTCCATCCCGAACCACTATTTTCATTCGTGTTAATCTTATTCACTACTCACCCCAATAAAATTATTATTTATTTTAATTTAATCATCAAAAATTCAATATGTATGATATATATTGGTTTACAAAACTGAATCCTTATCTATTTTATGGTGATTAATATTTTCTAGCACGAACATTCAAAAGTATTCCCGATAAATAAGCTCATTACAAAGGAACTTCTCCAATTATAACAAATTATCCTGTTCTTTATATAATGAGTTTTGAGGAAAATTTATTTTTCTAAAACCACTTATTTCATAATGGAAACCTATCTTACATCATTTATAGTTTTATGAAAATATTTTTCCAAAATTACTCTTCTTCTTATTGTAAAAGTGTATTTCTCTCAAAATTCCCTCAATAAATTTATAGATTATTTTTCTATTACAACACCTCTATTTAAAATTATATCTAATTTATCATAATATCCTATTTTTATCATGTTTTATATTGTATAAAAATTATTACGATCAGTTTGAATATGGGTGTTCAATATTCATACCATTCACCATAGTACTCATACTGGTTATTATATATGTGTATTGATTAGGGAAAATTAATTTCATATATTCATGTGGTTTATGTTTATCTATATTCGTATGATTAATGAATTCGACATAGTGTGTGGTGAATTCGTCACATTATATCCGCTCTATGAATTAGTAGGTCACATGAGATAAAAATATATGGACTTGTCTTTGTCCTTTCCCATTTACAGATATTGTTTTGTCGATGGCCTTAATAATTTTCATATTTCTTTGCTAAGGCCTTGATGTTATATTTCAAAATTTCCAGCATTATGAATTTCCCTCATTATGAAACATGTTATTTATAGTCCAAGTTATTATTAAACTAGTATAATATTAATGGTTATGTTTTATATCATTAATTAATTAGTATTTATTACTTCCATATTATGATCATGTTTATTTTTAAAGGAATGGATTTTATGTTATTCACCGTGCCTAGTGTTTATTTATATAATTTAATCCACTATATTATTTACACTTATTGGTCTTCTAATATAACCCCTTTCAAATGTTTTATTTTCCCCAATTATTGATGAAGTATACTATTAATTACTTTCAAGGGTAATCATGGTGATTATGTGTAATTCAGAAGATGATGTTATGTGAAATTTTGTTTCCAATTGTAATATTCAACATATGTATTTATCTTATTTTCCAAATCGACTAAATTATTCCTTACATGGGGATATGACTTCATAGTTTATAATTTGATTTAATAAAATAAGATAGCTGTTAGGGGATAGTGGGTTCGGATCATTATAGTATGTATCATTGGATGTTTAGTAGAAAAATTGAAAACTATATTTTGAAAAAAAAAATATTAGGTAAAAAAATCCCAACATAGTCTATTAGGATAAGCACATAATAACATCAAAGAGTTTTGAATGGGAATTTACTTTGGGGTTATTTATAGAAAATACATACATTTTTGGATATTTCATGTGGATGTGGTTTTATCTATATAATCTTAGGAGGATCAACTCTAATAAAGAGTTTGGGGATTTACCTAGGATATCCTGGTATACAAAAACGTCCCTTACTACTCAACATGTTTGACACTCCTAGGGAATATTCTTATAATAACTAACATTTTCCTAAGAAACCATTATGAATGAACTAAATATAAATTTTCCCCCAATGAAACCATGTTTATAACTAAGAGATCATCCATGGATAGGGTTTCAATTTATTTTATTTATTATTCTATATTGATATTATACAATATTATTCATAAAATAATCTACTGTATAATTATTTATTTATTGTGCCTACTAGAAGGAATGGAAGCTAGATGAACAGACATTTTCCATGTAGAGATTGTCCATCTATGTAAGATAATGAGGCTAGAATTGGAGCTATAACTGGTACTGATCATCTTGTAACTATACTGAGACAACTGAGTCATCCAATGAAAAATAACATTACCCCTATAGAGCATTCAAATCCACAACATGGAGGATTAATGCTAAAAATGTTATGTTAAAAGAAAATTCATCATTAAAATGTAATACAAACAAATTCATAGTAGATTAGTGTATATGTTCATTAGAGAATATATTTCTCACATTGGGGTATAACGAAAGGGAAAAGGATTTCATGGAAGATTATCATCTAATGATAGATACATATTAGTGGTAGTAATTAATTAAAAACACATGTAGGAGGAAGAAATATAAGTATTAGAATGCATGGACTTTAAGGAAACATTCATAGAAAACTATATTACCCATGAACAATGAATAAACATGGTGAGTCAATTCACAAGTCTCAGGGAAAAACATGATGAAAATGTTGCAAAGTATGAATCCAAATATATAAGTATATATAGTAATATTATAGAGTATATATATAATAAATGAACTAATATTGAAGGAGTCTTTGATGGTTTAAAACCATTCTTCTAATGGGAACTATTCTCTTGAAGAATCTCATCATACAAAGAAAATATCTCATGGGTTATAAATAGAGATAAACAATTATCAATGTCACATGAAATTCAGTGAAAAGAAGAGAAGAAGTAGGTCATGGAGGATAGAATGTTTAAACGGAATAATAAAAAGGTGAATTTTCAAACATGGAAAAATTTTAGAAGGAATCACTCGTATACCTCCATAAAAGGAAAACATGGGTCCTACTTTTGTGGAAAAAAAATTCCATCATTCTATTCATTTCACGGTAAATAAAATACCAGTCAATGTTCATAGTTTTATGTGTAGGTAGATGGGGAACTATGCTAATGATAGTCTAAAACCACTAATAAACAGACATTAAAAATGTCTACGGGATCAAGGCCACAATTATACGATAACAACTACTGAGGTTGAAGATATTATTAATGTATTGGAAGGTAATATAACAATCTCCTCAAACATATCCAATGATATATCTGATTTAGGATCATCTCATTCTTTTATATATTCCTATTTTTTCCTTAAAATTATACATTTTTAATTTGATTTAATAATGGTGTTTTCAGTCAAAAATCCTAAGGGTTGTATCATTGCAACAACTCTGTGTTAGTAAATCCCCTTTACAAAACATAAACATGCGTTATTTGCAGAAATTATCATCATACCCATGATTTACATTGATATAATTCATGGTATATATTGGATTTAAAATTATTATGTGAAAATATATTGCACGAGGATGCTATTCGAAATTTTGGTGAAAGCTGCAGAATCCCTTATCTTTAGAGATGAAACCTCACCATCTAATTACCATCTAGATCCACCCCAGTTACTCTACAGAAAGATATTATTAGTGAGGAAGAGAAAAAATTATTTATGGATATGGAAATGAATGTTCAAAAAAATGATTTACCTATTGTTCAAGAATAAGGTGATGCATTGACACTAGGGAGATCAATTCTTTTATAGTAAAGAAAATGTATCCCCTATCATGCATTGATTATTTGTTTAATAAAATTCATGATTCCAAATATTATTCAAATATTGAAATTCAATCTAGATATCATATGTTTCTTTTGAGGAATAATGATATTCAATAATATCATTTCTAATCAGGTATGGGCATTATAATTTTAGAACAATGCATTTTGGAATGACTAATAAACCATATATTTTCATTGATAAAATTAATAAGGTTTTCATTGAATATCATGATTAAATTGTTTTTGTATTTTTTGGTGATATGTTATTATAATCCAAAATCTATGTAGTTTATGAAAATCACTTGTTAATTATTTAGAAGAATCTCAGGAGAAATGAATTATATGTGAAGTTTACAATGTGTGAATTGTGGATTACATCAGTTTCTTTTTTTCCCCATACATTCTATAAGGATGGAATAACTGTTGATCATGTGAAGAAATAGGATATTCATTAATTTCCTACACCAATGAACATAACCAAGGTATGTATTATTATTGGATTAGAAGGTTATTATCAGTGTTTTGATCAGAAATTCTTTTGATTAGCCAACCCATTAACCAAGATTACTTATAAAGGGGTTAATTTTATATGGAAAATTGTGAATTATATTTCAATGAATAAAATTTGACATTAGTGACTTCCATGATCCTAACTCTACCATGGGGGAATGATAGTTTTGTGATCTATTGTATATATTCAATGAATGGACTTGGCTTTTTCCATATGCATAATGATTGATTTATTGTCTATGCCTCATGGCAGATCAACATTCATGACCAAAACAATCCTATTCTTGATTGTGAGTTAGATGATGTAATATTTTCTCTAAAGATATAGAGACCTTAAAAATATCCTTAATGAATTTAAATATATGTGGATCATAAGATCATGAAATATATATTCTTATAGAAAGTACTCAAAATTAGGCAAAGATGATGGATCTAACTGTTTATGGATTATTATTGTTCCATAAACTACCACCTATGTATTGGGAAATAATGTATCTGATTTATAGAATATGAAGGATCATAAAGTATTCAAAAAATTGAAAATTCTAAAGAATCCTATGTTTATGGATCTGTTGAGGATGGATATTGAAATTATTACACAAGATGAAACATCACAACATCTTAAATTGGTTTCCCAACCATATTTATTGGAAATTATTAAAATCTCACAATACTAATAATCAAATATTCAAAATAAAATTAAAGCTGTGAATGATTCATTGTCAGAAGACTCTGTGTTTGAGGATAGAATTATATAATTTGGGAAGATGAAATATTATACCTTTATACCCATGCTAAAATTGGTGTTATTGGATGATGACCATAACTCAATTTTTTTATTGCATCCTGGTAGCATTAAGCTATATATATATTTCAAAGAACATTTATATTAGGATAACATGAATAGGGAAATTTCTGATTATGTAGTAAGATGTTTAGTCTTTCAAAAAGTGAATCCCAAACAACAACCTCATATAGGAGTCATGAAACATCTACCTATTCCTATATGAAATTTGGATGACATCACATTGGATTTCTTCACTGGATTTCCTAGAAATCCATGAAATAGTGATTAAATTTTGGTAACTGTTGATTGACATATGAAACATATATATTTCATTTCAATAAGGGAGGAAATTAAACTACATCACCTTGCAAGATGCTATATAAAAGAATTTATGAGACATCATCGAGAACCACTCTCAATTATGTCTGATTGTGATCCATGATTTACATCAATGTTATAGAAAAGTAATTGTAAATTTTTGGATTCTGACATTCATTTGAGTACTTCTTATAACCCAAAAACATACAAGAAATCCGAAAGGGTGATACAAAAATTATAATACATGTTGATATCATGATTACTCAAATTTCAGGGTTTGTGGGATCCGAATTTATATTTGTTGGTGTTTTCAAACAATAATAATTTCCATTTAATTATTTTAATGTAACTGTATGAATCATTTTATAAAAACATATTTCAGAAACCAATGTGTTGTGATGAAGTTAGTGAAAGGAATATTTTAGGCCCAAATCTCTTGGAGTAAATAACAACAATGGTAAAGACAATTCGATCCCATATTAATGCATCTCAAAGAGGAAAAAAGAAAAATAATGATTATCAAAGGATGGATTTGGAATTTCAAGTAGTAGATCATGTTTTATTCAATGTACTATAATGGAAGTGTGGTTTATTATTTTAGAAGAAATGGAAACTCATGCCCAGATATTTCGGCCCTTTTGAAATTTTGGAGATAATTGGATCTGTGTCATATCGTTTGGCAATGTCGTATAGCTTGTAAAAGGTACCCAATGTGTTCATGTCTAATTATTGAAAAGTACATGGAAAACCCATTGCATTTCCTTAATTTTGAAGGTATATAATTGTAACATGAGTTTTCTTACTCTGAAGAGAATATTTAGATTCTATACACTAAGGAAATATTTTTGATTAATCAAACGAAATGAAATGTTAAGGTACTTTTTGAAAATAATAAAATTGAAGAAGCAACATGAAAACCGAAGTTTCTTATATAAAAGAACTAGCCAAATATTTATATGAGGTAACATTCTTGAATTTTTAGTATTATATTTTTGTGTGGGTGGTGTAACAAGCCAAGGATTTTTAATTGAATATAATATTGAATGAATTAAACACTGAGTCTCTAAAAAACACCACATTTTTATAACATAGCTAGTAAACATAATTTCTCCACCACTATGATTTGAAATTCATAAAACTGACATACATTGTTGCATTCAGGAGGATACTTAGGCTATGATAAGATCAACTTACATATTTTGTGAATAGTAACTTACCGTTATGAATAGTAACAAACCCTTATTAATATCAATGTACCATTATAAATAGTAACCTCAACCATGAAATTATAAATATAATTTATACAACATATAAATGCAACAACGAATTTTAGAAATTAATAGTTAATTGTTGGTATTTTTTTGAATAATAAATATTTAATTACAGTTTTAAATAAATCAATCAACAAAAATCATTTTCATAAAATCTATTCGTAAATATATATTTCATTTCCTATGATTTCAAGATACCATTATGAGAACATAGTTATCATTTGAACATAATATAAAGTCAGTTATAAATTTTAATATTTTATTTTTCATGTAAAAAATGATTTTATTGAAAAATTAATTTTCACATATTCATAATTTTTTGTCATAAAATAGTGTTAATTTTTTTATGTTTACAGATTAAAAAATGGTTCAAGTATGTTTTTGGTAATTTTTTTGAAATACATGGATTATTTTGTTTATTTTAATTAAATAGTTTATGAATTATTAAAAAATTTGAACTTATGCATCATGCTAGAGTCATGGATGATGTAAATGAGCATTAGAAATAATTCACATGAAATTATTAATTTCTGGAGTCATAAGAACATATCCTCAATACAAAATAGGCTCCCATGGACGATAAATTCAAGAGGTAGATTCCTTTTTTCATTTCTTTTATTTTCTTTTCTGTTTCATTAATTATTTTACTTTATTCACCATAATTATATAAAATTTTAAGATAAATATAGTTACATTCATTAAATGGGGTTAATTTTGATAATTTAAAAAATCTTCATCATATCTATTTTCCCTCCTTTTATAGTAGAAATGAAAACACCATATGAGATGTGTTAATTTATCACATCCCAGGATGATGAGTTTTGATATTCTATTACCGTCATCAATTTTGGTCATGAAACAATTTAAATTGTTAAACATGCTCATTATATATGTTAGATATTCTATTTAATGTTTTGAAATAATTATTCTTAACATGTTATTAATTTATAAAACAAAATTTGTTCATGGTGATCAAAAAACCCACCAAATTATGCCAAGCATTTATCATTAAAATATTATCCAATGATTCACCCTCATCAAAAGTAACCGAGTGACATATATGATCATTTACCCTTTTTATGAACGTTAATAAAATATAAAATAAATTCAAGAATTCATTTCTCATTTTACATTAACTTCAATACAAAAGAACATATCATGAAAAATAATTAAATGAGCACTCATAGACGATGATATTGAATCTCTTAACACATAAATTGTCTATAAATGATCTTAATAATATTATTATAAATCATATGAATGTATAATATGTTATGAATAATATTATTAATTTGAATAATTTTATATTCCAGGAATATAATTTCATGATTGGATGTTATTCGAAAAGTTGGTAAAGATTTCCTATACAAACATCCATTTTCATTCGGGTTACGTTTATTGACTACTTAACCCAATGAAATTATTATTTTTTATTATGTACTTGTTATAAATTCTATTTTAATAATATATAAATGTGTAACATACCTAAATTTTTATTTTTATGGTTTGTAACATGATTTAGTAGGAACATTCAAAAATTCATCACGATAAATAAGCATATTTCAAAGAAAAATTCTCAAATTGTTACCTATTTCAAGGTAATTATACAATATGTTTTAAGCAAAAATTAATTTTCAAAAAACAATCATTTGTTAATGGAGAAACTAACTTACATCATTAATAGTATTATGATTATATTTCTCCAAATTTACTCTTCATCATAATCTAAAACTATATTTATCTCTAAAATTCCACGATGAATTTATAGATTATTTATGTCTATTTCCACAACTCTATTGAATTTTATGTATTATTGAGGATAATATCCTTTGTTTATAATTTAACATATTGTATTAAATGTTATATTGTCATTTTTTTGTGGATATTCTATCTTGTTATCATTCAACAATCAATTCAGAATGGATAGGGCTTATGTGTAGATATTGGGAAAATGATAATTCATATATTAATGCTATTTATGATTATCCCATTTATATGCTAAATTAATTGAAATTATAAAGGGATGGTTGGGTCCCTTTATAACCCCTTGATTCATCAGTAGGACTCATGATAATAAATAGTTATGGAGATGGATGATTGAAATCCCATTTTCAGTTATGATTTTGGTGGAGAACTAAATCATTTTGAGATATCTTGGATGAGGCCATCGTGGTATATTTCAGATTGTTATGAATTATACATTTCCGTCATTATAAAACAAGTGATTGGTAGAACATGTGACTATTTTACTAGAAGAATATCCATGGTTATGTTATATTGAATTATTTTATCATTTTTTATTCCTTCATAATTATGATCAATTATAATTTTACAGGAATGAATTTTAAATTATTAATCATGCATAATGTTTATGTTTATATTTTATTCCACTATTTTACTAACCCTTACTAAAAATCAGAGCTCACAACTTTCACATGTTTTATTTTCTAGTAGTTACGAATAAGTAAATTATTATTGACTTGAAAGGACAATATACATGATTATAAGTGATTCTAATGATGTTTTTATTTATTATATTGTTTCAGGTTTTAATGGTGAACTTCTATATTAATGTTGTTTTCCAAATCTTCTAAACTATTAGATACTTTAGTATACATTTTCTTTTACATATTCGTATTTAATAAAATAATTCACCCACTCTAGGTAATAGGGGACACGAAATTAGACTTATCAACGAGAACTCCCTCCAAACCTATCTTATGTACATGATGTGTTAAATGTATCCCTCTGGAGGAAGTACATACAGTAACCCCAAAATGTACTAAACATGTAGGAGATACCATTATAGAATTATATTAAATTATAGGATCACTAATGAAGTTATTATATCATAAATATGATGTTCTACAAAATGAAAAAACTCACTTTATCAATGTGTTGTGGAGGAACCACATGTTTGAGGATAAAACATTGTATCCATAAGTAGTGATGAAATAGAAATACCAACCTATATTTAACTGTATAAAATTAAATTCAATGGGTGAAATTGTTGAATGGTTGAATAATTTATCAACCAAAACAATTATAAATAAAATTCCATTTTTAAATGAATGATTTCTTTAGGAAGATATGATGTAATAGAAAAAACATGCACTGATTAGGTAATATTAGACTATTATAAGTAATATATTGATGAGGTTAAATTATTGATAATAATTATAATTATTGATAAAGTAGTCATTAAACAATGATAATATAATTAGTATATATAAAAAATCATGATTTAGTCCAACTTATATAAATCAATTATTTGATGGATAGGTTCAGTTGAATTTTAGCCTATGACGTCCATTTATTAGATCTTATATGAGAGATATAATCACTGAGAATTTCTGTTGAAAAATCCCAAACTAATATTCAATAACAAAATAATGAGAAAATCCATTAATGTGGAAATTTCAATCTCATTGAGATCATAACCGAATCCATTTTCACAGAACCATCCCATGAGAATCTCATCATTGCACACCATATCATTAGGGAGTTACTTGATGTAATAAAGGGATATGTATCGTGTCCCTAATAATGTGATTTTTATATTTTTATTTCTAATAAAAAATTATTACATTATACTTTATTAATAATATTTTCATTAAAATTATCAAAAAAATATTTCGATAAAATCTATCAGTTCGACACGATGAATAAAACTTGTATTTTTGGGAAATATATAGTTTAAATCCCCATTATCTATTGATAAATTCATGAATTTTGAAAATATTTTATATTTTTAATAAATTTTTTTAATAAATATTATTTATTAAATAAATTGTTAGAATAATTTTTTGATGTCAAAAATAATTTAAATAATGTATAGAAAACTATTATTGTAACATCCCAAACTAGATAACCTCTATGTAAATTTCTAGACCAGTGGGTCACATGACCTAGGCGTTCATCCTCATATACAAGATGATTCTTACTAGTAGTGAGGGTATTAGGAGGTGATATTGGGGAGACTATACCCTATTATAAAATATTCACATCTTTATAATAGATTATAAATAGAGGAAATCCTAAGAAGTGGTAAATAAATGAAAGAAAAACCTATGGAGGACAATATTTTACAATTTAACAAATGTTTACAATACCAATTTAATAAATTGATGAATTCTTCCCGTGGTGATGATAAATAAATAAAATTAGTAAACAATACATGTCACGACCCACTCCCACCAAAGATTCCCCTCCTGAGCTGGAAATGGTGAAAGGGAGATAATTATGTACGGTACAGTTGTGGTTATGGTGGTTGGAAGCGGGGCTACAGGGCTTGGTTTAAATGTGAACGGGCTATGGGTTGGGAATATAAAATTAAAGTGGAAGAGTTAATAAATGGCGGGACGTGGTAATGGAACGGGGTTAATAATCAATGGGGTTGTTTGGTTGATAAGAAGGGCTTGGTTATGTTGCTTGTGTTTTCTTAACTTGATTTGTGGATGGCAGGGATATGTTTTACAAACGATCGATGTGGATGGTTGTGGATAGTTGCCTAGTAGTAAAGGAACTAAATAATCTAATTCTGCTGAAACGTAAAAACCTAAATGGGGTTGGGGTTGTTTGTTCTATGCATGCTTTGTAATAGCAGTGTCGAGGCACGTGCTCAGTTTCTCTGTTTAGAAGCCATAGGTTGCGATGTGTGGTTGGTATATATATATCTGTATCTTTTGTGTTTTATCGCACCCCACCCATGATGAGCACTTAGTGCCGAACAATCCCATTTCATGGGAGAGGGTGTTTTCCCTTAGTTACTATCTCATTCCTGCTCCTTCTCCCCTAGGTTGTAATGGCTTGAGACGACCTTACACCTAAGACTCTTCGAGTAGGATTTGATTGGGGTGGCTTAGGCACAAGACTCTTCGGGCAGGTTCTACATTTTCCCAAGAATCATATGGATGAGGCCCAGGTGAGTGCGGGTGGGATATGCGGTTGTGAGGCCCAGGTGTGTGCGGGCGGGATACGTGGTTGTGAGGCCCAGGTGTGTGCGGGCGGGATACGTGGTTGTGAGGCCCAGGTGACTGCTGGTGGGATACGTGGTTGTGAGGCCCAGGTGTGTGCCGGTGGGATACGTGGTGGTGAGGCCCAGGTGTGTGCGGGTGGGGAGAGTGTGGCAGTGTCAGGATGTTCGTCGTTAGGTTGAGTAGCTAACTAAAGGGAACTAGTGCGGGGTACCCAATAATCTTGTTTATTATATACTACTACCTGTTGTGCTTTTGTTTTGGTGAGTGTGGCTGGTGAGGTTGGGTGGATAGAATTCGTTGCTAGATTTCTTCTGTTGTTCTCACGGGACATTAGGATGTCTCCCCACTTGTGCACGAGAGCTATAGGTTTCACTACTGAGTATACTTGTATGCTCACCCTACATTTACTTTCAGGTTTCCAGGAGGACTACCAGGGTCGTGCGGGACCCTACTAGTCGGACAATTGGAGTTGTTGCAGTTGATGTTCTCTTGTTTTCTTTTGGTATTGTACTTTGTGCATTTTTGTACTTATACCTTGTAATAAAATTGTTTAAACATGCATGTGGTCTTGGTTTTGGATTATTTCTATACACTTGTTCTTTTTTCCTTTTTGGTGGTTGACTTGTCCAATTTCCCGATCCTAAATAAATAAAAAGGGTAATGCCTCACATACTTGTGAAAACTCATACCCATGGTGTTAGTCGCCACCCCGGGGCCTATTGGAGGCGGGACTCAGGGGTCATTATCTCCCTTCAACCATTTCCATCCCAGGAGGGGCATCTTTGGTGGGAGGGGGTCGAGAAAGAATGGTATCAGAGGTGATGGTTGAGAGATAGGATGGAGTATGGAGTTAGGCACAGTGAGGAATGCATGGGATGGTAGGGTGACAATGTTAGTCAATCATGGTGCATGAAATAGGCTAGGGAATACCAGCTAGGGCACGTGATTTTAGGGCCCCCCGTGATCTGAGGCAAGGACTCTGAGCGTACCGAACGACCAAGTGAGACTACATTGATTGGAGGGTAGAGACCCTAGGGAAGGTACATGCATCATCATGATTGTGTTTTACTTGATTTGGGTGTTCTGGGAATGAAATTGAAATAAAATTATAAAATAAAACCTTGATTTTTCCATACTACATGGGATTAGGCGATCCTTGTTTACCTGGCACCTGGATGTCATCCCCGGGTGGCTCAGACGGCCGAGGCCTAGCAGATTCAGGTGGTCGATCAGCTGAGGATTGACCGAGAGGAGGAGGATAGCCATTGGCAGAAGACTCTCCGTTCTTTCCAGCGGATGACCCTCAAGAAGTAAAAGGGTAGTACTTATGATACGGAGACAGAGGGGTGACTTGAGGATCTAGGGATTGATTTTACCTTGATCCGTTCTATGAGGGAGTACTGGGTTCCCCTAGCAGTCAGTCAGCTGAGAGGCGCGGCGTGACAGTGGTGGACACTCTACATCGGAGAGAGGATAGAGGCAGAGGTTCCATGGGCTGACTTTGAGAAGGAATTACGAGAGTAATTCCGTTCTTCCATGATCATGGTAGAGAAGAAGCAGGAGTTCCTCTCCCTTCAGTAGGGGAGTATGTAAGTACGAGAGCAAGGGATCAAGTTCAAAGATCTCCAGCGCATTGCTCCAGATCTCTTTCCGAATGAGGAGTCTCGGGCGAGACGTTTGGAGGCGGCGCTCCGTCCTTTTCTCCAGTATGTTGTCACCCCTTTGACCCTTCCGACGTACTTGGTAGTACAGAAGATAGCCGATGTTGTAAAGAGGATGCACTCACTGGGAGGTGCACCCCGAGAGGGGATCCAGCCAGGTTCGTCGATGGGGAAGGTGGTCAGTAGCTGGTCTCCTACGACGGGACCTTCCAGGTTCAGGTCAGTGGGGAGCAGGCCCCAGCAGTTCTATTTTTAGATCTTTGTGTCCTCGTCCCATTTTCACGAGCCCAAGACCGAGGTGTGTTTCATGTGGAGGTTTCTGGCACATTCAGAGTCGGTTCCCGACCCGAGCTCAGTACGGTGGAGGTGGGCAGGTTCAGCGCCAACCTCAGCAGCACCAATTGCTGGTGAGGCCCTTCTAGAAGCAGCAGGGCCACACTCCACCTAGGGAAGACATTGCGGGAGGAAGTCAACCTCAGGGTTCTCCTCAGGGACCTCGACCAGGATGTGGTCAGGGAAGTGGACGACATCAGATAGGTAGAGGAGCTAGGCGTGGACAGTTGCACGTAGCAGAGTTGACAGCTCCAGCAGGACCAGAGGTGGTGCGAGGTACAGTTTGTTTGTTGAGAACTCTTGTTTCTTCTTTGTTCGATTTGAGAGCATCACACTCCTTTGTTTCACCAGGTCTAGCATATTCCTTGGGACTAGACGTAGAGAGACTTTCTGTACCACTGGTACTGAGTACACCAGTTAGAGGCTAGACCAGTGTATCTTGTGTTTTCCATGGATGTGGGCTGACGTTGGGACCACATCAATCTAGTGTGGACCATCTTCTGTTACAGATACAGCCTTACGATATCATCCTAGGCATCGAATGGTTGTTTTCTATTGGTGCTACTATCGACTTCTTCTGGAGAAGATTCGTGTTCTACGATGTGGATGTGCAACATGTAGCTTTTGTTTGCCAGAGGAGCTATCAGGTGGGAAACCGGCGTGTGAGGCCTCTCCTTTCCCTATTAGGTGGGCTATCAGTGGTTCCCGCTAATACAGAGATGATGGATGTCCCATAGGTTGTTGGGGAGTTCCTAGATGTTTTTCCTAAGGAGGTTGTGACACTACCCCCCGACATGACGTTGAGTTTGGGATAGATTTACAGCATGGTGCCCGTCCGATTTTGATGGCCCCTTATCGGATGGCGCCTTCGGAGTTACGGGAGTTGCGGATTCAGATTGACTATATGATGGAGAAAGGTTTTGTTCATCCCAGTGTGTTGACATGGGGTGCTCTAGTTTTGTTCGTGAAGAAGGCAGATGGTGGTCCCAGGATATTCATAGACTACCGAAGGTTGAACCAGGTAACGGTCAAGAACCGTTACCCCCTTCCAAGGATAGATGATCTCTTCGACCAACTTAGGGGAGCATGTTGTTTTTCCATGATTGATCTACGATTTGGATATCATCAGCTGATGTTAAAGGATAGTGACATCTTGAAGATGGCTTTCAGGTGCAGGTATGGGCACTTCGAGTTTGTGGTGATGCCATTTGGAGTTACGAATGCACCGGTTGTGTTCATGGGACTTATGAACATTGTCTTCTGAGAGTTTCTGGACCAGTTCGCCATTATGTTTATCGATGACATCCCTATCTACTCAATATCAGAGGAGGAGCACGTTGAGCATCTCATGATAGTCTTGGAAGTCCTTCAACACCACCATATTTATGGGAAATTGTCGAAGTTTATGTTCTTGACACAAGAAGTACACATACTTGGGCACGTGTTGTCTCGACAAGGAGTGTTAGTGGACCCGTCGAAGGTGGAGGAAGTTGTTTCTTGGTTAGTACCCAAGAGCATTGCAGAAGTTCGCAGTTTCCTGGGGTTCCCAGGTTACTATCTGAGGCTTGTTCCGGACTTCTCTCGAGTTGCTGCTCCATTGACAGCTTTGAAGAGGAAGAACCCGGTCTTCCTATGGAGAGAGCAGTGCCAGAAGGCTTTTGACTACCTGAAGGAGAAGTTGGTCAGTGCTCCCGTACTCAGGTTTCCAGAGGAAGGGTTGTTGTATGTAGTGTTTTGTGATGCTTCTAGCCTTGGTCTGGGGTGCGTGATCATGCTGAAGAAGCGGATGATTTGTTATGAGTCTAGGCAGCTGCGCCCTCACGAGCTTAACTATTCCACCCATGACCTAGAGCTTGCAACAGTAGTGTTAGCACTGAAGTTGTGGCGACATTACCTCTTTGGGGAGTGATTTGTGGTCTTCTCAGATCACAAGAGCATGTGTTATATCTTCTCCCAGCATGACCTAAACTTACGGCAGCGGAGATGGGTCGAGTTTCTCCAAGACTATGACTTTTAGGTCTCTTACAATTATGCTACGGGAAACATTGTGGCTGATTCCCTAAGCAGGAAGTCACATCCGGAAGTAGTTCGTTAATCCACTGATTCTTGGAAGGAAATGGGAGGGTTGGCCGCCTTCCACATGGATGCCAGGGTAGATGGTATTAGAGACTGCTTGTTTCAGATGGCGGTGCAGTCCTCCTTGCTGCAGCAGGTGGAAGAGTGTCAGTGGGGGGACTCCGAGGAGGAAGTGATAGAGGATCGTGTCGATCAGGGAAACGCTCCAGAGGGGTGGTTAGAGGACAACCGACATCAGATGCTTTTCCATGGAAGGTTGATTGTTCCAGAGGCAATGCGTGAGGGATTTCTCCGTGAGTTCCATAGCTCAGCCTTGGCAGTACATCCAGGAGTTTCAAAAATGTACCGTGGACTGGGGGAACAATTTTGGTGGCCTAGGGTGAAACGGGATGTGGTGGAGTTTGTGGCTAAATGCGTAGTGTGTCAGTAAGTGAAGGTTGAACATCGTGTTCCCAGTGGTTTGTTTCATCCTTTAGATGTCCCTGAGTGGAAGTGGGATGACATCTCAATGGACTTCGTCACAGGACTACCCGGAGCTCAGGGTGGTTATGATGTTATCTAGGTAGTGGTGGATCGGCTGACGAAATCAGCTCACTTATTAGCAATTAAGGAGTATGGACCGGTTAGTACCTTAGCACAGAGGTACGTAGACGATGTGTTGTGTTTTCATGGAGTCCCAAAGACTATCATCTCAGATCGGGATACTGGGTTTACCACACGAGTCTGGAGGGGGTTACAGCATGCTTTTGGCACCCAGCTACGCCTTAGCACTGCCTTTCACCCCCAGACCGATGGGAAGACGGAGCGGACTATCCAGACATTGGAGGACATGTTGTGAGCATGCGTTTTGGATTTCGGAAGATCATGGGTATGAAACTTTCCTTTAGTGGACTTTTCCTACAACAACAGCTTCCAATATACTATTGGCATGGCACAGTTTGAGGATTTTTTGGGAAGGCCATGTCATTCCCCATTTTCTAGGCAGAGGTGGATGAGACAGGTGGTCTTGGGCCAGAGGTAGTGCAGAGCACCACAGAGATAGTCCATCTTGTACGTGAGAGGATGAAAGCGGCTCGGGACTGAAAGAAGTCTTATTCTGATCTTCGGAGGAGTCCCTTGGAGTTCGACGTGGGGGATAATGTGTTTTTGAAGGTTTCCCCTCCACAGGGGAATCAGAGGTTTGGGAAAGGGATCAAGCTCTCACCTAGGTTCATCGGACCTTTTGAGGTGTGGAGGCAAGTTGGCGAGGTGGCATATCAGCTAGCCCTTCCACCTCAGTTGGAGAATGTTCATGATGTCTTCCACGTCTCCTAGATTCATCGGTATTTACAAGACGACTCCCACATTATCGAATGGGGAGAGTTAGATATGGGAGACGACACATCCCACAAGGAACGTCCAGTCAGGATCGAGGATCGTAAATAGAAGGTGCTCCATGGATGAACCATTCCATTGGTTCCTGTGTTGTGGAGGCATGGTGGCCTTGAGGAAAGCACTTGAGAGTAGGAGACCCAGATGCATGATCAGTACCCGGAGTTGTATTGACTTGTTTTCTCCTTTGTTCTTCTGAGCTTTGTGTTGATGTGGTACTTTGTACCATTTATATATGGAATTCTTGAATTGTCAGTTGTGAAACTTTTTTGTTTCCTTGTTCCCTGTTAATGTGTGACATGTCCGGATGTGTGGGAGAGGGAAAAACCTGACCCTTAATAGAGACGCATTAATGCAGATGTGATTGAACCCGTGCGGGCGAGTGAGTGTCGCCTAAAGCGGATAATATCTCAACATAGGAGAAGGAATTTCCCACACCCACGTGTTCGGGCAGTGTGTTGGTTGTGTGGTGTTGGGGGTAGTGTGAGTTGAATAATCCAAATGTATGAAAGTGGGAAGACCCAATTCTTAATCAAGACACATTAATTAGGATGCGATTAAACCCGTGCTGGAGATTCAGTGCTGCCTAAAGCAGATAATATCTTTTCATTGGAGAATGAATTCCTAACAAAGATGAATAGGTTTGTTGGTTGGGTTACTGTTATAATGAGAACCCTCAGAGGTATCTTTTTGAGTTTCCTCTGGGTTGGTTTTGAATTCTCGGGGATGAGAATGTTTTAAAAGGTATCTGATGTAATGACCCAGACCTCTCTAGCCCTTTCCGTTGTCAAAAAATGTCACGAAGTGTTCTAGAGGTTAAAATAGAATTTTCCCACACATTCGAAAATTTTGAAACTACACTCCGTGTAGTTTGAGTACACGCCATGTACCCCCTTTCCGGGTATACCCCGTGTTGCAGGTCGTGTCCTCGCTAAGTGAAATAATTGGTGCACGTCGTGTTCCCAGTTCTTCTGCCATGTAGTCCGTCCCCACGTACACGTTACCAGTCAATGACCGTGTATCGTGTTGGAGCCATGTTCTTTCCGTGTTCAATAAATGAGTACACACCGTGTGTCTAAACTACATTGCGTGTAGTCCTTCCCTGCGTATGTGTTACCCTAAAACCATGTGTTGACCAGTCAAAGGCAGCGGAGCCGTGTTGGAAGCCGTGTGGAGACCGTGTGAAAGAACCGAGTACACACCATGTACCATAAAGTAGATGCCATGTACTTTTTCTTTTCACGCCTATAAAAGGAGGGGTCCCATCCTCCTTTCAACTCACCCCTCTCCTCCCCTTTCCCTCTGAGCATAGTTATCCCAAGAGACTCAAAGGCTCTTTCTTCCAAAACTTCTTCGTTCGAGCTCCGATTTACGATCCTTCAGCGGCCATGGGATCGTGACGACGAGGCGGAACTTCCGACCTTGGATCTGTTTTCTTCCCTTCGTCCTTTCCATTCCGACTTCCACCCGAGGAGGTTTTTCCGGGACCCGACAGAGGTGACAGACGCCAACGGACTTCTTCTAATGTTGATTCGGGGGAGTGCTGTGATCAGAACCTATTGAGGTAGGGATCTTACATTCATCTCTCTAATTTTTTCATCATGCGGGGTGGGTGTTCTATTGTTTACGTGAAAAACTTTTGAACTGTTTTAATAAGGATTATAACTGGCTTAAACAACTGGGTTGGGAAGTTTGTGATTGCTGTTACTTTATACCCTGTGAAATTATGTTGTGAATTGAATGAGCTTCTGCCTACTGAAAATCATGGTCGTTGGGGGCCATTGCTTACACAATTAAATTTTCCCCTCTACTTCTGGATTTTCATATGGATGGGAACTTTGTGGAATGTGGAATTGGTTAATCATGTAATGTTGGATGTTTAAAATCTAGAACCCTTGTGTGATCACCCCGGTTAAAAAAATGGAATAATGAAAATGTGGGTATTGGTTTGGATATGTGGCATGTGATGGGGGTGTTTTGTGGGTTGTTGTTGTCTAGGTGAGCAGTGGGGCTGCGGTTGGCTTGGTTACGTGGCATGTGATGGGGGTGTTATTGTGGGTTGGTGTGAATGTTGTGTTGGTAACGGGAAGTGGAGCTACAATAAATTGTATTAAAGGGATAATGATGTACAGTAAAGTTGTGGTTATAGTGGTTGGAAGCGGGGTTGTAGGGCTGGGTTTAAATGTGAACGAGATATGGGTTGTGAAAATTAAATTAATGTGGAAGAGTTAATTAATGGTGGGGTGTGGTAATGGAACAAAGTTAATAATCAATGGGGGTGGTTGGTTGATAAGAAGGGATTGGTTGTGTTGATTGTGTTTTCCTAACTTGATTTGTGGATGGCAGGGATATGTTTTACGAACGATTGATGTGGTTGGTTGTGGATTGTTTCCCAGTAGTTAAGGAACTAAATAATCTAATTCTGCTGAAAAGTAAAAACCTTAATGGGGTTGGGGTTGTTTGTTGTATGCATGCTTTGTAGTTGCAGTGCCGAGGAACGTGCTCAGTTTCTCTATTTAGAATCCATAGGTTGGGCTGTGTGGTTCGTATATATATATATATCTGTATCTTTTGTGTTTTATCACACCCCGTCCATGTTGAGAACTTAGTGCCCAACACTCCCATTTCATGGGAGAGGGTGTTTTTCCCTTAGTTACTAGCTCCTTCAAGCTCCTTCTCCCCTAGGTTGTGATGGCTTGAGGTGACCTTAAACCTAAACATCTTCAGGTAGGTTTCGATTGAGGTGGAATAGCCCCAAGACTCTTTGGGAAAGTTCTACTTTTTCCCAAGAATCTTTGGGATGAGGCCCAGGTGTGTCCAGGCGAGATATGTGGTTGTGAGGCCCAGGTGTGTGCGGGCGGGATATGTGGTTGTGAGGCCCAGGTGTGTGCGGGCCCGATACGTGGTTGTGAGGCCCAGGTGTGTGCAGGCGGGATATGTGGTTGTGAGGCCCAGGTGTGTGTGGGCGGGATACGTGGTGGTGAGGCCTAGGTGTGTGCGGGCGGGGAGAGTGTGGCAGCGTCAGGACGTTCGTTGTTAGGAAGATCAGCTAACTAAAGGGAACGGGTGCGGGGTACCCCATACTCTTGTTTCTTATATACTACTTCCTGTTGTGCTTTTGTTTTGGTGATTGTGGCTGGTGAGGTTGGGTGGATAGAATTCCTTTCTAGGTTTCTTCTGTTGTTCTCATGGGACATTAGGATGTCTCCCCACATGTGCACGAGAGCTTTAGGATTTTCGACTGAGTATACTTGTATGTTCACCCTACGTTTACTTCCAGGTTTCTAGGAGGACTACTAGGGCCATTCAAGACCCTACTAGTCGGACCATTGGAGTTGTTGCATTTGATGTTCACTTGTTTTCTTTTGGTATTGTACTTTGAGATTTCATGTACTTGTACCTTATTATAAAATTGTTTAAACATGCATTTGGGATTGGTTTGGGTTTATTTCTATACACTTGTTCTTTTTCCTTTTTGGTGGTTGACTTGTCCTATTTCTCAATCCTAAATAAATAAAAATGGTAATACCTCCCATACTTGTGAAAACACATTCCCTTGGTTCTAGTCTCCACCTCGGGCCATATTGGAGGCGGGACTCGGGGGTCATTATCTCCCTTTCACTATTTCCAGCTCAGGAGGGGCATCTTTTGTGGGAGGGGGTTGTGACAATACATCATGTTCTATAATTTAGTAAATAATAATGAAAATACACCAAATCCTCAAGGGTGATCTCCATGATAATCCTAAGCTCTAGATAAGTCATTTTCTCCTAACATACAGGTATAAAGAACCAAACATTATAAATAAATCATGTTATGTAGTCCTATGAAAAATAATTGTCTACTCAGGTACCCCAGTAAAATGGAGGCCCGAGTAGGATGTGAGATATAAGTCATAGTATTATGTTGGCCCAACTGGTGTCAATCCGAATTCAGATGATGAATTATAAAATTAAATGTGTGGATTATATATAATAAATTAAAAAATAGTATAAGTTATATAATAGAAACATTTTTTATGGATTTATAATTGGACACCCACCCATTCCACCTACATCAGCCTAAGCTAGAGATTAAAATTAGTCTCTGATTCAAGAAAAATATGTGTACCAGTTGCAAATGTAATAAGGAAACTCAAAAATTTTCACCCCCATGATTTTTTTTATTAATGGGTTTTAATTTCCTTGTCGTCACATATGTATGATAATAATAAAGATATAAAAACCACAAGTGCATGCACTAATATAATTATAAGATTCATGTATAACACAAGAAATTAATCAAATCATCCCATCAATGTAATTCATTCAAATCTAGATGTGGAGTCTGATCCCATCTCAGAGGTATCACTATTGCACATCCATTGGAATTTTATAATACCATTGACCCCATCGAAGGTGTTCCTTTTGATGGTCCATGAATCAGTCTTGGTATGGTAACAAAGAGTCCATCCCTAGTATCTATTGTATGGGATATAATTTCACTTATGTCGTGGAATAACCATATTTCTAATGTAACTATCCTTGATTTCTCAATAGGGATCATGTATCACCCAATGGTATAATAAATTGCTCGGGGAAGCCATTTCCTGGTGACCCTAAATCATCGCTTCACTGTCAAATTTTGGTATAACCAGTGGAGCATGATATTCCATCCATAAGCCATAAATTTGAATCACATGTTATAACTTGTCCCTTATCAAGTGAAACATAGTTAAAAGGATCATATATATTCAAATAATTATTTGAAAAACATAAAAAAATGTATTTCATTACCACCCATATATCCTATTTTAAATGAGTCCTTTCATTTAATATATAATGAATAATGTAGTACATATTATGAAATTCAAAATACATAATCAATTCTACTACATCCAAAGAATTAAAATCATTTAACAATGTTTATATCATCATGACCATTCCATTACATTTTTTTCTATTTTTTATCCATTACCGTTCAATTATATTAAGAGGCTTGGTCATAGCACAATATTCAAAAATTTTACTTGAACTGATTAATGAAGTCAATGTGCAAACGAAGAACAATTAATAAACATCTCAACTTACCTGGTATCTCAAGGGATTTTCCAACACAAAAGGCTTTCCTATACATTATCCCATGTGGTCATCAATGTAATTTTCTAATTGAGAAATTTGAAATATAATAGGACATGACACCTATATGGGGGTCTTGATTAATTTAACACTTATATAAATAGGGGATTCATCATTAAAGAATAAACCAAAAATCTGTATTAGAAAAATTCCATAACTAATTTGGAAATCATGTTAAAAATAATAAAAATTCAATAATAAAACAAAAATGATATAAATATCTATTTACTACCTTTAAAATGGATGGTAGTAAACCTCAATGGAGGGGTATTATTATAAAACCATGACTTTTTAATCAAAAAAATAATTTAACAAGATTAAACATTTATTTAAATATTATGTCAACATCACTAATTGAAGGAAATGAACGTGTAAAAGGAACGAATTTAATTAATTAATGATCTTTTAAACATAAGAGGTTATGAAAATGGATTCAACATCAAAATCAGGACCAACAATTCATTCAAAACATGATAGAATTATCTGTGACCACTCAAAATTTCTCCACACACTCACCCTAACAACTTCTTATATATATATATATATACATATATATATATATATCTAGTAACCCATTTCATGTATTCGTCTCACCATGAGGGAATACCTGTATTGATGATATATATTATATATATACATAAGCCTAAATACATCCATTCACAGACCTCCAAATATAATCCAAAATACCTCAAGCTATAGGTAGGAATCCTAAATCACTAGAAGACATAAAATTAACGCGGAAAGAAAATACACACCTCATATAAATTAAAAGTATCATTAAAACAATTAATGACCCTAAAATAGGAAGTGTGAAACAAAATATGGCATTAGAATCTTACCCTAAGTTGACGATGGTAGTAAAAATCAATCTAGACCACCTCGCCATTGGTGGAGGTTGCTGAGAGTCGTATCAATATAAATCCGGAGGTCATTTGAAAAACAAATAAATTAGACGAAACATAAGAATCCATTAAACCCTAAACCATGGTTTTTGGTCAAAATGAGTATGGTGATGGAGATACTACGTATTTGTTATAAACCAAGAGGATGGGGTGCAGAATCCCTTACCATGTGGCGTTGAAGGATAATTCATGGAGGAATCTATCGAAATTTGATGTTCAAAGGGGGAATGAGGGTAGTTGTTGCAGACCTGCGTGTGTTCATCATGGGTGCTCATGCATTATAGGGGGATTAGTCGATCAGAAATATCATTATAGGGGGTCAAACAGAGGGAAATAATGAGGAGGGTGGTCACATCCATGGATGGTGTGCACTACAGGGAGAGAGAGAAAAGGTGTCGGTCATGTGGTCCAGTTAAGGGGGTGGAGGGATTGCACATTGATATCCCAAAGAGAAGGAAGAATGGTAAAACCCTTATCGGTTTCCTAAATAATTATACCATATACAAAAATTAAATATAAAAAATTGATGATAATGATCTTAATAATAATAATATTATTATTATTATTATTATCATTATAACACTTATATATTTATATTTTTGAAATTTAATTATGATTTAATTTATTTTCCATTTTCTGAATAATTTAAATTAATTATGAAATTTAAAAAAACCATTTTTTTGTTCCACCTCTCAAAAAGTAATTCCGAATGTTGGTTTGAAAAATGTCTCATCCGATAAATGTGGATAAATTTATATTTAATTTGAATTTTTATCTGGTTCAAAACATGAAACATTACAACTTCCCACCATTGAACTTCTCAACATGGAGATGTCTTTGGGATCAATGAAAACATCACCCATCCTAAAAGGGTCATGAATTATCATTCATAAAATCGCAGTTCATTTCCCCAAACACAGTTAACTGTCAAGAATTTATTAATAATGAGGTACATAACCCATTAAAATTCCCTCCAACACTTATTTTCCAATAGAAACACTGAGAATACACTCACTTGAGTATATTAGATAGAGACGTGATGACATCATTATCTAAATAAAAATCAAGAAAAATGTGTGCCCCATATTACGAATCATCATTATTATGGGGAAATCCAAGCAATGACAACCTCCAACATTTAATTAAAAAAAAATCACTCCCGTAATTGTTCTAGAAACACAACTCACTTCATTTATGTAACATAGATAACAGTTAATTCCCCATCGAATCAAATCCCATGTCGAGGAAACATTTTATGTAATGAAATGACCGAAATAAACCCTACACATCACATCTAACAACATGCCAGAAATAGTACTTCAATGAATGCTTGAGTAAACAAGAGAGATAACTAGGTGAGCCCCTCGGTTGATCATTCCAGAAGATTCTAAGAATTGGCGTCCAGTGTTTTACAATCTAAAATGCGATGTCTTCTTCTAATTTATCCTCTATTCACTATGAAAACATCCATGATGTTCATTCATGAATTCCGGCATAATTTATTTTCATTAAGAATCACTGTGCCCAACACCATGTCCAGGATAAGAATGTCTTTCCATGAATAGAGTATAAGGAACTAATGTGAGGTACCCCATACTACATGTATACTAGTGACATGTCAGTATAAATCCAAGACGTACACATCAGATCACTGACTTATCTGAACGCGCCATCAGTATCATAGTCATGTTAATGGAAAATGTTTTTATAAAAGAGATTTTACAAGACATTCCTACTTGAGAATCCTAGTGTATCTCAGGAATAACCATTCATAGATAATAACCATGTGTTCAACGTTCAACCAGATAGTGATTATACATTTAATTTTGATATTTAGTGTGGCATAAGACCAATGCTGTATTTGTGCCTCAAATACAATGTTAAGTTAGGGGACGAACTCAACACTAAACTAGAGTACAAAAGGTAGATTTTTAAATATACCCATAAAGGAAACCGTTGAACCTCTACTATTAAATAACTCACAAGAACCGCAACATTACCTAACAATGAACCATCATTGACCAAATCATTTAGCCTTTACCACCCAAGGAATATCATGATCATTCAATCTTCACCAATGTAGTATACCCATGAAAAATAGTCTTAAACATTGGTCTTATACACAACCATCCACACCAATGTCATGTATCTGAGAACACAATGAAATGATTTAATGCTCACCAGCCTATATAATTTTTGTCAACCATGATATTCTCTAATGATCCTCAATGATATTTCCCTTCTACTCAGATGGACTCAATTTTAGAAAAACTAACATGACACTTCCCACCATACGTGTGTCGTAATAGACGATCGATATGATATCCTAACTTCTGAAATTCATGATAGATTAGGATGATCATAATGGTACATGTGACATTTACCCTAGTCACACTCACAAGGTCTAAAAATATGAAATGGAAAACATAATTGAATCAACCAACATGTCAAAACACATGTGTCTCAATAATATCCTACCCAGCATTAAGAATAACTTGTTTATTAAATGATTGGGTTACTCTAATCTGGAGATGACCAAAGAAGAAACTCACCAACAATATTTTATGCACACAGGAGGATGAAGTGAGAGTCAAGAAGACTAGAAAGTGGATGACCATGCTTGAGGAATGATTAAACAATTGGTACTAAGCATAAATTGCTTCTCATACATGCATCAAAGACCATGAAAAAATTGACCTCCCATATAAACAACGATGTCATTTTAATAAACGGTGTCCAATGGGGTACAATGACACATGAACAACACCAAAAACGTAGAAAAATGAAGGATTTGTCATGGATTTTTATGATCAAAGGGTGCTACCTACTATGATCTATCCCCCGACAAAGATCAAGTATCGGCCCTAACATCTGACCATGGTAAACGAAGTCACTAGGATCAAAATATGACCATCTAATCCATTACTGAAAGAAAGATCTCATCTATAAAATGATCACACTATTTTTCTAAGGAATCATATTGAGAAACATTAAATTACACTTACTCTAGGGTTTAATCAAAGGTCACCACCTATTGTTCCATTTTAAGGCCACTTCCTTTTGGCAATTTTTTTACTCTTTAACCATTGACCATTTTTTACTTACAAAAAAAATGAAAACTAGATATTTATAAAAACAGTTAAATTTTTTAAAACTTTTTACAAATTATGTCATTCAAGTCAAATTTACAATTTCTAAAAATATTTTTTTGTAATATGTATATCGAACTATGAGAGTCACATTACGGTAAAATGAGTTCTTTAGAAAGTCAAAAAATAGAAATTTCATAATTATTTAAATTAAAAACACCGAAATGGGTCATCCTATAAAAAGCATGCCACCAATTGAGTAATAAGGGCCTAGTTTTTCTTTTAATAGGTTGAACAATTCCATTGAAATCACATATTCAAAATTATTTACATTTTAAATTATTTCAAATTATAACACATGGTCATTTATATATATATATAAATATATATATAATTGTTATATAGGCTTTCATCATAAAATTTATGAAGTTCCCATATACTATATAAATTGAAGATTGGATCTAATCAATCACCAAAAAGAAACAGGGAACATGTCATCTACTACATATTTAAAACAAAAAAACCATGTTCTAAAAGAAACTATCATAGACATGAAACATGATGAGAATCATGGAAAATTAACACATAATAATGTTATGTATGAAAGTATTCTAAAAAACAAAAATAATACATATCACACAAGTCATACAATCCAAATCCACAGGCATCCTACATATGAAACTAAATGGCATGATATAAACAAAGAATGTGAATTTTATATCTTCCAAATATGATGCATGAAATGGTTTATCCTAGTCATAAAATACCATGATTATAATACCATAAATATCATAAATTAATAGGCATCTGTAAAATACACCAATCACATGAGGTGAAATAATATAAACTATAATATCAAAATGAATGAATATTAGTTCCCAATATGGACACTGGCTCATTTTGCATTCATGGGTTAATCAGTCCTAATACAACTATTAACCATGTGCTGACACATTATGAGTCTATTATCTCCCAACCAAAAAACGTAATACAATGTAAAATACTCCACAGAAACCATAATATAACGTCCCAACCTAGTTCACCTCTAAGGCGGTGGTCGAAAATCTATGTCAAATGATATATGGAATGTCCCCCATACAACAGAGGATGCTGACTATGAATGTGGGTATCCATAGGTGATTTATGGGATACTATACCCACTTATCAGAGATTCATAGTGTTATAACATAGTATATGTTGAATACAATAGCTAAAGTAGTAAATAAATAAAAGAAACAGCCACAATTAAAAAATATGTAACGACATAATAAATTTGGTCACTTACATATAATAAGACATATCAATACATGTCATGGTCATGATACATAATTTAATGTTGTAAATAATACAACATTATTTACAACATACATAAATAATAATGAAAAGACACCAAATCCTCAAGGGATATATCAATGAGTATCATGATATGCACCTCAGTCATTCATTCCCGTCTTCTAGGGAAAAATATATTATCATATGAAATCAATCATGTTTCATAGTACTAAGAAAAATAACGGTCTAATCAGGTACCCTAGTGAAATATTTGCTGATTAGGGTGTGAGAAATCAATATTAGTAGGCTGATACCATGGATGTCTAGCACAATCCATGAAATGAAATATAAATTTAGAAGTGTTCTATATATTTTTTAAATGTAAAAAAAACTGATCATTTAAGAAATAGTAAGCAGGTTTAGGTTTTTATATGGACAGAAATCCAATTCTACCTGCTTCTACCATAGATGTCGATTAGAAAGGAAAAACCTGTGAAAGCATAATATGTATATTAGTTTCAAATGTTAAACAGAAACTCAAAAAGCATCCCCGCAAAGCATATAAATTTATTGGGTTATAATTCCCATATCCTCACATAAGTACCCTAATAATAATTAGAGAAAAGTAATTTTTTTCACTATTTTAAAATAAATAAATATATATAGCACACAAAATTCATCAAAACCACCAATCAATGTAATTAAATATAATCTAGAGGTGGAGACCAGGTTGATCCCTGAGTTAGCACTATGGTAAATCGATTTCATATATCAAATACCACTAATCCCAACCATGTAGATCTTTTATATTTAATATGTATTTCTCATGGAATGGTAACCATGAGTCTTTTATGGGTATCTTTGATAAGGTTCCGAGTATGTTCTGAGCCATGATGTATCCATATTTCCAACAGAATGGTCCTTGGATTACCCAAACAAAAATAATATCACCCAATGGTATTATATAAATCCTCAGGACACCATGTCCTTGTGTGCCGAAAACATTGCTTTCTCGAGGCGTCTTAGTATAAAAATCTGGCCACGAGATTCCATCCATTACTCATTAATATGGAAGTCATGTTCTCACCCATCCCGTATCAGGTGAACCATTGTATCAAGACACATATCAATTCACATAAGCCGTTTTAATACATAAGAAAATGTTGTGTCTATACCTCCATTAAAAACCATTGTAAATGATTCATTAAATTTAATATAAAATTAATAATTCATTACCACTTATGCAATTAAATTTCAATGATAAATTCCATTACTACTAAATCATTCAACTCATTTAACGAAAATAATATCATCATAACTATACCATTCGATTTGATTCTATTTTTTTTACAATTAATATTCATGTATATTAAGAGGTGTGGTCATACGAAGCTATTCAAAACATTTAATCGAACTAATTAAACATGTCAATGTCCAAACTAAGAAACACTCCAAAACATATCTCCACATATGATATCTCAAGGAATAGTAGAACCTAGAATTATTTCCAATAATTTAAATCACATTATAAATATGGAAATTGGCTAATTGATAAATTCCAACTATAAGAGGACATAAAACCTAAAAAGGGTTATGGATTTATTTAACATTTATATATGAAGGGAAACCTCATTTTAAGATATCCCAAGAAGATAAATGATATATATTCCATAACTAAAATTGAAATCAATTGAAAAATAATATGAATACAAAAATACCACAAAAATTAAATAAATATAAATACACCAGTTTTTATATTGAAGAAAGTGTACCCAAATAGATGGGTTTTATTATAATACCATGAATTTTTTTATCGTACAAATAATTTAAAAAGATAAAACATTTATCAAAAATAAAATGATAAAATAAATAAGTTATGTCAATTATATGTGAAAGGATGAAAATTAACTAATTAATGCACAATTAAAATTAAAGGGTTGTTTAAAGGGATCCCACATAAATAATAGGACATATTTATCACTCCACACATGAATGATTTATCTTAGACAACATGGAAAGAATCCACAAAAACACTTTCCTTCATATATATATATATATATATCTTAATCTATTACATGTATTCTCCACTCCATGAATGAATACATGTATTGTTGATAATATATATATATATATATATATATATATATATATATATTCGTTCATACATGCATGTGTGAACCTCCAATGAATATTAAAAATTATTAAAATATTTTAGGATTCATAATTCACCAATGATCCCAAAATTAATGTGGAACGAAATAAAAACCCTCAAATAAATTTACAGAAACCTTATAAAAATTAAATTCCCAAAAATAGGTGGTTAAAAAGCCTCATATTTAGAAATGTACTCCAAAATGTCGACAACAAACTGAATCGTCCCAATCCTCGTTGTCTTATACGTTGTTTTCTAAGGCATCCATCTGAATAATCCATGAGTTCGTTTGCATAACCATAAATCTAGAAAAAACATAATAATCGAAGAAACCATGACCAAAATGTTGTGGCCAAAACTATAAGGGTGATAGGGAGACCAAATATTAGTTGGAAGCGAACATGATGAGGTGTGAAAGCCCTTACCTTGAGGGGATGTAGGAGAAATATGGGCAAAGTTGAATATAAAAGGAGGGTAGAGGGGAGGCATGACATGAATATATGAGTTCAATCATGGGGATCACATGATATATTGGGATCGACTGGTTGGGTGATTAGATTGGTGTTCTTGTCAAGGGAGATCCTGTGGAGGGAGGTTGTGGTTCGGGAGGGTGCACGATATAGGGATAAAGATGAAAGTTAATACTCACATGGTTTAGGTACATGGAATAGATGGGCATGCGTGCACGTCTTCATGGTGAGTTGGAATAATGGGAAACCCCTTATGGGTTTCCTAAAAAAACTAAAATAAGTAATAAAATAAAAAATATATATAGTGATATTATTATTAATATTATCATCATCATTATTAAAAAAATTCTTTATTTTTTTCATTCCAATTATTTATCATTTAATTTATTTTCCATTTTAACATTAATTTAGTTATTTAATTTCATGAAAAAACATATACATTTTTCCAAATCACAAAAATCAATCGTAAAGTCTATTCAAAATGTATCCCATCCAGTAAATGTGAATGTTTTTTATTTCCTCGTAATTCTCACCCGGTTTAAAATACGATGTGTTAAAATTATTGTAAAAAATATTATTTTTTCAATAAAAAGGTATTTTTAATTATAAACGATAAATTCTAATATATTTAGAATTATTTTGGGAAAATAATTTATATTTGAAAATTCATATGTCAAAATTATCAAATAGTTAATTTTTTATAATTTAAATAGATAACAAAATTTTTTCGTAAAAATTAAATGTTGAATAAAGATACAGTGTGTTTCGTTACCTCATAATGAACCAAAAGTAATATAATATGGAAAAAAATAATTTATTCATGGACAAATGTATATTTATCCTTTAAAATAATGTTTTTTAGGTTATTTGATTAATTTTATAAACTCTTAGATAATCCTTGAAATCTTATATGATAATTTTTGGTTTTAAAATCAGTTGTTTATAAATATGCGTCATGTCAACATCACCAAGAGTGATAATTTAAATATTTTGGTACTTATCCTTTTGAATTAATGAATACTACTAACATTTTGTAATAATAATGTTCTAAATCAATGGAATATTTTTTCTTTTTAATTGAATTATCAAATGTAGTCAAAACCCATAGTTTTACATTAATGAAGAACTATCCTCTAATTTGGTATATAAACCCACCAAAACTCTCATTGAACATCACAAAAAAAATCATGGATAATAACATTACTCTAACCTTACCTATATAGATCCATCCCAAGGTCCCCAAATCTATAAAAAAGCACCTCCAATGATTTTAGAAGAGACCTCTAATGGTAAGGGATCCTCCCACTTCTTTATTCAATAATCTCATTTATAGTATCCGTTTTTATTTTAAATTTCACATTTTGGACTATTTTTTTAAAATTCCATCATACATTCTTTATGAATTCGATGAAATTATAAACCCATTTCCATCTTATTAAACACTTCCATGAACATTTATGGACACCATTTATTCTACTAAAATTTACATAAGAGATTCCATGAAAAACAATTATATATTTAACACCCAAACCCATTACCACTGAATGGTATTCACCTATATGTATTATTCATTCATTAATTATTAAATTCCATTTATATAATAACACACTACATAATATATAGATTTAAAGGGATGATATGTGATATGTAAAATTATTTATACCCCACGTACATGATAGGAATCTGATGTGTGTGACCAGAATTATAAAACCCTCTAAGGCATTGGGTAATTTTTTAATATAATTATTTTCCATGTATTATTCATCAGAGGATTCCATAATTATTATATTTTATGTTTTCTGGGAATTTATCCATGACATATTTCTATTATGTAAGGTTTTACGTTTTTTCCATATTCACATAATAACATAATGAAATCATGTTATATCATGCATCATTATTCAAGATTATGATTCCATTATCTCTTGTGGTTCCTTCATATGACTCTTGAATCACTCATAATTATTTACTTTATTAAATGATTTTATTATTCTCATACTGAGATTTATAGCTCACTGCTTCTTATGTACATTCTCATGTTATCGTTTGAAACTTTTGATGAAAAACAATTTTTACAGGCATGTTAATGATGTTTTCAAAAATATCATTTCATTTCTATTGGAGGTTGATATTATATGTACTTAATTTCCCAAATAGAGTAGTATTCATGGTAGTATACTTTTGTATTATGTGTACACTTATGTAAAAATCAGGAATATAAATTGTACCATTGATAAGGGGTTTAATTAATTTTAACATAATGTAACACAAGTCTCCATTAATTTGAATGAATTAATTTAATTCTATTGGAGCCTTCATTATAACTCAATTTTTTATATGTTTATTTCTTGGGCGTAAAAACACAATTTTCTAAAAACTATTTTTCATTGAGTGATATTCATTTATACTAAAATTTATATAAACAAATTATAGAAATTGAATCCTGAAAAATTAATTCCAAATTTTTAATAAAGAGGTAAACATTTGAATAATTTATTCATTTAATTTATTTTAAATATAAATTACAAGCATAAAAATTATATGACAATTTAGTAGTTGTAAATTCAGTAATTACGGTTAATGTTTTTTTGGCCTAAAAATAGTCCAAATAATAATCTTTATTTTTTTTGACCCTGGACTTCAATAGTTTGGGAATAATGAAATTTATTTCCACCATTCCTAGATGATGACTTTAATAAAAATTTAAATAATGAATAATAACAAAATGTCACTCTATTTATTGAATATCATTAATATCATATCTTAGAAAAAAAGATTATCACGTTTGGTTACAAATTTTTATTTTAAATATGAAATAATTAATATTATCCTGAATTTTTTTTGATGTCATATTTATATTAAATTCTTACACATTTCCAATATAATGTTTTTTGAAGGAGTAGAAAAATCAATTAAATGTTTCTAAAAAAATTAAATGTATTTTTGTGGTGAATTATAGTGTCCCGTGAATTTATTAGATAAATATAATTTAATAGGGTTATGTTAAAAATATATATTCATACACCATCACTGTATTGATATTATTATTGTCATAATCAAAGAAAAATATAAAAATTCAGTAAAATAGTATTTTATGTTAAACAATATTTAATTTAATAATTTAAATTAATAAAAATATTAGATTATATCAAGTGATTTGGATATAATTTGTCATATAAACCATGGTACACTTATGGGTCACGTTTACTTTTATTTTTACAATCATGGCTCCTATAGAGTGAAAAAATATTAATATTGTGGTAATCATCAATTGTTTTTTTGAGGGGATAAAACTAGAAGATATTTTTGAAAAAATCACCTAAAATTATTAAAATATCATTAAACTCATCCAAAAACTATATTTTAAACATTTCAATTTTGTTCCACATTATTAAGAAAAATAAATTATGTTTATTTAATAATATAAGAAATTTCAAGGGTACCCCAAGCCTAAATTATAAAAAGGTAACATATCTCGTGTTTTACTAAAACATTTTGAGAACTATAGTTCAAAAAACAACCTACTAATATCTATCCAAAAAAGACACTAACATTACATAAAATCCTTATTCTCAACAAAATAAAAATCCTAGAAGGATTAAGTTGTAATAAAAATAGGTTATCTAAGGAGAAGCTATATGTCCTAGTGACCAATTACAAGTCTATTTATTCCTCAATATCCTCATAATCATCATTAACCACAATGAAATAGTAAAATTAATATGAATAATGTATTAAAATAATATTATGGTGTGGTACATTTATATTTCACTCAATTTCCATTCTATGGAATTGAAATCATTTGTCATGGGTATGTGAGGATTACCACCACCATGAAGCGATGTGTTTCGTTTTCCATCATCACCACTCATGGATGTTTATTAAAATGGATATAATGTTTTTATATTATATAAATTAAATAGGTAGAATTATTTAAGGATAATATATCATCTATTTTCTTATAATTCCATCTGTTTCAATATGATAACTTTGATCATGTGTAGCTATAGATTATCACCTCAATGAAGTGATGTGATTAATTTTTCATGAACAACATTCATGGTTGGTTTAAAAAATATTAATTTATAAATGTTTTATTATTTCATTAAAATAATTCTATAAATTATGTAATAACAAACCCTATGACCATGGTCATACTTCAAAATCGATTATGTGTTTATGAACCAAAGGACCCCAAAATTATTGAGGTGAACTAAAATGATTAAGTAACTAAATAAAACATTGTAATGAATGAAATAAATGGATAATGATAGTGTAATGAAAAGGAATAATTATATTATTAATGAAAATAATTAATAAAATATTATTATTTTGGGGATAAAGAATTTACAAAGTTAGATGATTTATAGAGGAATGGATTTTTTTCTCAATTACCCTTATTTGAGAACAAAGCAATTTCCAATACATGTAATCATTTATGTGGTATATAAAATGAATTTTGGATATTTTATTTCATATATTTATGACATTAATGTGTTTAAAAATATAATAAATGTTCATTTAAGCAATTTTTCACTGGTTCAAAAGATATCATGTCATATGTGACTATTTTTTAAAATCCTCTTTTAAAATATCCATTCTAACTATTTTTTTCGAAGTCCATGTTCACAAAATATTTTTCATGAAATTATTTATTAAATGGTCAGTAATGGTCATTTTCTAACATATTTTAATTTCATTAAAATTATTTAAAAATTAATATTTTAATGCTTTTTTCAGGTTACTGTTGTCAGTTTTATGAAATTGTAGAAGAATGATTTTATTTTTTATAAACTATTTAATCATAATTTCTTGTAGTCTGGAATTTTCATTTTTTAGAATACTAAATAATAATTTTAGTATAATATTTTCAAATAAAATAATTTTTAAAATAATTTTAGAATTTTTTATATTAGATATTTTCTAAAAGAGAGATTTATTTCTCAAAAAATATAAGAACACAATTTAATGTTATATTATTACTGGTTACAAAATTCTGAAGGGTTCTATGATGAAAAGGTGAAATAATAAAAATGTATTAATATCATATAATACTAATGAATTTTATATTAATATAGCTGATCATGACATATCTTATACAATGGGTGAGCCCAATAAAATATATGTGATGGGTGAGCCTGATATTGCTCTCTGATGCATTTGTTAATACACATTATCATCAAAGGAATGAAGTTGGGAGTTAATCAAGGAGTTTTATCCTCTGTATTTAAATTGGAACTAGTTATTCCTGACATATGTGAACAGATGTTATGAATATATTTCTCTAAAAATATTATAAGTGTTTCCATTTTCATTTTATGATTATTAAATGTTTTCTTTGAGTAAAATGTATATTTTTCATGTGAATTTGAGTTATTACATATTCTAAAATAATAACATGGAAAACGGAAAGCATTAATTTCATTTCATGTTTCTCACTGGAATAGTCGATGCCATTCGTTTGGATAACTTGCTGAGCCTTTTTAATTCTTTCCATAGTTTGAAATGTTTTTCACAAGCATTAAGGTTGAGTGGTGGCAAAGAAGAAGTCACGATGAAATCCAAGACAATTTTTCAGTAATATAAAATGTGTTTCATTTTAAAAGTATTACATTAAAGAAAAATATGATACTTAATAGAAGTTTCCACTTTAAAATATATGGGTTTGTTATTTAAGAGCTATGAAATTATTCATTATAACATCCCTATATATGCACTCATGTATTTATTTCTATACAAATATTATGTAATATATTAGTTTAGATTCGAATAGACATGAACCAATTTCAATAATGAAAAAAATATAAACATAAAATATAAATATTTGATCATAAGAATACCTAATGACCATGATATTTTAGAGTCATAGAGATTATGTTAAACTCTTACATTAATATACACATATATTCAAGAAATAACTTTTCCTTATATACACATAATTTAATATTTCACAAATATTATAAAAAATATCCCATAAATTTATTGCCCAAGAATCACTTATAATGAATATTTTTAGAACATTATTCTTTCTAACCAAAGGGAAATTGGAAAATATAAGAAATGTGCGGTCAAAATCTTAGTAAGGGTAAACATAAGAATTAACAATTGAATTTAATTAGTGTTAAAATGTTGGCAATAAGGGTATGATGACAAAATAAATATTCTTGTGCATAACATAAAATAATTCATACCCATAATAAACTAGTTAATTAAATAGTTTACATAACATATTGCATCAAAAAATTTACATGGAATAAATCTTCAATAAATTCAATAATCTTAATATTCAATAATCATGATCCATGTGATGTCAGTCCTTCACAAAGTAATAATTAAAAAATCATAGAATGAATAAATAAAATATGTAAGTATATTGGAAAATTATGTCCATATCCAAATTATACTAATGTATGATTAAAATGGATCCCAGTTAAATACATAGAATAAATCACAACAGTTAAGTCCATCCTAATTGACTTTATAGAAAATTAACAACATGGATAATGCTTGAAAAAAATCCATTTAATGATGAAAATTAACATGATTCAATATAAAAAATATTTTCAAATAAATCATATGTTAGCAAACATTTACGTTGTTATAAATAAACCATGTGAAATAAATCATCATGTATATAATCAATTATGTCTCAAATAATTTATTTTGTGGCCCTGAAAAACAGTTAAAATTTTATTACATTTGAATCAAAATCTCCTGAAATATCGAATATCAAAGGATCTATAAATATCACGGAAAACTGGTTAGTTAGTATATAAGATCTGAGTAGTAAATGTATATACATTATTAAATGATGTAAGTTCATATTCAAAGACATGCCTCAAAGAAACAATATTGATACAAATAAACATTTCAAAGATCATATCATTGAAGTTAGAATTAATCAAAGGCATGATTTTGTGTAATAATTTTAAATCCCCCCATAAAAAGTAGAAATAAAAATAAATTCATCAGTCATTTTATAGGTGATATCATAATAACAATGTCAATGATGTATAAGTATAATCCAATGTGTGTAAATTGATTAATGATACCATTTACCTTGAGTATATAATTTCCATATATGTCATTCAACTACTATATAATAATCTTTTTTAAATTATTTGAATATTTAAAAATAATTTCCATGATTATAACATTATACTAAAAAAAATTCATTTATTTCAGTGATATATTTTATTAATTAAGTTGTTAAATCCGTATTCTATTTTTTGAGGATGTTCATGTCATAGTTGAAAAAACATATATTTGATGACCATGGAAAAATATTTAATTAATAAATAATATATATAATAATAATTATTACATAATTATCATTTATTAACCTTGAATATAATTTTTTATTCATCCATGAATGGTGTACATAAAAATTGAACCACATTGAATCATTGATGTGGTATTTCAAATGTATGCATGAGCAATGAAATTATTTTTTCAAATGGTTGTGGTAATGAAAATCGTAGACATATTATCTTTATAGAATTATAATTAACTCGTGAATTTCATAAAGGTATATATATATATATATTATGTCCATGATTAAAAAAAACATGATATGAAGTGATAGAAAAACAAATTCATCGCTTCGTGGTGGTGGTGGTACCCACGTACACACAAATGATGTTTTCATTCCCCTTGTGATGGAAAAGGGGTTGAAAAGGGTTGTAACATATTCATAACAACATTTAATAATATTATATATAATTTTTTGTATAATACCATCATGGTTTAAAAATATTGGATGAATTTATATGTCAAATAAACTTGAAAAATATAAGTTTTGACTTATACATTCTCCTCAGAAAACCACATTGGATTTGACATTAATCCTTATGATTTTATTTTTTTGTGGTAAAAATACCCCTAGTTGGTGGAAATGAATTTGGTATGATATATGTTTTGGGAATTATTGAGATATAGTGATCAAAATTCATGAGAAAGAGATAATTGGAGGTGAACTTTTATACGTGACGGGTGGGTAACACATGTGATTTCATAAAGACATAAATTAATCTAAATCAATTTTAATGTTCAGGTGGAAAAAGGTGACATATTACAAATTTAGGATGTGTATTATTCTAAATACTATAATATCATATGAATTTTTCGTGATTAGGGGATTCAATCTCTTTTATCCTATAGTTTTATACCCCTTTAATCCCTTTGAAGATTTCCACGAAAACAATGTTTTTACCTTTTTAGGGGACAAAAATGATATAATAAAAAGAAAATATACACTTTAGTGAAAAATTTATGATATTATATATCATATTTAATTCACTTGGACTAAAATAATATTTTTATTTATTTGAAATATCCAAAAAAATATTAATTATCATGATATAAAATTATTGTAATTTTGAATACTATTCACATAATTAGAATTTAATGACATAAATATACTAATATAATTCAACGATAAACAACTAAAAAAACTATAATATTTATTTTTGGAAAAAAAATATACATTTAACACAAAAATTCATCAAATTTTTATTACATTTAATGTTTTATAATTAATATTCATGATTTTCCAATAGCTTGCACAAAACTTTTATTAGTATTACATAATAATTTAAGGTAATTATATCAAAATGAATAACAATAAATAAGTAACTATTATATAAAAAATTATGTAGAAAGTAAATTTTCATTTCTATTATTAATGTACTTGTATCATATGTAAACATATATGAATAATTTAATGAAAGACAGTGACATTTTGGAATTTTCCTTTACTGAAAGTGTTATGATGGCATTTTTCAATAAGAATTGCTTCAAAATTTAATATTTTAGAATATATGACAGGGGTGGTCAACATAAACTCATAAAATGAAAATAATGCTAGTTTTATGTTGTTTTTGAAAGCCTTATCAAATTATTTTTAACCTTAATTACCAGATTTACCCTTACCGATTTGACAAATATTTACCAAATAAGTTTTTATAATGGAAACAGTAAATTGGGATTATTAAAAATATTTTATCCTCCTGATATCAAATATTGAATGAAATTTTTAATATTAAATCCCTATAATCAAAATAAATTAATTTTATTTAAAATGCGTAAACAAAATGAAAATCTTTTTTTAGAAAACTATTTTTTAAAGCCCAAATGGAAAACTTATAAAAAAATAAAGTATAATTATGATTCAAATGTAATTAATTAGATTTTATATAATTAAACAATTCATTTTTTAATTTAATATCAAACTCATTTGATAATAATAAATTTTAATGAAATTAAATGACAACTTTATAGAAATCGGTATTTTTCTAAATTCACAAGAATATTAATATTTTCATAAAAATGAAAAAAAGAAACTCTTTAATAAATTAAATTTGTTAAATGAAAAAATATTTTAATGTCTAATAAATATTGTTTCTAAATTAGGCCTAAATTAATTACAATACTCTCTTAAAACACGAATATAAATTTTTTTCATGAAAGAGAATTTTTTAAGTATAAAATCAGATAATAGAAACTTGACTTCATATTACCTCAATATTATTCAAAAAATTTGATTTATATTTTAAAGTTTAACAAGTATTTCATAATTAAATTGCACATAATCAATCATACAAGTTTAATATCTATGTTGTAATGATTATATTTAAAATAATCTTATTTCGTGGTTCGTTTATCATCAGTGTTGTGTGTCAGGTATGATCTTAAACAAAGACTTATTTTTTAAATTATCTTGGTATTAAATTATCCCACATTATATAAATTTATTTCTCATAGTTGTATCATGCTATTATTAATCAAGGGTTTTAAATTTTAAAATTCCTTTTTTAACACATATCAAAAAAGTGGTACCTATCATCCTTTTGAAAAAAGGGAAATAGATATATTATGGTAGTATAGAATAATAAATTACTATTCTTATTTGATGGATAGTATTAGTGGTAAGTAAATATCTTACCCTTGACGAAAATTTTAATTTCCAAATAATGAGGTATAATGGCCGAGAAAATTGATCACAATAATGTTAATGATCTTGAAAATATCAGTTGCCACATAACCATAAAATAGTGTTTTCTAAAAAATCTCATCAAATCATCAAAAATGAATGTAATTCCACAATTTTATTGTTTAAATATCATTTTCCACGATTTTATAAAAAAAAATTCCATATTAACTGATAACATTAGGAAAAATAGTTACTAGATTTTTTCCAAATCCCTATTTTAAATTTTTTCCTTTGGTTTCATGTTTCAAAAAAATTTCCCAACTATATAATATTATAATTCAAAATATTAGTTTTATTATTTGTTTGATTAATTACTATAATAAACTTATGATAGTCTCTGAGGTATAAAAATTTATTAAATAATTGTCATCATGTAATTAATAAAACAAAAAAGGATCACACATTGTTAAAAAATATCCAAAATTTATTGAAAATCATATGAAGAAATAATACATTAATATATTATATTAAAAAATAATACAAATTGATCAAATTAATTCATTCAAAAAATAACTAATATAATATAGAAAATAAACTAAATTGTAATTTGTTCAACTAAATTTTTATTCCAATTATATTTAAATTACATGCTTGAAAAAAATAGAATTATTCAAATATTATTATTCATGTTAAATAAAATTAAACACCTAATGTTCAACTATACCAAAATCTCTTAAAATGTCCCCCAAAATTTCATAAATAACATTACCATATTATTACATAAAGCATCAAAATATGTGGAATCTAGGAATTTGAACTTATGACCAAAAATATTTTAATAAAACCATGATGTTTTCATTAAATTTATCATAAAAACATAATAATATATAATGTTATATAATATATGATCTAATACCATGTATAATATCATCAGACTAACACTCCCTGATTCAGTGCTACGAACATATTCATTAACATATTATATTCGATATTGATAAATATAACATATTATCAGCCATCAAAAAAATATAAAATGGAATGATTTGATTAGTTATATTAAAATGGAAATTTATGGTTTAGAGTTTTTTAAAATTATGAATAACACTTAACAAAAAAAAAATTGTCTTCAATTGACTACCTTTTCACTTATACATATATTTCTCTCCTTTCACAAAATGATTTAAAAATCTCAAATAAAATTCATCACACATGAAACCATTATAGAAATAATTCCATTAACCAAAATTATTTATAACATTGGCAAATCAAAAACACATGAATTCATATCTTAGACACTCAAGAAAGTTAAAAATAATAATTAATAATTAAATTTCATTAGTGATCATATAATGAAAATAAGGATATGATGGCATAATGAATGTGCATGTGTATAAAATAAAATAATTCATACACAATAAATTATCGATTTTTAAACAATTTTCATGGATTGAATCATAATAAAATGTTTTCTAGGAATAAATAATCATGATCAATTTTATGTCGATATTGATCAAGGGAACCACTAAAAACACATAACAATAATAAAGAACATTTGTTGTTATCTTAGAATATTATCATCATAACACTTGTTCTCTTAGGTTAGAAATAGCTGGATAATAGTTAAATCCATATGAGATACATCATTTTCCGAATCCCTCTTTATATCCTTTAATGAAAAGGAACAATACTTAATTCATTAGAGAGCTATATTAGGATCACGTATTATATAAGATGTATCGATTTTACCCATCATATAAGCTATACCAAAATCACCCATCATCATGATCTATATTGTGCTCTCCCATAATCATGTTCTATATATAGATTACCCATAATCACTAATAATATCCATGTTGTATACATTATTATAAAACATCAATTATTGAATTTTTATAATCAATACTTTTATAATATGTTTCCTTCCTTTATAACATGATTAACCCTTGGAAAAGAAGAGGGTTCCATGATATACTCTATAAATAATCATAATAATCAATCCAAATATATATAATATGAATGGTATGACAATAACATATTCTCAATTATTTAATTTAATTTTTAAATTATGATGAAAAAGAAGAAAATTCGGTTAAAATTATATTTAAAACATTTCTTTGGAAACAAGTGAAAATAGATTTTTCTTTTGGTAAAATTATATATAAATTTTTAGAATATTGGGAAAAATATTTCATTTCAATAAATGATTTTAAAAATCTGTTCATGAAGGTTGTAAATAACATTTCTTATAATAAATTTCATATATAAATATTCGTCTATAACTTCTGTAGAGATACTTAAATGTGACCCATGTGGGAAACGTTAATAAAAAACCTTTCCAAACATTTAAATTGAGATCAAAGATGATGAAAACTAATATTAGGAAATAATTTATGTTTATTAAATCTCATTATTTAAATAAAATAAAAAATTTATTATGAGTTTGGTTAAATGTATTTAAAAACATAGAAACAAAATTTTCAAATAAATATCCATTTATTTCGACTGAGAATGAAATTATAATTGAATGAAATAACATAAGAATGAAAATAAATTACCATGATTATAAAAATATTTGTGATAATGTAATTTAGGATATGTTTTATGCACCATATAAATTAATATAATAGTATCAATCATAAACATGTCTAATATAATTATTTTTTAGAAAACAAACCCATGAAACATGAGAGAAACTTAAACAAAATCTATCGAATGCATGAATGAATTATTATTTTGTAAAAACAAAAATCTACATAATGTAATTTGTAAAAACATATGTTTTTGTACATAATTTCACTATATTTAATAAATCATGGTGTGTGGCAATAATTATGTGTCGATGCATTAATATTGTGACCATGACAACACAAGCCACTCTTATGAAATTTGAATCATTATCTCATGAATTTGATAGATTTAAATGAATATTTTATATCATGATCAATAATTAATTCATGATATAATATAAGAATATCTATCATATACATGTTAGAAAGGGATTAGGTTCATATTTCAATACATTCTCAAAGAAAAAGTATTGAGACCAATAATCCTTAAAAATATCATATCATTGATGTTATTATTAACCAATTGGGTGATTATGTGTAATAACTATAAAACCAATAATAAAAGTGGATATGTAATATAAAAAGTAATTGGTCATGTCACAATTAATATTCTCATAAAATTGTTAATAATTTTTAAATATAAATCAATTAATAAAAATTGAGTTTAGAATCCACATACTAGTGCTGAAACATTCCATGTATGTTATTTAACTGATATATAAAAATTATATCAATTATTAAGTTTTCTATAAAAAATTTCAATTATTATTAATATGTATTTAAACCGTCCATTTAATTTATAACAATGAAATATTTAATTTAATATTTGGTTAATTTTTCATCACCTGTTTTCAAGACATTCAAGTCATAGTTGAAAACGACTTCGGTATGGTGATGGTGGTCCTAGAGGAAATTATCACATAATCACAAAAATAATAATCATGAAATATTTATAATTTTGTGAATTAAATATAAATTTATAACCTATTTTAAAAGGTATTCCTGAAAAAGAAAGATCACATTACATCATGGAGCCAATAAAGCACACATACTCCCGAAATACATTATTATTTTCTAATGGATGCATGGTTATGAAAATAGAAGATGTCATATTATTTCAAAATTTAAATCATTTTTTGTATAATAAATATATATATATATATATATATATTACATCCATAATTATATATATCTATGATATGTGATGATGTAAAATAAAACACATCTTCTCATTTAGGTGGGGGTCGACACCGATACAAGAATAATTATTTTTATGACCATTGGATGGAAAAAAATTAAAAAAAATTATACAATATTTGTAATAACATTTATTTATATTTTATATACTTATATTATTATTTCATTTGTGTTTTTGAATATGTGAATAAGTTATAATTTTTAAGATACTTAAAATAATTTAGTTAGGACTTATACATTCTAATTGTATAAGAACATTGGATAACACCCTAGGCCTCCTAGGATATGTATTTTTATAAGGAAATGAACTATATGATGTAGGAAGTTATGTTGGGGATGGACTTTGAGAGGTATTATCAAAACTAATGTGGTCAAAAGGCATGATAAGGATAGAAGGTGAGGATTTGATTTATATGTGAGTGGAGCGACACCCAACAAATTTCCTAATGTATTAAATCAATATAAATTAAATTTTATGTTAAAGGGGAAAAATTTAAAATAGAGTATATTTTTCAATTTAATTGACCAAAAAAAATAAAATCTGGCATAGATTATTTTTTTCACCATTATCTCTTAGTTTTAATCCTTGTTAACCGTATTTATGATTACCTCGATATTTGTTTTCTTATCTATAATGTCAATGAATGTTACTATAAAATGTAAAGTAACCCAAAAGATTAACATTGATGATATTATAAACAATAACCCATTCACGTTTCTGAAATTAATATTTTTATCATTTTTAAATTATTAAATTATATATTATTTTTCATATTATACAATTGTAGTCAATTTTATAACTATCCTCATTGATTGAATTAAATGAAATTAAGATAGTAATCGAATTATTATATAAATTTTTAAAACAATCCTAATATTTAATTTTAATATCTTTTATTTAAACCAAATAATTCATCCTTAGTGTATTAGATTTAAAGTTTTAATAAATAATTTACTTGATTTTTCAACTCCTTTCACAAACATTGTTTAGAAGTTGCGCGGAAATTTTATATAAATATATTTCCTATAGAAATATTTAAAAAATTACCTTGATATTAAAAAAATGAATATTTTAAAAATATACTATTATATTCATTCATAATATATTTTTATCCAAATATGAACATATAAGATAAAATAAAATGACATTATAATTTTCTAATTTTAAAGTAACGTATATAATATAAAGTATCTATGAAAGAAAAATGGCAAAAAAATTAAATATGTTCTAATATATGAATATTTTTTTAATTAAAATCATCTAATATAAATATTATAGGTATATATTTATTTTTAATGCCATATCATTATATTTTTAACTTTAATTACCCGATTTACCCATACCGAGGTGAAAAATAATTACCAATGTAATGATTCAAAATGACCAAAACAAAAAAGGTAACTATTATCCATAATTGAAACCCTTGATAAGACACATAGGATCATTTTTAAAATAATTAATTCCAATAATTAGAATAAATCAATTTTAATACCAACACATAAAACACAATGAGAAAAAATGTGTTGAAAATTGCATTTTTTATACCAAATATGTACAAATAAAAAAATAAACAATAATTATAATTAAAATGAAAATAATTATATTATATATAATTTTTTAATACTTATTTTATTTTAATATAAAATTAAATGAATAATTGTATATTTAATTGTATATAAATGGTAAATTTACAAAATTTAGTATTTTTCAGTATTCACTGAAAAATTAATCTTTTTTAAAAAAAACAAAAAATTTATGCCCAAGATAATTTTATTCTTATTTTAAAAATGATGAGAGGTTTATTAAATATAATTTTTAAATTATTTAGAAATTAATTATAATAATTTCTCAAAAAAAAATTATTTCATACAATTTTTTAGGAAAGATTTTTTTGAAGTAGAAAATGATTTTAGCTAAATTTAATGAATATTTACATGGAATTAGTCATTACATTTTCATCAAGTAAGAAATTTATATATTTTTATGTTATGATTTTTTTACTTGAATTTATTACATAATATTAAGCATTTATTGTATGATTTTAATTTTCAATACAATATAATGTCATGGTTTATTTATAGATTGTGTTACATGTCTTGTGCACTGCCAAATATAAAATTATTTTCTAATATATTAGGGTATTAAACATAAATTAAATTATTTGATATTAATGATTTGGATTCAAATATATTAGATAAATCCAAATTCATAGATGAATTAAAAAACAATGTACATTGGTCATTTTCTAGACCGACATCAGATTCTTCAATCTATACTCCACCATATATATGTTTCCAGGATCAGGTCCAATTATGATATTTTATAAAAGAATGGGTGTCTCCTTTTATGAGAGAATGATATAAAAAATGCTTAGAATCATTAAATTATATATAATATCCTCTCGTAAAATAATAACCCACCTAGATAATATTTAAAGACATCATTTAATAGGAATAAAGAAGACTGAGGCGCTTACACTGTAGGAATGTCTTCAATGATTACTAACATCCCTGTCTATTATTCTGTATCTTCCCATAGAGATATCATACAATTAAATACACCCAAAATGAGTTATAAAAGTAAGATCATAAGGGCACTTCATGTTCCCTCTACATCCAATTATAAATGTCGATGTGTTACGACAGCTTCCCTTAGTAGTAGGGGAACCACCTATGATATTAAAAACGTATTTGTATCACCCAACCACCATTTCCAATTAAAACTCATAGGAATTGGTTATATATTTTTGATTAACTTTCCATGATTTTATTTTTTCGAATCAATCCCACCATGAAGTGAGAATATTTCCAGTAGTAGTTCATGATGTGATGGGGAAGTGATAGAAAAACCTAGAACAATGAGTTACATAATCCATAATTGAATGATATACTTATTACAATGTCCCAAACTCTATATTATTTACTAATATTATGGTCTCTATATATAATTTTTGGTTAGTCATTTCCTTAAATTTCATCATGTTAAGAGCAACATATAACATAGCCAGTAAGATCGATTCCCACAACTTTTGAAAAATTTCATATATTATATAGGATGAAAAATAAACCATGGATTTCTCAGTGTCAAATGGAAATGAATGATTCCTTAGATCCACTCCAATTACTCTTTAGGTTCATGATATCCCCAGTCTCCCAGAAATGTTGGTGGATATTTCATTGTAAATTCATCTTCAAAATCCACTATCTGAGATTTACATAACTCACCACCATTTAATAGATATTGAATATTCTTTATAACAAATTAAAGTATATTGGAGTCCACATGAGGTTTTTCCTAAACTATATTCTTAGACTTTCCTCCCCCAAATTTCTAAGATACTCTCTCGGTGGAATGATCTAAAACCATAAAACATTAATGTTTTGTTAATACCCAAACCATCCTAAAACCTAATTAATAAATATCAAAAACTCATTCCATTACATTTACGCAAGTGACAATAATGATAACATTAATAAACCATATATAATTATTGATAAAAAAGAATAAGCCTATGACATGTTTCGTGAATACCCATGAATACTTGGATTTTATCATAAATAAAACCCAACCAGGCACTCCACTACCCATACCTTCTAAGATCTTCTGGGCCTATCTCAATTATATTATTATTCACCATACAAATGAAGAAGGTATTTGATATTATTTTAAAATGAAATTTTCATCCTAAATCATCACCCTAAATGGAATTCAAAAAGATCAAAATCATGTTTCGATCATTATAGGATGTATAATAGATCTAGGGTATCAAAGCTGAACAATAATGAGTAATTTCACTATCATTGTCTAATAACTAAATCATGTAATTCAAAATATATTATATTACATAATCTATATCTAAGTATTATGTCCTTTCTAGCTAAGAAAACGTATAAAAAAATTAAATAAACAGCCATACATTGAGTATCACAATATAAAATAAAAACAATAATAAGAAACATATCATAAATTTAATTTAATTTTTTCACCATATAAATAAACATTATTCAAAATATATATCAAATTTAAAAGAATATGATCCAAAAAGAAAAACCAAATCCTTATATTGAGTATCCCAATACGTCTAAAACCAAACAATCACCATATGGTAAATAGTCACCACAAATCCCACCCCATGAAGGATGTTGGTGCAATAATAGTAATTGGTTGAATTAATTTTATAAATCCTTTGGTATTATGATAAAAGGAAAAAATAAATCATTGTATGAATAAGATATACTGAAATCCATAGTTAAGGTACTACAAAATTACTAATATCATATTATTGAAATAATGGATAGAGTATAAAGTAAAAAATTATATCAACAAGAAAAAAATATGGAACATGGGGTAGCTCAGACATAAGGGTTCTAAAGTTAACCTAGAATCACAAATAGAACATTTTCTGGCCAATTTAATTATAAAAATGTTTTAAATCCAAGTATCACTTCGGGTCTCACTGGAAATAATCCAAAATTAGTCAAAAAAACTAAGATATAACATCTCATATTTGTTTTCCAACGCACACCAATGGTATCCCATGTGCATACCCAAATAGAAATTCAACAAAGCAATAAATATGTACAATATTAAATGAAATCCCAATGTAAAAGTTATATTTCTCAAAATAAATATCCCTTTATATCGCAAATTCAAATATAATTGAAATAAAAACAATTAAAAATATTTGATCAAAATCATTGAATGCATAAAATTTATTTTCAGTGAATACCTTAATAAGTAACCATTTTTGTACTACCATATGTAAATATTAGAAAAAATATCATATATATATATATATCCATAAATAATTTCTATTAATAATAATTAATTAAACAATCCAGTTTAAAACATAATAACCCTATGTATGCTAAAAGAAAAATGAGCAATGTAGAGGCATCCACCAAAAAATAAATTATGACTGATAACCTATAATTAAAAACAAATGAATCAAGAATATAGGATCCTCATCAGCCTATGAATTACAAAAAATATCATTAAACATCCATGTGTAACCCTAGGTCTATCCACCATGAAAATCTAATGTAAAAAGGAAGAAAATAAATTGAAGTAGAATACAAAAGTATGAAAAGAGTGGAAGAATACTAGAGAAATTTAGTGTCCCAGAATTAAAATATTTCTTCCTTTGTATTCTCATATGTTATGAAGGTATCAATAGGGTTTCTAGAATATTTCTACACATTAAAATTATATGTATGCGTTCATAATCACATGATGTACCATACTGTATGTCTATTTTCTCGTTTGATGGCTACTATTTTCTTTTGGTCACATGTTCATCTTGTGACTAGTCTATTTTTCATATAGTTGATTTGTCCATTCATATGGTAACATGATTTGATTTTGTTGTTTGTTTATTTTTTTTAAAATAATTCATTTGATCTTGGGGTTGATTTATTATTTTATGTGGATTATCTATTCAAGGATGTCATCATTTGTCCCATTGTGTGGTTGATTCATTTTATCATGTAGTTGATTATTCTGGTACCTTGAATTTGTGTGGATTTACCCTCCTTGTGATTACTCTAACAGTTTGAAAAGTTCAAAATTTACAAAATACACTACATTTTCTTGAATGATGTAAAAATTATTTTTTACATAAAATATGTCATTTTCTGCATAATTTATTTTTGTATATATTTTTAGAGCATTAAAAGGATCCATTGAATTAATTAATTCATATTAATTAAAATGGGGACTGACTTGATAATTCGTTTCTATTTTATTAAATAAATTAAAATTCTAAATAAAATTGTAACATATTAAAAATTTTAAGCACTATGGGGGATAATATATATCATCTTTATGTTTACGAGTTCCTCCCTTTCAGGACTTAACTATTTAATTCATGTTTGAGAGATCTATAAACATTTTATTGCATGTATTGAGTCATTTTCCATGACTCAAGACATTCCCAATTGGAAGTTATAGGTGTGTTCAACAAACCCTTTGTTCCTCTATTTTATTAAAACAACATGAGGCCTTTTATATTGGAGTTTGTATTTCTATTATTATTTCATTATATACAACTATAGTGAATTTGATTAACAATTAACCCTTTTGATATATTGGATACAATATCTATTAATCATCTATATGATTCCCAAACATGAATCCCCTCTTCTGGTACAACACATAGACTAGTAAAGATGAAATTCCACCCCCATGACCTATCTATAGTAGCCATTGGGATGAATAATAGAATCAAAGGTGTAAAATAATAATATGGGAAGAATTACACTTTATACATATATATATATATATATTGATCAATATATTGGATAAAAAACATAATAAAAATTCATCATATAATATAAACTAAACCAACTCATCCAATAATATTTGAACAATAATATCAAAAAAGTATCTAAAGTAAAACAAAATAGGAAAACCTGAAGTAACAAATCTATAAAAACTCTTACATCCAAGACAGTTAAAACAATATCAATATTTTAAACACTCATAGAATCCTGAAAATAGTGTATATATATGTAAGGTGATCATAACATGTATACATATTATGATATCACCAAGGTTATCACATGAAAATGTGAAAATAGAATACTAATTCAATGGTGAACAAACAACAGAACTAACAACAACTAAAATGGAAAATTATCCCTTCCATCCTAACTGAGGATTACTCACTGAATAATGCAATCAATTTAGTAAAATAATACCAATGATCCTGAATTTTTCCCCCAAATCATCTTCCCCACTGATTTATTATTATCACACCCCAACATCAAATGGTGTGTTCCCTCATATCATTCATGCATCTATTAGGCATCACACAACAAATCAAATGGGATGTGAATTAGGTTAAAAACCTACCCACCCTTTCCTATCACATGACCCATCATTGGATGTCGAAAATAATTTTTATCCACAGATCATATGTTTTTACATATGTGCATTTGAACCATCATACATCCAATCACAACATCATGACCTTGGAATTTGGGTATTATCCATATAATGGATATCACCATAATTCCCTCCACATTCCTTGTATGACCACACCCAATTTTCTCATTAAATCATCACAATTTATCACCACCATTAAAATATCATTTGGGTGGTACTCATCACCAAAGTGGTACCAGTGACAAGTATTTATTCTAATGGATGATCAAAAAGGAGGTGGTAATCATTCATATGTTTTCAACATGGTCCTGGATGTTGGGGAAAATACCCCTAGAGCATATATGAGTCAATACATAATAATCGATGTGGGTGGGGTGTGTATATAATTAATATGAAAATAAAATAATACACACACATAAACACAACTATATAACTTACTAGCCTAATATATAGGTTTCACAATAATACCTAATTATTTTCATCTTCCACCATGAGCATACTACCATTACCAGGTAGTTCCTCCAACTAGAAGCAACTCACTACATAGAATATAAAAGGACTCTTCAAAGTTCCGTTATTTAAATTCATAGTATATCCATTTTATATATTAATTTTTTTTGTCACAATTCATTCATTAATCCATTTAAATATATATTTAATGAGAAACCAAAATAATCAACATCCATATTTGTTTCCATTTAATTTTTCTTATTAATATTAAATCCGTGAATTCATTTATCAATGGTGAATTATAAATGAAATTATTTAATTTTTCATCCCAATCAAATTTTAGTTCATCATTTATAGTTTCATATTACATATCAATAAGGTTACTACTTCAAAGTCCCCACACACAAACTTATTCTTCTGGTTACACAAAATTTTATAGGTAAATGAATAAACTATTTAAATAGTAACAAATTTGATTTAATATAATTGTCAAAATGTGAATGTTGGATAGACATTTTTTTCATTTCATATTACATAAAACAGCATAATGAATAAATGGTTGTTGGTAATGTATTAATCTAGAAAATTTGTAGACATTTAATTTAATGAAGGGAACCAAGGGATATTGGTGGTTGTTCTTTCTAGTGTGTTTTCCTTGTTTGAAGTGTCATTTGGTAATGGTAGTATATTCTTGTTGGTAGAATGTTTTCTGACCCCATCCATCCAAAGTAACCCATTATTGGCTCGCAATGAGATAAGGGAGATAATTCCACTTAAAGCATTACCTGAATATTCCATGGTTAGGAGACAAGTCCAGAGGATGTATCATATCTAAAAATGAGAAGAATATTGCTATGATAAAACATGAGAAATGTTTGTTTAGAAAAAAACACCCCAAACTCATATAAATAAATCTAATAGAAATCCTATGTACACACATCAATTTCTAACAAAACTAGTACAACTAGAATGTGATCTACAAGTACTGAAAATAAAATCTGTAGTGAAAAAATAGCCAAAATATCTCCAAAACAACCATGAGATATGAATATCTAGCATTATCACCATCATACTCTTAATGACCTAAAAAATAGTTTATATGTTTGTATGGTGAGATTAATATGAATAATCAGTAAAATCCTTAGTATATAATATCATGAAAAATATAAATAATTCATTCTATAGCCTAGTGAACAACATGGGAAGCAATCTCATCACATAAATATGTAAAATATTTTTAAAACATCACAATTGATGTCTATTAAAAAGTAATTCATCCAATATAGCAGATAATATAATATCTAATGAACATACCCCTCTACCATATCCATAGTAGTATCATAATCTACAACCAAATTTTAAATCCTATGCCATCTCTCTTCAAAAGAATCCATCTTAAAGACAATTAGGATAATGTATCATAAAAATCACCTCATGCATCACATCATATCGTTGTCCCATTCCACAACATCATATATTAATTAATTAGTTTCTGTGATATAACGTGAATAGTATATTGAATATTATATAGCAATTATTGTACCTCAAGACATCATATCGCATTCATCAAATATTTTTTCTCATGCTATCACAGCCCATACAAGTCATACATATAACATGTCTAAGGATACAATCTCCAGAGACACAGGTGTGTGTAATAAAAAAACCATTATATCCCACTATAAACATATATGGAGAAATATAACCATGGTGTATACTAGAATTTAACTCAACTAGTATAAGAGAGTGGGGTAATAGGAGTTAGTCATTCGTATTTCCATCACCGACCTAGTTGTCGGGGAAAACAACCTCTTAAATCCCTTGTGTTTTATTAACCCTACCAACATGGTTGTGATATCATTTGAAATCCCAAAACATATTGGATAAAATAATCCTCACAATCATACTATGGTAATTAACCTAGTCTTCAGTTGATCAGCAGTTATGTTCTTTCAACCACTAAGTTACAACTTCTATGTACTAGATATCCTATATGTTCCGATGAATTTAATAAGCTTTATATCAATTTATTCTATTACTCTATCAGTTAACAATTAATTAATTTATTCATTATACATTAATTAACAATATTTTGGTAATATTTGTTTAACCACCAGATAGATTCCATTCACTCCATGAATAATCTAATTGACTATTATGTGCCTCAAAATTATAAACATTTTAATTCCACAAGAAACAACCCTATGTTTTAAAAAAATTATTAATAATTACCATTTCATAATTCCATGTATTTTATGTAATATACCAAGAAACCAAAAAAGATGAAAAAAAACAAATATCAGGAACATGTAGTTGGGAATGTAATATATGTAAAAATCAACATGTCCATTTAAACATCACATAAATTTATCACAAAAGAATCCAGTATTGTTTTAAAAAAATCATAATCAATACATCAACCCATTCAACCAATCTTGGAAAAATACCACCATCATTAATATCACTATACATCCCACTATTATGGGATTCAATTACCTTCATAGACTGGGCCTCCACATTAAATATCCCAAAAAATTATGATCCATCAAAATATCATAAAACATCATATATAAAGGATCATATCTAGAAAAACATAGAGGCAATCAAAACAAAAATATTGTCAATCAATAATCTTGGCCCTAAAACATGGAATCTAAATATCATATTCAAATTGGTTTAATTATACTTTATCGCTTAAATTTATTAAAAACCCATTTTTATTACCATATTAGATTAACATATTCATTAAACACATTTTAAAATAATTGTAACCTAATTCAAAATCTTAAAAAACTAAATAGTATTTTTTAAAATATTTCAAGTAGAACATAAAATTTCTAAAGACATTAAGGAAGAACATATCATTGGAATTCATTTATTATCTTCATCAATAACAAGAATTTCCATCTTCATGTTCATTTTCCGATTTAATTGAAAATGTAATAAAAAATTCAATTAATCATTCATTATACATCATTTTATTTATATAAAATTATAATACCATCATGTTCATTAAAAAATCATTTTTAATTTCCATACCCAAACAAAAATTACTAGATTTATGTTATTTTACCCTTTTATTAAATTAAAATGTTTACACAAGAAAAATAAATATGATGAAATAAAATAACATAGATAGACTATCTAGTAAACCAGAAGGAAAACAGTTATCACGGTGGAAGAACAAAATTGACCATTAAAACAATCGAACATTTATTCAATTAAACAAACATTTTTTGGGATAATTACAATTCCACAAAAAGAGTATAATCATGATCAGTTTATGGTATCCCAAAATATAAAATGAGAAAAATCAGGTCTCCCCCGTAAAGGAATCCATAATTATTTACATGAGAAGACACAAACAATGAGGATATCATATCAGTTATCCTTTAATGACGATATACCCTTCGAAGAACAATATTCAACAACCACACCATGAAAAAATAACTCTATAAGATAAAAGGTGATAGATGAAAATATTATAGAAATAGAAAAACATTATGAAGCAAGAACAATCCAAGATGAAACTGAACGAAAAGATAAAGAACTATCCTTATAACACAACAGATCATACCCAATATATTGGGGAATAAATATAAACAAAATGGGATTCAAAAGACATAAAAATAGATATAGGGTTTCTATGGTTTAAGTACGAAAAATGGGAGAAATAATGGTTTGGATGGGGTTACGGTATTTCTAAACAGACTAAAAATTAAAAGGCCATGGTTCCACATTATACACTAAGATGAAAAAAGGTTTAAAATGGTATAAAAATAACAAAATAAAAGGGTGGTTTATATAGAATTCATGGATAAATATGTATCATAAAACCAAAGAACATATCCTTCAAAATGGGGAAATGAATATGGGGATGATGAGACCACCACATTATAGAAACCAATAACCATGAAAAAGTCTGTTCCATAGCATACATACACATTATAGTGGTATATAATTTAGAGGAACTATCCAATATAACTCCACTGATGTATCCTACATCTCCATGCTATAAAATTAAACCACCCTAAAACAAAACCCTACACCATGGTACGACAATGAAAAAATAGAAGTGGATTTGAAATCCTTCTTCCCGGGACCCTACACAACAACTAGGATCTCCACATCATAGTAGAAACCCATAAAGAGAATATATAAGATCATCAAAATATTACATCATACAAATAAAATTTAACATCCAACTTCACTTTTCCAAGAACGAGACTACTTTCAACACATCAAACACCGAATACACACAAATGAGAGGGATACGAGGATCTGGGCCATTACAGAATGATGATGAAATATTTATGTGAATCCTTTATGTTGTTATTGATTACTATATATATATATATTCATTTTCGTATAATTTAAATATTCACACCACCCATGTTGATAACTACATACTGACACATAGTTTTTTGGGATTTTTTTCCCTCAACATCATGGATAGAGAAGAAAAATAATAAGTGATTAACCCCTCTTCTTCAATCATAATTTTTTAGTTGTATTAAATCATGGTATATAGTATGTGGTGAGTAATGACCGATGATGGTGTTGTGGTGGTAAATATTAGTGATTAAAGGATGAGTGATGTGGTGGGTGTTATATGTGGAAGGATGAGAGTATGAGGTTGATGTCCATTACTAAAAATTCATGATGTTACTTTCAAATATGAAAATTATATTAACTATATTGTATATATTCATGTTGGTCATTGATATTATTGTGAAATTCTAACAATTTGATGGAGATGTAGAACTGTTGCATCAATTATTCATGGCATAAAACATATGTTCACTCCAAGAACTATTTAGGACTGTGACTATACATCTTGAGGTAAATAGTCAATATTATATAACTCAAAGTTCATGAAAAGATCCATATATTAAAGATTTTATCTATTCTATAATAAATGATACATAATAATAATCATTGATCACATCATGAACCTATCATACGATGTTTTTAAACCGTATTTTTTTCATTTATTCCATTGGTGTTATTTAGCCAAATTTTTTCCTCCTTTTGTCCTGAGCCAAAATTAACAAAAATTATCTCATACAGACTTGTTTTACCTATAGAGTGATTTTTTTGGATTCTCCCTAGATATTCAATTGACATTTTAGAATGTTGATTCCCTCATATTATTTGATATTTTCCCTCATCTCTGTTATTTTACAATAACTATAGGGATATAAAATTGTAGGGTGATATTGATATTAACATTTTTTATGAGAGATTATGTTATAGTGATTCCTTTAAAACAATTATGGTTCATTATTCCATTGGTATGTGTGTTCCAACTAATTTATCATTATTCCATGTGTTTGAGGTAGTTGGAGTCATAAAATGGTTATATCAAATGAATCATTCATCCTTTCTTGTTTACAAAAACGGTTTTAAAATTTTAAATAATAGGTATTGATTTCATAAATTTTAATTTAATGTAGAATTTTTTTTATTAAAAGTATATATACGAATTTTTATATATAAATTTTTGTATATTTTTATATATTCTAATAGTGATGGAATTTTATAGAACGAATTCCCTTTTGAAAAAGATAAAAATGTAAAAATATTGATATACCATGTGATCCTATGTAATAGGTGGGTAATTTTGGAATTATATAACTCAGTATTGATGGGAACTCTAGCATAATATACAAATGACAACTCTAAATAAACATTGGTTTGGCAAGGAAATCCTGGTAGTGATCTCTACCCCATATGATTGAGTGCCACAGAAGTGAGTGTGTACCCATTTTTTATTATAGTTAATCACTTAAGGGGTGAGGATCTTAGCATTACCTAACCCAATATACCTTAAGGCTTATTATAATGGTGAAAAAAATTTAAAATTGATTTATTATTACCATTGGTTGTTGAATTGTTGTAGTTAAATGATTTATAAATATATTCTTCAGATGCTTTTATAAAATGGTCTATTAATATGATAATCCTTTAAACTAATTAAATATTTCATTCATTACATCATTTTATACTATTGAAAATTACATATTTCTAAATTTTAACCATGATTATGAAAATTATATCCCTTATTTATTTATTTAAATTATGAAAAATTGAGTAATGTAAAAATGATTTATTTTAGAAAACATGAAGGGTGCCCAATAGGTTATTTATCTCACACACTACATATTCCTAATGGGTAGTTGTAACCATTATAATATCATATGAGGGAAAAGTAAAGGAACAAAATTGTGTAAATGGGTAATGGATAAAGTTTTTGTTAATGAACTACTGTTGAAATGTATGAATGTTGAACGACATGTCATGAAGTTCTAGGGTTCCCTATTCTATTTGATTTATTTTCCCCCTAGAAATGTACTTATATTTGTAGTGTGGAACCAATATATTTTCATTGATTATATCTTGATTTTTCTTGTTACAAAGAGAACATTTTAAGAGTTTATATTATTTATGTTATACGTTAGGATAACATTTTAATTCCCTTTTTATTAATATATCCATGTTTTTATAAGTACATGTTATATAAATCATTCTAAAATAATTTTCTAGGATGCCTAATTACTTATTGTTATCCCCTATGGATTGGGTACACCCATTTAGCCTCTCCACAAGATACCTCAAGAGTAATGTTTTGGGGAGACTAGGGATTGTTCATGGAAAATTGGCATCATATATGGTTTTCAGTATATGTATGTTGGAATGTTATAGTAGTCAAGTGTTTAGACTATCAGTACATAAGGTCAAGGTTTTGAGTGAAAGCCTTGAAATATATCATAATTGTAAACCATAAATTTTTATGGGATATCCACTAATGTGTGTTCATTATTTATGTTTTTTATTTGGACTTTTATCATGATGGTTTCCACATTTGTAATTTTTTCCACTTTCTCAAATGTTTTATAGTACCATTCCCATAAAAACATCTAGTGAATCCAAAGAATGGTGTTTTAGATAAAATTATATTGGAAAATCCGATAATTTATTTGAATCTTATAAAAGATGTAATTTGTACAGCCCTTTAAAATATCCAAGGTGAGACTCTAGACCCTTCTTCATCAATAGATGGTTATCCATAGAGGGATGTGCATTTGAATCGATCACATCAGTTTCGCCTCCCTAAATTTACATCCTCACATGGGATGAATTAACCTAAAGAAGTAAAATATCTGTTGGATAGTATTAAAAGGATATTTGAAATCTTGAAAACTATGGATTATTTTCTGGTAACATGTTATATTTTTTCCAAAATTCACAATCTAATGGTGGTAAGAGTCATTGGTTTTTAAAGTCAATAGACATGTATGTATTTGAAAAGATCTATATACATAATTACCTAGTAGTTTTATCCATTTATGAAGGTTTTGGATAATTCTATGGGTTCCATACACCTTAATAATGTTACTAGATAATAATTGATTATTCTAAAAAAATTCATAATTAAATTTTCTCTAAATAATTGGTTTCAAATGAAATGTTACATGAAAAATTGTTACATATGGTCATTTGACGAGATTCCATGTCTCGTGTTGTCACAGAAAACATTACTTTTATGATGAGGTTTTGGATAAGTATATAATTGAAGATATTGAACAAGAACTAAATTTGGTTTTTGTTTGGGATACTCTTAAATAATTTGATAGTCGTCAGAGACATTATGGAAGAATGTGGAAGAAGAATGAGGTTTACGATGGGAGTGGCATTGGATCCTAGAAAAAAATTCAACCTACGCCCTCTTTAGTGACTAGATGTGTCCAGCTAATTTCTACAAATTTGGTGGGATTTCTATTAAAAAAAATTAATTATTAGAAACATGAATGGGTTTACTTTAATGAATAACAATTGGTCATCATAAACATTTCTATTTTAATTTCTATACATAGTGAAGTGGCCCATGAACAATAACATCGATAGGGATAGTAGTGATGTTATATTATTTTATAATAGTTTCTTCATTATATAATGATTATAATGGAATTACTTACTTGTCTCCATTTTTGAAATAGTTTCATGCAATGGAAGTCTATATAGTGTATGACAGATAAGACTTGTAACCGTGATAAATACTATTTTTCATTATTCATATATAGTGAAGAATTTAATTTTTATAGATTCTTATCACTGTTGTGTATCAACCTAATCAATTAATAGTTTAAAAATCCCGATGGAATTCATACAATATGTTATACATATAGAGACACCTGTTGGACAGATAATGTAAATGGTTTTATGATGACCCAAATAAATCATTTATATATATATGGTTTATCTAGCTTACGGATTATCAGTTCATGATATCGATCTCTTGGATGTTATAATAAGAATGGAATAGATATATTCCCTAGATGTTTTTGTTAATTATTTTTATCAATTGTGGAAATTCAGAAATCTAATGGAAAATTATAGGAGTTTCATAGAGAATATTATATAAGGTCCAAACATGAAGGACCTTATCAATATGAGATGGTAAATCCATATTTCGATTTGTACTCTAAAATGATGAGAAATCATTGATGTGTCAACTTCCTCCAATATTTAAAGTGAATCAAATTGTATTTCCTATGATCTTTCATATTCTATGTATAAAGAGATAACTATATTTCATTATTGATTTAGCACAATGGACCAATACAATATATATTATTTTTTACCATATTCCACTAATGTAATTAAAATACCAGATGACTGAGTTGGATGATATGGAATCCAATAGATTTATCAATATGAGTGAATCATTGTTAGTATCCCATGTTCTCTTTTCCAAGATGTTTGATGCAACTCTTTGTTTATGTGTTGATTATCATAAGATCAATCAACATACATTCTATATTAAGTAACCATTTACCCACATTGGTGATTGGATTGATCAATTAATGGGGAAAATATGTTCATCAATATTTACCATCAGTACGAATACTGCCAATTAAGAATCAATGAGTTAAATAATATGAGGATTGCATTTGGGATTAAGTATGATAAAATTTGAGAATATCTTGATATTTTTTTTGTCTGGATAATGATCAATGTGTATTTATAGTTCTTATCAAATGAACATTTCATCAGTACCTAGATTTACTCATTATGGTATTTGTCGATTATGTGGTAGAAAATACAAGAAATAATGAAGATAATGAGATTCACTTAATTATTACAATAAGAAAATTTACATATCAATCCTTTTATGTTAGGATATTGATGTGTTACTTCAAGATCATTGATGTTCAATTCATAGTTCATGTGGTCTTGTTATATGGAATCATAGTTGACCCTATAATGGGGAACATCTTCATGTCTTGGATTTGTGGTGTGAGGATTCCATTGATAAAATTAAATGAAGTTTTTATTTAGCTCCTATCCTCATCACTCTAGAATAATTACATGGATGTGTGGAGTTTTTTATTCATCAATCATATGCCTAGATTTTATTTTTTATTCATCGGTTTAACACCCTACGATATCAAAGTATGTTATCTCCTCAAAGTAATTCAATAACATGCACTACACGGAACGTCATGTTCGAGCGCACGAAAAATTACGAATCTAGCTATTCAAAAAAGGATATTAATATTATTAATTTAATTTTGAATTTTATATACTCCATATATTTTTAACTACCATATTATGTGTTTCTTAGACATAATATATGAACAACATCAATTTTTCATATAAAGGAAGTATTTTTCATGAAATGAAATATTACGACCTTTTAAAGGTCATCCATTTTTAAATACAATATTTTACACTTTTATTTTATTAAATTTGACGAAATAATGTTCTTTTTTTGAATTGGTACATAAGAATTTGATTTCGAGAAATTTTTGGTGTCTTTTCGATAACATTCATATTTTGGAGAATAGTAAAAATTTATAAATTTTAATTGAAAAAAAATTTCTTAATAAAAATAATTTATACTGTTAAATTAACCATTTTAATGGTTTGAAAGTATAATTATATTATATTTCTATCATTAAATATAATATAATTTTTATAAGTAATTTGAAATTGAAAATTTACATAAACACATGTCAATATTTTGATTGTTTTAACATTTTAACAACCCACTTTTTTGGTTTTGATAATAGGAATTATTTTTAAATAAATTAATCAAAATTATAGGTTTTGAGTTTGGTATAATACAATTAATTTTTGAATTTGGAATTTTAAATTAAATTAATGTTAATTTTTGTTATTTTTTTGAAATCATTTAATTATCTTTATGAATAGGGAAACACACTGAGTTTTTGTTTAAAACATAATTTTTATTTAAATAATCATTTATTTTATTTAAATTTATTTTAAGTAAAATATATATATATAATACATATATAAATTCAATTTAATTTATTTGAGTCATTTTTCAATAAAATTTTATGAATAAAGTTTTTTGAACTTTTAAACGTTTTTACCCACCTTTGGGACACATTAGAAAATATTTATAAAATGTAATTTTACAGCTTCTGTGAGTTGAATTTCAAAAATCATAGATACATGGTTGACATTAGTATGTAAAATTTGGATCAATAAGATTAAAATAATTTTCAATGAATACTATATTTTGACTTTTATTTACTACGATTAAATGTAAATAGTGTAATTAAAGGTAAAAATGATATTATAATTATCCTAACACATATTCTAATTCCTCTGGATAAATCTAATTCCATCAAAAAAAACCTTAGAAATAACATATGATCCTTTTGGTTCACATGTATTAGATTATGAAATTTATTATTATTTTATTCAAATAACAGGTAAAAGTGTTAAATTCAATGTTTAATAACTAATTCATTTTTAATAAATGGTTAAAAATAAGATAAATTTGATCATAAATATTCATTCGAAGGATAAAAATATTTCTAACCTAATGGTATTTAATTTATAATTTTTTATAAATTAAATAATTAAATTTATTTATGACATAATTAAGATAGAGTAATGACCATATTAATATAAAAAATTAAAATAATTCATATTATAAATATCGAAATAATTGTAAATTGAGACTATTGATGAATTACATGAATTTAATAGGTTAATATTACTTGTTATGGTTGTCTAAATGAATTATTTTTTATGTAGTCATGTTTTAGGACTTTTAAAAAAATCTGATACGAAATACTGTAAAATTTACATAAATGAATTTTTAGAACAAATATTATTTTATTAAATGATATAATAGTCCTAAATAGATTCAGATAAGAAAAATGAATTATATAATAATAGATATGGAATTAATGAACAAATTTGGATTGTCTTCTGATTTTATAGTATGTTTATTATCCATAAAACTTAAAAATAAATGGATATAAGGCAAATGTTAAACTATTTAACCAAGAGTTAAATATAAAATATAAGGTTAATGAAAAGACCAAAACTTGTATAAAACCTATTGGTTGAGTGTTTTTTGAACCATACCCACCTTAGACTCAGTATAAATAATTTTTAAGACATTATATACCGAATATTATGGTATAATAAAATAATATTTCAAACATTTCTAAAGTGACCCTAACTTGTCTTATAAAAGGATAGTTCATCATCTCTCAAAATCACACCTACAATGCAAATAGTCTCGGCCAAAACCTACTGAAATATCATCCCAACTACCATAAATTAGACCTAGAATCCTTACTGTGATCAGAAAGCCATCCAATGAAGCCCATTTGATAAAATCAGAAGGAATCAGCTGAATAAGAGGTAATGATTTCACCACATCTTTCAAAGTTATTTTCTTCTTCCAATTCATTTATCTTTGTTATTTCCATACGAAAATAATTAATACATTACCATATACATAATGCGATTTTATTATAAATATTATACAACCAAATTCATTATTAAATCCATCTTATGAATTACATGTCCCCTTACGTGCGTACGTATGGATAGTAGTCTCGATTTCATGTTGTAGTTTGTTATTCAAACAGATCATTATTTATATGGGTATAATAATGAGTATAAATGATGTAAATAATAAATATAAAATTTTAATGATTCTATATATATGATATAAAATCCAATTACATCTGATTTCACCATCAATATAATTATATTATCGCTCGTGCAAATGTATGTATTACTGTCTCCACGAAGGCGATGAGATTAATTCCCCATCATACTCATTCACGAATAATTTTCCACTTAGGATTAGAAATATTTTTTATGAACATTTTATATTTCAATATATGAATCATATAAATATTATCTATAACAAACATGGCTTATATAACCTAGCATATATATGAAAATGAATTAGTTAACACCTAAAACAGTGATACAACTAAAATATTATTTACAAAGCAATATTAAAAGATCATATATGGTATTTTATATGTCTATATGGTTCTTATATAATTTAATAACAATTATTTAAATATTATATAGGTGTTTCGATAACTATCCAAAATAGAGGATTTCAAGGTAAGGGTAAATTTAAAAATCTCTTTACTTATCTGTGGTTGTTAATACATAAGTATCTACTGGGTCCTCTTTATCATCTACATCAGTGTATACATAAAAATGTATTTCAATAAATTTTTAGTATTTTCTAAACAATGGGTTAATGTAATTTATTCACTTATTTTTCCTTATATGTTTTTAAATCAATCTTTCCCTCTTTTTCCAAACAATGTACTTTATGACCATTTCGACAAAATTAAGGCATGATTATATTTTTTAACAAATACAAAGGGTGGTATTATTTTCTGCCATTATATCATAGTCGAATCATCAATTAAAAGCTTAAAATAATATTTTAAATATAAATTTTTTCTTTTATAATTATGTGACTCGAAAATTATTTCAATATTGAATGAGATATTTCTCTCAAATAGTTTTTATTTCATTTATGTAAACATATTTTTACACATTTTATTTCTGTTTGAAGTTGATTTCTTTTGATACAAATAATCACTATAGTATTTATTTATTTTTGTTATGTTTGACAATGGATGTGTAATTTTTATACCATTCATGGATTTTGGATAGTGTATTTACATTTCGTATGCTAGTTTTAAATCAAATGTTTATGTTAATTTTCAAACATTTTGTATGTGTAATGTTTTTGAATTATTAAGTTACGGGTGGAGCCCGCAATATCTCTTCATTGCACCACTAGGTATCATGAGTTAATTATACATTGAATTGGATGAGCCCATTCACAATTTTACATATGGTTTTCGCGATGGCCATAATCATTTTTAGATGTCATGGTCAAGGACATGACAATAAGTTTCAGAATGTACCACATTAGTCATTCCATCATTATGAAAATAAGATTGATGGTCTACGTGGTTATTAGACTCGCATAATACCCATGACTATATTTTAATATTGCAATATTTACTCAACTCATATTCCTGGATAATGACTTCATGCTTATTATTTTTAAAGTTTTTCATTTTATATTATTCACCATGCCTAATGTTTATGTTATCTTATATTGTATTTTATACTTTTACTAAGCATTTCATCTCACCCCTTTCTTTTTTTTAAATTTTCCTTCATAAGAATAAGTTAGTTACAAGTGACTTGACAAAATAATCTAGGAGGCATGAACGTTCATATTGTGAAAAATTAGTTTTTTATTTCTTTTCATGTTGGATTTGTGACATTATATGTGGATCGTGTTTGCAAGACTGCTAAACAGATCGGTCCTTTGGGAATTTATTTCTTGTAATCATGCAAATGCATTCAAATAATTCACCGACTCTGAGCATTTTCAGTTGGAGCATTACAGTTAGTGTCAGATAAAGTATTGTACAAACCATGGAACCAAGATTCAGAAAAAAAACTAATTAGATGACTTTACACTAAGATAGACTTTGAGGATTAGTATAGGAGAACATCATATAATTTTTGTAATTTATATAATTTTTGTGCTTCTCATGCAATATATCATTGTTTGGATACGAGAAGGTAGAGGCGGCTCTAGTGAGGATATATCTAAGAGTGAATACTCCGAAAAAGAGTTTCAGCCTTGACCTGGGGTATCTTGGTACATGACAACTGGCATTTCCACACACTGGGTTACAACACTCCCTATGGATATGTTTATTTAAATTCACATTTTCATTAAACGATGTTATGAAGGATTTAGGAATAAATAAATCCTCAAAGAAAACATAATTTTTATGATTAACTTTTTATGAATAATCTTTTCAATTTATGTTAGGTATTTTACATTTATGGAATTATGAATTGTGATTCAAAAAGTAAACTAGTGTAATCCATTGTTTATAAATGTCCTCTAGTATAATGAATGAGGACTCCGGCAATATGCATTGTCCAATGAGTAAGAATGATCATATATTTAATGGTATTCATCCTAAGTTTCTAAGGGAAATAGTCTCCCATGTATTATCATCATATGAGGAAATATTATCATGTTTTAATAAGATAATTAATGAATTATCTGAGTACTATTGATTTGAAGGGAAGCAAGAGAAGAAAATAATGTCAGGGAGAAATATGGATAAAGGGAACCTTGGAAAAAGTATTTTACTATATGTTCTATTTATAGAATGAATCCCATTGGTAATGGTTTTAAGGGAATAGGAGTTTGTTATAAGTTTGGATAAAATCGAAACAATGTACGTGATTTCAAGGGTGAGAAATATGTTTCAAATTTACAATGCTTCTTCTAAAATAAGTTGGGAAACTATGAGAATCAACGTAGAAATCATTAGACTATGCCCCAAATGATGTTATTGGATAATAATGATGTTATGATACTAGCATTGATGAATATGAATGAAAAGTGTTCTTATGTAGTTATTAAATAATTATGTCATTTGAGTGTTGTATCATTGATGTACTAGTTATAGGAATTGTGGAAGTAAATAAGGATTGTTCATCAGTACTATTTCATTTATGTTTGAGATTATATGTCTTTAACAAAAGTGGTTCAATATAAAGTCAAACCTTTTGGAAAATTAATGGCTGAAGTAATGCTAAACCTTAATGTGGTTCTGATACTGATGTAGATATTTTGGAATAAGATATGAATTATTTGGATAAACTATATTCAATATTATTAACTATTTTGAAACTATTTTTTTTATTCAATTACTGTTGCAGTTTACACAATTTTTTGATATAATGAGTATATCTATTATAATATAAATAATTAGGGGGAATTAATGTAATCAATATGGATTTATGGAAATTCAGGGTGTTACGATGTTCAAAAAGAATATATGATGAATGTATTCACATGTTATTACGTGGAAAAAATATCATCATTATGATCACATTCTTTATAAATTTTGGATTGTGAGTTTGGACATAAGTATTTGGGATAAGTCTAACAGTTAGAATGGATTATGCTTCACATTGGATACTATTTCTAAGGACAAATAATTTCTTAATATTTTTTTATTAGTTATAAAAATGACAACCTAGAGGTCGGGAGACAACCCGTCGCATCCGTCAAGGTCGTGAGACTTCGACCCATAAACAATGGATGACAAGGGTGCAACATCCTCTAATGGACTATGTGATGTCCTAGTTTATATATGGTAGGTTTTTAAATATTCTGATAAATTAGTTATAAATTCATTATTTTTGGAACCCTATACAATTTGGATAAATTTAATTTTTTTTAATTCTTTTATCTTTTTTAGTGAATGATGAGTTTCTAGTTGGAATTAATTGATGGATGAAACTCAACTTTTCAAGTATTTTTTCATCCACTTGGTCTATGAATATATTAATTCTTAATCTTTAGTTAAGGGATCCTAGAATAAAAAATGTTTTTACCAATACCTTATATTTGGTTAAACTCATGATATTTTAAATCATTATAAAATTATGCCTTTGAGGCCCCCAATTTTACAGTAGTCGGAGAATTATGAAATCAATATCTCTCTATAAATATTTAAATTTTTCTTCAGATTATGTGTCTTTAATTTAGGATAATTTCCTCGTAATTGAGAAAATAATTTTGTGGTGACATTTTCATTTCATTTTCCCTCTTATTAAGACTAAATTTTATTAACACAATATCCGATGTGGGTATTTCGACAAAATATTTTCCCATTGGTAACCTTTTATTTTCTAAGAACAATTTCATATTGCGAGGATGAAATGTATTGAAGTAGGGGAGAATGTAACACCTAGTGATTTCATAGTTTGTTATCTCTACAATGTAATTCTATAACTTGCATTACACGCAACAACGAGTTCGAGTTCACAACGACTAACCAAACTAGCCATTCAAAAAAAGGTTATTAATATTATTAACAAAATTTTTTATTTTATATAAAATATATAAATTTAACGTCGATATTATCTGTTTCTTAGACATAATATAATAACATATTCAATTTTTTAGACAAATGAATTATTTTTCAAAAATTTCAATTTTACTTTCGATTATTGGAAAACTCTATTTAAATCCAATATATTACAGTTTCATATATTAAATTTGAAAAAATAAAATCTACTTTAGAATTTATATTTCAATATTTTGTTTTTTTAAATTTTTGGAGTTTTTCTGATAACATTCATATTTCATTAAATAGTGAAAAATAATAAATTTGAATTGAAAACAAATTATTAATTCAAAATAATTATTGTGTTGAATTATAAATTTGAATGGATTGAAAGTATAATTTTATAATATTTTTATCATTTAATAAAATTTACTTCATTTTATGTATTTCCATGTTTAAATTTGACATAAACACATGTCAATCTTTTGATAGTTTTTACTTTTTAAAAACCCGCTATTTAGTATGGACAACTAGAATATTTTTTAAATTAATTAATTAAAATTTTATGTCTTGAATTTTGTAAAATATAATTTATTTTAGAATTTTTAATATCAATATTATCTTAGTTTGAATTTGTGGTATTTTTTTGAAAACATTAAATTATTTGAAGAATAATGAAAAACATTATGTTATTGTTTAAATCCAACTTTTTATTTAATTAGTTAATTATTTTTATTATTTATATTAAGTAAAAAATAGATATATAATTCCTATATAAATTCAATGAAATTTATTTGAGACATTTTATAATACTATTATCTATATATAATATTATTGAACTTTTCAACGTCTTTTACCAACCTTATAGGAACATTTTAAAATTTGTATAAAACATTATTTTACTGGTTATGTGAGTTGAATTTGAAAAATCCGATTGAAATGTTTTACATCAATAATTAAAATGTGGTACAATAAAATGAAACTAATTTTCCATGAATAGTAATATTTGGCTTTTATTTACCACCGTTAAAATTATATAGGGTAATTAAAGGTAAATATTATATTATAATTTCTCTAAAACATGTCCTAATTCTATTGGATAAGTGTAATTAGACAAAAAAAACTTATGAATAAATTATTATCCTTTTGTTCCACATGGATTATATTAGGAAATTAATTATTATTACCTACAATGAAGTGATAAAAGTGTTAAATCCAATTTTTAATAACTAAATCATTTTTAATATAGGGATACTCATCAGTTAAATTCGACTATAAAAATTTATTAGAAAGCTAAAATTATTTCCTACATAATGGTATTTTATTTATTATTTTTTGAAATTAAATAATTAACATTATTTATGACACAATGATGATGCAGTAATTACCTTATTAATGAAAATTTAAAATAATATATATTATAAATATATAAATAATTGTAAATTGAGACTTTGGAAGAATAAATAAAAATTTGTGGCATAATATGACATGGTAGGGTTTTTTAAATGAATATTTTTCTATGTAAAATAAATATAGAAGTTATATGGAATTATATTATATATAATTATTAATAGATATGACAAGTTTACCTCTTCATTTTGGAAAGGCCTCCATGAGGTGATGGGTTGTAAAATTAGGCTATGTAAATCCTATAATACATATATGGATGATCAGAAAAATATACGTAATAATGATTATAGATTATATGTGTCATTATTATGTCCGGGACCATAGATGTTTTTGTTATTTTTCTGGAAAAAATTTTAATTTTACATAAATAATAGTCCCTAGACATCCATCAGAATGGATCCCTTTGAATAAATTTGTCTCCATCCATTATGATCACCACTATATTAGTTTGAGGTTAATGAATCATCATTAGTTAGATGAGGTATTTATCTAGGTATTATTGACATGGAAAATGGTATTCCCTAGTGGTTTCTGTAGTATTATATAAATAATTAATATTTTGTATCACCTGAGATATCGATTAATTATTTTGGTTGCTGAATATTTATTATTTAATGGATTACCTCTGTTGGGCCCCTCATAACTTGGAATGAATGGGATGTTATCTTTGAGATTCAATTATCATTTTGAGATCATTTAGAATATTGGAAAATTGGCATATTTTTTAGGATCACATCCTATGTTAACATCAATTCTATGATGTGTAACACAAATCGTAGCTCAAAAAATATCAACTTGACCATTCTAACATTATTAATTTTTGGAATATTGGATTAGAGAAGGATGTGATAGTGGTTGAAAAACTACATCAAATAAATTATTTTTAGAGAAATATAATTTATTGAAGATATATTCTGTTAGTTTTTCTATTATGTATTTGCATATAAAATTCTCATGATATTTTTGAGTGAGAATCATTCATGAATGGGAATAATAGACACCCCCTTTTAGAAAAAACATCTTCTTCTTAGCTTTCTATGGATAGAAAACAATTTCTTATGAAATATTATCAAATTCGAATATTACTTTAGTGTTAGAAAATAAATTTATATATTTGTTATATCATCAATTTATCCATGGAGAAATTTGTGGAATTCATTCTCATTAATATATTGAAAGAAGTACATATGTTTTTATATAGTGGGACACATATGTTCATGCCATGAAATTTCATAGGAAGTAGATGCACATATTGTGACATAGAACCTATGTTATATATCTTTTGGTTCATATACAAAAACACCTTTTCATGTAATGATATTATCATCGTTAAATGATTCAGTGTGTAAATAATGTATCACCAAAAAACAATTGAGCCGTGTTTCTATTTTTTTTATTCCGTTTGTGTGATTTAACCATATTGTTGCTTAGTTTTTTTGAAATAAAAAATACTAGAATAATATCCCTCTTACATTCCAATTTCTCCCATTAACCATGGTGATTTTTTAGTAAGGATTCACCCAAGATATTAATGAGACATTTTGGAAAGTTGTTTCTATCAAATTCCTTAATATTTACAGTTTTTATCTTCTGTTTTCTTATCACAATAGGGATATAGAATAGTGTGGTTTTTTGTACCCATACATTATCAATGACGAATTTTGGATTATTTATAACTTAGATTTTATAAGGGTGATTTATTATGTTGGTTTTTGGGTTCTTTATGATTGGTGGTTATTGAAAATTTTAAGGCAGGTGGTTTCAAAAAAATCATTATGATATAAATTTTAATATCTATCTTTTTCTGGAAAAATTATTAAATTGATAAATTAATGGTTTTGATTTCATGAAATCATGTTTAAAAGAGGAAAATTATCTGATACCATTTTCTTCATGAATATTAAATCCCAAAAATTGGGTTATTTGTATTTCACTGATAAATATCGATGTTGATTCATAAATCACACCATTAAAATGGATTTAATTATGAAATTTTTTAAAAACTATGGGATCTTAGGTATTAGATTCTAGACATCTAAAATTATTTATGGATATGCTTATCTTCCAATTAATCATATGTATACAACAAGTCTAACTAAAAACTGGTATTGTAGGGAGACAAAAGAGAATATCATCTAGTCCCTAGGAGTGAGTTCTATGGTTTGTGTACCAATTTATTTATTTAACATTTTCAATTGAGTTGTGATGATGCTACCCAAACATTAAATTATTTATTGAATGAATCCTTATAATTTTACTAAATTATTTTAAATTGGTTCTTATTCAAAAAATTCTATTTATTAATGATTTTTAAATTATATATACATATATTATTTTCATGCTGTTATGAAATGTTTGATAAATATGTAATTACATAATGAAATAGAAAATTTGATCTTCGTGTCTTTCTTTTAAAACAATTAAAAAGTGATTAGTTACCAATTCTAAGAACAATGATTATAATTTTATCTTCTATAACACTATTTATGTAAATTGAAAATAATTGTATTATTTAATAAATATTTATTAGGAAATACATGGTGGGACCATGTTGGGCTATTAATCCCTATCCATTCATACACCCAATGGGTTTATATAGAATTTTTCATGTCTAATATAAGAAAAAAAGGAACCTCATAGTTAAGGTGAGTATTAAAATTTTTTTTTTATCATTTATGGTGTTGGAATGATCAGATGATATTCTACATGTCATGTGGTCATGTGTTGAAATCATCTATATTGTTTAAATTTACCTTGAGACCAATATAGATATTTTCTCTGTGTCAACTCTTCTTTTTCGTTCGTTACAATAGTATTTATCACGGTACAAAATAACTATTTTGGATATTATTTTATTTATACGAAATGTTGGATTATTATTATTCTTTATGTAATTTATAGATTTTAATTTTTATATATTCATGTGGGATAAATTAATCTGAAAGGTTGTTCACTAATTCTCAGGTTCTTCTTGCAAGCTCATGAAGATCTATAATTTCTTTTACAAATTTCCATTGTCCATCATGGGTTTCTTATTTGGTTATGACCCATGTTTTTTCCTGATACTCTCATTCATTATACCCCTATGCCATAATAATAAGGTCACATATTGATGTGTGATGGTGCAGATTATAATTTTATAGAAACATGTGATATGTCGATAGATATAAATGCTTTCATTAGATTCTATGATCTACGGGAGGTTGGGTTAGATAGGTTTTTGAACCATCCAACATCATATAAAACATGTAATGAGATGAAAAATAGATACATGTAAGGTATGGGATAACATAGAGTTTGATGCAGGGGTATGACAGTGGAAACTCAGAACTATAGTGTATACAAGGAACCATTATTTAAGATATTTGACAATATTTTACTAAATTATATTTTTTGTTTACTGAGTGTGATTTTCTTAGTATAGGAAGGATAGTTTTCTTTTTAAGTTATTATTGGTTATGTTGTTTTTTCACTGATGAATTAGTATTCTCTTTTCACATTTTTATAGGATGACTTGGGTAATATCCTACTAATTATTTATGTTACTCTCGAAATATATATAAAATATTTCTTTTGGTTTGTATTAGGGTTATGTGGACTGAGATTATACATTGTAGCTATTAAAGAGTTTATGATGTAGGGATTTCTTTTTTGTTTTAATATAGAGAAATGTATTTTATTTTATAACATATAACGTGGGATGGTTTGGTTTTTTTACAATATATGATTGAATTTTCTGGTGGTTATTTATCTTATTTCTCCATCCTTTTCTCGCAATCGAAGGTAATGCTTCCCATTTTATTTTTTCACACCATTAATGCTAGTCACCATAATTGGGCCTTTAGAGGTGGGTATAGAGAACCGACAAATTTTTTTGTGGCTATTAAATCATTTTTAATATAAATTGCATCATAGAAATAAATTAAATGTTCTAATGTTTTATTTTATTGGGAAATTTATTTTCATACATCCCTGATACATAATAAAATATTAACATAATTAAATTACATATTAACAGTCCTCCAAAACCACTCTACATGTCCTTAGTACATGTAATATCCTTAGGATGTACATTAAACAACATGGTGATATAATATCCAAATAAGTCGAGTTGTAACATTAAAATAATAAAATACATCAATAAATAATATATGGGAAACAATATTCATCATCATAATATCATAATAATTTGACCATAATTATAATAATTGGAGAATTATTAGAAAAAAGGCATGGAATTTGGAAATTCATAATAGTGAATCATCATAACATATTGGTAAAATACCACACAAAAATCTGAACAAAGATAACATCATGTTCATGCATCACATATGTGCACACGTCATTACATTATAATTGTTAACATATCTAAATTCACGTTCACACATAAAAAAATTTATTGATATATATATATATATCACATTTACCAATGAATTGGGAGGGATATATAATTATAGGCCAACCAATCACATTATTAAATGATTATAAGCACATATCCCACATGGAAACAGAACATATATCAATTGTACAAAGAAAATAAACCCCCCGAAATGAATGTGTTTTATAGGGGTTAAAAAATCATACTTTAAGGAATAATCTTTAGGGTTCCAAAATAATTAAGGGAGATAATATATAGTCATAAAACATCAACATTCTTGATTTTAGAAGATATATCTTGATAGTATTCAATGCAATGTATTTTGAAAAAATTACAATTATAAAAATAGTTTAGTTTGGAATATAAATACTTAAACAAGGAATATAAATTTACATGCATAGAAAGAAATGATAAAAAATAGTGAAAATTAATTTTATTTACATTAGATTTATAGCCATACTAAATAAAATTAAATAGGAGATAATCCAAAATTGAAGAGTTGGGTTCCGGAATCACCTAACATTAGATTCTGATTTATTTCATCACCTTTCATCCTACTATATAATAACAATAGAATTATTAAAACATAAAAATAAAATAAAATTTATTTCATTTTTTTAATAATGAACAATTATAATAATTAGTTATTATTTCAAAAATTTTATTCTAATAGGTGAATCATTTTGATATCATATTTCCTTTAAAATATCTCATGTTGTTTCGATTTAATTGTATTTCTATTACTAATACTTAAACATTATAAAGATTAACTAGATAAAAATCTATATATATATTTATATATATATATATATATTAATAATAATATATAATTATCATCAACAATGATTTTCTTAATGAAAGGGTTGGCAACGTCCCCATGGGTGGTTAATAGATCAATATTGACGAGTTGTCAATAGAGGAGAAAAATAAGTATCGAATTTAGATACATCATAAATAAAATAATTCAAATATAATAATATGATTAATATAATATTAAAATAATATATTATTAATTTCATAAGGGTTGTGCAAGATGAAAATATAAAAAATAAGGATAAGAAGAGGAAACTGATAGTGAAATTTGAAGAATACTAACTCACTTATAGGCGTTTCTTCATTTTTTGGCCTTAAAATTACTAAATTCATTGAATTTATCCAACATATAACTTACATAGTTATTATAAGAGGATTAATATATGGAATTTGTGTATATAATTTGCTTTGGTATGTGAGAGAGAATTGGTTATCCATGGGGTGGAATAAGGGTTATTAATATATGAGAAGATATGTATTTTTGAGTTAAAATATATAATAAAATATAATTTTCATGGAAGAAATTATTATTGTGATATTAATTAAATTTTAATTAATATTATAATAATGTAAAATTACAATAGGTATTTAAATAATTATATAATTTAAATAAATAATTTATTAAAATGGATGTTGGAAAAATGAAAAATAGTTATTTTTAGGGAATACGTCCTTATTTTATACATTGGAAAACACTTTTTTATGTTTTTAGTATACATTTAATGAAATAAAATAATAAATAAATATTTATTTTGTTTATTATAAAATTATTTATTTGATTTATTAGTTATTACAGTAAAAATGATGTAATTTTAAACATAACTATTACAAAAGAAACTGTATTTTTATTATTCACAAAAAAATTATGTTTTTGAACAAATTACCAAAATAAAAAAACACAGAGAATTTAATTTTTATGATTTATTAAATTTAATTAATTTTTCCAATATAATTTAATAATATTATCAATTTAAATTTTTAATATATATATTTGGTTTTTTATTAAATACATTACAATGAAATTTATTTAAAGAATGCTTATAATTTATTGGTACATTTAATATTGGTATTTATTATAAATAATTAAAATATTTATATTTTATAAAATTATATATGATAAATATTTTATATATTATGTTTTAATATTTTGTGGTAAATTTTCAATTCCAACGGCCTGGATACTATTCACAAGTCTCAAGTTGATATTCATAACATTCAGGTTAATTTTTCAAAGGATAATGTTAATACTCCAATGATCACAATATTACTCTAATTTTAATATTACCTCTTACAAATACCCTTTACTTAATTAATTTATCCTTCACCATCATTCCTCTCGAGGTAATATATTTTCATTTCATTAAAATTTCTCTTCCATTACTCATGTTTTATTATTTTTATTTTATTTTTACTCACTATGATGATTCATTGGTATCATAATGATCAACATTTTCCTATTCAAATATATTTTTCATTTTTATTTAACCAGGGTATTATTTTTAATTACCATTGATATATTTATTTTATAAACAATGTTTTCTAATCTAATAGAATAATGAATTTGTTGTAGCTTTTTTTAAACTATACGATATACCTATTAATTGAATGAATAATTTATTCAAGAGTAATATTTAGTGTATATAAGGGTTTGGGAAGTTATATTGTTCTCCCCTTTATAAATTACAACAAAAAAATTTCAATCTATATACATGGCATGGAATAGATGTGGGTACATTTTTTCATTATCTCATCAGGTTCCCATATTGTTTTTTAATATTTATGATTTTGTTAAATCAATTTTACAAAGTGATTTTTTCATATAAAATTAACTATAGGAAAAAAATCATCACTAGTCTCTCCACATGATTATTTTCACCATCTGACTCTAACAACTCCAAATTAAGTAGATGTGGGGGATCATATATGTACTTCCTCTTGAAAGATACCTAGCACACATCATGAACTTGAGCTAGGTTAGTCGAAGTGTATAACAACTGTAATCATTATTTAACACATAAACATAATTTATTATAAAATCTTTACTTGATACAAAAAAGAATATAGAGAGTTTTAGTGTCTCTAGGGATTCTGAAGATTACATAACAAATTATAACATTAAAAACAAAATCCTATTGAAAACATATTTTACATGACCTCATCATTCCTTCACACAGAGGATGTTATGGGATAACATGAGAAAAATCATAATAAAATGGTGTGGGATAAAATCCATTAAATCAGTAAAAAATAATAACTTCAATAATACCATTCTGGTTTGGAAATAGGAATATCAATGGAGATTAATAGAAACATTAACATAAATGCATGATATAGAATGATTATCAGAGCCTGTGAATGTGGAAACAATTATTAAAATGATATTATCATGAACCAAAGACCATTTCACATGTATCATGAGTAAACCCCCATTTAATATGAATTAGATGAGTAATCCATCATTGAACATGACATATCCTGATACTAATCATAACCCAATGTATTGAAACACTATCAGTATGCACCCTTATTAATCATTTTGTTTCATGCATAAGTGTGCAAATATGATCAAATATCATGGATTCATTATACATCATCATTTATTCCATGACAATGGAATGTGAAAGTCATATATGAAAATCTATAATAAATAATATAATGAGAATAAATTGGAATAACAATGATTGAGAATTGGGCACAACATTCACTACACAATGACATTGGCATGGAAAATCGTGGTGGAATTTTCACAACATAATGGCATGGCATAAGAACTCATAAAAATGATTGATGGGAGATAAAGGGGTTTATATGAATATTTAAATGAAATTTTATGTAATGGGGTAATAAATATACATTTCCCAGAATATTTAATAGAATTTGGATTCCTAATACAAAATAATTTCATGAATGTAAATGATAAAAGATAAATCCCTTATGGACACAAATTATGTATGTATGGGGGGTGTGAATCATACCCCAACATTTGTAATTGAATAGATATGGGTATAGAATAATAATGAAACATGGACATAAATTATAGAGGAAGAAATTCCGTACCTGGAAGTTTGACTCAAAGGATTGGGAGAGGATTATGAGAGGCTTAATTGGAGCTTTGGAACCTTGGGATGATTCTAAAGAGAAGAGGGAATATTTTTGTTGAGATCCAAAGGCTTTGAGAGAAATGGAAGTGGGATCATGGGTGGGTGTATATAGGAAAAGAGAGGGAATTTTTTATCATATAGGGTTTTCAACCTACAAATTAAACTAATAAAAAACACAAACCATCCAATGGTCTTTTCCAATGGTTTTATCCAAAGGGTAGTGGGAAAAAATTTTATAAGGCTAATTGAATAACTTATTAAAATATATAAGATTTATTATGTGACGGTGAGTCACACCCACAAGGAAATCATTTTAAAAAGAGAAAAAGTTTTATAAGTCATGGAGGGTTCACTAATGCTTTATAAAATAAATTAAAAAACCTTAAATAACATTATTTTCTGGGTGAAAAATATATTGGCATAACAACCAATTTATAGTATTTTATTACCTTACTATTGGGTCATTATGATGTAATAAATCATATTATATATTCAAAGGATATTTAATTTTAACCAAAACATTAGATTGTCTCAGAAAATTGTGAAAAATACATTGTTGGATAATTTCATTATACGATTTCCAAAAATAGTATTAATTTTATCTAAATAATATTCTAAAATGTGAATTTTTAATTTAAGAAAAACTGATATTAATCAATAATTCATCGGTTTTGGGAAACACAACTTTCTATCATAAGTAAAAAATTACAATTGTATTCATATTTATTATAAAATCATTTATATTTTATAAAAATTAATTTATTAATAATATTTTTCTAAATTAAAAAATGAATTATTTCATAAAAATATATTTCATAACTGAATATTAACTAAAAATACAATTTTTTCTTTTAAAACTATTTACAAAGTTAAAATAATAATATAAATGTCTATTATATATACAAAAATAATACACATAATCATTGTTCTATGGTCTTATTACATAACCCCATAAAACACCCACATATTACCAAAGGGAATGGTGTAAGATGGTGATAGACCCTTGGGGTGACTCTGATAAAATCGCTCGGGTGGTAATCTCTATCAACATCCACTTCTCCATTAGGAGGTTTTTTTCAAGATTAGTGTGTTGATGCTCAGATTGGGCACGGTCAAGAGCGATTCCCAATGACTCCTACAACATTTCGAGCTATGATAAATGGGATTCATATGGAGGAATTCTACTATATGAGGCTATTTCATCCTATTTTTGAGTAAATTGAATTATTTGAACCCCTATATTTATATTAATCATGTGATCAATGTTCGACGACTATATTATAAACAGTCACAATTCATAACAGTATTTTAATATCCAAAATCATAAAACCAAAAAAGTTCATATGCTATATAGCTATATGTATAATGAATCATTTAATTAAATCATGATAAATTTTCATTGATAAATGTTTGTGTCATTACAATATTTCCCCTTTTAGAAAATTGTCCCTCAAAATTTCCTTTTTCCATAGTAAAATAAATGTGGGTAACTTTGCCTCATCACTTACTCCAGATACAACATTGCTTCTTCAATCATGTGATTTCTCCTCAATACCTTGATGATGGGAATTGTCTTATTTCATAGAAATTTTAGCATAAAACCATTGATCTTCACCTTCTTCTCTTTATAAGAGTGTTCATTCTCCAATGAAACCACCTTTAGATAAAATACATGTGATGGGTCTGGGATTTACTTCCTCATGATTGATACGTGTAATAAATCATTTACATATGATTGGTTTGTTGTCAACGCTAGCCGATATGCCAGTTCTCTAATGAGATCAACGATCTCAAAAGGGACTGTATACCATTTACTAAGCTTTCCCTTCAACCAAAACCACATAAATCACTTCCATATTGATATGAATATGAATACCTTGTCCCCAACATCAAACTCTATGTCTCGTCGACGATTGTCAGTGTAGCTATTTCTTGTCTCCGAGTAACTTTTATGTGATTCTTGGTGATATTAACCTTCTCCACCAATTTTTATACCACCTATGGATGTTGGAGTTCCCCCCCCCCCAATATCATCCCTACATGTGGTTGTTCTACACCTTTTCCCATAATGGGCTTTATAAGAAGCCATTTGGATGTTTGAGTAGAAATTTTTATTGTAAGATAAATCAATCAAAAGAAGATATTGATCCCATCCTCCATTTATTTCCATTAAGAATGCCCTCAACAATTCAACATGTGTTCGGATAGTCTCCACAGATTGGACATTAGTTTGAGGATGATATGTTGTACTGATGTTCAGATCAGGTTTGAGATTGTGTTCGATACTATTTCAGAACAAAAAGGTGAATCTTTGATCATTATTGGATATAAAAGATAGCGGTTCACCATATTAACACAAATCTATTGTATATTTTTCATAGTTGAGCCAATGATAAATCCACAAAAATTTCAATGAAATTTGTATTCTTTATAAGACTATCCGCATCCACATATATTTAATTGTTTTTGTTGTTTGTCTTCGGAAGTCCGGTGACAAATTCCATGGTGATTTACACCCATTTCCATGATGGCAAGGGTAATGGATTCATCATCCCCATGGAATTATGCCTCTAAGCCATTACTTGTTGACATACCAGGCACATTTATGTATACTCAGTGATATTTTTCTTCATGTTATACCACCAATAATGATCTCAGATAACTCGATACATCTTTCTGTTTCTTCGGTGAATGGAGATATTCGAACTATGGGCATCAGATAAATGTTCCTTCTTTTACTCCGGATATAATGGAACGCATAGATGTGACCACAATCTCACAATTCCTTCTCCATTATCATTGATCGTCAAGGATTTCCCTTTTCTTTTAGTTTCCAAATTCTTATAAATTCCAACATCAACCATTTGAGAACCCAATAACATTTCTAAAAGAAACGGTTGAAAAGTAATTTTTGAATGGATTTATGATGTTCATTTTTCATCATTCCAATGTCCATCATCATATAATCTATGAATAATAAATCATTTTCAATTCTAATCAATGATATAATCACCCGGTTCTTTCTATGTTGTGAATCCACAAACATGTTCGCATTCCTAGAGTGGTAATAGATTGATCCTTCATAGACATTGATATGATTTAACCATCTTAATTGGCTCATATTAAACTATTTCTTTGTGAATATATACTTGAGGATTTTTTGGTCCATATATATTTCACCCCATTCCGAAAAGACGTATTGTATCTAAATTCATAAAAAAATGATCAATGTATCCAACTCTATATCATGTGTTGGATAGTTATTCTCATGAAAATAAAATTTCAATGTAGCATAGGCAATGACTTTTTCATTTTTGATCAACACATAGCACATCCGCTTCTTTGATGCATCACTAAATACCACAAAAAATTCTCCACTAGTTGGTATTGTGAGCATGTTGGTAGTGATAAGACTCCTTTTCAACTTCTTGAAGCTCTCTTCAGATTCATTTACCCAAAAAAACAATACTCCCTTCTGAATAATTTGGGAGTGAATTTTGGACTATAATGAGAAATTTCTCTCTAATTGGCGACAATATCAATCTAACCCTAGGACACTATGGATTTCCATTACCAGTGTTGGCCTTGACCATCCCTCAATTACAACTGTCTTTATGGGATCCATAGATATCCCTTTTCTGATGATATGGCCTATGAATGAGACCTCATTCAACCATAACTAACACTCGTTGTACTTATTGATGAGATCCTCCATTCGCAAGGTCTCTATAATAGTGCTTAGAATATCCTCATTCTCCTCTTTTTTTGGAGTATATTATAATAATTTCTATAATTACTAGGAAAAATTTGTCAAGGTAATCTCTAACGACTCTATTTATCTAGTACATGAATAATTCTAGAGCATTAGTTAGTCCGGAAGGAATTACTATGAATTAATAGTTCCAGTATCTTCTATGAAAATAACTCATGGGGATATCTTCCTTCCTTACCCTTACATGATAATATACCGACCAAAAATCGACATTAGAGAATTATTTTACTCTATAAATATGATCGAACAAGTCATTAATTTTTCGTAGATGATACTTTTTCTTTTCCGTGATTTTGTTGATCTCACGATAATAAATGCAAAGGCGCATTGACACATACATCTTCTTGACGAAGAGGACTGTTGCACCCAAGGGTGAAGCACTTGGGCATATAAACCCTTTATCCAAATTCATATGCAGTTTTTTTTTCTTCTCCTCATGCTCCACAAAATAAATTCAATATATATTCTTGGATATCAGAAATGTCCTTGGTATATGGTCAATTGAAAATTCCAAAACTCCTCAAGGTGGAAGACCAAACAATTCCTTAGAAAAGTATTCATTAAATTCCATCACAATAGGAATATCTTCACGGATGGTTTCATTCTTATACTCAATCATCTGTTGCAGATACACATGGTCATATGGAAGTAATATCCACACTTGAGTTGATTCTTCTAATAATTAGTCATTATCTTTCTTGAACATGTATATAATCAGCAGTCAATTATTCATATGATGATTTATTTCCCTCTCACAGAAATGTATGTTATCTATATATAAGGAAATCCATTACATTATATGAATCAAATAAAAGTACACTAGAGTGAGTATGACAAGGTTCCCTGGGATGATCAATCCGGAAATTATGTCACGGGAGGAGTTAAATTAATGGTATACAATGATTTCCCCATTTTCTACACTCACAGAAATTATTAGTTCCATGATTTTTGGTGTTTTTGGTATTGTTGTACTAAATATTTAAGATATAAATGAATGTATGGAACCATAATTAAAATGTAAATTCACTATTCTTGAATGAAAAACTAGGGTACCTATCATCCCATCATTTTCGGGGTTGACATCGGCAGTAGTGATGGATAAAGCTGGCCCTTTCTTCCTTAGAGGTTGTTGGTTGTCTTTGAAAACCATTGTCCTTGGGAACTAACTTGCAACCTTCCCTGGTTTTTTTAGTTGAAACAATGCACAATGAGTTTGAGGGAAAAACAAAGCATTCCTCTCATCTATTGCAGTCATGGGTTTCTATTGTCACCATCTAATAGAAAATTTCATTCTCCTCAACACCTAATGAATTTCCTCATACCCTTTAAGCAATGTCTGTTGTAATTATATATTCACCATTGGAAACTAGGGTACTATATTACCATAGCACTATGGGATTTACCCACCGATCCACTATAATTAAATTCCACCTTATTCATTGTAAACCCATGATACCACATAGATTTTTTTATATAAATTTCTACATTTAGGGAAATATGGAAAATTTCAACATAGATCTCGAACTCATCGATCGAGTGGAATTTCCATATGCTAGGTTTTATCCTTCCAAATAAGTGGTCACTATTGTATTCCCGAGTAATGAAAAAATAGGAGGAATATATTACAAGTCTTGTGAAATTTTCCTCGTATCTTCTGACATATTCATGGTCTTTTATGATTAAGGGAAAAAAACTCCCTATCCATCATATGTTATAGGGTCCAGATAATATATTTATCGAAAAACATCTTGTAGAAATCCTTCCATTCCAATGCATCCATATCTTCCTCAGTATTAGTAATTTTGATCAATGTGTGCCATTGATCAACTTCACCCTCCATAAGATAAGAATCCATAAAAACCATCCATTTTAGAGACAACATTAAACGATGAAAAATATATTTTTGATGTTGTTGATACATTTTTTGGAAAATCAGTGACCATATGATCAATTAAAATTAGGAGGCCTTGGTCTCGTTATGCTCTTGATTCTCACTTATTATTTATTAAGAGGGGTTTAATGATCCACATGCCCCATGTTTCTATTTAAAACATGAGTTAACTAAGAGAGTATTGTGACATTGTCTTCGATTACTACTCCTATCAGATTGGAAATCTTATTAGAAAAAGCATCAAATTGATCATTGCAACGGTTGATATCCTGAGTCCTCTTATTACTTTCCATTGGAAGTAATAAAATGAATGTTTGGGGTAACAAATAAAAGTGGAATCCAAAAAAAATTGATAACCTTAAAATTAACTCTATTTCCTTAACATATTATTTTATAGGTTTCAATATATTTTATCCATGATCTACATCCTAACATATTTTCATAGGAGTATTCTTTTAATTCCCATAATAATAGTTCATATTAAGATTATGAATTTACCAAATCATATCTACCTTGAGTGTTGTATCCATGAGTGTAGCAAGGATCATTATCGTGCACCAGTTCCCTTTCGAGTTTTCCTTAATGTGGTGTTCTCAGGTTTTACCACTAGATACATTTTTGTTAGAGATTCCTCTACCTACTCATATCTAGAAATGGATGTATATTCATAATAAACCACATACTCATTACTCCCCAAAATTTAGGTATGTTTTTATTATACATTGTATTATCCCTAAGGAATTCACTTGGGTTTTCTAAACCTAATCCAAAAATAAAAAACATATTCTCTAATACAAAGTATAACAAACCTAATCATTTTTTCACACACAAACATATTTCAATACATAAAAATTCACTTGATACCAAAAATAAGTTCAATATTTTTACTATCTTTGGGTCTTAGGAACATTACATAACAACATAAAACATAACACGCAACATATTATTTCAAAACATCTTTTACATGACCACATCATTCTTTTGTACTTATAATTTCATGAGATAAGATGAGCACATGCATAATAAAAGTGTCAGCTATAAAGCATAGTAAGGTAGTTAAAAAGGCATAAAATTAATAATACAAAACATGATAGGAGATATGAATATCAATGGAGAAAAATAAATATGAACCTAAAGGCATTATAAAACATGGTTATCATAACATGGGAATGTGGAAAAAAACATTAAACATGATATTAGCATGAGCCAAGGTGCATTGAACATAGAGTATGATTAGACCCTAATTTCAAATGAATTATCAAGATTAAACCTTCATTTGACTTGATGTATCATGATACTACTCTTTATCCAAATCATTAAAGCATTATCAGGGCGCACAATTCTTAATCATTTCATATCATACATAAGTGTGCCACATCAATCAAATAAAATGGATACATTAAACATAATTATTTATTCCATGATAATGGAATGTTGAATTAGTACATGAAAATCTATAGTCAATACGTAAATGGATAAAAATTTGAAAAACCATAAAATAGAAATGTGCTTGATATTCAATACACAATGACATTGGCTTGGAATATCATAGTGCAAATTCGGTAGAAAAACACTAGGATATAATAATACAAAAAAATGGTTAATGATATTGAATGGGGTGTATCATAATATGTACATGAAATGGAATGAATGGAGGTAATAATGATACATGTGTCAACATATGAAATGGAATTTAGATTCCTAATACAAAATAATTGCATGAATATAAATGAGGAGACATAAATATGTTACGGAATTTCGGCATGGTAATAGGTGTACATGGGAGGAATTAATGAGAGATAAAGGGGTCTATAATCATTCAAATATAAATATGGAATTATGGTGGAGGTGAAAAATCATACCCCTTAATTTTTAATTGAAATGAAAAATATATAAAAGCATAATGAAACATGGACACAATTGTGAGAAGAAGAGATTAATTACATGGAGTGTGACCCCAAATAATTGGTAGAGGATTGAGAGCGGATTATTGGGGGTTTAGGGAACAATTGGAGGATTATATAAAAAAGGGTTAAGAGTTTGGTCATGCTCTGAAAGCAATTAGTGAATAGGATGTGGGTGCTTGTGTAGGATTATATAGGAAAAGAGACGAAATTATTTGTTATGAAGTTATTGAAACCTACACATTAGTCAGTTAAAAATCATAAACCATCCAATTTGTTTTCCAATGGGTTGTGTAGAACTTTATTTTATAATTCCAATTCCTGAAAATTATTTAAATATTAGGCATTCATATGTGGAGGTGAGTCGCACATTCAAGGAAATAAATTTAAGAAATTAAAATTTTTTATAAGGCTTGGAGGTTTCACTTATGTTATGATAAATAAATCAAAAAACCTAAAATCACATTATTTTAATGGAAAAACATATATTTAAAAAAAATAAAATTTATAGTATTTCATTAAGTCACTATTGAGGCATTATGATGTCATAAAACACATTATATATTTAATTGATATTTAATTTTTAACGAAAAATTAGACATTCTCAGAATATTATTAAAAAATAACCATTGGATAACGTCGATATCCTGATTCAAAAAGTAATATTCATTTAATATAAATAATATTCTATGTATTTTAGTTTTTTATTATTAAAATAATAGAAAATAATTATCTAATATTCATTGATTTTGAAAAAAATCTTTCAAGTCAGTACAAAAATTAAAATTAAATTCATAAAATTTATATGATCATGAATATTTAATATACATTAATTTAGTAATATTAATTTATTTTATTCAAATATATATTAATTACTAAAAATAGATTTCTTAATTGAATATTAACTAAAAATATTATTTTTTCTCTAAGAACTATTTACAAAGTAACAATAATAAAATGAATGTATATTTTCTATACAAAACTATTGCACAGAAACATAGTGATAGGGTCTTGTTACATCACCAATTAAAATACCCACATAAGGCATATGGGTAAGGTGCACAATTGGGAAATACTCTTGAGGTGGCTCAAGTGACATCGCTTGGGTGGTAATCTCTGTCAACATCCACTTCTTTTGTAGGAAGTTTTTTTCAAGCATAATGTGTTGAATCTCGACATGGGATTGACTAAGAGTGACGCCAAGTGACACCACCTCCTTTCCGAACATCGAAAAACGGGCATTATATGGATAAATTCTATAGTATGAGGACATCACTTCCTTTTTTTTAATATATTAGACTTGTTAATTCCGTATATTTAATCTAATTATGTAATCACTATTCAACGACAATATTACCAATAGTCACAATTTATATTGGTATGTTAAAAACCAAAATCATAAAACAAACGATGTGCATATGTTATATACACATTTATCAAAATAGAACATTTAATTAGAACAATAGAAATTTTCATTGATAAAACATTGGGTCATTGTAACGTTCTAGATAATAGGAAATTACTCTTATAGGCTCATCGATTTAATTGGAATAAGTATACCTAGGGATAAGATTTAATCTCTAAAAATCATATGAATCTCTTATATGGTAATATTATATGCAATAATCTTTAAATAACATTAATCATTGGACCCCATTAAGGGATGTCAGCATAACTCTTTATATGACACTGAGTAATTTATGTATGTCGTGGATTGAATGAATATTTTTCATATCAGTTATTGGATTGATTCCAAGTATATTTGGTTCACAAAAACAATCCAAAATTATATTAGTTCTACATCAATATTGATATATTTTTTAAATTAGAGATATTTTAAAACATGAGTGAATGTTGTTATAGTATGGCACCACAACTGATTTGATATGTTGATCCCATCGTCCGTTAATATAAAATGAGTAGGTTGATATAATTTCCTTCAATGTCCAAATTGTCTATTCTAATTTTACATCAATTTAGAGGTGATAGGTTTTAAAAAAATTAAATTCATTATTCATATGTATTCAGAGACTTCACCAAAATATAGAGGTTGTCCCTTTCATATTATCAGATAATATCTAAAGTGGTCCCCATGAAGCATCATCACATGTACCTCATTGAATACACACTAGTTTAATTATTTTTAAATATTATTAATATTATATAGTACTGGAGAGGGAGTGAATCCAAAATAGAAGGGAAATTGATATTATGTAATCAAAATTTTAAAAAAAACATTCAAAAAATAAAGTATGAAATATTTATTTTTAATTTTCAATCTTATGAGTATTATATTAAAATATACAATGTTTTTTAGACATAAATAATGAATGGAAAATGAACATGAAGTGAAAACAGAATTTCAAAATGATGATAGAAAATGATAAAAGGGGAATTAAAGATGTCTTCTTTAAATGGATTTTTTATTTCAAGGAAATTTTATTCAAATCACATACTCCAAAATTGATTATTTTTATCTACATTAGCAATATATTTATTTTAAATAATGATAATTCATAAACAATATTCTTTTTTAGAATCATTTGACAAAAAATTTGATTGAATAATTTTTGAAAGAAACAATTTATTTGATTGGTTATGATCCCTTAAAATATAGTCTTAGATGTTCAAAATAATTTTTAAAATTAGAATCAACCTTTTTGATCAATTCTAATATTTTATTAAATGAATATGATATGTGGTAATTATAAAAATAGATGTTTTTAATACCCATTAAATAAATTTTATACTATAAAAATTTTAATTCAAGAACCATACAAAAATATCAAGTTCATATATCAATTGAAATGAATGATGAAAATATGAGAGAAGAGATCTCCCAAAAAAATTTAAACACAATTGAAAATTCAATTACCCTCACCCTCCACTGAAAAATATTCTCAAATTTTTTAAATTAGAATATGATTTCCAAATTTTTTTTAAACATCATAATTCTCAAAATGGCTTCCAATTTCATAGAATTTAGATTCTGTTGTTTTTCAGTTCATCTCAAATGATGTTTATCGACATGGTTCGATTCTATCCTTATCAACAACGATGTGATCTAGACACAATTTTTTATTTACCAACATTTGACCTAATAATGTATCCTTAAAAATAAATAACATAACTAATGTGATATAATTTTTAACTAAATATAGTAGTGTATCTACCATGATTAATTTTACCAGCTAATTCATTGTCACAAAAAATATCCAGAAATATATTTACTCACTATAACCACCTATATTTTTAAAATATTTTATAATCAAAAATTAAAAGACTATAATGAAATCCAATCATCCATCTATAGAATTTAATAATTTATACATTATTTTTACTTTTAACATTCAACTAAAATACCAGAATTAGTATAGATTTTATAAATCGACAAATAGTTATTTATGGGAGTTTTTATAACAATTTAAGAATAAAATATTTAAATATAACAACCATAAAAATGGTGTAATTAATGGTAACAGTGTCCATATACATTCGATCCCACAAAATTATCCCATGAAAAAGAAGAAATGAGCATCCCTAAAAAATTTCTGATCGATTACACTAAAACAAAAATGATTTAGACTCAACTTCATAAATTAAAAAATGACCTTCTTAAATAGATTGGTAATTAGAAAAATAATTTTTGAAATATATTCTTGAATATGGGATTGGATCAAGATCATGATGGCATATTTACAAATAGTCGAATTACCCGACCATATCGGCAGCCTTCTGCCATGGTATCCAGAAACAATGGTGACTCAACGACGCCAGATCCCACTCAAACCTTCCATCATCTTCCACCTCATGTTCAGAAAGTGTCATCCTAGTGATGGTGTGCCATCGAATCACTAAACCACCAAATAAACATTCACCGAAATAAAGGAATTTGAACCATAGTTGAATGATTATTATTTTAATAGATATTCTTCAATACAAGGAAACCCTGCTCAATTTTCTTCATCCCCTCATGTTTGGGTTCATAAATGAATCTTTTAATATGTTCTTAATTATGTTGTCTTGAAAAAACATTGTTGGGAGTAAATACATTTTTATTTTTGAGAATATCTACCCATTCATCACCTTCATCATGAGATTGTATTGTGTTTGAATATCCGTCAATATCAGGCTTCCGCAATTTGAATTTCACAATCAGTGGGAAATTTATTCAACTGGTGAAAGTATAGTCTCATGGTTGATGGGTGATCTGTTATGAATGGGTTCATTTTCACATGGAGAGGACAATATCACAATGAAGTAATAATGGATCCATGATAATTTTAAGGATGTTGGTACCAACGAGGCATGATGATTGTTGACTACGGTTTTGGATCTATAAGTGAGGACACTGAAGTTGTTAATGGTTCATAAATTTCAAGAAATCAGTTGTGGTAGATTATGGATAGTGTTAGTAGATGGATGGTAGTGGATGTGGAGTGTGATAGTGGTAGGGTAGGGAGGATCTCGGGGGTGGAATGAGATTGGGGTTTTGTGGTACAATCCACAAGAAATTGTATCTTGGGATCAAGTATATTCTCTTCTTTAATCATATTATAATTGTACCTTAATGAGGGAGAGTGATATACCTCGATGTATTAGGTTCCTTTATATTAAAAGGGACGGATCTATTTTTTTGGATTTTCAAGATATATCATGTTCTTGGATGGTAGCACTACCATGGAGTAGTGTTATTATAGTAATAGACCAGTAGCACTGCAGTAATTAAATATATAATGGAAATTTTATATGTAAAACTAATGAAAATATTTATGAAATTTTAATATAAAAAAAACAAATAAACCAGTTATTTAATACAGAGAAATTTAGTAGCATTGGAAAAAAGTTAAATCTTCTTAATAATTAAATAAATTCAAATTGTAGTAGTTAATATTTTATATTTTATTAATAATTAAATGTGTAAAATTAAAAATATAAATCTATTATAATACAGAATCATGTGGTAAAAATTAAAAATATAACCCTCTAATTAAATATAATTATAGGGATTCATATTTTATAACAAATTATAAACATTAAAAATGTGTATACTTATAATTAATTTTTTAATATATATTTAATGATTACATTTAATGAAAATAATTAAAAAATAAGATATTTAAAATTATATAAATGATCCAATAAATTCAAATTAACATATAAAATAAAATTAAATAAAAAATAAATGAATATCATATTCATTTTTAAAATTTTAAAAAAACAAAAATAGAAAATTGTAATTTAAAAACTTTTGCAATCAAATTACTGAAGTCAAATTATTTAACAAAAGGGATAATTTGATTAATTAATTCATCCACATAGTAATTATGTAATGTGGAAAAAAATCATAATTAGAGGACACATATAAATCCCTACCACATATGATTTTTATGTCCTAGGAAATTAATAATCAATTTCAATGCGATAAAATCAATCTCACAATTGAAAAATAGTAATTCCAAAAATAATTGATGAAAAAAGTGATATTACTACAAAAATACTTATGTAGAATGTATGAATGTCCTCTCAATAGAATTTGGGTAGAGTATACAATTTAATTAAAATTTTACAAAAAAAATTCATTCAAAAAAATTGAATTAGAAAATCATCAATACTCAAATAATTTGTTATTGAGAACACCTATTTACCTACAATTTTGTTGAAACACATAATTTATTTAACCTATAATTAGACATAACTGAATGGATAATTATGTTATATAATTACATTACCATATAAATAATTCATCCAAGAATTTCATCTTAATGAATAAAAAATGAATGAATACCGGGAAAAAGTTAATCTTCGATTAGGACTTTCATTTCACAACTCTTGTATATTAATGTATTATATGATTGATTCAATAAAAAAGGATTCATTTAATGATTTTTTATATCAGGAGATTAAAATTTGAGCAAGAAAATAATTTATGGAGGGAAGCTAATGAGTTACTCAATTAAATTCATATGGTGATAAAATTTAACTTTTTCAAAATGAAAAAAAACATTCAAAATTATGACAAATATTAACCAAGTGAATGTGAATATTAAAATTTGAAAAATTTTAAAAAATTAAAAATATATATGGATTTTTATGTGTTAAAAATAAAACCACCCTCAAAATCCTTTATGAAGACATTTTCCCACACAATTAAAATTAATCATTGTCCTTAGATATTAATAATTTGTGAATGAAAATAACAAACATTTAAGGTTAAAAGAGATTTTCAATTTAGTAATTTTAATTTATTATGAATTGTCGTAATGCAGTTCAAAATTTTTCCACATAATAAATTTTTTACAATATATTAAATATGATATTTAATCATGAATAAGGAATAGAATAAAAACTTTCCATAAATTTCACTAATAATCATGAAAATCAATTAATTCATAGTAAATAGAGTTTTATCATTGATGAAAAGTTCATTCAATTTTATTTTCAAGAAATTATGAAATTGTATGCTAATCACCCTACTAATACTATAACATTACCTTACAAATAAATAGTTAGGTGTACTACTAAACCACACTTAATTACACACCACGAATAAATTAAAATTACTTAAATTATAGTTTTTATACGAAGAATAGGAAAATATAAAAATAAAAATAAAAAAATAAAAAATAAAAACTAACCTACCTAATAATGCATTTTCGTTAGTGTTAATTCATAATTATCTATTCCATCATAGATTTTACAGAAATTATAGGGTTTTTTATTCTAATGTTTCCCAATAAAAAAATTTACATTATAATTCAAGAGATTAAGTTCTTATGTAAAGGAAAAAATTAGTTATAGTTTATGATTTATTTAATCCAGCAATGCTCAATTATGCTACTTCAACTTGATATGAGAACAAAATGGAGCACTACTCATATATAAAACTATCCACCTTCCCAATGAAAAATGAAAAGGAAGACCAAGACTTTAGATCCCATTAGTACCTAGTTACAAATAGTACAATGAAAATTTAATATTAAGAAAAAAAATTAAAACAAATCGATTTCAATGAGACATTAGAAGAAAATTATCTATCTAGAAAAAAATTAAATCCACGCAATTTGGATTACATTAAAAATATGTTTTATTCTTTGAATATATTGGAAAATTGCTCTATTGATTTATTCAAAAATTTCATAATATCAATTCATTATCACATTATGTAAAATGAAAAACCCAAACCACATAGATTTCAATTTACCAATAAAGAGATTATGTTAGGAATTAAAGAGAATAACATTTGATCTAGAAATGAATTATTTTTTTAATTATAGAATCATGAAATACACTAGACCTATTATAGTCAATCCTTTAATTTTCATAATAATCTCACTTAATCTCATTAAATTAACTCATTTATAGAGGCCTCCTCCCACCAACATTCTATAAATAAATGTTTAAAGCCTTAATAGTTCAATCTTACATGTATGGAAAATCCATAGGTAAATTACAACATTTACTGAATAGAATACTCTTAGGATACATCTCTATTATGGTTATTAATGTAGATTTATAAGCCCATAAATTATCATCTAATTTAATTCAATAATCATACCTAGAATTTGAGATAATTTACCCTAAAATCTATTTCTGCTACATATTAGAAATTTTTACCTATCAACTGGACTATATATGATATGCAGTTCTAGTTTTAGGGATACACCCATACTTTTCCATTTAACATTTAAAATTTGTATACTATATTTTGTATCATTATTAATGATAACATCTAATCACACCACAAACCATGATAAAATTTTTCTTTAATGAATTTTATCACACAATTATATTACTCATAGGGTAGTTTCACTTCTTCAACCCACTTGGAGACATATTCAAAAACAACTAAAATGTACTCAATCCCATGGGATGTTTGGAATTTTCCCAAATATCCAAACCCCATATATCATATATCCAAACATCTAAATTCATATCTAATTAATTTAAAACTAAAATATAATATTTTATAAACTTTTAAATGTATCAAAATCCCAGAAAAACTCTTAAAAACCGTAAAATATATAGGTAAAAAAGATATATATTGACAAAAAATTTGGTATATCATCATGCAACCATGATGACCTCCGTATGTGGGGAGTGATAACACTCTATAATTGTAATAATTTCCATTTATGGGATAAATCTTCTCATAATCACAACATAATAAATTATAAAAAGAAATGGGATAACAAAAACCAAAATTCAATTATTCATATGATTGATTAGAAATACTTATGAATAAAACATGATTCCAGAGTGTTATAGGAATCTAAAAACCATGTAGACTTCTTAAATGTGATAGTTTGTAACTTTACATTAGGAAACTATGAATTAATCTTTGTTATATCTCCAAAAAATGTACTGGAAAACTAATAATGATGATATATAATATCATAATCATCTCTCACATTGTCTCTAATATCCTTTATCAATCTATTTTAATAATAGAATCCTCAATTGTTTTATATGTTTGGCCTCATTCATTGAAATTAAATACTTCAAGGAAGAATGTTCTATAGTGATTACAACAGTAAATCCTTAATGGTACTAACTAAATTTAGCATGAATAAAATCATAGCTAATAACTCCTTCTCAGTTGTGATGTAATTCCATTGATAATATTCTATTAGTGTTGTACAATAAAAAAATACATGTAATGTCTTTTCTATCCACTTTTATAATACAACTCTAGAAACCATTTCATTTACATCACACTTAATTTTAAATGAAAATTTTCAATCATGTTCAATTTTTATTGCTGGTGAAGGGAGTTTTTATCTAAGAAAATAAAATGATTCGAAATTTTTTTTATCAAATATGAAAGGTGCATATTTCACAAATAATGAACACAAGGGCATTCAATATTTTGAAAATTCAATAATAACTCTATGATAAAAACTGGAATTCCATATGTAACTTCTATAACCTTTAACATTTTCAGTAAGGGATATTTATGAATTAATTAACTATTGGAAGTATAAACCTATAAATCCATGTTAGACATATTATGTCCCAACAGAAATCCAAAAAGGAACAGAAAATGGAATTTCTACTAGATTATAAATATGTTGGTCTCTAAAGAACCCTCTAAAACAAATTCTAAATTCATCATACAATTATCAAATGTTCCACAAAAATTGAGAAGTAATCCATGAATAAATTAATAATATTCTATATCATATCTAAACAAATATCCAGCATTCATATTTGGAAGGTATATAGTGCTCCACATAATCCAAAGTTAATTCACCGATAAAAATTGTGCCATATGGTCATGTGAATGACGTTTTATTTTAGTCTTATGGGGATATATGGATCTATTTACAACCAAAATATCTAGTAATTAAACAAAATAACACATTTCTAGTAATCCTCTCAAATATTTTGTTATAGTATGGCATTAGAAAATTATCCACCATAGTGGATGAATTGTTCTTTTAGCAATCTTCACAGAATCTCTATTTTTTTTTCTCACATGAATTTTATTCAATTTTCTAGTTTTTCACTAAAGTGATTCATTCTTTCTTTGGGACAACATGGAATGGACTGACCCAAGAACTATAAAAAATTGGATATATAATACCATAATCCAATGACTTGATTACCATTTATCTCAAAACAAATATTATGGTTGGTTTTAGTCTCCTTCAACACTCTACTCTTGGTATGTGTAATTGTTCCATATTAATATTTTGCATCCACCATTAATGGATACCCATTTTATATAAACAATGGACTATCCTATTATAGTTTTAAATTTCATAAACACACCTAGTAATTTTTCCCCTCCATTTCCATTTATTTCTATAGAAATAATATCTTGTAATTCAGAATAATAACATTAAATGAGTATTTTGTGTTTGCTGGGAGACATTTTTGCACCCTAAATGTGTGATTCATCAATTCATGTGAGGATCATGGGATTATGAGGTCTAGGATATTTATAATATTTTGTCTAATTCTTTTTATAATGAGTAACGATTTTTAATTTCGTAACTAGTTATATATTTATCTTCGCCAGTGGCCAGTGTGGGCAGATCCCATTCAAGATTTATCATTTAATAATTTAGAATATGTATGAAATAAAAAAAATTAATTATTCTCATCATCAATACCTAAAAAAATTTAAAAATATTCATTAGTATTTTTAGAAGGAGAAATTTCATATTGTTTTTTTAAAAAAATATTTATGTTTCCGTAGATATGATTTCTTTTACACTTTAGTATCACACATAATAATAGAAACACGATAAATTTCCAATTTGGAAAAAATTATGCATTCTAACTTCGAACAGACTCAAAATATGCTAGAAACTAAATGAAAAACATCAAAATTAATTTATGCATAAAGGTTTTTTAGATACAATTTATTTTAATAATGTGTTCTTAGAATATATCAACTCAAATAAACAATAGATTTCACGAAATGATGGTCCATTAAAATATTTAATCACATCCAACCCCTTCTAATGATCAATAATATTAAAATTTAATTCTCAATTAGATACATCTATAATATCCCCACAAGTGGCAAAGACATTACTACCAACGATTATAGGTACCTCTTGGTTACACTCCATTTCTAACATAAAAAATTCAACTGGAAGAAATTACATTCCAACTCCAACCAATATATTACATACAATTACCATGGGATGTGTGAATGGATTTTTAGTATACTATAAAATTAATCTGTTGAGTTGAAGGTCACCAAATATTAATTTTTTAAAATTTGTTAAACGAATAAAGTAATTACTGTCACACAAACCACATAGGCATTTGAATTTTTCATTATTATCAATGATTCTAGGACTGAAAAAGTTATATAGATATTTAATATTTAGAAGAAATTTATTTTTAGGAAAAACCATACACAATTTAGTGAGGTTGTAAGAAAAATATTCTTCAAGATATATTTTTGATTTTTTTTATGATATTTCTAATATAATTGAATCTGATTCATGTCTTTGATGAAAGTAATATTCACTTGGACCTTCATAATATTAATATAGAATTGGATTAGTACTACATTGTAATTGTACATGGGTTTTAACATTTCAAAGAAGGGTATGGGTGGGTTATTGTTTTTTAAATTCACAGGATTCCACCCAAACTATTTGACAAAATTATCTTTCCCTTTATTGTTTATAGTTTCTAATAAAATTCAATTTTATATTCAGGTGAATCATTGTTATTATATTCATTTTCAAAATTTTTATCACATTACCATATTATTTATAATATATATTTTTCTATAATAACCATAACATTTAGTTTGGGCACTCCTACAGACTTTTCTAGGATTTGTTTGTGTATTTAGTCCTCTTCTTTTGACAAATTCCTTAAAATTTTTCCTACCGTTTTTTTTCAGGTGTGATACAAATTTTTCCCTATATCTACTGGTCTTTTCTTTTGCTAATTGACCCATTTGAATTCCATATTATGTATCATACCTTTGGATTTACCTTTTCCATATTCATGAATTTCTTTTTGAGGATCAAATTTAGCTTCTTTTAAGTCAAATACTTTGTCATACGATCAATAATAACAGGAAACTTTTCATAACAATTATTTTGGTAATTGGATGGTTAACCCCGTTTTTTATTTTGATATTATTTTCTACAATGTTCATTGGGACCTAATGTTATATTAGTTTTATAATGAATTTTTTTAGTTCAATATATATTAGGATATATATTATATCCTTGACTTTAATTTATTTGAAATGCATCCTTTTTATAAGGCATAATAGGACCATATCATAAGAAATTAACATTACGTTACTATTGGGTCAACATATGAAAATATGTAAAAAAATCTCAGTGTTCCAAAAAATATCACATTGAACACACTAATCAAAAAAATATTGATTCTGGTATAGATATCCCACTTCATTGACACGTTGTTTATCATTTCGGTTCATTAATTATAGAAATTTATCATTTATTTTAGATTGGTTTTCATGTTATTATATACCCCAACAATTTGATTACAACACTATTCATCCTATTCCCCATAGAATTTTTATATTTATAATTGAAAAAAGTTTTTTAAAAAATATTTATCAACAATTTATTATTTTTTCAATATAATTACCAATAGAAGGCTGATCAACACTATTTAGTCCTGATGAGGACAATCCTTCATAGAATGTTTCCTTGAGAACGTGGGATTTAAATTTTGGATGATGAAACACTCTATGCATCCAAAAAATCAATCTCAACCCTCATCAAAGGCCTCTCAATCATCGTGATAAAAACATTTGAATTTAGTTATCCATCATTCCTTTAGTATTTAGGGTTAAAATCTCATTAAAAATGAATTATAAAATTGATCCCAATTTTATAAAATTAACACATCAAGAATGAAAAAATATTTTTGTGGATTCCAATTAATTTAATCGGGAAACAATCTCAATTGATGTTAATTTTCATTAATCATTAGCATAGGTAACTTTTTCACTGTATTATTGTAGTCTCTAATGAAGGCCAATGACTCGTCATTATAAAACCCATTAAATAATGATAACAGTGAATGAAATAATTTTTGGATTATAATTTATAGATCTCATTGAATTTATGACAGATGATGGATTTATAGACACTAGAGGGAGTTGAAAATCCCACATCATATGCCTATTATTTTCTTCAATATTTTGTTTAGGTTGACACTTTAACTCAACATTGATAACCAAAACTCTAACACCAATGTTTTCTAATTCATTCTTGTTTTTACTTTTTATGGAAATATATCATTTTTATATCCCATGTGTGTGTGGATATATCCTTTTATATGATGGTATTGTTCTTATTATAGAAGTAATAATAGAGAAATTCAGAAAATATTGGTAAAAAATAATCATATTAAATGAAATATTTTTATAATAGTTATCGGATTTTTTTGGAAATTTTTAATTAAACCTATAATTGAAATTTATTTTAATTTTTAATTGAAAATTGTTCACATGAATCCTTCCTCTAAAATGATTTCAAAAAAATAACACAAAATTTTTTGAATTTGAATTAGAATAATTATTTTTAACACTAATTACTACTATATAGAAATGTTTAGGGTTTCGAAAAAATATGTAACACTACTACCAAATTGGCTTTTAATAATGATAAAAATGCCTTTTATCAGTTCTAGATTAGTATTGAATTATAGGGAGAAATTAAGAGCCATAGTATTTTATAATTATTAAAATTTTGATGATAATGTAGTCAATTATAAGTGATTTTCTATGAACTAATAAAAAAATAATTTATCAATGCTATTAGAAGAGCTAATAAATGTGTCCTTCATCATCACTTTTAAATGAACCGATAAATAAACTATTTATTCGGGCTTCTGAATACACTGAAAATGAGTACATTTATTAGCGCTGATAAAGGGCTGTGCAATAGTGTGTTGTAACAACACACTACATTAGTAGTGTAGTGTGTATAACAAAATACCACATAGAAAAAAAATCAAAAATATAAATTAAATAAGTTACCAATATAGAAATTCAGTTAAATAAAATTTCAACACAAATCCAAGTATGAAAAATATGTGATGGACATTTCAATCAATGGATTATACAATTACTTATGTAAAAATTATTATAATCATTAAAAAATATCAATGTCCATTTTTCATTTATTACCAAAACCTAATTATGCCAAAAGATCCATTATACGAATAAAAATTATTATGTTAGTAATAATATAACAAATTAATTAAATATAATGTTTTAATTTTAAACTAAATTTTGAGTTATACCTAGAAAACTATGTATCTGATTCAGTAAAGGTAGGTTATTTCATTTCACCCCAATTTTATTCATCTGAAATCGTTTTCTCTATGAAAATTAACTAAATAAGTATAATATTAATATGAAAATGAATTAAATTAAGTAATATCAGATAGAATGATGAGAATGAATTATAATCCTATTGGCTCAATTTAGGCGATGTGATGTGGATTTTAAACTAATGTGAGATATATATACTGAATAGAAGAACATTCGGTCCTACTGATCATATTATCCATCATATTGAGTTGAAACTGATTCATACATGTCTTAAATGACTTATGGTTCATTTTTAGAATGTATCCAACCAATCCAAATGTGTATGAGCGGTTATGATTATATTATATTAATTTTTTACTAAAATTACATTTAAAACATAAAACATGCCATTTAACTCATAACAGTAACAACATGAGTTGGTTTGATGTGATAGAAACTTGTAAACATCAATAATGACATATTAATAATTTCCTAAATTATCAATCAAAACTAAGCATGTTTACATAGTTTTCAATGAGTGAAACATTTTGAAAAAATATGTTAATTTTATAGTGATAACATGAACATTGAGTAATACTAGGAACATAATGTATCATATTGATGTGATATTGATTCCAACACATCAAAAATGTCTTATACATCACTTTTCTAAAATAACAAAATAACCAGAATTCATTTTCTCAGTTTTGAGTTGGGAATTTTTTCTTTTTTATTATAATTATTTTAGTTTTTAAATATGAACATACACATGGGGTCATATCGATCAAACCTTTCATCATATTGAGGTGATAATGATTCATACAAGTCAAAATTGGATTATATATAGTTTATCTTTGTTATCAAAACAATCTGAATGTGTTTGTTCATTTTTGAGAATATCACGTGACATTATTTTAAATTTCATTTGAAACTAAAAACATGATATTTGAATCATAACGATCACATTATGTATTATTATGATGTGATAAATATTTCTACATTTCAAAAATTAATTAAAAATATATGTGATAAAATATCAAATAAAACCAAGTGTCTTTACTCTATTTTCAGTGATTGACACTTATTGATCTAAATGGTCAATTTTAAATTAATAAGAAAAACATTGATTCATATCAAGAACATCATCTATCAGATTTAGTTAAGCTGGATTCCTAAATATCAAAAATTACATACGGATCATTATAATAACTCACCAAAACAAAACGATTTTGATTGATCTATTTGGGAAGGTTAGTAGTCATTTTTATTTAAATTAAAGACAATTTTAAATAAGAAGGCACACATGGAGTCGTACCAGTTACAAAATTCATAATATTGAGATGTGGGTTATTCATACACATATCAAATTACATATGGATAATTTTCATCATGTACCAAGATAATAAAAATGTGTTTGTTCAGTTTTGAGTATGTCACATGTATTTTTTACTAAAATGACATTTTAAACAGGATCATGATCATTGGAATGTACGGATCACATAAATAATCATTTTTACATGAGTCTAATTTATAAAAATCAAAAATGACATAATAAAATATTTCATAAATTATAATTATAATCTAACTATGTTTGATGGGTTTTTTTGTTAGTTACACTTTTTGAACAAAAATGTCACTTTTAAAATTATAATAGATACATTGAGTCATACCTGAAACATTATGTATCATATAGAGGTAGATATAATTTTGAAATTTCATAAATTATTAATGTATTGTTTTTATAATGTACCAAAACAATCCAAATGTGATTGGTTGGTTTTGAGTATGTCATTGTCCTTTTTTACTAAAATTCCTGTAAATTTTATATAAAAATGCGCACAACGAGTCATACTGGTCATAACGTGCATAAGATTGAGGCATGTTAATCCCTATATTTCTATAATAAGATATTGTTCTTTTTTATAATGTATCAAAACAATAAAAATGTTTTTTATTAGATTTCATTATGTGGCATTTATTTTTTACTAAAATTTCTTTTTGAACTGGAAACACTAACTATGATTCATACCAATAACATAATGTGTGAGATTGATGTGAGACCAATTCATGCATGTACCCAATTATAATGTTATCAATTTACTAAATTATCAAGAAATTATGATAATTTTTATACATTTTTTATTGAATGTATCTTTTTGAACAAAAATGACAATTTCAAACTGATAACAGAAACATTGAGTCATTCAATGAACATTGTGTATCAAATGGAAAGGATTTTGTTTCATAGTCATAAAAAATGTCATATGGATAATTTATATATAGTTACAAATAATATGATTGAATTTTATTATTATTTAGTAGGTCTGTTGTCATTTTTACTAAAATTGTTTTCATTTTTTATAACAAGACACATTTGAACGAATATTGGTCACACCGTGCATTAGATATAGGTGAGGAAGATTCCTACACATATAAAATTACCTGGGGATAATTTTATGAATGTATAAAATTAATATGAATGCGTTTTATTAGATATTAATATTCAACATGAATTTTTAGTAAAAATCATGTCACTTTTATATAAAAATAAGCACTTCAAGTCATAGTGATTACATTGTGTGTCACATTGAAGTGTATGTAATTCCTATTAATCTCATAGTGTTAAAAAATTCCATAATTTCTATGTTACCTTTTTATTTGATTATCTAACTTCCCAAAAAAATATTGACTTGATGGTATTTACCAAAAAACCTTATTTTTGTTGAAATATATAAGAGTAATGAAAGCTGATGTGTCTCTTATATCAGGAAAATCCAACAAAATACGTACTTGTGCATCCAAAATACTTCTTAGTTCAACATTTATACATTTCATTGGTTAGTAACACTGAATCAATATGCAGTGTCAGTAGTTCGAAAAAGAAAATTAAAGGAAATGGAAACCATGGTAACATTTGTTGTTAGGATGGTTTTATCTATTTTTTTTCTTATTTCATATAGCTAAACTGAAAACATAACATCACAAAAATTCTGTGAAAATAATTAAATAATTAATAGAAAAATATTGATAATGAAATTAACATACAAATATAATTTAAAATAATGAGAAAAATAATTAAATAAGCAGTATGAATTCTTTTTTTCATGATGGTTGTATGAATTATTGATGAATTTCCTTACAATAATTATCGTAGTTTCATGTACTATGTTTAATCTCTCATGATTATGATTAAATTCGAACAAATCAAACATTAAAAAACAAATTAAATCCACTTATATAAGAAAATAATTATTATATGAGTAATACTAAAATGAAATAAATTAATCATAAATATGAAATAATAAAATGTTTATATGGATAATGGTTTTATTTTACATACATCCAAATTTTCTCTATGACTGATCAGCAATGGGAATTTGAGGAATACTGATAAGTTCCATCAATATAGGGGTAAAATAGTTTTAAGGGAGAATATGTATGTGGATGTTTTGGTTCAATAAGGGTTTCTTTGGTTATAGTTTGTTCTTCCAAAGGATTGGTAAAAACATATTTTGCAGAAGATATTGTCATCATGAGTAGTCAAACATTTTATTTAGATTGTGTTAATATATTAGATAACATATAATATTATGAATAATGAAATTTTATATAAAAAAATTCTTTTACCTTCCCATTGAACTCTCATTACTTTTTAATAGTTTTTGGGATTTGGTTTCTCTATCGAGAATCCAAATCCTCTATTTTGGGTCCCATATAATGTACACTAAATTTTCTACATTATCGTGCATCTACTTTTTATTTATATTTATCATATTATGAATATAAAATATTATATTTTTATAGAAATGAAATAAATACACATAATATATTAATTATCAAAAGTGAATTTAATATATAATTATAATATTGGAAATTATAAATTTAGTTGTTTCAAATAATATCAGCATGATTTGATGAAAACCGGTAATTTAATTTGAATAAATCATTTACAAAACTATGGTATGTGTTATATTCTAAATTAATTCAGAGGACAATGTCACAGACAATGACCATCTTCATCATCTCATTTCACGAAAATTTATAATTTCATTTTGTTGTCTGTATCACATTTGATATAGCTTGTGAACATGAAACTATATTTCATGAACTACCATAACTTGTTGGAATCCATTGGATGAATATGTTACATAGTATTACACGAATCATAAATGATATGGGGGTTAGTCTCAAGAAACAAATTGAAATAACAATTCAAGAGATTAAGATAAGGAGAATGATAATTGACATGCATTATGAACTCTAAAAGGGGTAACGACTCCCATTTTTAAGAATTACACAAACCGAACTAGTTATTAACTTATGGAATATAAAGGTGATATTTGTGGGGATTTAACATTCTTGTATGAGATTCAAGGAATCTCAAGGGTGACATGTTATAGTATATGAATCTTTAGGGCCTCTATGAATTCTATATTTATAGAGATATCTGTCTTTTAATATTTTCAATCTAATAACATTGACTACTCCTACTAAATTGTTTCATAAAGTCTCCATAAATCCCACAAAAAATGAAAATATAACATAGAAATAAAATAATTAATAATCAACTAAAATATGATAATCAAGAATAATAATCTTTCGTTTGATTATCAACATGATATAAAAATGTACTAAAAAAACATTTTATTAAATAATGATTTATTATCAATATAACTATGGAAGTCACAGATTAATTAGAATGAATCAAATATATATATACCAAAAAATGAATACTTTAAAATAATTTATAATACTTATTCCAACATATATATAACTTTATAAATACTATTATATATATTTGGAACATGTGATGTAACATCCTAATGAGTTATTACATTTACTATTACTGATATATCCAATTTTTTAAAATATCTCAACATCTTAGAATCATTTATATACAGATAAGGAAAGGAAATAAAAATTTAGATAATGAAACATAAAAATAGTGACATAAAAAAGAATGCATTGAGATTTTTATTTGATGAAAAATTACAATTGATATATATGATTAAATAATCAAAATGGTGATATTTTTTAACAATTTAAAAAATAAATTAGCGATTTAAATGAAACCACACATGGAATTCCCCAAGTGATACTAACTCTTGGATATTCCCTATTTTTTGCTTGTAGAAATTTATTGCAACTAGAAATCATAAAATAATTGTTCTATCACAAACTACCGGAATGTTTTAATTGTAATATATCTGTAAGATATTGTAAGGATATAATGAATAACAGTTGTCCCTAAAGTGTCCATTTCAATATATATATTCATTTCATTTAGGATCGAACATCGTCTCAAATAGTTTTTCGTTGGACATTTAGGCATAAATGCAGCATGTTTAACCTTGATATAAGGGAAAATATTGAGGGCATCAATGATCCTCTCAATTTTATCCACTCATTCCTCTATCTGCTTATTATCATATTCACATTCAATGATGGAGACATATGGCAAATAAACACTTTATGTGGATCATTATATCGATTAAATGTACAATTAAAACAAAAAAATTGATATAAAAATTCATGTCACTCTATCAAATAGTGTTAATGTGAAAGGCCCATGTCACATCTAAAATGGATGTATAAAATAACTAGCAATTAATTTTTTTTTCAAACATAAACTTGAAATTTAATTGGACAATTACTCAATCTCCATCCTCGCTATCAACTTCAATCCTATTACTATAAAATTTCCTATGAATTTATGATAGAAACCATTGCGCCCCTATTACTCAATCTCCTATTGAATTATTTCCATTCAATAATAAAATCCCTTAATAAACATCATTCATTAATGATATATGCTAATGATTAATAAAGAATGATGATAAAAGGACAAAAATATAAAACAAGAAAAAAAAGATTGAGGAGGATGATGAAAAAATAAGATGAATTGAATTGAAGCATTGCTTAATCCTATTAAAAATAGAGATATAGAACAACAAGAAAATGTTCAATCCATGGATTCGTTAGGCCCATCAATAGATTAAGAATTGGATTTAAGAATTGGGTGTGTTTGAGTGTTGATTTGATCATCGATTCAATGAAGAATATAATGGATACATAGTGTCATGAATGAAAAGCACTAATATCATGATGATTTCAGGACTTGATTGGGCAATTTAAATAGACAGTGACACTTTTATGAGTGATTCCAAAAAAGCGTTGATAAATATCAACTTTATATGCAATAAATTAATTATCACTGATAAATATATATTTTATGAGGGATTTCAAAGAGTAGAAAATGATAAGGCATTATCTGCTCTAAAAAATAATTGAAAAAAATTCATCACTATTAGAGCTATCTAATAATTGTGGATAAACACCAATCTTTATCAGTACTAAAAAAGCACAGAAAAATATAACTTTTATCAACACTAATTAATTTAGTTTCAGTAGAGTGATTTAAAAGTATAACTATAAATAGTTTTTTTGTAATTATATTTATAAAATTATATAAATTTTTAATAATTAAATAATATAAATTTTTACAATATGATATTCATTTCAATTTATTTGTTATTATTTTATAATTATTTAAATATATAACTAATTATTTATAATTAAATAAATACATTTTTATAAAATAATTTTTATATAATTATACATAAATATATATAATATATATGTATAAATATAAATATAATAAATATATTCATCATTTAAATCAATTCTTCATAATTTTATAATTAATAAAAATATATATAATTAGTTTTATTTATTTCGTTAAATAGTTATAGTTATATGAATTTTTTTTAAAAATTATATTTGTGTTTTTATAATGATAAATGTACAAATGTATAAATATAGTAAACATACCTTTATATATATATATTTATTGATAAATTTTTTTATATAAAATATAAAATATTATAATTAATATTTACTTTTATGTTCATGCTAGGTAAAATGTGTGAAATTTTTTCATAAAAAATAAGAATTATTTAATAATATTGAAAAAATGAATATGTTTTTTTAATTAAATAAAAATTATTGAAAATTTTGTTATATATTATAATAGTTATGAATACATATAGTAATTATGAAAAAATAGTAAATAAATAATAAAATTACATTATATAAAATTATTAAATTAAGAAAAAAAATATGACATAAAACATAAAACATAAAACATATTAAATGTAATTAATACCAAACTCTGATATAATTGAAAAAATAAAAAATACCAGGACTAAATAAATGAAATATTAAATGTATCATGTTATAATGAAAATAAAAAATGAATACTGTAATTTGCCTAAATTACATAAATTTTAAATGTATGTGTTTCTATATAAGATTTCACTATTTACATTTGTAAATATTTTTGTTTGTGTGTTGAATATAAAAATCAATTAATTCTGTATATTTGAAACCAATATTACACTAGCTTGATTTATGTTAAATTGAAAAATCAAACGAAATTCAATTATATCCATTACGTGATGCAATTAATCAATCTTTTTAATTCGTAATAATTTTTAATTATAAACTATCATTCACTAAATATATTACTATCTAATTTAAATAAAAAATATATTGAATTATATAAATCATATTTATTTAAATTCATATATATATTTATATTTAATATATACAATTTATTATCATTATCAATAATTAGTTAATTATTAAAATCCAAAAACATTTCACAATTTATTTATTTTTAGATTTTATTTCTATTAATTTTCATTTTTAATGTATCTATATATTTGATATATATTATTTATTAGAATTTATTTTTAATATATAGAATAATCAATTTATTCATTTTATATCTCTATGATTTTATTCAATAACATTTTTTATAAACTCATTTTTATTTTTTAATTATTTAATTATTTCATTTTATTTGGGCCTTTATTATCTCTAAAAAGATATTGATAAAAGATCTGTTTATGGATGCTAAAACAAATCTCATATAAAAGTTATAGTTTATCAGTGTTAAAAAAATTTGCAGATAATGGGTACACTTTATCATCCCTAAAACACCAAAGATATTGGGTAGCCTTTATCAGTTCTTTTTGATAACGATCATTAAGGATAACACAATTAAAGTCAAATTTTCTAGTAGTATAAGGGTAATTGTTATTATACCTACAATATATGATATAATATTACTAAATAATAGTTGATGAAATATTTTTCTATTTTTCATTATATATTTAATGAGTATCACAGATGATGGAACATTTTTTAAACAATATAATGAAAGTAAAATTAGAAATACATGAAAAAAATATAAGAATGGATATAGTGAACGACTAATTGGAAATTTTTCTGGATTATGTGGATTTCATATTTTGTGGTAATTTGATTAATATATAACCTAAAATTTATTATGATTATATCCTTCTCCTTGATATTAATCTTGTGGAAGGATTATTCTTAATTATTGCCGCTTCATTGAATCATCTGAATGTAGAAATGATTGATAAATTTTTGATAGAATAAATATTTATTATTGATTCTAATATTTATAATTAAATATCTCTATTTAAAATACAATATAAAAATTTATAATTGACATCATAGATATATTATCATATTTGATGATTTGATATGATGAAGCGGTAAAGATAAAAGAAAAGTTATTTAATCAGATGAGAGAAATATTATCCCATGATCATTTCCCATTAAAGAATCATACAAGATTATCCAATTCCATTTACAATTGAAATTATTAAAGAAAACTGGAGATAAGAGATATACTCTAATATTTTTATCAAGACAAATGTTACTTTTCCCCTCTCTTTCCACAATAAAATCTCTATATATCTGTGAGATTCATATTTTGAATTCTAAATTTTCCCAATATATAGAAATAAAAAAGATTATCCCAATGTCGTAGAATTTATGTTCTATTTTTTTCATCACTGATGATGTCAACAGACATTGATTAGTGTGCACCATAAAACTGAACATGTATTCTGGAAATATTATTTTATTTACGAGTGCATTAATTGAGCAATTCTCCTTCAAACTAAATTGAAAAAACTAAAATGAAATATATTTTAAATGAATCCATAATTTTTCTGTCTAGATTCATTATCTCATCTAATTTTTAATCATTTATATTATTCACAATGATCTTCACTCCCTCCAATAACCTCTTTTTTTCAAATATATCAACAACTCAAATAGAATTTCCATAATAAATCAAAAAACCCAGCACTAATCTTCAATAATTTCTTAATTAATAAATTTTTTTACACATTCAACTATATTAAAAATAATGGAATAACTTTATATAATCATTTATTATTCTTTCTAAATTTCAACGTACAATGAAGGGCCAAAACTCATCAATAAAACTGTTATAATAATTTCTGTATTTGCGGTCCAATTCTCCATCATTATTCTGTCTAGAAATAAACAAATCCCTTTGAAAATCATAATATTGCATCCCAAAAAACTCTATATCATGTTTATCCTTAATAAGATGTGATTATATTCATATTACATAATTGTGGAATCTTTTTAAATAAAAAAATCAACATTCAACATCTGATTTTAGAATTAAATTTTTTAAAATGGGTTTATTGGCATTGAGCAAGAATGGTGGCTCTATTAAATCATAATCCACTCATCCTTTTTACTGTTTTCGATATTATGTACAAGCTGCTTCTGTCACGACCCCTTCACACTAAAGATGCCCCTCTTGAGATGGCAATGGTGAAAGGGAGATAATGACACTCGAGTCCCGCCTCCAGTAGGCCCAGAGGTGGCGACTAGCACCAAGGGTATGAGTTTTCACAAGTATGGGAGGAATTACCCTTTTTATTATTTAATATCGAGAAATAGGACAAGTCAACCACCAAAAATAAAAAGAACAAGTTTATATAAATAAAACCAAACCAATCCCATATGCATGTTTACATAGTTATGCAACAAGATGAAAGTACAAGAAAGCCAAAAAAGTACAATACAAAAAGAAAAAAGTCTAGAAACCTGTAGCAACTCCAACTGTCTCAACTAGTTGGGTCCCACACGGCCCTGGTAGTCCTCCTGGAAACCTGAGAGTAAACATAGGGTGTGAATACAAAGACACTCAATAGGGAAACTTAATGCTCTGGTGCACAAGTGGGGGAGACATCCTAATGTCATGTGAGAACAACAGAACAAACCAAAACCTAACAAAGAATTCTATCCACCCAACCTCACCAGCCACGCTCACCAAAAACACAAACAACAGGTATTAGTAATATATAAAATCAAGAGTATTGGGTACCTCGCACCATTTATCCCACTAGCTAGATTCTCTTCCTAATGGTGAACGTACTGATGCAACCACACTCTTACCGCCCACTCACAACTGGGCCTCACAACCACGTATCCAGACCGCACACACCTGGCCCTCACAACCACGTATCCCGCCCACACACACCTGGGCCTCACAACCACGTATCCCGCCCGCACACACCTGGGCCTCATCCTAAAGGTTATTGGGGAATAGTAAAACCTGCCCAAAGAGTCTTGGGCTAAACCACCCCAATCGAAATCTAATCAAAGAGTCTTGGGTGTAAGGTCGCCTCAAGCCATCACAGCCTAGGGAAGAAGGATAAGGACCTCTACCATGATATGGGAGTGTTCGGCACTATGTGCTCAACATGGGAGGGGTGCGATAAAACACAAAGATACAAATATATATATGTATACCAAACACACAGAGCAGCCTATGGCTTCTTAACAGAGAAACTGAGCACGTGCCACGACACTACTACTTTGAATCTTGCATACAACGAACAATCCTGATACCCCATTTAAGTTTTCAGGATTCAACAGAATCCGATTATTAGTTCCTTAACTACAAGACAACTATCCATAGTAAACCACATTGATCGTTCGTAAAGCATATTCCTGCCATCCAAAAATCATGTTCGAAAAACACAAAAAACACAACCATGTCCCTTCTTATTAGCCAACATACGCATTGATTATTATTCTTCTTCCACTACCATGCCCAACCATTTATTAACTCTTCCACTTTTTATTTATTATTCACAACCCATTGTTTGTTCACATTCAAACCCATCCCTGCAGCCCTACAGCCAACCACCATAACCACAACCACACTGCACATCATCATCCCTTGATAGCGTTTATCGTAGCCCCATTGTCCATCAAAAACATAGCATTCACACCAACCTGCAACCAAGACAACCGCAACCCCACTGCTCACCTGATCCACAAAAACACCCAAAACACCCCCACACATGCCATGTATCCATGCCAACACCCCCATGTTCATTATTCCATTTTGTTTAACTGGGGTGATCACATAAGGGTTCCAGATTTTAAATCATCCAACATTACGTGATTATCCAAATTACACATTCAACAAAGTACCATTCACAAAAACGGTCTAGAAAGATAGGGAAACATTTAATTGTGCAAGAAAAGGCCCCCAACGACTGTGATTTTCAGTAGGCATAAGACTATTCAATTCATAACATAATATCACAGCATATAAAATAAATTAACTGCATTCACAACTTCCCATCCTTGTTATAAAAGACAGCTATTATCTTCATTTAAAGGTTCAACTGTTTCTCATGAAAACAAGAGGATACCCACCCCGCATGATGAAACAATTTAGAGAGACGAAGGTAAGATCCCTACCTCAATAGGTTTTGATAACAACGCTCCCCCACGGATCAACATTAGAAGATGTCCGTTAGCGTCCGTCACTTCTGTCAAATCCAGGCAAAACCTCCTCGGGTGGAATTTGGAAAGGAAAGGCCGAAGGAAAGACAAAAAATCCAATCTCTGAAGATCCGCCTCGTCATTATGATCATGTGGGCGCTGACGGATCGTAAATCGGAGCTCGGACAAAGAAGTTATGGAAGAAAAGGATCCTTCGAGTCACTTGGGAGAGCTCTCCGCAGAGGAAAGGGGAGGAGAGGAGTGATTTGAAAAGGAGGAGGGGACCCCTTCTTTTTATAGGCGTGAAAAATAATGTACACAGTGTGTTCATTATGGTACACGACGTGTACATGTCCATTTCACATGGTCACCAGGTGGCTTCCAACACGGCCTTCAATGCGGAACGCGGCCGTTGACTGGTCAACACACGGTTTGAAGGTAACGCATACGTGGGGAGGGACTACATGGAATGTAGTATTGGATAGATGACGTGTACTCATTTATTTCACACGGAAAGGACATGGCTCTAACATGACACACGACCGTTGACTGGACAACACATGGTTTGAGGGTAACACGTACGCGGGGAGGGACTACACGACTTGTAGTATTGGGTACATGGCGTGTGCCCATTTATTTCACATGGAAAGGAAACAGACTTCAACACAGGGTATACCCGCCGAGGGGGTACACGTTGTGTACTCACACTACATGGCGTGTACTTACAAAATTCTAAAAACTGTGGGAAAAGTCCATTTTAGCCTCCAGAACACTTCATGACCCTCTTTTTTGACAAACGAATGGGCCGGATAGGTCCGGGCCGTTGCAGCATCAACCTAGTTTAGTTGTGACATATAATTACTCATGTAATTTAAATTACATCATTATTATTTATTGACTCCAAACCATAGTGGGGTCAGTGGGGTTAGAGTAGATCATTTTTAATGCATGGAATTCCTAATCTATATTCTTATTCCTCTCGATATCATGTTGAAAAAAATCAAGTTCATGTTTATAAATTGATACTTTATTAAGTTTATCATCAATTCATATTGACCAATGATCATCAAGAGACATAATCATTCTTTCCAAAAAATATCCATCCATGTGTCATCATCATAAAGGGTTATGGTTTTTTTTCAATCTCTGTCAAGATCATGCTTCTAGTTTTTCAATTCTTTGATATGTGGGTTGATGTTTTGAGCAGGGGAAATAGAGTTCAACATTTGTTTTGGGATCTACTTGGCATTGGTTAGCCATTATGTGTCTTTGAAATAGGCATAATACCCGATATGAGTCCTATTGAAAAGTCAACTTCATGGTTTGGTGGAAGACCTGGAAATTCCTCTGGAACGACATCATTAAACTCCCACACAATGGGCATATTCTTAATAATGATTTTCTCGCCGACCATTTGAGATAAATAACATTCATTTATTGGAATCAAGACCCATAAGATTGAATAAATTTCCACCCGAAGGTTATGTTCATCCTTGCATTGATAGACGATCATAGATTGATCTATAATATGAAATGTGACTACCCTTCATTGGAAATTGATATGAGCTCTATCTAAATAAATCCAATCCATGCCAAGTATCACATAAAATTCCACTATTGGAGGGATCACAAGATTTTTAGGAAGCACTTTCCCACAAACATCAATAGGAGAATAATTATAAACATTTTATGCAATTGTGCCATTATGGGTTGTCACAGCTATCTCAAAATATAATTATTGAGGTAATACGACGATACCCTCAGAAAATTCTCCAGAAATAAAATAGTGGGTGGATCAATAATCAAATAAAATATTTTCTACTTTAGATTGGATGTTATGTGTACATTTCACCACTTTGTTATCGTACTCCACATCGCTGATAGAAATTGCATGTGACTTTCCTTTGTATTTCTCCTCAACTGTTTGTTGATGTCGATCATCATCAACAACTGTAGGATTAGGGAATTGATTAGCATAATTCCCAATTTCCTTGCACTTGTAACATATATGTGTAGGAGGTTCACTCTGTGGAGCCTTTTCTTTGTTCGCATCACTAGACTTCTTATTCCCATCATTGCGGCATTCAAATGCCTGATGAACTTCTTTTCCACATTCGAAAAATTTACTTGTCCCTATAAGACAAATCCCTCCATGTTTCTTTCCACACTATGAGCATAAGGGAAAAATCATATATTTTTTTGTGTGGTCTTTAGATTTCCCTTTGATTTCCATTTACATCTTCTTATCAAACGCATATGACTAATGGGTTAATCCAATCTCCATATCAACCTTGAGAGCACATCGAACAATTTCCTCATAACTATTGAAGTCCGTTATGGATAAAGCACTTCAGAGACATGGTTTTAAACCACAAATGAATCGATTGAATTTACTCTCATCTTGGATAATATTTCTGGAAGCATACCATGCAAGTCTTTTAAAATTTTCTTCATAGGAACCAAAAAATTAATCATACATTTTTTTAGTTCATAAACTCCTTCCCAATCATTGTTCGAAGAATACGAGGGATGTACTTATTGAAGAATAAGTTCTTGAACACATCCCTTTACATGGACTCAATTTCATCCCTTTTCCTCGTATTCATCATAAGATTCCACCATTGATCTTCTTCACCTTCCAAACGATACACTGCTATGAAAACTTTGTCATGTTCAGAACATTGTAGAATTGAAAATATCTTTTTAGAGGTACTGATCCATTGTTTTTCCACTAATTGATCAGAAGACCCACTTAATGATGGTGGACGCTGCCTCATGAAATATTCAACATAAATTTTCACCCTACTTTTCTCGTTTTGATGTCTCGCATGATTCATAGATTGAGATTGTTGTTTGATCATGGATACAAGATTTTGTGTTCCATCTCCCATAACGTTTGTTTGCTTAGGGGGACAATCATTTCATTTCCCATCACATTCATCATTAGTACAGTTCTTTTGGGTTCCAGCCATTGACTAAAACCAAGAAGCATAATGTGAGAAACATTAAATACAACAGGAAAACCCTGTAATCAGGAATAAAATTTCACTCTTTTGGTCTAATAATAGGTTATTAATGGAGAATTCTAAAACACTATGGTAATGTTATAGGCTTAGACATATCCTTAGGGTTGTTAATAAGGCTTTCACATACTATTTTCCAAAGGATGACAGTAACCTTCCTCTGATACCAACTATAATGACCCAAAATTTACATACATTGTTATAACTTCAAAATTAAAGCACACTTATTACAACATATAACAAAACCACAGTATGACCATATAGGTATAGTGTATTTAGAAACTGGGAAACATAAACTACTGTTACATAAAGCATCTACGTTGTCTCTTATTTATTTCATCATATCAAGAATCCCTTTTTGGCATATCTTACATTAATACCCTTATACCTGACTTGGGGAAAAGAAAACATACAAAACGGTGAGCGAAAATGCTCAGTAATGGTAAATAAAAGAAATATCAATCACATAATATTCATAAGAACATAACATTCTGGAAATATTATCCTGCAAAAGTGATCATAATTTCAAAACATGGGATAAATCATAGTAGTGAAATGTAATAATAACATGAAACATTGTGGAATACCAACATAATCATATAAAATCATTTCATAGTAGTGAATACTCATTTCCAAGACTATCATAGAAGACAAATTCCATTTCTGAACTGAGTTCACTCTTCATTTCAGTCCTATATCACTAAACCAGATTAACCTGTCGTTCGATCCATGTCTATCTCATGACATATAAATCATTACACAATGCATTGGAGGGAGATATAGGTCCCACAAATATCATAAATATACCATTCTTATGTGATCCACAAGATCATAAATCATACATCATAGCATAACCCATGTAATAATAATCGGATTCTTAAACGCCATGCCATCATAACATAATCCATATAAGATAAAAGGAAATCATAAAAATAATTCAAACATAGCAAAATCCAATCAATGTAAAAATAGGGATACAAATAGAACCCTATACTATCTTAGATGGAAAATAATTTTGATAAAATTCTTTAACTCCATTAATGAGGAAAGTACCCTTTCTACTTCAAAATCATTTTTGATTTCTTAACATGTCATAAGATTTTAAACTAAAATAATTTAATTAAAAATAAACCTGAAATCATGTAAAGGAATCTTCATCTAAATAATTTTCTCTGATATCATAAAAATCCATTCATGCCGTATAAGTTGAAGAAACATTCTTCCCGTACTTTTGCTGAAAAAAGTCAAAAAGTACCTCTTACTAAAAATGACAAAAGATTTCTTTCATATATTTTACTAAAAACTCACCAATGAGTAATATTGGATTCAAAAAAAATTATGAGGATATAAATAATTTTAAATATTTAGGAAACATGGATGTGGATGATAAATACGCCCCAGTAAATACAAAAGTATAAACAATCTCGGCTAAAATGAGATTGTGATATTTTTCCTTACCATAGGTCCGATTTGCATCATATGGTTCCAAGACTCCTGTATAATGATTTAAATAATGTTATTGACTTATTAATGAATCATAATCATTGTTATTATTTCATATATGGTCTTATTCTTAGCTTCTTATTAGTAATGTTTCATTGTTACTTGTTATTCGGGTGTTTATTGCATTTTGTTCTTATGCGTGTTTTGTCGACTAAATTATTATTCTTCATTTTAGGTTATAGATACCTCATTTCCATAATGGTATTAGTGTAATATATATCATATGTATTCATTAAATTCATCTATATAATCATTATGTAATGAAGATCATGTATAACGAGTCGCATCACTTTGTGGAGACGGTAGGCCGTACGTACGCACGAGTGATGATATCATTCCCATGATCGTGGAATTGTATTTAATTGTATGTATACTATTTCATAATAAAAATAACATGACAATAATCATATATAGTTATTCATTACACGATTATACCCATCCAAGTATGGTGGTGGTGGAAAACAGATTACACGACAGTGTGGAGACGGTATTCCATACGTACGCATGCGCAGTGATTTTGTTTTCCGTAGGATGGATAGATGGTGAAACAGGGTAGTTTGAAATTTATAATAACATATCAGTTTATGAGTGATACTTATGTTATAGTTCATAATGAAAAAACTAAATAAGAGGATGTAGAAGAAGAAATAAATCTGAAACAATATGTATAACACATTACCTCTTCTTTAAAACGCATTTTCTTAACCTCATGTTAGGGCACTAAAGATGGTCATTAAAGAAAACCAGGACCTCTAGGATGTTGCTAGTGAATTGGAGAAGATACATTGGTAGGTTTTTGATGATCATGAAGGCTCAATTTTGTGTTAGGAGTAGAGGGAGGAGATGCCCTTTTATAAGGGAGGAGAGGGGCACCTTAGAAAAAACATAAATTATTATTTTATTATAATGTCATATTCGATTTTTAATAGCTCCACATTGATTTATTTAGAATCTAATGTGGGGATGGGTCGAAATCCCCAAAACTAATAGATTTTAGACAAGTTTAGGTTACTATTTTAACCTTATAATTTACATTTAACTCGATGTAAAATAATTTAACTTTTACCGTGTCTTCTTGTTTTCTTAAACTATATAGTTAATAAAAATACAATAAAAAGACAAACGAACCCCAAGTGGTTCATTAATTTTATATATAACCTTATTTAGGCCATTACGCAGAACCATAGATTTTTAGGAAAAAACAACAATTAATAATATAATACTTGTTTTAAAAACTATTTTATGTAAATTTTACAACTATTTGGTAACTGATTTTATTGAAAATTATAACATCACTTTTAGTTGGAACAGAGTTATTTAAATAAATACTAATATGTCAAATTAACCTATAAAATTATTGTAATTCTTAAAAAGTCTCAAATTACATTTATTTGGGTATTTATAATATCATTTATGTTAATATTTCTTTAATAAGTTAATTATTGCATCATCATTTTGTCAAAAATAAATTAAATTATTTAAAGTCGAAAATTAATAAATAAAATACTATTATGTAGGAATTATTTTTATATTTATAATGAATATTTATAGACTAATTTATCTTATGTATAACCCTATATTAAAAATGTTTTAGTTATCGAACATTGATTTTAACTATTTTAACTATTCTTTAAATAAAATAATAATAATGACCTAATCTAATCCAAGTGGACCTAAAGGGTAATATTTTAATTCTAAGCTTGTTTTTGGTAGAATTACACATATCCAATTGAAATAGGACATGTTTTAGGGTAATAATAGTTTCATTTTTACCCTTAATTACCCTATTTACTTTTAACCGTGGCAAATAAAAGTAAAAAGTTACTATTCACAAAAAAAATATTTTTATTTTATTGAACCACATATTACTCCATTATATTAACCGTGTCTCTCGGATTTTCGAAATTTCACTCACAAAAGCTGTAAAATTACATTTTATGTAAATTTTCAATTTATCCTAGGTTGTGGATAAAAGACGGTGAAAAGTTCCATAAAATTTTTATATATCTAAAATTATTATAAAATGACTCAAATGAATTACATTGAACATATATAGGTATTATTTATCAATTTTGACCTATAATAAATAAAATAAGTAATTATTTAAATAAAAATCGGTTATTAAATAGTAACCAAGTGTTTTCACTATTCATCAACAATTGTATGTTTTTAGAAAAATATCAAAAATTCACCCTAGGATAATTTCGATATTCCGAATCCAAAAAAGAAGTCCATTTTGAAAGATAAAATTTATAAAATTTCAAACAGTGGGTATTACTATTCATAACGACTAGTTTTAATAATATTTTAATAGCATATCGTTTTTTAGTGAAACTCAGTATTGCGTACAACGCAAGATATCAAGGAAGGATGTGATTGCGTGTAATTCAAGACAAGCTGGAGTTGTTTTTAATGAAAGATTCTTTTGAGAATATATATAAAATAAAAACAAAATATTTCTCATAAAAATCTCGGGAGTTATACCCACTACGGTAGAGGCATGCGAACAGAACTGGGCCGACCTGCCTGGCCGGACACAGCGAACCGGGCTGACCATCTACCTGTCGGACCGTGGCGGGGTCAGGTACACCTTGGGACCTGTTGCGTCGGTCCTGTCTGATAGAGTCAGACCGGGCCCAGACCCAACCGGTCCTCGAATAAATATATGCCTATAACTAATGAACCGAGAGTCTGATTGACACACCATCAGTGGTGTTGGGACCCCCTTTTAGGAAATGTTCCCTTTCTCATATTTTGTTTAGCTCGAATGAGTAGGGAATGACGGAGGTGATATCACCTCCGTCATACAAAAAGGGATAAAACTAACAAACAAGGTGTCATGTTGAGGCACTATCTATTGAGTTGGAACACTTAGGATGAGGAGTTCCTTTGGATATACTACAAAAGATTTTTGGAGAACGTTGGAGTACGGTCGGGTTGTATCTACACCGAAACAAACCAGTCCCTGAGTAGAAAAATTCCTATAACATACAGATCGGGAGTCGGGATAACGCGGTGTCTATTGTGATCTAACCCTTATGACATGATATATATTCTGTTTATATCTTTTTGGGTCTTTTACAATTTTGAAATATGACTACTTTTTTGAGGATGGGTTCTCTAAAATCCATCATTCTATGAGTGGGAATACATTGAGTGGCAGTGAGTCAGTGGTTGGAGACAGATCATACATAGGTTATTACCGACCGATCCTATGTGGGTTAGCAACATACCGATCCTGTGTGGGTCAGATCCTATTTGGGTTAGCTCTTAGTGATCCTGGGTGGGTCATTGCATACTGAACCTGTGTGGGTCTGATCTAATGTTGGTCAACGCGCAATGATCCTCCGTGGGCCAGCTCATACCGTTCATGTGTGGTTTAGATCCTGTTAGGGTCTTTCAGGGGTCAGTTCCTATCGACTCTAGGTGGGTCGGATATTGTGTGGGTCTGGATCTATATGGTCATGAGTAATTCCCCTTCATAAAATAAAATGATTTAGCTTCTCGACTAATCATATTTACTTCGGTGATTTACATGTAACTGGTTTGAGTTGTGTCCATTTGTTTGTGAGTTTTTGATTTAGATCATGATTTCTAGGTGAGACAAATTCCCTGGTAGCTGAGGACATCATGGAGGTTGTGGCTAGAATTTGTTTTCATGTTGAGACACTAGTAGTGCAGATAATGATCCTAGGATCTAGTATTTTCCAATGTGTGACCATGAGGATTGTCCTCTTGGTGATGAAGCTTCGTTACATGGATCATTACCCGAGATGGTACCTTTTTGTAGTGTGCTAGCTATATCAGTGTATGTTGGTTAGTAGTTAGAACTGGATGAACTAGTAGAGGACACATGTAGGATTAGTGCCTTACACATGTTTCTGCATCAAATACCCCTCAGGTTCTGAGGTGAGCTGGAATCACAGGAGGCTAAGAAATGGCTTAAGGAGATGACCGAGATTCCATCGAGATAGGAAAAAATTAGATTAGATGAAGATCCTGGTATAGAGCCTTCTACATGATTTAGTGGTATGATGTTAGGGTTTAGATTACCCTGATCTTGTAAAGACGTGTCTTTTCAGTGGAAAAGTTTGAGAACCTTCCTCAGATAAGGGGGTCTCATTCCATAACATGCTAAAGGGAAGGTGTTCCCTAGATCTTCTATTGCTTCAACAAGATGACATGACTGTAGCTCAGTATTCAAAGAGGTGTACCTACTATCCATGGTAGTCAGTTAATATAGTACGGTCAGTGCATCAGGGATCGTACCTCCATGAAATGTGTTTCTATGGTCATCTGATCCTTCAATATTCTTATATGCATTCCTACTTATGTTAGGGTTCTACAGAGAACACATGTGGTTTAATGTTCTTTGGATGAGTAGATACAGCCAGTGAATGTTAGTCGTGGAAAATCATGAAACTGACACTAGTCTCAAATTCATGGGGGATTAAAATTTTTCATGTAGAGGATGTGATATGGATAGATGAATATTTGTGGGAGAAAATATGGAAGGGGTTCTTGGAGAGAAACATTTGGTGGTATACATTCTGGCATCTTACAAACCCACCCCTTCCCTAAATTTGGTCCTCACTAGGCTAAGAGAGCAGGAGGACAGGGGAAGGAAGTAGTTGAAAATGGTCTAGGAGTGTGACCCAATGGCTCTTGGAATTATTATAGGTACAGTCAGTGTCTAGTAGTTTTTGCCATATTAATAGACATTGGTTCCAATAATTCATTCTTTCATTGAATCTTGTTCATGAACTAGAGTTTCTTAACAAGCCTATGTCCTCACCATTACGTTTGTAGATACCATTGGTAAGAGACCTAAAAATCACATTTACATTTATGTTTTGATATGACCCTTGAAGGGTGAGTTTCAGTTGGAATATCTTGGTGGAAGCATCATGGCCTTACAATATTATATTACTGATGGAATGGGCATCCACAGTTCATACATAGAGTTGCAGTTTTTGTAATAACTTATGTAATATATCTATACATGTGGAATGGGTTTATCCTTGGTTGAAAAAAATAGAAACACAAGAATCATAGGATTAACTCATGCATAGGAGGGTGTGACCGATCACTCTTTAGTTGGATAGGCTTTCCCTTGTGGAAACATGAGTTTTGTGTTTTTTGTTCCCAGCATTATTTGAAGAGTGTGGGGATATCTTGTGAAAGTATTATTCCAGGAAAACCTCCCCTATGCGAGAGGGACTTTGGCTTTGGGTGGGTACAACCAGATATTTTTTCCATAATTCTCCAGGGTAGTGTAACCCTTTTAAGATTTGACAATGAAGGGGGAGCCTTTATTGTGGACGGAAAAGATTCAGAAAACCTTTCAGAAGTCGAGATAGAGACTCATGTGTTCCCCCATCTCGAGGCTACAAGAAGAGAGTTTTGTCTATGTATTCTACTATGACACATTATGGAAACAAACTATGTTGTTTCCTAATGAAAGATCAGGCACTGATCGCCTACAACTAATGAGAGTTGAGACAAAACGAGTAGAATAATGCTACCCATGACCTGGAGTTAGTGGGAGTGGTCTTTGCGCAAAATATGTACCAGTACTACATGATGGGTGAATGATTTAATTTTTACTCGGATCACAAGTGTCTGAAGTATAGCTTCTCCTAGTAGGACCTAAACAAGAGGCAACCCCGATGGCTAGAGTTCCTCTTTTACTATAGAATTGAGATTCATGGGAAGGAGAACGTGGTACGAGATGAATTCAACATGAGTTCTGGTCTACAGCTGCTGAGTGAGGCATCATAGTATATTTTAAATCTACAAATATCATTCGTGGATACAGAAGGAGAATCTTACCTCAAGACTATGAATGTCACTCCCCCAATTATTCATCTTGTTTGGGAGGCACAACTTCGGGATGGTGACTGCGAGGCCCGGCGTGGTCATATATCCTTAGTACCGTCTCCTAAAATATTTTCGAAAGCTAGGGAGCTCATCGTTCTCTTCAGATGACTCAACATGGTACTAGTGATTCTATGAGAGGAGGTGTTGATGGAGTTCCATACATCCCCTTTAGCGGTACGTCATGGAGTAGAGAAGCTCTACCAGGACATCCGACATCATTATTGGTGTCCAATGATGAAGTAGGTAGTGGAAGAGTTTTTATAATGATTCCTCACATGTTATAAAGTGGATACTGCACAGACTAGGAATATGTCTTTTAAAAACATGAGATAGAGACCCTTGGAGTTTGTGGTGGGAGGCCATGTCTTCCTACGAGTCTCACCTAGAAGAGGATTGTCGTGATTCATCCGGGGTGACAAGATATCTATGTTGTTCATCAGACTATTCAATATCCTCATCAGAGTTGATGAGGTGGCATACCATCCAGATCATCCCACATAGATGCATCGGGTGCGTAATGTTTTCAATGATTCATAAATGAGGAGGTACGGTCATGATCCATCACACGTTATCGACTTGGGTGAGCTGGGAATCGATGACTGGGGGACTTTTAGGGATTTTTTTTGGTGGAGATAGAAAATTGACTAGAGTGAGTCCTTTATTGATGGGTGATCCCTCACGTGTGAGTTCTATGTAGCACAGGAACCTCCTGGAAACCACCTGGGAGCAGGAGGCCTTGATTCATCCTCAGTACCCTCATATGTTTTATTTGACATTGATTTTGGCTTTCGAGGATGAAAGGAAATTTAGTGGGGATAATGTAAAGATCCAGAAATTCTATATAATTTTTTTAATTATATGGGACTATTTAGAGATCAAAAAATTTGACGGCATGAGATTATTTTTCCCAGAGTGACAAGAATGATCCATCGAATTTTTCATAATCATTAATTAGTGTGTGAGAATTTTTTTTTTGGAAAAAGTGGAATAACTCTTAATCGGGTTCCCATATTAGAAATCATAGGGCACCATTGCATTCTTGATAATAGTTTTACCATAGGAACAACAACAGTTTAGTTTGATCAGTCCTTCAGTGAGAAACATCGAAAATGGTATAATCGTAAATAAAATAATGAAATGATGTTATTTTATTTATCAAATTCTTATAACTCATGAACAATGACTCAGATTAAAAATACAATACCACCAATGAGATCATGATGGAATTCTTTAATTAGATATATACTAACATTTTCTAGAACGATCCAACTACGGATGTTAGTTCATGGCCATAAATAAAATAATTAAGTAAGAATTATTTTATGTTTTAAATCAATAACATCTAAATGATTACTCGGATTGAAAACCCAAGCGTAGAGTTGTGCTTTTTGGGGGTTTGTTCCACTTAAGTAGAGCCTAAATTCAACTGATGGGAGTCAAGGGTGAATGTTAATTGTATTTTTAAATTTTTAGCGATGTTTAGTAAACACATTAGTGTCTTTTTTTATCTTTTGAACCGGTGTTTGGATTAAAAATATGAGAGCATTGTTGATTCCGCAATGAATGTATTCTCTTAATGGAGGCTTCACTATGATTGTAGTTTTTCTGGAGAAGACATTAGTTTTTGGATATTTTTAAAGAATAATAAAATAAAAATTTTATTGTTATTTTATCTTTCATTTCTTCAATGGATGAGCGTCATTGGAAGAACCAATGACATGTCAATCCATTTAATGTCTTGACTCCCCTTTATTCTGATAAATACATAACTAAACATGAATGGTACATTAATTAAATGAACTTAATTAATTTTATGTTTGTTACACACCCACCCCCTCTACTATTTATATGGATCTTGGGGAGGGGTATTGGGACAACTTCACCAAGGAACGATGCTCTGGAAAAGTACCACGACACCAACCACATGGAGGACAAGAACTATTTCATCGTGCTGTTAAGAGAGCCACCAAATCACGATCCAACGTCAACAATGATGGGAGAATCCATCAATTGTCATCAACAGACATCTACTCTAGGTAGGTATTTTATTTTTAAATATGGTTTGATGAATTAAATTTCTCTCCCACATGATATCATGTAACGCGGAGGGTGTGGGCCTAACAAAGAAGGCTCGGACCCTCCGCCACATTTTTCTAGATGTGAACATCTTGAAACAATTTCCAACATGATGGAAACACAAATTAGCAAGTCATGATATGACAAAAATAATGCGGGAGATCCATAGTTATAGAAGAAACCATGAATGGACACCAAAGCCTGCCTGATGACCTGTTGAAGAAAAAATCCATGCTCTATGTCACTATCGGCCTGTGGTGGTTGGAGAAGACACGCGACAAATGGTCAACAAAAGTATAAGGGGGAACACGACAGCGCACCACGGTGGTCAAAGGCAGCCAACCCAAGCCGGCCATGCGGGATAATGGAAGAGCCTGCAGGTGCCGCCAATGGAAGCGGCCATAGCTATCGGGTCACGGCAAGAAGGTGCAACGCAACCCCCAATGTTCCACGTTGGTAAAACCACGGTCAACCAAACAACCAACCATTAATTTAGATGAGGAATAACCCCACATTCCAGCGAATGACCCCACAAGCACGGGGCTAGTGGGACCCAATGGTATGACTCCGAGAGGACCAAATCGGCATAGGCTAGCTAATTGGATGGGACCCGTCAAGCAGTCTAGGACCACCACAACTAGATAATGATATGTGTACCGGGCCTACCCTCTATAGTCCGGACCCAGGTGGGTTTAGGTAGACCCTCAGACCCATTGTGTCGGGACGAACTAACTGAGTCAGACCGGGCCCAAACCCAACTGGTCCCTGAATAAATAAACACTCTTAACTGATGAATCGAGTGTCTGATTGACACATCGTAAGTGGCGTTGGGCCCCCCTTTTCGGAAATAGTCCCTTGGGAATATTCTGGCGAGCCCAACCATTCCAAGCTGGAACTAGGTGCGATCACCCCCATCTCGTGAAAAGTGGTGAATGTAATAGACCCGACATCCGGTTGATGTGTCGTTTGTTGTGTTGGAACCTATAGGGGGAGAAAATACTTTAGAGATACACCGGGAGAGTTTTAGAAGTAGTGGGAGTATGAATGGGTTGGATCCACCTTAAAAACAATTAGGCCATTGGAACTAAAATGCCTATAACACACAAATAGGGTGTCTAGTTGACGTGCCAGTTTTTGTGTTGGAAACCTTAGGGCATGAAAAATCATCAGGTTACTATTTAATGGGACTTTGAGCTGTTTGTATTACAAGAAATGGATTGAGGAGAGGATCTCCATAATCAAGCACACTATGAGTGGGAATCTAGTGGCTTGGAGTGATTTAGAGGATAGGGAATGATCATACAGAGGATAGTACCGAGTGATCTTGTGTGGGTCAGTGACATACTGATCCTGTGTGGATCAGATCTTGTTTGGGTCAGCACTCAATGATCCTTTGAGGCTCAGCACATATCCATCCTCTGTGGGTCAGATCCTATATGGGTCAGCACACAATGATCCTATGTGGGTCACCGCATACCGATCCTATGTGGGTTAGATCCTGTCTGGGTCTTACAGGTGTTATTACATATCGACTTCGGGCGGGTCAGATCCTGTGTGGGTCTAGTGGGGGTTATTACCTATCAATATAATGTGTGTCTGGGTATGTATAGTCTGCAGAAATGCCTTTCGATAGAATAAGATAATCTAGCATCTCGACTAATCATCTGTACTTTTGTGATTTACTTATACCTGGTGTGAGCTATGCATTTTTCATTATTCTTTGATATTGAGATCATGATTTGTGATTTTTACTTTTTTTTAATTCTGAGATACCTTCGTGAGTATCAGGGTCCCCATTGGGTATTGTTGTACTCACCCCTGTATAGACTTTTCCTACGACTTGATGTGTCTTGTGCACATGATGAGCTGCTAGACTGAGACATGAGGGAGCCAGGTTCAGGCGGCACACGGAGGAGATTGGCTCACATGGAGAGTTGAGCAGACGAGTTGTACCTACCATTCAGGTAGGATCCCCAGTTGAAGAAACCAGGAGTTGTTTTCTGTTTTTATTATTATTTGTACCTTTCAATTGAGCTTGTATTCTGGACCCTTTAATAATGATGCGTACAATATAAATTACATAATCATGAATTATGTTAATAATTTACATTTAGAATCTTTTCTGGTTTATATGATTAGATAATTAGGAAATATCTATTACATTACATTTAAAAAATTAAAAATTAGACACTTGTACACAATATCCATTTTTTCAAAAAATTTAAACTCTAAAAATAACCTGTCTAGTTCCATGTTTTAAACTACCAGTCTATTCCATGATCCCATCCCTGTCACTATTCATCTTTAACTATAGTAAAATACACATCAAAACTTCAGGTATTCATAAAAAATCTCAGCAAGGGTTATAAAATAAGGAAAAGAAACATTATCCCATCAATAAATACACATCAATGAAACCATACTTTTCAATCATATCATTCCTTATGAAATACTATGATTTATGAATTACACATAGAAATAAAAAATCATAAAGGAAACTTATTTCATACATAAAATACATACATTGTAGCTATCACAGCTACGTAGGGAGTTACATTTCATTACACATAACAATATATTTACTAAATATCATAGGTTAAACATTCACATTTACCTCCATCTTGTTAAAATATGCATTGGAGAGCTATATCAGGCTCCCCTACCCTAGGTTTATCACAAAACCACACATATACGTAATCAATGCCCAATAACCATAAAATATTCAGATCATATGAAACAAGAATAAAGGAAAGATAACATTTCCACATTGAAATCACAATATTTTATATAAACATATTAACATAATTAATTCCTTATCAAACCATATTTTAAACTATTAATAATGATATTTTTGAATCAAAGTCTCTAATATCCCATAAAATATTTTAATGGTACAGAAATTTTAAAACATTAATGACCCTATAAATAAATTCATAAACCCATTTTGAAAACATGGAAATTAATGAGAAATATTTAGATGAATAAATCATTAAAAACATTTAAAACAATATTTTAGTTAATGTTTTTTAACAAAATGATAGACGTTGAATACAAATAATTGATGAATAAAATTTAATAAAAAACAATATAATATCATCAGAATAAAGGTATTTATGATATAATATTTCAAAGGAATGTATATACACCATATAAAAATAAATTGGTGCATAACAATAATGACGTCTCAATGGAATGTAAATTGGGATGAAATCCCTTATAAAGATGGTATCGTTAGATTAAGGACAAATCGATGACATAATTATGTGTGAAAAATAAGAATACACTCAATAAAAGTGGATATTAAGTGTAATACAATCAATGATCATTCAAACATATTCATAGCATGACAAAATAGTGAAGTATATTTTTAAACCAAATAATTGAAATTTGGTTAAGGATGTTCCTGTACAGAAATTCTATAGCCTAACAAAGTCACTTTAAAATTTAGGAAATTAGTTAATGAGAGATAAAAAATGGAAAATTATCACTTGGAATTAAAATTTACATCAATAATTATAAATAAGAACATATCCCAACATAATAAGATGTATGTTAAAAGACATAACAAAAAGAAGTATTTTAAAAATAGGTGGGTGAAAGGTTCCTTTACTGATTTATAACTTACGCAAAATAAACCCCACGAAAGAAGGATCATAAAAGGATGATTTAAATTACCATATATTAATTTATATTACATAAATAATACAATCATAGGCAGTACATAAACCACAAAATGGAAATATTAAAAAATATAGCATGAATCGAACGGGAATAAAAAGTGAGATGAAAACCCCTTACCACGTTGTAATCAATCGTGTCGTAAAAAAATATAATAACAACAAAATGAATCCTAGAATACAAATAATATAAATAGAATTATTATTATATATATGAAATGTTAGTACACAATACACTACATGAAATAAATAACTAGTCAACAATGGAAATCTCATAGAATTAAAAGTGAGATAAGAAATCCCTTACCTTGTTTCCAACAAGTCTTGTGTGTTCCTTGTTCATCCTGAATAATAAAAAATAGATATTTTTTACTTGATTAAGAATATTTTTAATCTCTATTATTATTTTTATATCACTTATTACCTTGATATAATAATTAGTTAATTATTCGAGTTTGTATTTGATATTTTGTCGATGTTTGGATCTTGAGTCAAAATTAAACGTGTTATAATTACAATTTATCCATGTGGTCAAAAGTACAATATCTCCAGAATGATATTCATTATTTATATATCATATATATATTATATATCCATAATATATATGTATTTATAACATAACATATCATTTGGGGATAAGAAATGGAATTCACCGTTTATGGAGATGGTAAGTCATACGTATGCATGAACACTACTTTCATTTCTATTTTGTATTTTAATGGAATGAGAACATAATCATACAGAGTTATATTATAATTAAAATATAATATCTATATTATTTAAATATTGTTCGATAATAATGGCCACCATGAGTTGTGGTTGGAGATATTTGAACAATCATTGTTTTGTGAGGCAGTAGTGTGTCGTCCAAAGAAACAATATGTTCTTTACCGAATATATGGTGGTGTGTGTATGTGTAGTTCGAATATATATCATAATAAAAACCTTGAATATTTATGATACTATTTTCCTTATAAAAAATTAATAAAAAATTTCAGGGGGTAGGATAAGTAAAATAAATTAAAACAACTTAAGGGGAAAACATACATTAAAATCTGGAAACTCTTTTTGGTTTGAACCAAAAAGATTTATTGAAGTTCCTTCTGCATATGGAATGGATTATATGTTTATGAGAGAGATTTAGGAATCCTAATTTTTCACATTTTGGATAATACAAGGGGCTTGAGAGGTGTCAGGAATGGGTTAGAAGTGAGGGCTTTTTAAAAGGGGGATAAGGGTCTCTTTAGGAAATTATGAAATTATTATTTTATTATACAATTTTTTTTGGGTAAAAATGGATCTTAACTCATTATGGTCAGATATAATATGAAAAATGGTCAAAATAAAAATCATCCACTAATAGTTGGACAAGTTTTGGAATTTATGTAAATCTTTATAATATTATTTATTTAAATCATTTATTAATAAGGTAAACAATGCATCATTAGTGTGTCATATATAATTTAATTTATTTGATGACTAAAAATTATAAAACAAATACCACAATGTAGTAAATATTTTCTATTTTATAAATAATATTAATATTTTAAAATATAACTTATATAACCCCATTTAAAAATTTATTTACAAAAATATATTTGTATATGTCATTCTTTCCTTTACTTTTTGTTAATAAAAATATTGTGTCATTATCACTCTTAAGTGGATCAATGGGGTCCCAAAATAGACCCAAGGATTCCAAAGGTCATCCATGATTAATCCAATAAGGTTATAAAACATGTTAAGGTAATTTTTTATTATTATAATATTTTATTTCCTTGAATTACCCTATTTACCTTTAACCGCGACAAATAAAAGTAAAAATACAATATTCATAAAAAAAATATGTTTATCTTGTTGAATTTTTTTTTACTTACTAACAAATTAATGTATGTAAAATTTTTGAAATTCAATTCACAGAGATGGTAAAATATTATTTAAATTGAAATTTCATTTTTTAACTACCACTCAGTGTTTTCAATATTCATAAAAAATTGACGGTTTTCAGAAAAATAAAAAAATTTCGACCACAACAAAATTTGATATTCCGAATTCAAAACTGATTTATTTTTAACCAAATTCAAAACATAGACGTTTCCTTTTTAATGTAATATTAATTCATGTTGTCAAAATAAAAAGCGTGTTTTTAACAAAATATAACTATCAAAAGATTGACACTTTTTTATGTCCAATTTCAATGTGAAATTTCTTCCAATGACCATCATTGGATTAAATGGTAAAACAATTAATCTAATTAAACTTTAAAAACATGTAAAAAGATAATATAACTATATAAAAAATATAGATTAAATGGACATTTTGAAATAAAATATTGTATTTTTCACTATTCATTAAAAAACATTTTATCAGAAAAATTCAAATAATTTACCCAAAGTAAATTTTGATATCCCGATTCTAAAGACTAAAATTATTTTTTCATATAGAACATATAAAAGTGGGAAATACTAGATTTAATGAGGTTTCTTCCTCGAAAGGCAGTAAATCGACAATTTAATGAATATTAGAGTATTTATGCTTAAAATAATATTTTTCTTATTTGAAGCCACTATAATTTATAAGATAAATTATAAAACATTTAAAAATCATTTATAATAATTTTGTATATAGAACTGTTAATTTCCACTATTACAACGGCTAGGCGATAACTACCATTTAAAATATTCACATTATTATATTATTTTTCAGTATAACTCAACGTTGTGTGCAATGTTTGTTTTCAACAAAACCCATTGTTGCATATCAGGTACACCCTCAAACATAGAATACCCTGTAAAGTAACATTAATATTTAATTCACAAATATTAATAAATATGAAAATATAATATTCTTTATTTACTTTGGATGTTACATCTTTCCCCCTTTTGGGTGTTACATCCTCACAATTTTAAAATTGGTCTCAAAAACATCATTGAATGTCCCAAATAGGAAAAAGAGTTAATAAAACTATCAAATTAAAATAAAGGCTGAGAAGTACAATGGTTACCCAAGACAACAGATACTATGATTCCTAGAAAGCATGGATATGGAATAGAAACTAACTATCATAGATTAATAAATAGTGGTAGAGAACTTGACAACATAATCTTAACCCAAAAAATAAAAAAAAATTGTTGTTGGGTAAAAGAATGATGATAAAATAGACATTATATCTTTTTTTCTCCTCAATCCATTTCATAGAGTTGAATAATATTATTAATAACTAGAATAAGATCATATAGAAATTTACTTACCTGTCATGTAGAGTGTCATCCTTTAATAAAATTCTAACACAAACACATATTTTCTCAAAACGATAAGTATTCAGGGTCACATGGTCACACGTAATGTGATTTTATTCTACTACTAGAGTATCGAATAATCTACAAAAAAATAACTATATATTTTCCTTGTCTTTAGACACAACCAAAACAAAAATTGGTTAGAAAATGATCAGATAATCCCCAAAAGGATAATCATTTTAAAAAATACTACTCTTAATCTAAAAAATTCAACAAATAGTAACCAAAGACCACAAAAGACGATTCAATATAAATTTTTTTTTGAAATCCTTCCAAAAAAATATAAACTAAAATTGAAACCCAAAATTCAAATATATTTGATCACATCATCTTCAACAAAAATATTATCATTTATCTCAAAAAACATCGACTACTATTAAATTCTCATACTAAAGTCTTATTAACCTAATCACATATTATATATCATAGGTTAGTCATTTCCATAAATAACACAAATCACCTTATGTATATAATAATAACATATTTTCTTCCAAAATAATATTTCAACCATTACAACAAAAACTTTATCACATACCTCGCATTTTCATTGATAAAGAAATAACCTATAATTGCATCAGAAAAAAAGATCATGTGAACCCATAAGCTTATCCATTATGTCCACTCATGAAAAGATAACTATTTCAATAATAAAATTTTCAAATATCAATATTCATGGTTACACATACTAGAAAATGTCTTCCAATGTAATACCATCATCAATAGATCCTTAATACTTTTAAGCATTTCATCATCCTAAAATGTAGCATAACTCTTGAATCACGTATATGTTGAATTTTTCGTCAATCAATATTATTCATGATCCATTATCCATTCATTTACAACATATTCCATAATAAATCATTCCTAAAACCAATATAATTAATCATATCCTATGATTTAATAATGTCAAAACATGAGCTATGAAATAATTCAAACCATTCATCGGCCATAATCAGTTTCTTCATCTCGAATTGGAATGGTAATTGGAACTGGTAAACATATATTTTTACGATCCTACTGATCCCATTCACGAACATTTTTTGCAGGACTTCTATTAGTATAATTACCATGAGAACTAAATTTAAAACATTCATTTGGTCAATTTTAAAGAACTAATTGCCCTTTACTGGAGTTATCTAGATGTTTAATTCTTCCACCGTAGGTTCTTGCTTTATCACCTTCATTACCACATCAATATCGTCTTCCCATCCCATTTAACCATTTCCCTATGTATTCTTTCCACATCCATGAAACATAAGTTTTTAATATATGTACCATTATAATTATTAACTGATCATATGTAGCGATTTAATTCTTGCAAATATGATGCCTTATAAAAATATCCATTGATTAAGTGGTCAATCAGGACTCCAGATAGTTTTTTCAAAATAACCACAATAGTTCACATTGTTGCTCCTATTTCATTTAGTGGCTCATTCATAAAACCATCATAGTTTTCTTCACATCCACTGTTACTTTGGTCCTTTCAAGATCCATCAATTTACAAAAAAAATGTCAGTGTGAGTATATTAGTAAAATCATCATATAATATCTTATGAGGAGGGTAAAACGTAAGATATACATATTCATGTTATCATAATCTAATTGAATTTATATAAAATAACTATGATTGTTTCTAAAATCCTAACCATTTGGGTAATGTCACTTATTCTTAAATAACACCATAACCTCTAATGTTATCTAAATCGACAACTGATACCAACTATAAGTACTCCTACCATAAACATTACATAATCTTGATTTGTATTAATAATTCACATTGAAGATCTTTTCAATTATAGTGTTTAATAGAATTTGTCCAAACATATTACATTACATTTCAAAAATTAAAAAGCAGACACATCAACTCAGTATGCATTTTTCAAAAAATAAAAACTCAAAAAAAACTTCTACTTCCATGTTTTAGACAACATGACTTTTCCCTGATCCCATACATGACCCTATTCAACTTTTATTCCTATGAAAAACATTTCAAAACATATGGTGAGCATCAAAAGCATAGTAAGAATTATATAATATAGAAAGGAATCATTAACCCATCAATAAATACAATTCAATGAAACAGTACATTTCAATCTTATCATACCTTATGAAATCATTATATTTGAGAATAACACACAGAAATAATAAATAAAAATGGTAGCTTATGGAATAAATAAAATAATAAAATTGTAGTTATCACAACTAAATAGGAATTTACCTTGTGAATACACATTACAGTATATTCCTTAAATCACTTTGGAGAAACATTCATGTTTACCTCTGTCATGTTACCCAATTCATTGGAGAACTATCATGGGATCCCCTGCCCTAGGATTATCAGGAAACCACCAATATACGCAATCAATTCCCAATAAAAATAAAATATTCATAACATAGAAAAAAATAATAAAGGAAAGATAAAATTTACACATTGAAATCACAATATATAATTTCAATATATTAGTATGATCAATTCTTTAACAAATCATATTTAAAACATATAATGAAGTGATTTTTTAATCATAACTCCCCATAACACATTGAAGCTTTTAAAATAATTGTAATTTATAAACATTAATATAAATATAAATAAATTATAAAAACCATTTTGAAAACATGGATATTAATTATAAATATTTCAAAGAATAAATTTATAAAATATTTAAAATAATATATTAGTTAAATTGGTATTAACAAAATAATAGACGGTTGAATACAAATAATCGAGGAATTAAATTTAATCAAAAAGTTATAATATCATGAGAATAAAGGTATTCATGGAATAATTTTTCAAAGGACAATATATAAACCATATAAAATTGAATTGGTACATATCAACAATTAAGTCTCAATGGAATATAAATTGAGATGAAATCGCTTATAAAGATGGTATCCTTAGATTCAGCACAAATCAATGAAATAATTATGTTTGGAAAATAAGAATACACAAAATATATGTGGATATAAACTATAATTAAATCATATTTCTTTCACAGACATTCATATAATGACATAATCATGACGTATAAGTTTAATCCAATGAAATGAAATTAGGTTGAGGAAGTTCCCTTACATAATTTTGATTGCCTTATGGTGTCACATTAAAATTTATAAAATAATTTGATGAGAGAGAAAAAGGTATCTCATCTCTTAGACATAAAATTTTAATACAAAATGATATATAAGAACATATCCAAAGATAATAAGATGTATGAGAAAATACATAACAAAAAGAAGTCTTTTATAAAGAGGAGGGAGAATGGTTCCTTTACTGATTTGGTAACATAAGAAACATACACCCCTTGAAATAAGGATCATAAAATGAAGATGTAAATACCATTAAATTACATTATATTACCTTGATAATACAATCAAGGTTAGTAAATTGACCAAAAAATGGAAATAGTGTCAAATATATCATGAATCTCGCAGGAATAAAAAGTGTGGTGAAAACAACATACCACATTATAATCTATCAAGGTGTAAGACCAAAAGATAATAACCAACAAATGAATCACATATTGAAATGAATATAAATATAATCATGATAATATATATATAATTGAAGTAAAAATTACACCACATGCAGTAAATAAGTGATGAACGGAGTAAATCTCACGGAATTTATAGTGAGATAAGAAATCCCTTACCTCGTGTCCAACTTGAATTGATTGTTCCTTTTTTTCCTAAATAAAAATATTAAATTAATTTATAATTGAATAAGAAAATTTTTCAAGTTTATTATTCATATTATATCACTTATCACCTGGATATAAAAATTATTTAATTATTTATGATCGTATTGTACATTTTTTCGATGTTTGGAACTTGAGTTGAAAATGAACATGTCGTAATTACAATTGGTATATGTGGCCAAAAATCCATTATCTCTAGAATTATAATCATGATATAGATATCATATATATCATATATATCCATTATATATATCTATTTATAAAAGTACATAACTTTTGCAGATAAGAAATGAAATGCACCGTTAATGGGGACGGTAAGTCATACGTACAGAAAAACACTACTTTCATTTCTATTTAGGTTTTTAATTCAATAAAAACAAAATAATAAATAGTAATATTATAATTAAAATATAATATAATCTATAATTTCATTATCTCCATCCTTTATACAACCCATGTATGAAATGATTGAGTCATATCACTTTGAGGTGGTGGTAGTCCACACTTTCTCGAATGAAATTATCACGTTTACCCATAATAGAACCATAATGGTATGATATAAATATAAAATATACAATAATAAAGATAAAATAAATATTATATATAATATATATAAATATAGTGCTATAATAATGGCCTCCATGAGAGGTGGTTGGAGATATCTGAACAATCATCCTTACGTGAGGCAGTATTTCACCGTCCATAGAAACAATATGTTCCATAACCATAAGATAGAGGTGTGGTTAGAATACTTCACATAAAAACAACCTAGTATATTGAGTGTACTTGTTTTGTTATTAAATAATATAATAAAATGATTTTATGGGTTTGTAGTAGTAAAATAAAATAAAATAACTTAAGAGAAAACGTAACTTTAAAATCGGGTAACTCCCTTTGTCTTGAACCAAATTGATTTCTTGAAGTGCCTCATGCCATAAGTAAGGATTTAATGTGTAAGAGAAGAATTTAGGGAGATTAATTTGGCATATTATGGATGAGCCATGGGGCTCTAGAAGTGTGAGTAATGGGTTAGAAGTGAGTTCTTTTATAAGGGGGAGATGGGGCTCGTTAAGAAAGAGTGAAGTATTATTTTATTATATAATGTGTTTCAATTTATGAATGTTGAATACTCATTAAGTTAGAATATAAGATGAATCATGGTCGAAATATAATTATACATGATGAATTGGACAGGTTTTGGATATTATTTTAATCATTATAGTCTTATTTATATAAACTGTTTATTAATGAGGTAACCACTTCATCATAATTTTTTCATTTATAATATAAGTTATATGATTTATAAAAAATATAAAAAAATGTCATTATTTATAAAATATTTTTATCATTTTAATAAATATAAATATTCCAAAATATATCTTATATAACCCCTTGTAAAAATTTATATATTAAATGATATTCATTTTTGCCATTTTTGCCTTTACATTAAGTTAATTAAAATAAAGTGTCATTATCACTCATTAGTGGCTCCATGGGGTCCCAAAATCGACCCAAGGATGACCAAGGTCTTAAATGACTCATATAATAATGTTTGGACATGTTTTAATACAATTTTGTATTATTTTAATATTCTTTTTACGTTGAATTACCCTATTTATCTTTAACCTTAGTAATAAAATTTAAATGTTACTATTGAACAAAAATTATTTACAACTTTTGATCAACATTTTACTTACTAATAATTGATATTTATGGTGTATAATCAATATTAAATTAAATGAAGTGGTAAATTTTCATTTAAATGGAAAAGTCGGTTTTTTAACAACTACTCAGTGTTTTCACTATTCATAAAAAATTGACAGTTTTTAGAAAAGTGCCAAAAATTAATCATAAGATATATTTGATATTTTGAATATTAAATTTTTTTCTATTTTAACCAATTAAAAACATAGATGTAGACTTCATTAATTTAAAATTATTTTCCATTGACAAAACAAAAAAAGCGTGTTTTTAATAAATAATAACAATAAAATGATTGACACTTGTTTATGCCCAATTTCAAAGTGAAATTTAATCTAATGACCAGCAATGGATTTAATGATAAAAATATAATCTAATGACACATTAAAACTATTTAAAACGAAAATATAACAATATAAATATGTTATATTAAATGGTAGTTTAGAATTATAATAAATAATTTTTCAATATTCATTAAAAAATGTTTTTTTAGAAAAATACCAAAAATTTACAGAACGAAAATTTTGATGTCTCGATTCTAAAGAATAATTTTATTTTGTCAAATATGAAATATATAAGTTACTAATCTATATTTAAAGAGAGTTTACCATCAAAGTTTGGTAAATCAACCTTTTAATGAATATTATAGTATTAAAGCTTAAAATGATATTCTTTCTTATTTAAAGAATCAAAATATTATTTGATAAATGTAAAAACATTTAACAAACATATATAATAATTTTTAGTTATTTATATTCATTCATTACACTACAAAAACTAGGAGTTAACTATAATTTATAAAATTAATAATATTATATTATTTTTCAATACAACTCAACGTAGTGTGTAACGTAAGATTTAAAATAAACTCGTTGTTGCGTATCGGGTATGCCATCCAACATAGAATCACCATTAATGTAAAATTAATATTTAAATCAAAAATATTAATAATTCTAAACATTTGATATTATTTATTTTCCAGGGATGTTACACCTTTACATTCAGTAGACACCTTTACTACTATAGTTTTACATCGTGGTTGAATCTTGTTGTGTTCATGGATTATGTGTTCCACATGATAAAAGGAAATACATTCCCGTTTTATGGATATGCCTCTTCAGTGCTTTTTTCCAACCCCTCTCCTATGGAAGGCGGGATTTGGGTAGTCATGGAACCAGCCCCAGGGGACGGGTCGTGACAACATTCTTTATAACGAATTATCTTTTATATGATTAATATTCATCAGAAATATCAATATTTATAAATAATTTGTAATAATTTAAAATACTTATTTGTTTCAGGATTCCTATCATATTTCATGAATCCAAATAAAAAACAACACTAATAATTTATCTTTAACTGTATCAATAAATTTATATCCACCTTCATCACTTTTCTTCTTTTCATGTATATTCCATTAATGTGTGTGGAATTTGTTTGTGTAAATCCCCATGTCCATATAAATGAATAATTTCACAGTGGAAAAATCATTATTACCATCAAAATCTAAAACATAGTGGATTCATTCCCCAAAAATGAAACAACATCCATTTATATTAATTTTTATACCAATGTGTTTCCTTATAAGATATTCATTTGTGATTAAATTATTCTTTAACTACTTCACAATATCCATATTTATTAATCCTATAATTGTCTCTCCTCCATGTGAAATTATAATACTAGGAGAATTATTTTAAAATCTATTTAACAGAAGATACTATTACCAAACATGATGAGATTTTTTGGGAGAATAATTGCCTTTGATTGACTAGATTAAACCCATTAAAATGATCATTATTAGTATTGTGATTTAATAAATTAATAAAATATAAATTATTTCTTCTTTTCCGAATAATTAAAATTTTCATACACTATAATAACATTTCCAATCATATTGTATAATATCAAAACTATTGATTGAAAATTTAGGAAGAAGTAATTTTTTAATAAGAATCATAGATTGTTTGGAAAAAATTCCAAACTATATCGTAGTATTTAGGAATCTAACTTATGTTTTATAAAATATAAATCACAACGATTATACTAAACATCCTATGAAACTAAATTTAATGACATAGACCCAAGTGCCGCAATGACTATGTTAGTTTTATTGGATAGAAATAAATAAAAAGGATGTTTTCTCATTTTTATGACCAATTTAGTAGGATTTATAAACTAAATACATAGATGATTCAATATCTACATTTTAAAATGTATTCAAACATAGTATTATTTTATATAATATCATTATTCTATATAAAATGTCCTTGCATATCATTCATCTCATAATTACTAGATTCATGGGGAAAAGAAACATAAAAAAAGAAGTGATAATAAATTCATAGTGATGGTTAATAATAGTGTAAGCTATCATAAATAAATATTAATAATCAATAGGGCTTGTTATATAGATAAAACAAATTCCATTAAATAAATAATTGAGAATGAAAAGTGTTTAGAAATAATATCATAGTAAAAATACCATGGATAAAAATAATATAAGAAATAATAAAAAAAAAGATTAATTATTGGATTCCATGATCATTGTAATCATGGTAACTCTTACATAATATAACATTTAAAAAGGATATTTCTATATTTTAAGATACTATAATGAGATCATTAGGGTATTTCATAAATTAAATTAACTTTTTTACCTAGAAAATAATACTTAAAATATAAAAACATTTCATGTAATAACGTAATAATATTCATTGAAAAGATAAATTAATGAATTGTAGTGTAATAATTGTGTAATTAAGACATAAAGAATTTGGGAAATTTCATTCAACTCATATATATTAAAAAACCATCGAGTCATAATTTTTAATGAAAAATAAAAAATTAATTGTTGGAGAATGACCATATTATTTATTTGAAAATACATTTTAAAATATATAAAAGGTGTAATAATGACATGATAACATAATTGGTGAATTTAATAATTTTTTTTTTAGAAAATAGCGGTATAGAAACAAATTTTTTTTAATATATACTTAATCATAAATAATCATAAATATTGATATGACTGGGAAATAAAGACTTACAATTATGTAATTAGTTGAATCATTTGAAACTAAATAAAAAAATTCAAATGAAACATTATATACCATTAATTAATATACATTCATGATATAATATACTGATGAGAATAATATACACAACAAAAAAGAAATATGTAGTGAATATAATAAATGTATCATTGATGTAAAAGTGAGATATGAAACCCTTATCATAGGTCTTATTTCCACTATATGTGTATGATCATCCTGTATTTTGGATTTAGGCATATTATTAACTTATACTAGGACAACATTAAAATTTAGGAATTCATATTCGATCCCCTTATGAAATTTTACCACTCATTATTCCACTGTTTTTTCGTTGCTAATTTCATTGATTTATCTTGATTATTTTATATTGAATGTTATTGTTATTTAGTAAATGATATAATTCCAACAACTCTAAAATAATATTAATTTTATAAAATTAATATTTTTCCAATAATTACATTTTTATAGAAATTATTGAATGTGGTGGTTGAAAAATAACTTCACCACTTCGTGGAGAAGTTAAGTCATACGTTCGAATGAGAGATGGTAAAAATTAAAAATGGTAGAATGCGTATGATAGTGTATTTTATATCAATTTAAATGAAAAATATCATGTAATAATTATCATATATATCCATTATTTCAAATATAAAAACCATCCTTATAATGTGTTGATGAAAAATAATTACACTGGAATAAGTGGATGGTAGGACAAACATACACCCATGCAGTGAATTCATTTTTATAAGGTTGGATTAATGGGGGTATGTGGTTGTCCCATAGTCATAATAAAATATGAGAAAATATATTATAGTATAGTTAATAATTTTTCATAAACACTATACATGAAGAGGATGTGTAAGAAGATACAACTTTGTGATTGTTGGTAATGATGATTACCTCTTTTTAAATAATTCTTCATTGAATTCCATCATAGAGACAATAACGTATGTATTTTGGAGAACTAGAACTTATATAACATGGAAAAATATTTTTAAAAGAGAAATTAGAATATTTTTTTAACTTATATTGATCAATGTGTTGTGATAAACTGAGAGTGTAGGTGTCATTTTTTAAATTAGGTGTATAAATTTTTTTGATTTTACACAAAGACTAAATTATAATAAATTAATCATTTTCTTAAAGTAGATCCAAATGGAATTATATTTGAAAATAATATAGTATATGGTTGTAATACTAATACAAAATATAATTTATACATTTTTACGTTTTATTTTAAACCTTATCCATTTGATTTACTCCATTTTTAGTTATTTTTAACCATAACCGAGGTTACCAATATTTTAGTAATAAAGTGTAATTAATGTTACCATAAATAAATGAATGAATTGTAAATGGATAATTTATGATTATTTATATTATAATACAATAACATTTAAAATGATAATATTTTTATGAATATTATATTATTAAATACAATATAATTTTTTAAATTTATAATTAATGTTGATTTTAATACTATTGATTAAATTTGATTGAAAATATTTTAAAGAAAGGGAAATTAAAATATTATGATTTATAACAACTAAAATATGTCATATATATACATTTAATTCATTTTAAAGATTATATCATTCAAATTATATCAAATATTTTTTTTCACTTTCCTTATATTAATTAATTAAATATTTTATTTTAATTTGGAATGCATATTAGGTAATATTAAAACATCTGAAAATTGAAAATAAATTTATGTAATAAAAATAATTTCACTAATATGAATATAGGAAATTAGGTCTGTTCATATCATTATTAGGTCCCATTGTGAACATAAAAATAATATTAAATACAAAGAGAGTGTCATTTTTAAACTACCACTGATTGGAATAATATATAAGTGATTGATTTGGAAAAATGTTCATTAAATAAGTCTAATTAGAGGATAATTTGATAATAATATAATATTATTCAAAAAATAAATTTTTAACATGTTTATGTCTTAGTTATACACCTATATTTTTCTTTTAGCCGTTATTTAAGCAAATTAACTCTTTAGATGAAGACATGGATTTTCACTCATTGATGGATAATATAGTTAAAATAAAATTAATTACATGTGAGTGGAACATGGATTATATTTTAAAACCTACCAGAATTATTTTTCAGGTTCTATGTTTTTTAATAAATTTTTATCACTTAATAAAATATTTTTTACTACAAAATATTCATAATATCAATTTGAAGAACTATTTAATACATTGGATTTAACAATATTAATAAAATTAGATTTCATCAAACCAGATATTTTAATACATATATAATATGTCTAGGTTATCTAGATAATCATAGGAAGAAATTCATTATAACAAGTTATATTTAGTTTAATATTTTTAATATTATTTATTTGATATTTCCATTAATTAAATAAATTCCACATCATCATTGTATAATTATATAAGGTAATTATTCCTTAAAAAAAGACTTATATATAAATTACCATGATATGTGTAAATCTTTTAGATTTCAAAGGGATATTTAGTGTCACTGATATATTAAATATAATTTTGTAGTAAAAATGGAATAGTATTAAAAAACATGATTGTGACATCAATGAATTTTCATTAAAAAAAATATTATAAATATCATAACTTCATCTAAATGACCATAAACTGTTATATAACTAAAAATAAATGATTTTTTTCAGAACATTACTCATCTGATAATGACTATGAATATTTTATGGTAATTTTATCATCCCAGTAATTATATTTTTAACATATACTACACAATTTTCCCTTTACCATGGTACAAAAATTAACAATATTACTACTAATATCACTGAGAAAAAAATGGACTAATTCAATAAATTTAGACGATATATGAAATCAATTTTAAAAAATTGAAAAGGATTATTAATTTATAATGGAATTTATTATTTATAACTAAATAGTTCTTGTGTTAAATTTGAGATCAAAATAAAATAATAATGATATTTTAAAATAATGAAATTGATAATTTTATAAAAATACTTAATTTATATCTATTCACTAAAAAATTATTATATTTATAAAAATATTACCTGTTTTCCATGAAAAAATTTCAAATTTCAAATTTTAAAAATGAAATTTATTTTTCCAAATAGAATTTATTAATTTTTCAAAATTTAGGTCTAAAAATAATGAACCATTAAAAAGAAAAAAACTATTTAGAATATTATATCTTTTTATGGATAAAATTTGTTTTCTTCTTAAATTATTCCAATAAAATATAAAAGATAAATGATAGAAAAATTTATTTCATATATATAATATATAAATTTTAAAATGTGTATAATACTATCAATTAAATCATATTTAACAACATTTTTATAATGATCACATAATAATAATTCATTTTTTTATTATGATAGGTGTTCTCTTCAATTTAAACTATCAAAAGGGATAAATTTATTTAAATCATTCATTATTTAATATTATGGTGAGTTACTTATATATTAATTTCAATAGGTGATCTTCCAAAATTACGTAAAAAATTCATAGAAATAAAATAATGCAAAGATCAAGAGTCAAATAATGTATTGACATAATTTGAATACCAAGGTAACATACATATCACCACTATATTTAACATCCAAACTTCAATTATTGTAGAAGAATATGAATTTTCTTACACCAATCAGATTCCGATAATTTTGAATTTTATCATATGAATCTAAATATAGAAACAAATTAATATAATGTAAAATATTAGTGTAACTAAAAAACATCTCCATTGGATGGTTATTGGTTACCCAATTAAATTGTTTTTTAGGAATCTTTTTCATTAATTTCATTATCCATGTGACCAAAAATACCACAACAACAATACTACCAAGATCCCAAAAATGATTCCTTTAAATTTCATTTAATAGAGTTGGAAAATACTAAAGTCTTACCTATGGACATCATAGAAGGTTTATAATCTATTTCCAACCAACATGAACGTTCTTATAAATAGCATATCAAGGAACATATGTTTCAGAAAACTCCATAACAACATTCTCAACACAACAAACAACTTTATCATAACATTTATATTTTCATGTAGCCAATTATAATTTTAGATGGCTTTCAAACCCTAAGAAAAATGGTAATTATACTAACATTATCCAAAATAAAATTTAGGATTAACATGGATAATATATTTATGTTTCTATAATTTTTTGATATAGAATATTCTTCATTTTCCACGATGACAATAGTTTTCTTCCATAACGTGCTATATAATTTTAGGGAAATATTTCCCTTGGGAAATATCCTTCAGTGTTTAAAATTTTCATGGCTCTAATATAATCATTATATATGTTATTATTAGCTAAATATCTCAATCTATTATTAATAAATTTAGAATGATAAATAAAAAGAGTTAACTTTTGATATAATGAACATCCTAGGACATAAAATTTCAATTTCTGAGAATTTTTACATCATTTTCATATAACATGGTCAGATGATCCACTAAAATATGTGGGGTTTTTCCTCTGAAAATGATTCACTTTTCAAATGTAAATTTATGGACAATTTCAATCCCCTCTAACATAGACACCAACATTGGTTATATATTGTATAAATTGAGCCATTAATGCTAAAAAGTATCATATTCTGACTAAAAATTGCATGATAATGATTTTGAATAATATTTTCCTATTGGTTCCTTTAAAAAAACCCTATTTTCACTGTGGAAAAATTTTCACGATATAAATATTATAAGAGAATGAAATGGAAATATTTAGATGATATATAATTTTAAGTTCAATATAATGTAAAATAATTCATTGGAAGGTTTTTAACATTACCTTAACCAAGTATTTAAATCAATCCTTTGATATCATTTATAAGGACCCAAACTTAAATAGTACAGAATCTAGATTATTATTCAACAATTTACATTCCTTCACATTGAGGTTACTTTTAGGCTTAATATATTACAAAATCATATAATAGAATTTGGAAACATCTGATTGTTATCATCAATTAATATAAAAATTTTAAAATGAGGAATGATTTATTTTTATAGAGATTCATCATGACATTAAATTGGAATATTCCCATTCTATTAAACATTATTAAACATTATCAAAACACATTAAATAGGAAGGATGAAAAAAAAATAACTCAGAAATGATGACCATGTAAAAAAAATAATTAGTTCCATGAGGACATCAATTCTCGTAACACTTATCCATTTCATTTATGATCATTGAGAAATTTAAATAAAAAATTTTTCCAGGAAAAATAAATATGCATTTATTCTCATATAAAATCAATAAAATAAAAAACATGAAATTGAAAACATATAGTTGAAATTTTGTAAGAATATTGACAACATATTTTAAACCCATGTGCGATGTAACTGGAACCCAATTAAATTAATATACGAAACCCTTCAGTAACTCCCCTATTATACCAGGTTAAGAGATGGAATGTTACCCATTCCATTGGTTCACTATATGGCCACAAACATTGTTCAAGCTATAATAGGCTTACATGGTTCTATGAGGGAAACCCCATTATATACACTATAATGGGCTCACCTAGCACTACCTGGGGAACCGAATCATATAGGCGAAAATGGGCTCACTCCTTTTTATATGGGCCACTCCTTTATATAATTATCATGTTCCATAAAATGAATTAAATATTTTTTATTTTGTTTTTTAAATAATCATTTAAATTCATAATCAAATATGGTTTGGATAAAAAAATACACATTACTATAAAAAATCAATTTGAAATATAAATGTATGGTTTTCATTTAAAATAAAATTTTCAAAAAAATGTACCCCTAAAATTTAAATACCATTTTTAAGAAAGGAAACATGAAATAATGAAATGGAATCCAAAAATGACATAATTCTCATGATGGTGGAAAATGTCGTTATCATAGTTTATGATAATAAACCATTTTTAATTTATCAAAAATTTCAGTATAAAACAAATAAAAATATTTATTTTGATAACAAAGTAAATTAAATTTTAATAATTAAATTATATAATCTATATTTACATATAAAAATATTTCAAAAAGTATTTTAAAACAATTAATATGGATTATAAAGATTGTTAGAAGGAATAATTTGAAAAAGGAATCATTTTGGAGAAAAATCAATTGTCATTTTGGTAATATTTAAATCATAAGCAGCCTGAAAAATTAATTTTATAAAAAAACATTTAATACAATTGTAATTTATATATTCATGATATTTATTTTAAAATACTATGTATATACTCCTGATAAAATAATAAAGGTGAACGAAATTAACATAAGCTTCATTAAAAGGATATTGAGATGAAGACTTTTACCTTCTATCTAACTTATTAGCGGTTTCATTATCTACATTAATAAAAACTGATTTTAATAATTTAATTTCATGAGAACTATTTACATGATTATAATTACCTGTATTAAAATAATTATACTGTAATATATAATTTCTTAATCATTTAATTTTATGTTGGATGTTTTGAACATATTCAGTTTATATGTTAAAAAAATTTTGAAGGGTCTACTATAGTAAAAGATGTCATTATTAAAAAATATTGAAATGAATAATAATGAAATATTTATCATATTTTATAATAAATTATACATTTAAAAACAATTAGGGAATATTTTTTAGAAAATTGAACTAATTTTACGATCATGGAGATGGTGGGTTGTCTGTATACAAGAGTGAGGTTTTCATTTGACAATTATAATTATCATATTAGTATAAAGACATTTTTATATGTAATGATATTAATATCAGAAATTAAATAATATTTAATTATATATTGTTATCATTTTTTTGATGTGGGAATGAAAAAAATTATCATATTTCTTCGAGTAAGAGTTACTCCACACTTACATGACCAACGTTGTCATTTTTTACCAGAGTGAAAATGTAAATGAAAATTTATATATTATATTTTAAAAATGATAAATATTTCACTAATATCATTGAAATATCATTTATCCCATTTATATTCATTATATTTACCCTTATTACATCCCACATAATACAATAGTGAAAACGAATCACATTGCTTCATGAGGTGGTAGTTTTCAATTCACACGAGCGACATTATAGTATCTGTTTAGAATTGGAATAAAAAAATGAATATATGATTTAATGAATGCAATGGTACAATATTTTTAATAAATATCATATATAATATTTATATCTATCATCATACACAACTATGTGAGGTGGTAATGTAAAAAATAATGACACCATATTGTGAGGTGGAAATATATTTTATACATTAAAGATGATATTGTAATCAATGGAGGCTTTCTGTTGTGTTTGTAAGTAGTAAAATTGACATAAAAATTAACAATGTATGTGATACATTCTAATTTATATATCATCATGGTATATGAATAATTTATGTTGGTATAGAATGAAATGAATCAATAACACTATTTTATGAACATAATATCTTTTTCTGGTATCCCATGTTGGTTTGAAACTAATTTCTTCAATGGATCATTTTCTGTACAAAATCGAGCTTCTAGGATGAGTGTAGAGATCTGAAAAATGGAATTTGGAAGGTATTTTGGAAAAAAATGGTTTTTATGTGTTAATTAGGGAGGAGAGTTTTTTGAATTTTATAAGCAGTGAGAGTGTCACAAATGTAATTTTTTGGAATGTGTGAATTCCATAAAAAGTTTTTAACCAAAAAGGCCCTATTAATGGTCTATTGTCCATCCTTGAGTGTATAAGGTGTAAATATTTCAGTAAAATGGGTGTTGGAAAATTTTTAAAGTCATTTTATGATTATGATTAATATTTAACTACTATGTATACTCATTTATACCTTAATCACTGTATATTATATAAATTTCCATTACTAATATATTTTGTTAAAAACTATATTCTTCATATTAGAAATTATAATTTATATTGATTCCAAAAATTTATTTTTTCTAAAATTCACATAACATGTGTGTAAATGTTTAATTTTATATTTATATTACAGGCACGGTGAGACAAAAGGTTTTTAGAAGATAATTTTTGAGAAAAATAGGATTCATTATTAATAACAAGATTAAAAAAATTATTAAATCAAAATAAAAAAATTATTATTGATATATAGTTTATGATTTTAATTTAAAATAATAGAAAATTGGAATTATTTTAAATAATTAGAAAATATAAACATATTTATTTTTAAAAAAATATATAAAAACCAATTTATAGATATAAAATATATTTTCTAAAAAAAATTACTTTTGATTAAAAATTAATTATGTGGACTAAATATATCTAAATATATAATATTTTACATTAAAATATGATTAAAACATATTTGGACTCTTAAATTAAATAATATATTAAATATATAATTTTTTTTATAATAAATTTAATTTTTAACAATTCAATTAGAAATACATATATTCTGAAGAATTCATAAATTTTACCCAGTGAATATTTTTTTAAGAGAGGACCCCGTGAATTCCAAATGTTCGAAGACACATACTTATGAGATGATAAATAGAGAAGTTTTTGATAATATAACTTTAAATATATTTACAATTTTTCTCAATCCCAATAGCTAATGATATGATACCTTCAAATTTGATTCTATTCATTCAATGGTTGAAGTTGACCACTATAAAGTAATTCATGGAAGCTGACATACATTATTCAAAAATATTTACCTAGTAGATTTTTCTATCATTAATAATTGGAATAATTATAAAATGACTATAAATACTACATTGAATTATTTAAATTTTTAAAAAATTAAGGAAAAATATATATAATATATTGAAAAAACCCACGGACCCAACATTCAATATTGAAATCCATTTGAAAAGACATTTTTTTCTCAAAATATAGGTGTATAATTTTACCACTATCTATTTATCAGCCAATTTTTAGCCACTAAAACATGTGATGGAATCTTAAATCCAACCAGGATTTCATGGTTTCTTTCCAAAAATCATTTTATTATGTCATTCTAATATTTAATTAGTGTAGAAATTTGGATGTTTAAATCAAATATTTTTTTGTCTGTGGTGGTTTGATGTGACTACAAGATGACAACATTCAAAGATGTTGTAATTTAGTGTTTTGATCCTATGGTAAGTTGTAGTATTTATTTTTTATCATTACGAATTTATTTTTCTATTGGTCAGAGTAGTGTCTTGATTTAAATGCATTTTTTTCATAAGTAACTTCTCTTTTGTTATTATTGTTGATGAGGGTAGTTCTAGAAGCACTGGGGTTTTACGCAGTTTATTTTAACATCATAAAATGTGATTTGTCTTAAGGGTAGTTGTGTAGAGTAGTGTTGACATGAAGTGTTTTAGATCTTGATACATCCCACATGACCAATTACTCTAGGATCTCAAGGAAATTATACCACTATAGAATACTCTTCGTTACCCACTTCATATCATTTTTCAAAGTCATTGGGTTAGTTTTGGGGAAAACTATTTCCATTATAAATGTTATTTTATTTTCATGATAGACTATTTCTAATGTTAAATTTAGTAATATAAGTGTTCTCCTATTTGTTTGATGTTTTATCTAGTCAAATCTTTGAAATAAAAATATTTAAAATTAAAAAGGATGATATTGATATAATATAATAAATTTGGTTTTTGTGCATTTGCAACATTATTTTATTTAACATTATTTTAATCAAATATAATGTTAATTTTGTTCATTGAAACTAGAGATCAAGAAGAAAATATATATATTGAAATTATGGAGATATAGAGAGGCGATTGAATGAGATGAAATAACTAAGAGATTGATCATTCATGTTATTTTAATGCTAGAAGAGAACTACTAGATCTATTCTATTGACCTTAATTTTTCGAAGATGACTATTAAAACATAATAAAGATAAATCAAATAATATTAATCCATTCATGAAATAAAATGGTTTTTACCATGTTAAAATTATCTTCTTTCACCATTTTTATATACAAAAACAACAATTTTTTTTAAATGCATCGTCATTGTCTTATTTGTAAGTATCATGTTCTCTTCAATTCAAGTAATCTATTTTGGATATTCCTCGATGTAAAGGTTGGAATTAAATATTAGTAAGGGTAACTATAATAAGGAAGGAAAAAGAGAGATGAATCAATTGTATATGCATTATTATAATCTTTATGATCATATATTAGAAATGGGAAAAACATCCTAACCTTGAGTTAATAACATGAAAAATTCTTGGAATGTGGAAAACTAATAAAAGTGAATCATAATAAACAAGTGGCCACATAAAGAATTTGTATTTGACAAATTCAAATATCATTATCACATAGAAAATATTTATATAAATCGTAAAATCATAATTTTAATATTATGATAAAATAATATTCACCAATATTACACAAAATATCATCATATATATCACATTAGATAGTAATTAAATTATTTCTTATTCTAGGACTTCACATCACAACATAATGTTCCTATAATCATGAAAGAAACATGTAACACCCTAAAACCACTAGACCGGAGCTGGTCCATCACTTGTTATATTGATATGGATTGAAGGAATTAAAATCCCAAAGGAACGATCAGTTTAGTAGTCCTAATTAAACTAGATACATATGTGTAACTCAAATTACATTTGGAAAGGTTACAAAATAAAATACATATCAAAAGATAAAAAATTCATATATAGGAACTCCATAAATGATATCATCTTCACCACCTGTTAAAGGTAAACAATTAAAGGGGTGAGATCAAATGCTCAGTAAGGTTTAAAAATAGCGGATGCATGAAGTAAATAGTATGGGAATCATAAACAATTTTATATAATAAATACGGAATGGTGAATAAATAAAAAACTAATGCCATTAAGAAACTGAGAATGAAACTCCATCCATAGATTTTTTCATAGTGAAGACCTCATGGATAGTAATAACTTATAATGAATAAATGGAATTTTTATTAATTGTAATTCATGTATATGACACATGATACCATAATACCATTAAAATAGTTTAGTTATGTGGGTAGAAAGACGTATAATTTTTGGAAACAATCTCGAATGGTTTGTCATCAACTGATTTGTCTCATGAGACCTATTGATGCATCAGGGGACAATAGTAGGCCCCACCCACAACTACAAGTCCAAATAATTATTTATACATATATTTAATGCATCTAAAATATACCTCCTAATGAACTATATATTGTAGAGGATATGAATTTATCAATATTTCCACAATTAAAACAACATTCCAAATAAACCCCGTACGTAAAATGGTATACGATTATGAAAATAAACATACCCATGATATGATAATATCGATATTTAATAGAAATATAATTTAAAATGAAAATTGATCTGAAATGTGAAGTAGGTACACAACATGAGGATTATTAGGTGCCCAATACAATGTTTTTGAAAATGAAGTGGTAGTTGAGACAAAGTCCCATACCAAAGTTTAATAAGTTGAATCATATGACCATAACATAATAAACATCAAATGAATCATTTAATACAATGAATATAAAGATAATATTGTTATTATATATCAAATGGTAGTACACATATATCACATACAAGAAATAAGTGTCGAATAATGAAAATTTCACATAAATGAATTTGAGATGAGAAACACCTTACCTTATGATCAATGGTCTTCTTCATTTGTTCTAATGAAATGAATAATCAAATTTATCATCATTAATTAATAATTAACGAAACACCTATAAATTAAATTTATTTTTTATAACCCTTTTATGTTCATTCATGACCCTTATTATGTGATTAATAGAAAATTTTTTATTTTTTTGGAAGTATTTCCATCCATGGTTTTCATGATTCATTTACTTGAATTCATGAATGGATGTTTGTTTAAAATGTTGATAAACATACATATTTGATAATATATATTATTAGTGACATTAAAGAGATATAAATGATCATATAAAGATTCTAGTTTATATACATTTTGAGGAATCATTAGTTAAAATTCATTAAAAAATCCGTGGATTTAGCATGGTGGTTTAGTGCACAATGAATAAGTTTTGAATTAATATTTTATATTATGAGAGTGTAAAGATTTAAGAACATTAATGAGATGAAATTAATATATTATGATCTGGTTCATCCCTAAAATAAGTTTCATGACGATAATTTATCATGGAAATGAAAATTGAGAATTCGTCGTCCATGAATGTGATAAATTAACACATCTCAGACGATGTTTTCATTTTTTAAATAAGAGGAGGGGGAAAGAGAGATGATGAATAAATATTACATTTTCATAATATAATTAATGTTCTTAAAATTTACTATAATTATAATATAATTTTTATGATGAGGGATTATGAAATTATTATAAATGAAAGGAACTCAAAATGATGAAATATTGAGAAATCTCTCACGAAAATTCGGCAGCCTGACAGCTACACTTAAAATTTCACAAAATAGTTTGATGAAAGAAAGGGGGTATCTCATTACTCATACAAAACATATACCTAAATGGGAAAATTGGAAAGAAATATCCCAACATTATCCAATTTGAAATATATGATAAAACATAAAATGAAAGGATTAAGAAGAGAGAAGTGTGGTAGATTCTATTACCATGTAGTGTAACTCATAAACATAGAGGATATGACCATGGGGTTATGAGGACACCTTATTAGGAATAATAGGGAGGTAATAGTTATAGATATTTGATGATAATGAGTTCTGAATGAATGAAAATGAAGGGGGTGAGTGGCTATTTATAGTTATTATGATGGAGTTTTTAATTAATTAAAAGGGACACCTCATTAGTTGTTTTTGCAAAAACATGGGCTTGCCCATGGTATTCGCAAATAGATTAAGCAACTTGGCACACCTCATGTCATATTTTAATATACACAAGAAGGCCATAATTTTATATTATTTATTATATAATTATTATGTCGTTAAACTACCGATAACTCAAAACAGTATTTTTTCTATTCGCGATAAATTCCCGTATTATAGAAAAATCCACAAAATTCACCCTAACCATTTTTCAACATGTATAATTAAAATTTAACTCCATTTTTTGATAATAAAATTATATGTAATTTTAATTAAATTTTAATATAAAGTCATAATTAATTTAGAATATAATAATTATAAAGGAATAATTAGTTTTACATCATATTGAAAAATTAATTAATATTTCTATATTTTATTATCATATGAATATAAAATATTATTATTATTTACTATTCATAAGGGTAGTATTACTATTCATATTACTATTCATAAGTTTATGTTACTATTCATCAAAAAATAATTTTGGCTCTATCAGACTCCAAGTGAATTACTAGTCACAACTCTAGATGAATGTTTTTTGAAATTTAATACATAGAAATGATAATTTTATGTTTAGTTACTATGTTATGAAAATCTCCAAGATAACCAAGTGTTGTTTCAAATGAACACATAACTTTATGAAAAATAGAATATTAATAGATTTAATTTAAGAGAATCCTACCATAAAATTTTGGGGGTGTTATATTATTTCCTCCTTCGAAAATTTCACGCATGGAATTTTATGTATAAAGACCCAAAAAGGATGTGGGTGGTTCTTCTTCACGAAATCCCTAGGATTCCATGTTCCTTCCTCCATATTATGGTTTCAATAATAAACCATTTCTAGAAGAGTTTTTTTATTTCTCAATACCTTCTCCCTTGTGTTATGAATCCTGACAGGATATTCATAGTAAGACAAATTAGGTTCCTTTTACATTTCATCATAGGTGAGTTAATGCATTGGATCTAGAATTTATTTCTTCAATAATGAATCATGGAACACATCAGGGACTTTGGAGAGACTTGTAGGCATTTCAAACGGTAAGCTACTACTCCGATACTATCCATAATTTCAAATGGTCTGATATACCTGGGGATCAGTTTCCATTTCTTACGAAACCACAAGCCACCCTTCCATGGAGATAATTTTAGAAATACATGATCACCCACTTTGAATTCAAAATCCTTTCTCCAGTTGTCATCATAAAAATTTTTCCTACTTTGGGTTGCTTTAATATGGGCATGGATTTTCATCACCATTTCCATGGTCACTTCAATATGTTCTATGTCTATAAGAATCCCCTCACCATCTTCTTCACAACAAGTTGGATTTTTTCATCTCTTTCGAAATATAGCATCATATGGATCCATTTGAATACTATAATAGAAACTATTATTTTATGAAAATTACACAAAAGGAATGTATTGATCCCACATTCCATGAATGTTAAGATATCATGATCTCATCATATCTTCTAGTGTTTGAATAGCCCTTTCAGACTATCTATCGGTTTGGGGTGATAAGAAGAACTCATACGTAGCTTAGTATTCAAAGACATATGAAGACTTTTCCAATATTTTGATGTAAACAGAGGATCTTGATCAAACACAATCGATAGAGTTTCACTATAACATCATAAAACATAATTAATATAATGTATTTACAGGTGATCAAGTGGTAAATCCTCTCTTATTTGATGAAAATGAGATGTTTTGTTGAGACTATCAACAATTACCCATATTCCATCATTCCTTATAGGTGTCCATAGTAGTCTGATGATAAAATCCATTGAAATGTTATCCCACTTCCACATAGTAATAGGTAGAGTTTGAATCACTCCTCCGGGGTGAATTCTCTCCACCTTAATTTGTTGAAAAAATAGACACCTTGAAACATTGTCATCAATTTCACACTTAATATTATCCAATAAAAAATATTCCGTCAAATTAGTATTCATCTATGTGCTACCCAGGTGTATCGAGTAATTAGAGCTATGAGCATCATCTAATAGTTCCCTTTTATAACTGAAAAACTAATGTGACTCATAATCTCTTCCCAAACATCAAAACTCCTTCCCCATACATGAATTCTTCTAATCATCCATTCCTAATAGTAATAATTTTATTTTATAGATTTTCATCATCATATTGAGAAAAATTTATCTTCTCTAGTAAATATTATTTAGAAATAATTTGAAATAGGACGGTTGTTTTTTCTTTCATTAATAATTCCCATATCCATATTTTGTAGATCAATGAATATATGATCTATATCTATCCTGATTTGTGTTGTAAGTCCATGATCATTCCGGATAAATGCATATTCCACTTTATTTTCCATTCTTGGGTGGTAGTGTATTGAACCATCGTAATATTTGAGTTACCCGAGTAATCTCCCTTTCTATATATGGAGTTATTTTTTTGGAAAAGTATTTCAAACTCTAGTATATGTGTATATCTCACATTTTTCAACATAAAGATAATGTATCCATATTTTTGAAAAAATATTACAGCTAAAAACTCAAGATAATGTGTGGGATAATTTTTCCCATGAGTATTCAACTACCATGATTCATAAGAAATAACATTAACATTTTTCATAATGACGCAACCCAATCCATTATTTAATGCATCACTATATATCCCAAATCCCTCATTCCCGGAAGGAAGAGTCAAAATTGGAGCATTGAAGAGTCTTATTTTAAATTATTAAAAACATTTTAAACATTATATTGTCCATACAACATAACCCCTTTAGATGTGAGATTGGTTAAATGGTTAGCAAGTGGGGAGAAATCCTGAACGAAACACTGATAGTAACCTGCTATGCCAATAAAAATGAGACCTTGATTATGTTTTTTACATGGGCCAATCCTGGATTGCCTTTTCCTTTACAAAATCATCTTGTATTCCATACATAGAGACAATATGGCCTAGAGAAGAAACTTATTGAATTCAGAATTCACACTTTCTAAATTTCCCATATAATTAATTTATTTTAAATTGTTTTCAGAATAATTCACAAGTGAATCTCATGGTATTCATAGATTTAGTATTATAATAGTATATTATATATTAATAAAACAACAATGTAATCAATATATTACTTGAAAACTCTATTAATTAAATCCATGAAAACTGATGGTGCATTTGTCAGTCCAAAAATGCTTCACAGTAAACTCGTAATGCCCATATTTGGTTCGAAACACTGTTTTAAGAATATCTTCCTTCCTCACATGTAGCCGATGATATCAAATTAATGATAAATCATAAAAAACTATTGATATCCTTTATTTTTATCAGATAAATCATCAATATAGGGATGTAGATACATATTAATTATTGTAATATCATTGATTTCACTGGAATCAATGCATAGCCTCAGGGATCCATCTTATTCATGTCACACAGGACTGGAGATCCCCATGGAGAAACACTAGGTCAAATAAATCCTTTGACACTCAACTCCAATAGTTGTTCATTTAGCTCCACTAACTCCACAGTGGCAATTGTATATGGGGTATTTGATATAGGTTTTTTACCATGAATTATGACAATTGAGAACTCAACTTCATTCTATGGAGGATATCCATGTAAATCCTCTATAAATACATCAATGTATTCATAAAATATATTCCCATAATGAATTTGAATATTTCTTTACTCATCCATATATATTGTTTTATCTTCCTATCCAATTATTACATTCGATAGAGCTATTGGTGGTTGATCTAGAAAAGAATTAGGTGACGAGGTTTCTGATCTAAAGATATGGGATTCTATACCATTTTCAAAAAAAAATAATTTCATTATTTTTGCAACAAAATTCGCATCATAGTTTGACTTCAAATTCATTACAAAAATTATATCAAATACAGCCATTGTTATGATGATATGCTTAGAAACTAAATCACGTTTATGAGTCACGAGGGGGAATAATTGACATGCCTTTGATTCCATGATCCATACCCTTGGAGTTTTGAATGATAACACCTTTATTATATCAAATATAACATGTCAAATTTTCTTGTCAAACTGTTATTATATAAATGTATGTGTTGATCCATAATCCCAAAATGTGTTGGATAAGTTATAATAATGAATTAATGTACCTCCCACATCATCATTATGAACATAATCTTCTGCAGTTGTAATCGCATATTCTCTTCCTTGATCCCTTGGCATTTTTTGAGGAATGATTCCTTTATAATTAGAATACTCATTTGAATATTTTTCCATCACTCTAAAATTTTATCATTGAACGTCATCAAATTGTTTCTTCCCCTTGCATTCATTAGATAGATGTCCCTTTTCTAAAAACTTATAGTAGACTAACATTCCTTTCAAACATTTCTCGAGATGATTCTTTACACATTTCTCGAATAATGTAAATTTTTTAATTACCATGTTCCTCATTGGTGCTTCACCTTTCCCTTGGTTTTCAAAGAAGCTATTTTTATCTTTGAATCCCTGGAAAAATGTTGATCTAGCCATTTCCTTCTATATTTTGATGGCACTTGATAAAATTTTATCATATGATGAAAATGTTTGATAATCCATTTCAATTAAAAGTCTTGCCTTAAGTCTTTCAAAGAAATTATCAATATTGTCTGCCGAGTCATGTACATAATCTACGACATACCTAGATAGCCTTTTGAAGGTAGCCTCATACTCTGCAACACTGACTTTTCCAATTTCATTATGCCAAGTAATTTCCTCTTCATTTCAGTTTGTTGCTCACAAGGGAAATATATTTTGAAGAATATTTCCATAAAATTACTCCATTCTATATCTTATATTAATTATTCCTATTTTTTATTTTGAATCATGGACCACCATTGATCAACATAGCTCTTGAGAAAATATACTGCCAATTCTACCTTTTCATTTTCATTGAATCATAATGACATGAATATATTTTCAAGGGACCAGATCCATTTTTCAGTAACCACTAGATTAGTATTCCCTGTGGAAGATGGGGGCTTTATTTGCATGAAACAATCCATCACATGTGTGGAATGTTTATTCGTTATAACCAGAGTAAGTAGTCTCAATATATTCATGATTTGATCTACGCCAACATTAACTATGTTGACTTTCTTACTTTGGAGATCCCTACACTGAACACGATTATTGTTCCCCTACATCCATTAGATGACATTTCTAAATAATTTCATAAATTATATTAGGTTATTAGTATCAAATATAAAAGGAAATAACATAGATTGAAATTATATGCCTAACTAATCTAATAATTAGGGATTCTATGAGGAAAAATTTACATTAAAATCATTCTTAATGACTTATAAAGAATATTTGAATTATCTTAAGAATATTCCTTAGAAGTATTGTAACCAAGAGTGCAGCAAGCCCCGTTTTCATGTACTCGGATACCCCAGGTCGAGCCTAATACTCCTTGTCGGTGAGTTCACTCCTAGGAAAATCTGTGCCAGAGCCACCTCTACCTACTCATATCCTGACAGAGATGTATTTCTTGAAAGATTCAGATAATCAATTCCATACCAAAATACCAGGACTATCTTGTTTGTATGTTGGTTGCGCCAAAATTTTATCCATGTTTTATGGTTTATGTGGTCATTTTAGTAAAACTTGGTTTTTCTATCCTCATAGACCTAGGAAGAAAGCTAGGAAACATGCATTCTAAGAAGGTGAGTTGATGTTCTTGATTTGGATATGAAGTGGTCAACTTTTGTTTGAATTGATTAGATTATTTAATAATTTAATTACATAATTGAAATCAATTTAAAAGCATGATTTGATCATTTCTTATCACATGGGGTGTATTGGATGAATTTCTTTTTTAATTATTTCAATGTCTAAAATTCAAGTGTTTCCTTTAACAAAATACAACCATCCCACATCTATAACCAATTTTGAGTTTTCACTAGTCGAAGGCTAATAACTTATACATTTGGAGGATCATATTGAGGATAGATCCAAGGTAAATGATTGTTTAGCACCTGGGATGTTTATTCATAATATTGGTGAGTTTAATGGATAACATAAATCATTGAATTAAAATATAAAAAATAGAATTGACTAATTATGAAATAAAATCCAATTCACCCCTTGAAACTCCCTTGGATCAACGTATTATATTACTAGGCCTCCATTTATGATATTATATCAATTAATGTGGGTAGTAGACTTATGATGGAATAATTATAGAAAAAGAAGAAAAATTACAATCACACAACCCTTATGTGAAGAGTTTAACAAAAGATAATGTGAATAACCTAACTCCCTGAGGCAGCGATATCAACATGAATTGGAAAAAAATATTAAATTTAGAAGAATAAGATGATGATGATATTTTGTTAATTTAATGAATGTTAATGAAAAACATACATGGGATAAATTGACAAAGCGGTTACAAATTGAAAGCATGGAAATTCAATTGAAAGGAAATAAAAGCTTCCACTCCAAAAAAATATATTTTATTATAATTACCATCGACACCAGATCCATATATATGAGTATTTAGTGCCTTAGATACACCCACAAAAAATAAACTAAATCTCCAATAATCGGGAGAGTTAAAAGTAAGGTGAGAAAATGAATAGAATTTCACGTTTCGAAGTTGACCTGGAAATTCATCCAGATTCATCCACCATTTTGACATGGGATTTTATAATTGAATAATGTAGAATATGGAGAGGTCATAGAAGAAAATTATTCTATTAAATATTTCCTCTATTGGATTAAAAAATTTCAAGAAATTTGTTTCATCCGTTTGGATGTTATGATCACAATGGTGGGAAGACATTATGGGCGTTCAGGTCGGGCCCACCATTTAAATGTTCACTTCAGATCTAAATATCTCCATGAAAAATTTAGAATTAGCTCCGTACAAAACTGAATAAAATGGTCCCCATATATTTATCTTTCTACTGTAAATATTTGAGAATCATTGGGATTGGTTTCTGGGCCCCACATCTATTTGATGGGCATTAGGCCCTTTATGATTTCTCTAGAAAAGTTCGGCATTTATCCCCAAAAATCTCTTTATTCCATCAGTATTCATCCATCGATCCTTAAAGTAAAAATGTTCAAAAAAATATGATCAATAATATCACAAAATATAAAAGTTATTAAATGAGTAAAATGTTGTCCACAAAAAGATAAATGATTGGGCCCAAATTTTCATTTTAAACATGAATTGCATTTGAGAGGAGAAATGAAGTTCAATTTCTATAATGCACTAAAATTAATGATTATGGAATTTGGAACACTTTATTATGAATATATTAACAATGAATACCAGACACTTTTATTGGCTAATCATTTATCCTCGAATACTATCTTAGGGTCTCTTTTCTATTCTATTTCTTCTAAATCTAGTTTCCAGGTTTTCTACTTAACTTTCTCTGATAGAAATTGTAATGCCCTTAACCATCTATAAGGGAGCTGGAGAATTAGTTGTTATATTTTCCTTGTTAGAGGGAATTAAAATCCCAATGGAAGAATCAATTTTTTAGTATTAAATAAACAATATATAGATATGTTTGTTATTTTACATTGGAAAAGGTCAGAAAATACAACACACAACAAATACTAAAAACTGCATCCATAAGAACTCAATAAATGATCACCTCTTCATCACTTGTTGAATGTAAACAATGAAAGAGGTGAGATCAAACAATAATTAAGGGTTAAAAATATCTGACTCATGAATTCAATAATTAGTAAATCATAAACAATTTTATATAATCAATATGGCATGGAGAATAAATAAAAAACTCACGGCATTAAAAAACTGGGAATGAATCTGCCTCCATATATTTTTTCATAGTGATAACCTAATGAATAGTAATAATTGAAATTGAATAATGGGAATTAATATTAATTGGACTTCATTTATCTGAAATAGGATACCATAATATCATTAAAATGGTTTAGTTCTATGGGTAGAAACCTGTTTGATTTTTGAAAACAAACTCTAAGGGGTTTTCACCAACTAATTTGTCTAATGAGTCCTACAGATGCATTGAGGTGCTATATAGGGATCCACCCACAAAAGAAAGTCCAAAGAATTGTTATTGGATGTTAGTACACCACATCAGGATTTTTAGGAGCACAATACTACATTTTTCACAAAGAAATGGTAGTTGAGACAAAGTCCCTTACCACAGGGTAATCTGTCGAATCATATGACCCGAAATTAATAACCATCAAATGAATCATTGACTACCATGATTATAAAGGGAATAATGTTATTATATATATAATTTAATTACACATATACCACATACATGGAATAATAGTAAAACAATGAAAATATCACAGAAATGAAAGTGATATGATAAAGCCCTTACCTTATGATCAAGTGTGTCATTCGTTTGTTTAAATAAACTAAATAATCAGATTTATCTTCATTAATTAAAAATTAAGGAACATAATATACATGTAATTAATTTATTAAAAACTTATTAGGTTCATTCATGACCCTTTTTATCAATTTAAGAGGGTCAATTTTATTGTTTTTGAAGTATTTTCTTCCTTTGTTTTCATGATTCGTTTACTTGTATTCATGAAAAGAAGTTTTTTTAAATGTTGTTTAACATAAAGAATTATTAATATTTATTATTATTGAAACTAAATAAATATAATTAATCTCATATTTATTTTTGGTTATATACATGAGGATTAATCATTTGTTTAATGTCATTGATAAGGGCTTTGATTTAGCTTGGCGGTTTTGTGCACAATGAACTTGTTTTGTATTATTATTTTATATTTTGAGTCTATAAAAATTACAGAAAATTAATGATATGAAATTAATATATTATGATATGTTTCAACCATAAAAATGTTTTCATGACCAAAATTTAACATGGTAATAAAAATGGAGTTTCAGTTATCCTTGAATGTGATAATTTAACACATCTCACACAGTGTTTTCATTTCTAGTATAAGAGTAGGGGAATAGAGAGATGATGATGTAATATTCCATAAGAAAAATATAATTATATTTCATTTAAGGTACTGGAATTATCATAGAATATTTATGAGGGGGTATTAGAAATGAATTATAAAATAAAGGATCTCAAAAAGAAGAAAAATTGGGAAATCTCTCACGAAAATTTGGCAGCCTAACAGTGTCACATAAAATTTCACAAAATAGATTAATTAGATAAAATGGGTATCCTTTCATTATTACATATTATATAATTAATATGGAATATGTAATGACAAATCCCAACATAATCTATTTGAAATTATAATAGAAAACATAAAATAAAAGCTTCATGAAATGAGAAGGGCGATGGATTCTCTTACCTAGTAGAGCAACTCCCAAAACATGATGGATGGGACCTTGGGGGTTTGAGGACACCTTTGGAGGACTCTTAGGGTGGTAGTAATACTAGATATTCGAGGATAATTTATTTTGAATGAATGAAAATGACGGGGGTGAGTGGGTATTTATAGTAATTAAGCGGGAGATTTTCATTATTTAAAATAGACACCTCATTAGTGGTTTTTGAAAAACAATAGGCTTTCCAAGAGTATTCGTCCATGGTATCATCCACCTGGGACACCACATGTCATATTTTATAGTATAAAAGTCGATCATTCTTTTATATTAATTATTATATCATTTTTATGTCATTAAACTACCGAAAACTCACAACTGTATTTTTACAATTCACAAAAAATTCCTATATTTTAGAAAAATCCCCAAAATTAACCCTATCCACTTTTCATCATGTTAATTTAAAAAATGAACACTATTTTTTAAAAATAATTTTCTATTTATTCTTAATTTATTTTTTAAATTAAAACATAATTAAATAGAAAAATAGAAATTTCAATGGTATAATTAGTTCTATATATTATTAAAAAATTAATTAAGATCTCATTATCTTATTTCCCTAATAAAATAAAATATTGTCATTATTTACTATTTATAAGGGTAATATTACAATTCATATTACTATTCATAAGTGTATGTTACGTTTCATCAAAAAATAACGATGGCTCTACCAAACTCGAAATGACTTACTCAGCACAACTGTAGATGACCGTTTTACGAATTTCAAAACGTAAAAGTGGAAAATTTATGTTGAATGACTAGGTTATGACTATCTCATTAATAATCAACTGTTTTTTCAATGGAACGCATTGATTTAAGAAATATAGGTTAAGAATAGAATGTATTTAATAGAAAAATACAATTAAATGTTTGGGGTTTTATATTATTCCCTCCTTCAGGAATATTGTTCTCGAAATTTAATGTATAAATCCCAACAAAAAGATGTTGGTGGTTCTTCTTCATAATATCATTAGGATCCCATGTTGCTTCCTCCATATTATGGTTTCCCTAAAGAACCTTTACTAGATGAGTTTTTCGATTTCTCAACACCTTTTCCCTTGTTTCAAGAATCCTGACAAGCTCTTCACTGTAAGATAAATTAGGTTCAAGTTATATTTTTTCATAGATAATTAAATTAATTGGGTATAGCATGTATTTTTTTCAACAATGAAAAATGGAACACATCATTGACATTGGATATACCTAGAGAGATTGCTAAATGGAATGCTACAGCTCTGATTCATTCCATAATTTTAAATGGTCCGATGTACCTGAGGATCAGCTTCCCTTTCATACCGAACATTAAGACACCCTTCCAATGAGATATTTTCAGAAGGACATGATCTCCCACTTGGAATACCAAATCCTTTATCTAGTTGTCAGCATAACTCTTCTACCTACATATTGATGCTTTAATTTGGACTTTTATTGTCTTCACCTTTAATGTTGTCTCTCTAACAATTTTGTGCCTATAAGTTTCCTCTCACCAACATCATGCCAAAACGTTGGAGTAAAACATCTCTATCCATAAAACGCTTCATATGGATCCATTTGAATTCTAGAATGGAAAATATTATTGTTTGAAAATTCCACCAATGGAAATTATTGTCCCCACATACCTTGAAAGTCAAGAAAGGGTGATCTCAGCATGTCTTCCAGAGTATGAATTATAATTTTAGACTCTCTATCATTTTGGAGATGATAAGCAGAACTCAAACAAATCTCAGTATTAAAATCATTCTAGAGAATTTTCCAGAAATTTTATGTAAACTGACGATCTCATTTGGACTCAATTGATAGAGGTGAATTATTAAGTCTTAATACTTCAATAATATAAATTCTTTCCAGGCTCTCAAGTGGTAAATACTATCTTATAGGATGTAAATGTGATGATTTTGTGAGATTATCATCAATTTCCCATATTGAATCATTTCTTCTAGGTGTCCTTGGTAGTCCTGTGAAAAAATCCATTATATTGTTATCCCACTTCCACATAAGAATAGGTAGAGGTTTCTTCTAGGTGTCCCTGGTAGTCCCTTGTTCTGTATATTTTCATCATTATATTGAGTTCTTTTTATCTTCTAATGTAAATATGGTTTAGAAATCATTTGAAAGAGGAAATATGTATCCCCTTATGTAACGATTCCCATATCCATCTTTTGTTGATCCATTAATATATGATCTCTCTCAATCCATATTTGAGACATAAGTACATTATCTTTAATGGTTAATGTATCTGACACCTTAGTTACATTCCCTAATTGGTGTTGTATTGAAAAATCGTAATATTTGTATAATGCCCTAGCCTTAAACCATACTTAATCTTGTGTTATTACATGATTAGACATTGAGGATCATTTCGGGTTTAGATAATTAGAGAATTGTATCATAAAACATGCATTACATTACACATTTAAACAAAGTGGTTACATAAAAGATAGTATTAATTTTTCCCATCAATGGAAACATATTTAAAATAAAAAATGGATTCTTTCTTGACACTTTTTTGACACTATCATCATATCATGCACCCTTCCCTTGATCTATGAAAATCATTTCAAAAACATGGGATGAGCATAAAATGCTTAGTAAGAGATATAAAAATATGGAAAGGAAACATGAGTACATGTATACACAAGAATCAATGAAATCATACTCTACTCATTAAACATAAGCACTTTAACATACCTCATCACATCATGAATAAATCATAGAAATCATAAGACATAATCGTATCTTGAGGCATTCATTACATTCTTACGTAGGGAGTAACCCTCTTGGTTACGTTTGGAATACCCATCACAGTATATTCCCTAAATCTCTTTGGATAAACCTTGACGTTTAACTCCTTTGCATTACCCAATGCATTGGAGATCTATATCAGGCTCACCTTCCCTTAGTTTAACATGGAACCACACATCTTCATAACAATTCCCAAGAACCATAACATAATATTATCACAAAAAACATGCATAAAGGAAAAATAACATTTCCACATTTCAATAACAAGATATCAATAAAACACATTGATATAATAAAAACATTATGAAAATCATTTTTAATACCAAAATAAAAAAAAATAAATCATGGTATTTATTTTTCATTTAAAAAAAGGTATGGCTTGTAGAGGAAGCCGAAACTCAAATAATTATCATGGTGGCAGATAAGTTGTTGTCGCCGCATACATACAACAAAAACATTACCTTTTGTCATTTAGTAAAACTATTTGTATAAAAGAGATTCCTTCTGGATAAACATAAATGTCAAAGGGGTTTATACACCGTATAAAATAAGGTTGTGTATAAAACAAAATATGCCTCAATTAAAGGATATTGAGACGAAGACCCAAACAAAGATAATTTTTTTAAATAAAACAGATCTATTATGAGTATTCACTATAAGTACAAATAAATAAAGTACAAATAAAATATAGGACATAATAATATCATGACATAATTTCAAAGTATGAGATTAACCCAAATAATGGAAGTTGGGTTAAGAAGTTCCCATACCTCGGGTCTGACTTGACTCGATCGTTCTTTAACCTCCTGAATAATAAACTTGAGTTAATTTCAACTTGCTTAATAACCTTTTTCAAGTTAAATATTACTTTTATATCACTTATTACAATGACATGAACACTATTCAATTATTTATGTTAATAATGGTCGTTTTAACGATCATTGGTACTTGAGTCAAAAATAAACTCTTTATAATTTCAAGTTTTTCATTTATCCATTATATCCAGAGTTATACTCATGATCTGGATATCATATATATCATATATATTGAGTATATACATGAATTTATTATATTACATAACTTTTAGAGGTAAGAAATGAAATGCACCGTTCATGGAGACGGTAAGCCGTACGTATGCATGAACGCTACTTTCATTTATATTTAATATTTTATGGAATGTAATAATATTGATATAAATGTATATTCTAATTAAAGTATAATATAATATATAATATCATTAATTTTATCCTTTATACGTACCACATATGGTATTAATGAATCAAATCACATTGAGGGGGTGGTAGTCCACACTTCCTAAAATGAAGATATCGCGTTTACCCATATTGGAAACCATAATGGTATGACATAAATGAAAAATAAATTAGCATAAGTAATACATAAATATATTATATATCATATATAAATATAGTGACATCTTAATGGCCACCTTTGAAGGTGTTATATGAGTGTTGAACAATCATCGTTTCGTGAGATAGAAATTTGTCATCCACAGAAACAGTATGTTCTTTAACAATTAGATGTAGGTTTGTGTAAGTGTAGCTCGAATTCATATTATAACAACATCATAGTATATTTAATATACTGGTTTTGTTACAAAATAAAAGAATAAAATTAGTTTAAGGGGTTGGAGAAGCAAAATAAAACATACGAACACAAGAGAAAACACTACCTTTAAAACAGGTAACTCTCTTTGATTTGAACTACAAGGATTTTTTGAGAAGACTTATGCCCAATGTGAGGCATCTAAGAGTTAGAGACGGATGTGTAGACACAAAATGGGTAGGGTTTGGCCGAGCCAAATGCTTTGTAAGTGTGGGTAAGGTGGTAGAGGTGAGGGCCTTTTATAAGATGAGAGGAGGGGTACTCTTGGAATGATAAGAAAAGATACATTGTTATAAAATGATTTTCGATTAAAAATGTCCCAAAATTATATATTTAGATGATTAGGTGATAAGGGTTCTAAATACACCCATATAATAGGTTTTTGACAAGTTTAGGTCTTAGATTTTAAATTATATTTTCATTTTATTTAAATCGTTAAATAATGAGGTAATCACTGCATCATCACGGTGTCATAAATAATTTAATTTATTTAATGTCTAAAAAATATAAAAAAATTATCATGATTTATTAAATAGTTTTATCTTTCTAATGAATACTTATAGTCAAAAATATTACATGTATAACCCAATGTAAAAATTGTATTCGTAAAACAACTCATATTTGTGACATTTTCATTTTAACATTAAATAAAACATTATTAATGTCATTTTTCTACCGAAGTGGCTCCAGGGGGTCCCCAAGTCAACCCATGGATTGTTTTGGTCGGCCATGACACATCCAATAAGGGTAGGTAATGTGTCTAGGCATTTTAATTTTATTATAATATCATTTTTTTCCTTAAATTTCACTAATTACCTCTAATCGCGATTAAAACATAAAAGTTACTATTCACCAAAAAAATTATTTTAATCCCATTTAACTACATTTTACTTCATAATGACCACCATGTATGTCGGATTTTTGAAATTCAAAACACAGAGGTGGTAAAATTTCATTTAAATGAAAAATCAGTTTTTGAAGTACCACTTAGTGGTTTCAGTATTCACCAAAAATTGATGTTTTTCAGAAAAATACCAAAACATCACCATAAGCTATATTTGATATTCCTAATTCAAAAATTATTTCTATTTTAAAAATTTAAAAACATATAAGTTACATTAATTAATTTAATAATTAATTCCTGCTGTCAGAGCAAATAGCGTGTTTTTATGAAACAATAAGTATCAAAAGATTGACACTAGTTTAAGCCCAATTTCAAAGTGAAATTAACTCCAATGACCAATATTGGATTAAATGGTAAAAATATATTCAAATTACACTTTAAGACCAATTAAAAAGTTTATCTAACCATATAATTAAATTAGATGAAAAAAACTATGTAAAATGTAGTATTTTTCACTACTCATAAAAAAATTAACATTGTCAGAAAAATACCAAAAAATTATCCATTGTAAATTAAAATGTCCAATCATAAATAATAAGTTTATTTTGACAAATATAGATTTTAAAATTTTCAAAATAAAGATTTAAAATTGGTTTTCCATCAAAAGGCAGTAAAACAATCTTTTAAAAATATTAGTGTATTTCATGCTTAAGATTGGATTTATTCTCATTTTAAGCCTATAAAACACAATCTAATTCATTAATAGACATAGATAATAAATATCTATTATTCATTACTTACATGGGATGTTACATCCTTCCCCCTTTAGAAAATTGTGTCCCCATAACTTATTTACATATTGAAGAAGTGGCGGTATTTATCCCACATTGCATTTTCAGATTCTCATGTTGACTCTTCAATCATGTGGTTTATAGCACAAATCCATTACCTGATAAATCAGCATGTTCCGTAACACTTTCTCCATGTGGTCAAGAATCTGGACCGGTTGTTCCTCATAAGATAGGTTCTCTTCCAGCTGAACTACCATTGGACTCAAAACATGAGATGGATCTGGCATTACTTCCTTAACATTGAAACATGAAAAAAATTGTGTACCTGAGATAAACTCGGAGGTAAAGCCACTCAGTAAGCAATTGATCCAACTCTCTCCAGAATTTCATATGGTCCAATGATCCTTGGACTCAGCTTTCCTTTTTTACCAAATCACATCACACATTTCCATGGTGAGACTTTGTAAAAAAATGATCACCTACCTTAAAAGATAGATCCTTCCTCCTGTGGTCCGCTTACCATTTCTGCCTGCTCTGAGCTTTTCTCATGTGTTTCTATATCAGCTAAATTTTTTCTGCCAACTCTTCTACCAATTCTGGTCCCATCAACTTCTTTTCACCTACTTCATCACATAAAGATGGAGTTTGAAACCGCTTCCCATATAACGCCTCAAATGGTGCTATCTGTATACTGGAATAAAAACTGTTATTATATGAAAATTCAACCAAAGAAATATGTTGGTCCCAACATCCGGGATAATCCATCCAACAAGCACATAGAATATCTTCCAAAGTCTAAATTGTTCGTTCTGACGGCCCATCTGATTGAGGATGAAAAGCTGTACTAAAATTTAATTCAGTACCCAACGACTTCTGAAGGCCTTTCCAAAAATTAGAAGTAAATTTGGGATCAGGATCAGATAAAATGGAGTGAGGAACTCCATGTAACTTGACTATCTCTTTAATATACAAATGGTAAAATTGATCTAGGGAAAAAGTATCTCGTATAGCAAGTAAATGAGCAGATTTAGTCAAGCGATCAACAATAGCCCGAATTTCTTTATTACCTCATGGTGTCTTTGGAAATCTCACAACAAAGTCCATGGATATATTTTCCCATTTCCTCTCTGGAACTAGTAAAGGTTGAAGCATCCCTTTCGGTAACTGTCACTCTACTTTAACCTATTGACAAGTCAAACACTTCACTTTAAAATCAGCAATATCTCTTTTCATTCCATCCCACCATTAATACTCCCACAGATCTCTGTACATCTTAGTACTACCAGGATGAACTGAAAATGGAGAACTATGAGCATCACATAACAACTCTCTCTTCAACTGTGAATCACAAGGCACACACAATATCTTCCCAAATCTCCAAACACAATCATTATCAATGAGGAATTCAGGCAACTTACCCTTCTGAACCAGCTCTACCTTTTTCTACAACTCACTGTCTTTCTTCTATGCTTGCTTGATTCTATCTAATAGAGAATATTTCACTGATACCTGAAACAAAACAAAATAACATCTTACACCAATAGCTTCTATGCCAAATTTAATCAAATCCTTAACCAAAGGATCATGTTCCAAACTCAACATTGCTAATGAAGCATTACATTTTCGACTCAAAGCATTAGCCACTGTATTTGATTTTCCCAGATGGTAATGAATTGTACAATAATAAACCTTGATTAATTATAGACATCTCCTCTGTCTCATGTCCAATTATTTCTGAGTGAATATATATACTTTAAACTTTTGTGATTGGTATATATTTCACACTTTACTCTATACAAATGATACCTTCAAATTTTTAAAGCGAAAACAACAGCAGCTAATTCCAAATCACGTGTAGGGTAATTTACCTCAAGAGTTTTCAACAGTCATGAAGAATAAGCAATTACCTAATCATTCTGCATCAGGACATATCCAAGTCCTTCCAATAAAGCATCACTATAGATAACAAACTCACCATTCCTGGATGGTAGTGCCAAAATTGGAGCATTCACCAATCTTCTTTTCAATTCATGAAAACAATCATCACATTCTTTTGTCCAGATAAACTTAACACCCTTTCGAGTAAGCTTAGTCATTGTACTATATAACTATGAAAACTTTCTAAAAACCCTTTGGAAATAGCCTGCCAAACCAAGGGAGCTACGAATCTTAGTTACATTTGTGGGTCTTGGCCATTCTTAAAAAGCTTTTTTTTAGTAGGATCATCAGATATGCCATTTTTTTTAAACAATGTGACCAAGGAATGAAATTTATTATATCCAAAAATCACAATTGTTGAGTTTTCCATACAGTTTATTTTCTTTTAATGTTTTCAAGATAACCCTTAAATGACTTTCATGCTCCCCTTTACTTTTAAAAAACACCAAAATATCATCAATAACAAAACCGCAGTTTATCACCTGATTCAATTGTGCCATCACTGCAGTAAACTGCTGAATTCTGATTCTGACCATCTAAGTATACTGATTTGGAAGGTCATTTCCCTCAGTATTCCTTCCCAAAAACGATTCTCTATTTCCTTTACGAAAAAACATTCTTAACACTGAAATACCATAGGTGAAGCAACATGTTAATCTCCAAATGCTAAATCATTTCAATTTGACCATCAAAAAAATTTGGATAATCATTTAATAGAATTATAACTCTTAATGATATCTAAAACGACCTCTGATACCAACTATAAGGCCCAGCCTTAAACCATACTTAATCTTGAGTTATTTCATGATTACACATTGAGGATCTTTTCAGGTTTAGTGTTTTATAGAATTATATAATAAAACATTCATTACATTCCACATTTAAACAAAGTGGTTACATAAAAGATAGTATTCATTTTTCCCATCAACAGAAACATATTTAAAATAAAACATGGATTCTTTCTTGAAACTTCTTTGACACTATAATCATATCATGTACTTTTCCCCTTACTTGTGAAAAAAATCTCAAAAACTTGGTATGGGCATAAAAAGCTCAGTAAGGGATATAGAAATATGGAAAGGAAACATGAGTACATGTATACACAAGAATCAATGAAATCATACTCTACTCATTAAACATAAGCACTTTAACATACCTCCTCAAATCATGAATAAATCATAGAAATCATAAGACATAAACGTATCTTGTGTCATTCATAACATTATTATATTGGGAGTAACCCTCTTGGTTACGTTTGGAATACCCATCACAGTATATTTCCTAAATCCCTTTGTAGAAACCTTAACGTTTAACTCCTTTGCGTTACCCAATGCATTGGAGATCTATATCGGGCTCACCCACCCTTAGTTTATCATAGAACCAGCCGTCTTCATGACAATTCCAAAGAACCATAACATAATCGTATCGCCTAAAACATGCATAAAGGAAACATAACATTTCCACATTTCAATCACAAGATATCAAAACAACACATTGATATAATAAAAAAATTATGAAAACCATTTACCATACCAATATAAAAGAAAATTAAAACATGGTATTTATTTTTCATTTTAAAAAAAGGTATGGCTTGTAGAGGAAACTAAAACTCAAATAATGGTCACGGCAGTGGAGAAGTAGTTGTCGCTGCATACGTATGACAAAAACATTCCATTTGTTGTTTAGTAAAACACTTTGTATTAAAAATATTCCTTATGGTTTAACATAAGTGTAAAAGGGGTTTATACACCGTATAAATGAAGGTTGTGTATAAAACAAAATATGCCTCAATGAAAGGAGATTGAGACGAAGTCCCATACAAAGATCAATTTTTTAAATAAAATAGATATATTATGTGTATTCACTATATGTAGACATAAATAAAGTAAAAATACAATATATGACATAATAATATCATGATATAATTTGAATGTAGGAGATTAACCCAAATAATGGAAATTGGGTTAAGAAGTTCCCATACCTCGGGTTCAACTTGACTCGATCATTCTATAACCACCTAAATAATAAAAATGAGTTAATTTGATCTTGCTTAAGAACCATTTTCAAGTTCATTATTCCTTTTATATCACTTATTACCATGTCATGAACACTATGTAATTATTTACGTTAATAACAGGCGTTTTAACGATTATTGGTACTTGAGACAAAAATAAACACATTATAATTACAAGTTGTTCATGTATACATTATATCCAGAGTTATAATCATGATTTGGATATCATATATATCATATATATCCAGTATATACATGCATTTATAATATTACATAACGTTTAGAGGTATGAAATGAAATGCACCCTTCATAGAGACGGTAAGCTGTACGTACGCATGAACGCTACTTTCATTTATATTTCGTATTTTATTTAATGTAATAATAATTATATAAAGGTATATTATAATTCCAGTATAATATAATATATAATATCATTAAATTTATCCTTTATACATACCAAATATGGTTTTAAAGAATCAAATCACTTTGATGGGGCTGTAGTCCGCACTTCCTAAAATGAAGATATCGTGTTTACCCATATTGCAAACCATAAAGGTATGCCATAAATAAAAAATAAAAAAGATTAAGTAAAACATAAATATATTATATATCATATATAAATATAGTGAAATCTTAATGGACACCTTTGAAGGTGTTATATGAGTGTTGAACAATCATCTTTTCGTGAGGTAGAAATTCACCATCCACAGAAACAGTATGTTCTATAACCATTAGATGTAGGTGTGTGTAAGTTTAGATAGAATACTTATTATAAAAACATCCTTGTATATTTAATATACTGGTGTTGTTATAAAATAAAATAATAAAAATGAGTTTAGGGGGTTGGAGAAGAAAAATAAAACATAAGAACACAAGAGAAAACACTACATTTAAAACAGGTAACTCTTTTTTATTTGAACTCAAAGGCTTCATTGAGAAGACTTATGACCAAGTAGATGCTTCTAAGAGTTTAATAGGGATGTTTAGATACAAAATGGTCAGGTTTTGGCCTAGCCAATGGCTTTGGAAGTGTGGGTAAGGTGGTAGAGGAGGGGCCTTTTATAAGAGGAGAGGAGGGGCACTATTGGAATGTTAAGAAAAGATACTTTGTTATAAAATTATTTTCCGATTAAAAAGGTCCCAAAATAATATATTTATAGGAAAAAGAGATAAGGGTTCGAAATCCACTGATCAAATAGGTTTTGGACAAGTTTAGGTCTTATATTTCACATTATATTTTCATTTTAATTAAATCGTTAAATAATGAGGTAATCGTTGCATCATCATGTTGTCATAAATAATTTAATTTATTTGAAGTATAAAAATTTTAAAACAAATCTCATGATGTATTAAATAGTTTTATATTTCTAATGACTATTTATAGTCGAAAATCTAACTCGTATAACCCCATGTAAAATTGTTTTAGTAAAAGAACTCATGTTTCTGACATTTTCATTTTAACTTTAAAGAAAATGTTATTAATGTCATTTTCCTACCAATGTGGCTCCATGGGGTCCCAAAGTAAACCCATGGATTATAGTGGTAAGCCATGACACATCCAATAAGGTTAGGTCATGTTTTTAGGCATTTTCATTTTATTATAATATCATTTTTTCCTTAAATTGCACTAATTACCTCTAATTGCGATTAAAACTTAAAAGTTACTATTCTCCAAAAACATTATTTTAATCCCATTGAACCACATTTTACTTCATAATGACAACCTTGTAAATATGATTTTTTATATTAAAAAAAAAGTGGTGGTGAAATTTCATTTAAACGTCAAATCAGTTTTTTAGGTACCACTTAGTGGTTTCACTATTCATCAAAAATTGATGTTTTTCAGAAAAATACCAAAACTTCAGCCTCAAGTATATTTGATATTATGAATTAAAAAATGTTTTCTATTTTACAAAATTCAAAACATATAAGTTACATTAATTAATTTATTAATTAATTCTTGTTTTCAGAGCAATCAAAGTGTTTTTATGAAATAATAAGTATCAAAAGATTGACACTAGTTTAAGCCCAATATCAAAGTCAAATTTATTCCAAAGACCACTATTGGATTAAATGTTAAAAATATATTCAAATTACACTTTAAGAAAAATTAAAAATATAATCTATCCATTTAATTAAATTAGATGAAAAACCAGTTTTGATTTAAAATGTAGTATTTTTCACTATTCATTAAGAAAATGAACATTGTCAGAAAAATATCAAAAAATTATCCGTTGTAAATTTCAATGTCCCAATAATAAATAATAAGTTTATTTTGACAAATATATCTTATAAAATTGTCAAAATATAGTTTTAAAAATGATTTTACATCAAAAGGCAGTAAAACAATCTTTTAAAAATATTAGTGTATTCCATGTTTAAGATTGGATTTATTATAATTTTAATCCATTAAAACACTATCTAATTCATTAATATACATAGATAAAAAATATATATTATTCATTACATACTTTGGATTTTACAATTTGAGTAACTCGATCCATCTCCATTGCGTAATGTTGAGTTATTTTTGTGTGAAAATGAATTTCAATCTATTCTAATCTATGTATATCTCACATTTTAACCGTAATGGTAATGTACCCATATTTTTAGAGAAATGATTATAACATCTAACTATAGATCATATGTTGGATAATTTATATCTTAAGTATTCAACTACCTTTATTAATAACAAATAACATTACCATTTTTTCATAAGGACACAACCCAGTCCATTCATTAATGCATAATTGTATTTCACAAATCCCTCATTTCTAGATGGAATAGTCAAAATTGGAAGATTTAATACTATTACTTTTAATTCTAAAAAGCATTCTGTACATTCTTTCATCAATACAAACTTAACCCCTTTACATGTGAGCTTGGTTAGCGGGTTAGCTAGTCGGGTGAAATTCTGAACAAAATGCCAATAATAACCTACTAAGACAATAAAACCGCATACCTCATTTATGTTTTTTTGGAATGGGACAATCATTGATTTCCTTTTTATTTTTAGGATAAAATAGTGTTCCATCCATAGGGCCAACATTTCCTAGAAATGAAACTGATTGAAGCAAGAATTCACACTAGTAAAACTTACCATATAACTCATTTCTTCTTGGAGTTTTCATAATAAATCACATGTGATTCTCATGGTATTCATATCTTTTTGAGTATACCAGTATATAATCGATGAATACATCAACAATGTTATCAAGATATTCCTTGAAAACTCTATTCATTAAAACCATGAAAATAGATTATGCATTCATCTGTCCAAAGGAATCACAGTAAAATCATAATGCCTATACATAGTTCGAAACAGTATTTATGGAATATCAGCCTTCCTCAAAGGCAGTTGATGATATCCGGATTGAAGATAACTCATAAAAATGTCTTGAGCACCTATAATTTGATCCAATAAATCATCAATTTGGGGTAGAGGATACTTATTTTTTTTGTAATTGTATTTATTTCCCTTTAATCAATGCATAGCCTCCTGGATCTATTTTTCATCTTGAAAACCATATTAAGGCTCCCCATGGAGAAACAATAGGTCGAATAAATCCATCGTCACTAAACTCCACTAGTTGTTTATTTAGCTCAAATAACTCCACAGTGGCCATTCTATAGTGGTTCATTTATGTAGGGTTTGAACAATTTATTAAGTCAATAGTGAACTAAACTTCCTGCTTTGGAGGATATCCAGGTAAATCCTGTACAAATACATCAATGTACTCTTAAACTATATACACAAAATCAATTGAAAAATTTATTTCATCAACCATATATATTGATTAATCATCCTCTCTAATTATTGAATTTTTTAGATCTAATATGGGTGGATCTAGATAAGAATCATGTGTCATGGTTTCTTCTCTAATGATAAGTGATTCTATATTATTTTAAAAAATTCTAACTTAATTATTCTTGCAATAAATCATCACATCATAGTTAGAGGGGCAATTAATATTGAGAATTATATCAAAGTCTTTCATTGGTATGATGATATGTTTATAAACTAAAGCACGATTATGTGTCATAATGGGGACTAGTGTACATGCCATTGTTGCAATGATGCATCCCCTAAGAATTTTGACTGGAAAGACCTTTATTAAATCAAATTTGACATATCTAATTATCGTGGAAAACTGGAAATATATTATGGAATGTGAAGATCCAAAATGAATTAATTTTTTGGCAACATTTGAGGAAACAATAAAAGTACCCTCCACCACATCATTAGGAACTTCAACTTTTTTGATTTTAATTGCATATGATATTCCTTGATCTCATGGAATATTTTGAGGCATGCTTATTTAGAACTTAGGAAACTCATTTTCACAGTGTCCCATCTATCTACAATTGTATCATTGAACATCATCAAATTTTTTGTTCACTATGTATTGATTACATAGATGACCCCTTTCTCCACACTTTTAGCACACTCTCATGCCTTTCTATCATTTCATGGGATTATTATTTCCATAGTTCTCATATAATGGGAATTTCATTGTTCCTTTGTACTTTTTCGGTGCTTCACCGTTCCCGTGGTTATTAGAGTATCAATATTTATCATGGGATCCATTGAAAAAATATGATCTAGAAAATTATTTCTCTATTTTGATACCACTTTATACAATTTCATCATATGATGAAAATGTTTAAGAAGTCAGTTCCCTTTGAATGATTGGATTAAGACCATCAAAGAAATGATCAATCTTGTCTTCCGAGTCACGTACGTAATTTATGGAATACCCGGCTAGGCTTTGGAAGACAGAATCATACTCTACAACACTGTCTTCTTCACATTAATTTAAGCCAAGGAATTTCATCTTCCATTCGGTACATTTCACACGAAGGAATTATTTTTCAATGAATATTACCTTAAAATTACTCCTTTAAATATATTATATTTCTTCTTCCTCCATTGTATTATAAATCATGAACCACCATTGATCTGAATTTCCCTTGAGACAATATACTCCCAGTATAACCATTTCATGTTCGCTTTATCTTAAGGCCATTAATATCTTTTCAAGGGACTTGATTCATTGTTCAACAACCACTGCATTAGTAGTCTCTATGATATATTGGGCCTTATATCGCTTGAAACGATCCAACACAGGTGTGGAATTGTTATTCGTTACAACCTGTGTATGTTTTCCTAATATGTTCATGATCTGATCTGCTCCATCATTGACAGCATTGACTTTCTCAGTGGGGATATCTTAACATTTCAAACGAGTATTGATTCCACTTCTTCCATTTGACTCAATTTCAAAATATTGGAACACACTAGATTAGGTTATGAATATCAAATAGAAAATCACCGTACATAGATTCAAATTTTATGAATAACTAATCTCATAAACATGGGTTCTCTGAAGAAATGGTTACATTTAAATCCTTCATAATATCTTGTAAGTAAAATGTGAATTATCCTAAGCATATCCCCAGACAGTGTGATAACCAAGAGTGCAGAAAGTACTGCTGTCTTATAATCGGATACCCCGGGTCATGCTTGAAACTCTATGTGGGAGCTTTCACTCCTATTAATATATGTTCCAGAGCCACCTCTACCTGCTCATATCCAAAAAGGGATGTATTGATTGATTGATTCACATAATAAATTTCTTACAAAAATATCGGGACGTTGTTGTATGTATATCCTCAAAGACAATTATAAGGGCTCTTCCCCAATCTACATCTTCTAAATGTATTTTTACTTTTTTTCATTAATGTTATTTTTTATTTGGGGGAAAAATAATCAACTCTAGATGTTTTAAAGAGTTGTTTTGAAAATATAAGGTCTCTTTGAGAAAAGTTCTTAATTATATTACAAATATATTCAATGAAATAAATTCTTGTAGATCTATTTATAGAAGTTGTTATAATAGTGACATTAAAATTGTTAATAAATATCCAAGAACACATAAAAAATAATTAAAGATGATATTACAAAAATATAAATTGTTTGGTTCGAGAATTCCATTATCTTATATACATATTTATTTTTTCACTTTTCCATCAATTGTATATAAGAATATGTTTTCTAAATGAGAAAAATTGAATTATGTTATATTAATTCTTTTCACATATGATAAACTATATTCCATATGTGTTATTTCTCAAATTACTTTTGGGAAGTGAGCATTTTTCATTTCATATTTTATTTAAAACTTCTAGTATTTCAAATATTTCATGATTTTTTATTGATATTTATAAATTAATAAAATAAACTCTAAAACATAAAAAATGAAATTTTTATTCATTTATCTATTATAGATAATTTATTATAACCATCCATAAGGTTTTGGATAACTATAAAGTCATAAACATCCTCTTATGTGGATAAAAGACAATTGACCTGACAAAATCAAAAGGGGAGGCAATAGATGAATAATATATGATTATATTGTAAATAATATTTATACAGCAGATTATTATTATCCATATCATGATTTCATGAGGCTCAACCTAGTTTTTGGAGAATCCTTATGTTCATCCAAGTGACCTGGGATCAAATCCAGGCAGAGGCATACTTCCTGGGCACTGTAGCTATACTGTAGAAGGTGGTACAACATGTGTTATTTGTGACTCTAGTAGGAACTATAGAAAGTACTGTAGAAGGTACTATTTTTTACTATAGATGTCGGGAATATTCCCCCTTTGGGGCATTTAGGCCACTGATTTCTTCTTCGAGTCCTTTATGGCCTTCGAGCCTCCCAATCCATTGGTCCAGTAAGGCCTTTGGGCCACCTTAGGGCCTTCAGGCCACCTTAAGTGCAGATGCCAATCAGACAACCTACAATAAACATGCTCTAGAAGGAGGCTGAGAAATGGGATTTTACCATTGTAGAAGTCAAATGAATTTATATAATTAGACAGTTTATTACATACCATCGGTACAAGCCTATACATGCATATGAAATCCAAGCCGAACAACCATGAGAAGGTAGAGAAATGATTAAACAATGGAGATGCTATGGAAGAGAATTACAAGTAGTTAGTCATGGTTGTATGTAATGTTTGAAGCCTATGGGAAATGAATTCTAAGAAGCAATACAGGCAATGTAATACTTACACATACGGGCCTTGTAAGGGTTCTAACTCACCCCTTAAAAGGCGGATTATCAAAATCAATTAAAAAATGATGGCCTTCAGGCCATTGGATATCAAAATCATGATAATATACTATTTAATTGTTAAATAACATTTTTATTTGAATGTAAGGGAAGGAAGGAAATATTATGACGAAAAATATGTGGAATAACCTAAGGATTATTACCTCATTAATTGTATTATTCAATCTCCATGACCCTTATCTCATCAAATACATTGATTTATATGACTATAGAACAACCCTAAGGATTATTAAGGAATTAATATATGATTATAATGAAAAATAATTGAATTATGTTAGTATAATATATGTTGTATGAAATTATAGGGAAATGGGGACATTAAACAAAATGAGAGAGGTTTCATAAGACAATATATTAAATAAAAAAATACCATGGTAAACCATATAATATAATGATTTTTAAACCATTTGATTTATTACGGTCCATTAATGGTTATATAATATCAATAGTAATTTATCATAATCTTGATCTATTTATTGGCCCAGATTTATTTTATAAGGACATGTTTATATTCAAAATTAAATGAAAAGGTAACCTTCATTGACTTTACTGGAAATTTTTAAAGTTTTATTCCATTGATTCTTATCAATGAAGTAATCCTTTTAACTTTTAGTGGTGAAATTCATGTTTTCATTATATAATTAGTTGGATAAGTGTGATATTATAGGATTGTAACTCAATACATTACTTATCAGTTTGAAACTATAATATTGTTAAAACAATTTAACATATATAAGACATATGTATGGATTTTTAATTTTCTGTGGATGTTTTTTCAAATTGAATTCCAATTTTATAAAAATGAATATATTATAAATTTTATATTGATTTATATTTATGAGTTACTCTATTTTATTTTCATTCAAACCCATTAGAATGATCTATTATTCATGTGTTAAAAGAAATAAAATAATTATATTATAAAAAACAGTTTTATTTACACAATTGTTACAACATGGGATAAATTTTTTTTTCACCCATACCATGGTGGGATGAATCAAATTGTTAATAAACACTCACCGAAATAATCAAATAAAGAGGAAAAAATGATATCCCAGAATAAGAAATGACGATCTCTTAGACTAATTGTTTGATTTAACATAGCTCTAATAGACATATTTGTGGTTTTGAAATCATCAAATAAGAACTAGATATGGTGATATTCGAAATAAAAAAGTATTGTACTTGTATCATCATCATATGAAAGTTACCATTTCATATAATCCAATAAAAATGTAAAAAATATTTATCTAATTATGTTATATTTTATGTACTATATTTTGACTTTTCTAATGTAGTTTTTTACACCCTTAATACAATAACCTATATCTAGTGTTTATATTACTCTATGATACAATATATAAGAAATTAAATCTGAAATGATAAAATAGTTTAGTAGTATTAGGAGTCAATATATACACATTATATTTATTTAAAAATTCAAAATAGAAAATGAGACATTAAATTATAGTGATAAATTATTAATTTATTTTAGTATGTAATGTAAATCATTCATAGATCCCTTCAATGATTCAATGAGAAAATTAATTATAATAAAGTAAGAGAAAAGATTCTCCATAAATTAAATCATACAATAAAAGGCACCAAAGAATAAATAAAACATGAAAATGAGAAAATGAAAATAAATAATAATGTATTTGATATTACTAATATCATAAATGTGTATTGTATCCATGGATGACATATGAACATAAATAATTGCATTAATAATTATAAATTGGTTCATAATGATAGAATTCGTAATGTTAGGCATCATAATCATTACATATTTTCCTGGGGACCATATATAATGTTGATATATATAGGAATCATTTCAAATAACTAAGATAATTTATATCTTTAGATTTACTATTTCATTAAGGGGTTGTAACAGGCCCCCATTCCACATACCATGTTCAAGAAATTATTCATATTAATACAATGTATAATAATTCAGTACATATTGAATATAAGTATTAACATATGAAAACTATGAAACAAAACGTATATATTTTTCCCAATTAGTAAATAGTAGAAGACTATATAAGACCTCCAGAGAAAGAAGATATATGGTATCATTATACAATATCCCTAATAAGGGATATTTTTCTTTAAAGGATTATCATATAGATGTGAAATACTTTTACAAGATCACTGATACTTTTATTGATAATATTCCAATTATCCTTTTGAAATATATTACTTTTTAGTAATTGAATTTTAAAAATATTCGGAGAATAATTTAATTAGAAAAAATTCATCAAAAATATTAAATAAATATTCAATTAAAATAATAGGCACGATGTAGTAAAATCCATTACTGAAATAACTATAAAAAAAATTTCATTCAAACTTGTAGTAAAAAGTACCTCGTTTGGAAATTGAAAGAAATATCCCTTTAAACCATTTTTTAAAAAATAAAAACATTCATAAAGATTAATTTAATATAAAAATGAATTATAGTAAAAAAATCATTGATAAAATTTGAAATAATGTGTTGATATTGTAGAAAACTATTCTAGACCAAATTGAATATCAGAGTTGGTTTTCCAAATTTTTATAACATTTGAATAAATATTAAGAGATAAATGATAGGAAAAATAATAATGTCTATAAATAAAATTATGATAATAAAATATTTTTGGTTTTGGTTAAAATATCATATAATTCAATTAAATATAAAATTAAATTTAAATATTCCTGAAAAATTATTATATTTTCATTTTAACCCTTACAATATTCATAAATTTTCAATTATTACAACCATTAATGAAATAAAATCTAATGAATCTATAATTACAATGAATATATTGATTTTTATATAAAACTAGGTTAAAATGGGATGTATATACCACAAAAGAATGAAATAAATAGTGAATATGGCATATGTATCACAAAAACAAAATTGAAATGAGAAATCACTTACCTTATGTTTTAATTACCTCATATGTGAATTCAGTTACTTATATTATAAATAAAAATATATTATTATTCTATTGATGAACCAAATTAATATGTATTTTATTATATATTATCAATGGATAACATCTTGTCACTCGTTTATCAATAGTTATTTAATAAAATCTTGGTTCTTTGTGGTCTCTATCGTGTTTTTCAGTCTTTTTTAATTTTTAGAGTGTGGGACATTACAATTTGACCATGTATCCATTATCTGTAAAATAATTATCTAGTAATTTATATCATATTATTAAATAATATTGAAATTATTTTGTAGTTCTTTTCAATTCATCTCATAAATATTTTGACAACACTCATGTAGGATGTAAAACCTACATAAACAAGAGTGCCTTGTATTGTTCGAATGAGTAAGAACATATAGAGGAATAAATATTGTATAAAATTTATATATTCATACACATGTTAGAATTATTATACATTTTCATAAAAAATAATTATTAACCTTATATAAAAGGATAATATTAGAATGGAAATATATTTCTCTCGAAGTTGTTAGTCTATACGTACAGATAAAAGATAATTCCATTTTGAGAAAAGGGAAATGAAATTAATCTTGATAATAAATTAACATTGAAAAATCCACCATAATGAATAATTATAATATATCAATTTTATTTGTATCACAATCACCATCTATTATAGGTGGTGATGGGAAATAAATCTTTGCACTACGTGCAAGAAATTTTCCAAATATGTACACAACTGATATGTTATTTCCATTTAATGGGATATTGGAGTTAAATAGTTATCTCATAATAATTACTACAACATAGAATACTAAAAATATTGGATTCAATATGGCCATATTGATTAAAAAAATTAAATTAATTATAAGTTGAAATAATCATTGAATGTATTGGTAATGATGATTACAACTTTTTGGAGAAACATTATTTGGATTATAACATAACAATTCTTTGAATTATCTTAGGAGATTCCCTAAAGAATGAGAAATAAGGGATGGGATATAAGAGTTTTTTGGGGGGTTTTCTATGATATCCGGATCAATTTCTATGAAATAACATAAATGGGATGTTTCCTTTTATAAGATAGGGGAGGACACAAATGGATTCATTTGAAATATTCTTAAGAAATATATGGGTAACTCATGTATAATGGCCCAAACGTGTAATAATTTATAATATTATAATAATAAGGAAAAGTATGATCATCTAATATGATTTATATACATTTATTATTAATGTTATCCATTATCAATTTATTATAACCCCTCTTTAAACATTATACGAATGTTGGTATAAAAAATGTATCATATTTTAAGGTCTATGAATATAAATTGAAAACAGTAATGTGGAATATAAATATACCATTCATGTTATAATTGATATTATCCCATCAATATGAGTCATTATTCTACTATTATGAATAAATAATTATTTAAATATAGGCTTTTAAACAATAAATATCTTTTAATGCATTTTTTCAGGTATTCAGAAAAATGGGGCCTTAATGGAATAAAGATAATAATTAATTATTTATTCCCATCACCATAACATTAAAATTATAATTTTTATTCTTTTAAAATCATTATTTATAAAAATAATATTACTTTTACGAGTTTTAAAATCATTTACGCCACTTTTCTACTACCAGTACAAGAATTACATATGAATTACTTAATAAATAACAGTTATTTTATAAAGATTAATATTAAAAATAAAAAAAATATCATAAATAATTTGTATATGTATTCAAAATATCCTTTAGAATTTGTATTAACTATTTTTAATCCCAATTAAATCATATTATTGATATTTAATGAAATATATTGAAATTTTATAATGATAATTTACCTAAAATAATATATTCGTCATTGTAAATGGAAAATGTAACCATTTTCTATTTTATATGAATATTGATTGGTATTCTTGAAATATAATCATTAAATTTAAATAATGAAATTGTTAAATACATTTTTTAATCCATAACACATTACATTAAACCATACATATATGACTTACCGTATACTGAGATTGACAATATTTACCATGGTCATTATTCATAATGACAGAAAATGAAATTATACAATTTAATATATTTGAAAAGTTCCATTAATAATATTGACTAATTATTTTACATTATTTTTTAAAAAAATTAAAGGAATTTTTTTAATAAATTTTGACACAACATAACAGAAAACATTTTTTGGAATATAATGAAATTCTTTGAATATGAATGAACATATACAAAAATAAAATCTAATCTTCAATCCCAAACAATTAATTATATTATTTTTTTAAAAGGATTATTATGTTATTTTATAAAAAAATTTAAAATATAATGGTAGTTTTCAGTTTCGTTATTGAAATAAAATAATTGAAATTTTCATGAAAATCGACATTTCTATTAATCAGTCCAAAAATATTTTGTTTTAAAATATCAAAAAATTACAGAAAGAAATTTTTTCCATCATGATTTAAATTATTATATCCATAATAGAAAATTAAAATAATTAATGTTACCCTAAATAATTATAATATTCATACATAAATGAAATAAAAACTCTTTTTGAGGAAAACGTATTATTAAATCATAAAATGGCTTTATTCTCATTACATGCCTAATACCGATAATTAAATAAATTTTAATTAATTTAACTGCATATAAATATATACTACAATTATTTCTTATAATAATATTTAAATATAGGTTAATTTAATCTATAAAGTGACATTTATGGATATAAAACATGTTATTATAAAAATTATGTTCTTTTCCTTTCAAAAGATAATATCTTTATTTAAAACCTTCTTATAAGCCATCTATGGTTTAACATTAATTTTATTAAGAATTTTAAAATCTATTTTTACATTACAATACAACCATTCCTATTCATAACCACCAAATAAATGGTTGGATATAATGATCATATTTTAATAAAATTATTTTTACTATAATTTCATAGTATCTATGTAATGTATTACACATGATATGATATATATTATTTTTTTAAATGAAATATGAAAATCCAATGGTTTTTAATTTATTACATTTAAAAAAACGCCTTTTAATTTCATCTTTGGTATTAAATTTTTTAATAAATATAGTAATAAAATTTAAGGAGGGAAGTATAAATATACATAAATGGATAGATTTATCATTTAATACACAAGGATAAAATTTCCTTTTAAAATATCATTAATTTTTATGATAAGAAATCAAATATCATAATTTCATAAATAATTTTAAAGCAACAACTTTTACATTGTGATAATTGTATTATGAATGTGTAACTAAAATTCTACCATAATAGTTAAGAGAATAGACTCAATAAATTTATATTTCACTTTATTCAGAAGAGTAATTTTATTAACATTAAGAAATATATATGATATGAAAAATTACTTACATTAAAAAAATACATATATATAATTTTATCATTTGGCTATGCTTTGATTAGTTTTTCACCCCTTCTTCATCTCATGTTATAAATTATAGATAAACTTGATAGAATTTATATTCATGAATCACTAATATTAATACTTAATGGATAATAAGATCGCAATAATAGATTATAACTTATTAATGAAATTTAATTATATTTTTTAAAATTTTTTTTATCACTAGTAAAACAAATATACAAAAAAATAATTCATATGATTAAATAATACATATAATATTCAAAACATAAACAATATCACCCAATGCTTAAATAAATTCATTCCATAAATAACTACCCAAACAATTATTGAAAAATATTCATGATAAATTCATAATCATAGAATTTATTAATATTTTTTTCATTTCCATTCAATATCAACATTAAATTTTTCTCCAATTATTATATTGTAGATAAATAAAGAATATGAAATTTTTGATATTTATTAATATTTTTGAATTAAATATTAATTAATCATTAAAGGAGATGATATGTTTGTTGGAATACCTGATACTCAACAATGAGATTCTTTGAAATCTTACGTTTCTCACAACTTTGAGTTGTACTGGAAAATAATAATATGATTAATTTGAATAGTATATAACACCTAGTAGCTGTAATGGTGAGAATGAACAGAAATAACTAAAAAATTGTCATACATGTTTGTTAAATATTTTTATATTTATCCAATAATTTTTAGAGGCTTAAAATAAAAATGAATGATATTTTAATCATAAATACTTTAATATTTTTTAAAAGGTCATTTTATATCTTTTTTATAGAGAACCAATTTAAAATATAGTTTCTATCACTATTGGATGTACTATTTGAAAAAAATAATGTTCTTCTTTAGAATCGGGACATCACAATATACTTTGGAATAAATTTTGGTATTTTTCTTATAATGTTCATTTTTATTGAATATTGAAATATTCTGTAATTTAAATCAAAACTTTCATTAATTATAATTTATTTATAAGGATATATTGAGCTTTTATTCTGTTTTAAAGTGTAATTGGATTATGTTTTTAACATTTAATAAAATTTTGTTCCTTGGAAGTAATTTTACTTTGAAATTGGACATAAAAAAGTGTAAATATTTTGATAGTTATTATTTCTTAAAAATAGGCTTTTTTATAACGAGAATTTATTTTAAATTAATTTCTTCCAGTCTTGTGTTTTGAATTTGGAAAAATGGATTTTATATTTGGAATTCGGAGGTCCAAATTTTGTAAATATGTAAATTTAATTTTTAGAAATTATGTATATTTACTTCAGTAAATATTTTATTTACAATTGTAAAAGGGTAAATATTGAAAATAAGGGTAAATATATAATATTATATAATATTAAATTACCGTTAAATGATTCCTAATCCTATTGGATTATACATGTTCCAGAATGGCCATCCTAGGTCAATTTTTCAACCACATAGAGCCACTACGTGTGACACCCCAAGATTTCATAGTACATTTTTTTTCATTGAAATTCAATAACTAGTACTACACGCAACAAAGAGTTCAAGCGCACCACGACTTACCAAACTATCTGTTAAAATGCAATTATGAATAGTATTAACTGAATTTAGAACTTTATATAATCATTTTAATTTTAGAATCCCTTTTATGAGTTACTTAGACAAAATTTCTAAATAAATTCATTTTTTTCTGATAAAAGAAGTATTTTTCAAAAAAATGCAATTTTACTGCCTTTTAATGGTGATCCTTTTTTAAATCCAAAATATAAAACTATTATACATTATATTTGATAAAATAAACTATTTCATTAGAATTTAGATATAAGAATTCAGTTTCAATAAATTTTTGGTGTTTTTCTGATAACTTTCATATTTGGGTGAATAGTGAAAAATACTATATTTTAACTGAAAACTAAATTTTTAATCATAATAATTTGTTGTGTTAAATTATAAATTTTAATGGTATTCATGTATAAATATATTATATTTTTACAATGTAATCCAATGTTATTCATTGGAAATAATTTCACTTTGAAATTGAACATAAACCAGTACCAATATTTTATTAGTTAGTATTTCTAAAAAACACGTTTTTTGGTTTTGAGAATAGGAATTAATTTCAAATTAATAAATGAAACTCCTATGATTTTTATTTTGTAAAATAGATGTAATTTTGGAATTTATAATATCAAAATTAGCTTAGTGTGAATTTTTTTAATTTTTCTAATAACATTCAGTTTTTGATGAATAGTGAAAAACACGGATTTATTGGCTAAAGATGACTTTTTATTTAAATAATTATTTATTTTATTAAAATTTATTTTAGGTCAAAATTGATACAAAATAAAAATATAAGTTCATTATACTTAATTGGAGACATTTTATAATATGTTTAGATATATAAAAATTTTATTGAACTTTTTATCGTCTTTTACCCACCTCCTATGAGCATTTGCAAATTTCCATAAAACATAATTTTACCACTTCTGTAAGTTGAATTTCAAAAATATGAGAGACACAATTAATATAATTAAGTAAAATTTGGTTCAATAAGATGAAAATATTTTTTGTGAATAGTAACTTTTTACTTTTATTTACCACGGTTAAATGTAAATATGATAATTAAGGTTAAAATTATAATATTATTACCGTAACACTAGTCTTAATTCTATAGGATAAGTGTAATTCGACCAAAAACAACCTTAGGAAAAAAATATGATCCTTTAGGTCCACTTTTATTAGATTAGGTCACTTATTATTATTTTATTTAACGAAGAGTTAAAAGATTTAAAATCAATGATTAATAACAAAAACTTCTTTAATATAGGGTTATAAATATGATAAGTTCAACTATAATTATTTGTTAAAAATAAAAAAATATTTTCTATATAATTTATGTTTATTTATATTTTTCAGATATTATATAATTTAATTTATAAATGACACAATGATAATGCAGTAATTACCTAATTAATTATATTTAAAAATAATTGATGTTATAAATATCCAAAAAAATGTAATATGTTTTTTTTATTAATTACAATAATTTTATAAGTTAATATGTCATGTTAGGGTTGGTTAGATGATTTTTTTGAAGTAATAATGTTGTTATGAATTTATCAAAACAAAAATACCAAATAATGTCCAAATTGACATAGAAGTGTTTTTAAAACTAATATTATATTATTAATTGATATAATATTTTTAAAAATCTTAAGATTGGAGAGAAAAATTATATAATGATAGGTGTGTCATTAATGAACTACTTTGAGTTCTCGTGGAAGTATATAGTATGTTTATTAAACATATAATATAAAAATAAAAAGAGACAAGGGAAATATCAAAGTGTTAAACTATGAGTTAAATCTAAATGATAAAGTAAATATATTAACCCAAACCTATCTAAAACCTATTGGTTGATTGGTTTTCTGACCAAAAAACACCTTATCCTATAAATAAATTACTTTATAGCCATCAAAAACCGAAAATTAATTTATTATAAAATAATATTTTATGTTTTCCCTAAGGTTCCCTTCACCCCTCTTAGAAATGGGAACTCCAATTCCCCTCAAATTCAAATTTTAAAATCCATTTGGATCAGCCAAACCATTCCTAAATACCCTATAAATTTTCCTTATGTCATCCTAGAGGAATTACATTTTTCATAAAGAAATCATAATGATCCCTATTCAACAAATCAATACGAAGAACTCGAAGAAGAGGTAAATATTTCATCAGCTCTTTCAAGTTCTTTTCTTCTTACACTTCCACTTTATTTGTTTATTCCATTCTAAAATAATAACTCCATAATCTTCTGTATAATTTTATGTTATTATAAATATGTTACAACAATATTCATTATAATATCCATCCTTTGGATTACATTTCACCATATGTGTGTACGTATGGCTAACCGTCTCCACGTCGTGGTGTAACAGTTATTCAATACATAATTATTTGGATGGGTATATTAATGATGTGTAATTGATTTAAAATAATTAATATAACATGATAGTGATTCTGTATATATGATATAACATCCAATTATATATTATTTTAATATCAAAATATTTATATTGTCGATCGTGCGTACGTGCGGATTACCGTCTCCCCGAACACGATGATATTCATTCTCCATCGTATCCATTCAAGACTAATTTTCATTAGATGATTAAAAATAATTTTAAAAGACTTAATATCATTCTTAATTTGAATAAGATGCATTCTATCCCTAACAAATATTACTTATGTAACAAAGCATATAAAGAAAAACGAATCCGTTAACACCCAAAATGATGATAATAGGAAGATATTGTTAACAAAGAAATATTAAAAAAAATCATATATGATGTCATATTAATGTATATGATTTTTTATAATTTAATAAAAATTATTTCACCACTATACAGAAAGTAAACCTACCCTCGACCAAGGAAATTTACAAGGTAAGGGTTAATTTTTATAATCTACTTATTATCCGAGGTTTTTTTACATAAGTATCTACTAGGACATATTTATTATCCATGTACATGTTTCATTAATGAGTATTAAAAGGGATTATTTTAAGGGAATTTTTTTCTAAAACATCATTTGAAATGTTTTAAAAATTTATTCTTCTAAATCATTTTCATTGATTTCCATGATTTCAAAATGGATTTTAAGGATTTATTTATATGGACATGAATGTTTTTAAAATGTTAATTACTTTCGAAATTTTCAAAGTGGTATGGGACACATTGATTCAAAAATGTCTTTAAATGTATTCCTTTTTAAATTGTGTGAGTTCTAAATATTTTCATTAAAAAGAGATATTTCTCTGAAAGAGTTTTACAAATCATTTTCATCTATGTCAACATCCTTTGATGGATTTTAAACTTGTTTGAAGTTGATTTATTATGATACAAATCATCAATCTTGTATTGAAGGATTTGTGATATGATTGACTGTGGATGTGTTATTTTTATACCACTCATGGTTTATGGATGACGTATTGACATATCATAATCTAGTTTTAATATGAACCTTGTGTTATGTTTCATCCTTTTCATATGAGGAATGCACTAGACTTTGTATGTGACAGGTGGAGCCCTCTATAGCTCTTAGATGCATTGGTAGGTCTCATGAGACAGACTAGTGTCTTGGAACAAGGCCTTGAAAAAAAATTATTCGTAGTCTTGGCACAAGGACTTGACTGTGTGGTAATGATGTCCGACGTTAGGAATTCCATCATTATGAAATTAGTTATTACATGTCATTATTCTACTAGTATAATAACCATGTTATTGTTTATATGGTAATGTTTTATTTATTTATTCTATATTATGTTCATTTTTATGTTCAAAGGGATTTTTTTAATTACACAACTTTCCATAAAAGTTTATAGCTTTCGCTAAATTATTTACCCTTACTGAGAATCTGATCTCACCCTTTTCTTATGTTTTATTTTCCCAGGATCCAAAGAAGTGTTTTATGTTTGAGATGTAGGATTAAGATAAGGGAACAATGGCATTATCAATGGGTTTTTTTGTGTTGTTTTTTAGAATGTGTAATGTAATGTTTAGGTTTGCAATCAATTTTCGAATACTGCTAAACTAATCGGTCTTTTAGGACATGATTCCTTGTAATCAAGCCAAAGTATTAAAATAATGCAATGAATCTTGGTAATTGGGGTCGGGGCATTACAGTTGGTATCAGAGGAATCTTAATACACAAATTTGAATCTAGATTAAGATAAACTCTGATTAGATCACATATCCCTAAGATAGAAATTGAGGATTAGTATAGAAGAACTTCCTAGATTTCAGTACTGTAGAGATTTTGTGAGTTTTCCATCTAATAAATCCCTATTTGTATACAAGAATGTAGAGGCGTCTTAGGCACAGATGTATCTTGGGGTAAAACCCCAAAACAACTCTTCGAGCTAGACTCGAACGGGAACTAGTGCACGACAACGGGCCTTACTGCGCTCTTGGTTATGACACTCCCGGGGGATATGCTTAGGATAATTCTCATTTTCTTTACAATAAATTTTGAAGGGTTTATGAGTATATACTTTCTCAGGGAATACATTTTTTATTATTATGGATTATATCCATAAACTTCTCAATTTACGTTAGGTATTTTACATGTTTTGAATTATTCATTGCAATTCATAAACATACCTTGTGTATTACATTTAATAGAAATTTCACCTATTAGAATGAATGTGAACTCCGAAAATATGTATGATCCAAAGAGTAAGAAAGAACATATCTTTCATGGTATTAATCCAACATTTTTAAGGGAAATAGTCTACCATGTATTCGTAAAATATAATGAACTAGTATCATGTGTTAATAAGATACGTAATGAATTATATGAGTCCTATGGATTTGAGGGAAAGTAAGAGATGAAAAGGGTGGAAGAGATAAATATTGATAAAGGGAAGAGGGAAAAGAAGGATTTTCCTATATGAGATAACTGTGGACAAAATCACCTTGGTAAATTATTGATGGGAGTGGGAGTTTGTTATATATGTGGAGAAAAAGGACACCATGTACCTGATTGCAAGGGTAAGTAAAAGAGTTTCAAATGTATAATGCTTCATCAGTATATAGTTGGTAGACGACGTGAATCAATGTACAAATCATTAGAGAATACCCCAAATGATACTTTATGATAATAATAATGTAACGATACTACCGAAGATGAAGAGGAATGGTTAGATTTCTTACGTTGTTATTAAATTATTCTGTCATTTGATTATTGTATTAATGGTGTACATGTTATAAGAATTATAGAGTATATATGGATTGTACTATAGTACATTTTAATTAAATACATGAGATTGTTTGAAGCCATGAAAAGTGACTCAATAGCAGGTTATATTTTTAGAAAATATATAGTTGAGAGATAGATATTCCATATTATGGTTCTGATACTGTGGTAGTGATTTTGGAATAATACAAGATGGATTTGGATAAATTATATTGGATATTTTTGACTACCATGATACTGATTAATGATTTGTATATTCTATCATTGTTGGAGTTTACATAATTTTTGGATAGAATGAGCATAATTAGTATTATATAATGGATGAGGTAGCATGAATGTAATCAACAGGGTTTTATGGTAATTCATGGTGATACCTTGTTTTAAAATAATACATTATGAATGAGTTCACATGTTAATATGTGGAAAAAAAGATCTTCATTGTGTTTAAAATAAATATAAATTTTGGAATGTGAGTTTGAATAGAAGTAGTTTGCATTAGTCTAACGGTTTTAATGGATTATGTTAGAAATTGGATACCATTAATAAGGTTATTTTTCTATTTTTAAAAGGACAAAAGGTATACCGTGTGACAACCTTTCACGTCGGACAATGCTATGGGAATTGAACGTACAACCATAGTGCGATTGGGATTTTTCTCCTACCACTGGACTTTGTGTGGTCCATGGATTGTATAATTTTTTTTCTTATTTTAAATGGTCTGATAGGTGAATTATAAATTCATTTTTTGGAACACAATATTAATTGGATAATTATAATATTTTTTTATGTTCTATTATCTTTTAGAGAGAAAGATGAGTTTTTAGTAGAAATTATTTAAAGGAAGGAACTCTACATGTCAAGTATATATATATATATATATATATTATTTTATTATTCTATGAATAAATTAATTCATAATCATTAGGTAAGGTATCTTAAAACTAAAAATGTGTTATCCTAATACCTTATGTTTTTTTACCGACTATATTTTAAATCATCTTAGATTGATGGATTTGAGGCCCTCAATTCTATAATGGTTTGTGACTGATGACCTCAATCCCTCTCTATAAATATTTATATTTTTCCTCTAATTATGTTTCTATAATTTCCAAAAACTTTCTCCTAATCGAGATCATAATTTGGTGGTGACATTTTCTTTCTTCTTTTCCTCTTAATAAGACAAATTTTATTAACCTATTTTCTGATATGGGTTTTCCACAAAGGTATTTTTCAAATTTTTTAACTATATATTTTTGAAGAACAAATTAAAATTGCGAGTATGCAATTTATTGAAGGGGGGAAAAATGTAACACCCCATGATTTCATTTTATGTTATTTCATCAATGTAATTCAAAAACTTTTACTACACGCAACATTGAGTTCAAACGCACCACGACATACCAAACTAGCGGATCAGAAGTATTTACGAATAGTATTAACTGAATTTTTACCTTTATATAATCATTATAATTTTAGAATCAATTTTATGAGTTTCATAGACATAATTTAAGAATAAATTATTTTTTTCAAATAAATGGAGTATTTTTAAAAATATGAAATTTTACCGCCTTTTAATGGAGATCCATTTTTAAATCAAATATTTGAACTTTTAAATATTCAATATGACTAAAAAAGCATCTTCTTTAAAATCGGGACATTAGAATTTAGATTCAATAAATGTTTGGTGTTTTTTTGATAACATTCATATTTTGGTGAATAGTGACAAATACTATATTTTAACTGAAAACATGTTTTTTAATGAAAATTATTTGTAGTGTTAAATTATAAATTTTAATGGTTTTTAATTATAAATAGATTATATTATTACCATTTAATCCAATGTTAATAATTGAATATAATTTCACTTTGAAATTGAACATAAACTAGTATCAATCAATTGTTAGTCATTATTTCTTAAAAACACAATATTTGGTATTGACAATGGGAATTAATTTTAAATTAATAAATCTAACATATATGTTTTTAATTTTTTAAAATAGATTTAATTTTTGATTTCATAATATCAAAATTATCTTAGGGTGAAATTTTGTTATTTTTCTGAGAACATTCAATTTTTGAGGTATAGTGAAAAACACTAAGTTATTGGTTAAATCAAACTTTTTATGTAAATAATTATTTATTTTATTTAAATTTATTTTATGTAAAAATAGATACAGAATACCTGTATATGTTCAATATAATTCATTGGAGTCATTTTATAATAAGATTAGATATATAAAAATTTTATTGAACTTTTAACCGTCTATTACCCACCTCCTAGGAGAATTTTCAAATTGGAATAAAACATAAATTTACAAACTTTTTGAGTTGATTTTAAAAATTCTGAGACCCTCTGTTAATATTAGTATGTAAAATGTGGTTCAATATGATAAATATAATTTTTTGTGAATAGTAACATTTTATTTTTATTTACCACGGTTAAAAGAAAATACGGCAATTAAGGGTAAAAATGATATTTCTAGTACCCTAAAACATGTCCTAATTCTAATGGATAAGTATATTTATACCAAAAATAACCACATAAATAAAATATAATCCTTTAGGTACACTATGATTAGATTATAAAACTTATTATTATTTTATTTAAAGAAGAGTTAAAAGAGTTAAAATCAATTTTTAATAACTGAAACATTTTTAATATATGGTTATACATAAGATAAATTCTACCATAAATATTAATTAGAAATATAAAAATATTTAATAAATAATGGTATTTTATTTATATTTTTTAGACATTATATAATTTTATTTATTAATTACACAATGATGATGTAGTAATTACCTTATTAATAAAATATTAAATTAATTGATATTATAAATATCTAAATAAATGTAATTTGAGACTTTTTATGAATTAAACAAATTTTATTTTTTAAAATGAAATGTTATAGTTGGTTCAATTAATTTTTTTCGAAGTAATAATTCTGTTATGAATTTAGAAATAACAAAATACCAAATACTGTCAAAATTGACATATAAGAGTTTTTAAAAAAATACTATATTATTAATTGATACAATTTTCCTAAAAATTGAAGGATCAGACAAAGACTCATATAATGATAGGTGTATCATTAATTAACCACATGGGGTTCGCTTGGATGTATATAGTATTTTTTTAACCATAAAATATAAAAATACACTGAGACATGGTAGACGTCAAACTATTTGACAAAGAGTTAATTCTAAAAGGTAAATATAATTTAGTGACCCAAACCATTCTAAAACAAATTGGTTAAGTGTTTTTAGACATATCCCCACCTTAGAATCTAAAAAATCACTTTTTAGCCATTATAAACTGTGAATGAATTTATTATAAAATAATAGATTATGTTTTTCCTAAGGTTCCCCTCACCCCTCTTAGAAAAGGGCACTCCCCATTCCCTCAAATTCACAACATAAAATCCATTTTGATCAGACAAAACCTACCCAAATACCCTATAAAAAATCATCCCTTCATCCTAGTGGCCTTACTTTAGTCAAAATGCAAACCTAGGGAGCCATTTTGATCAAATCAAAATGAAGAACCAGAAGAAGAGGTAAATATATATCACCACTTTTAAGTTCCTTTCTTCCTCCACTTCTTCTTTATTTTTTGTTTCCATTATAAAATAACAACTCCAGAATATTCTATATACTGTGATGTTAATATAAATATGGTACACCCATTTTCATTATTATATCCATCCATTGTATGACATGTCACCATACATGCGTATATATGACTTATCGTCTCCACGTCGTGGTGTAATTGTTATTCAATACATTATTATTTGTATGGGTATAATAATTATGTGCAATTGATTAAAATAATAGTTATAAAATGATAATGATTCTGTATATATGATATACCATCCAATTATATATTATTTTAACATTAAAAGAATGATATTGTCGCTCGTGCGTACGTATGGATTACCGTCTCCCCGAATGCAATGAGATTCATTCCCCATCATATCCAATCAAGAATAATTTGCATTAGATGAATAGAAATAATTTTTAAAGGCTTAATATAATTCGGAATATTAATACGATGCATCCTATCAATAACAAACATTACTTACATAACAAAGGATATAAACGAAAACAAATCAGTTAAAAACCGAAACGACGATAATACAAAGATATTATTAACAATCCAAAGTAAAAATAATAATATATGATATAATATTAATGTATATGATTCTTGTATAATTTAATAACCATTATTTCACCATTATACGAGTGGTTAGCCTACCCTTGACCATGAAAAAGTACATGGTGTGGATTTATTTTAAAATCTCTTTATTATCTGAGATTGTTTTTACGTAAGTATCAACTAGGACATATTTATTATCCATGTCCATGTTTCATGAAATTGATTAAAAAGGAGATTCTTTTAAGGGAAGTTTTTACTAAAAAATCATTTCAAATGTTTTAAATATTGATTCTTCAAAATCATTCTCATTAATATCCATGTTTTCAAAATGGGTTTTATGGATTTATTTATATGGATATGAATGCTTTTAAAATGTCAATTCCTTTCAAAATTTTAAATGTGCCATGGGACTCATTAATTAAAGAAATCCTTTAATTGTATTCCTTTTTAAATTGTTAGACTTTTAAATGTTTTTAGGGAAAATCGATATTTCTCACAAAGATTTTTTCAAATAATTTTCATTTATGTCAACATAATTTGATGGATTTTAAACATGTTTGAAGTTTATTTGTTATGATAAGAATCTACCATATTATATTGGATGATTTTTTAAATTTTTTACAGTGGATATGTTATTTTGGTACCATTCATGGTTTATGGATAAAGTATGGACATTTTATATACAATCTTTAATACAAATTAGTATGTTATATTTCATCCTATTCCAATCAGGATTGCAATGGACTTAGTAAGTGACGGGTGGAGTCCGCTATAGCTTCTTGAAGCATCGGTAGGTCTCGTGAGACAAACTATTGAAATGGCACAATGCCTTGACAAAAATTTTATTTGTAGTCTTGGCACAAGGCCTTGACTATGGGGTAATGTTGTCCATTGTTAGGCATTCTATCATTATGAAATTAGTTATTACATGTGATTATTATACTAGTATAATATCCATGCTCGAGTTTATATGGTGATTTTTGTTTTATTTTTTCCATTTTATGTTCATGTTTATGTTTAAAAGCCTTTTGTTTTTATTACACATATTACCATAAAGGTTTATAGAATCTGCAAATTATTTACCCTTACTGAGAATCTGAGCTCAACCCTTTCTTATGTTTTATTTTCCAAGGATCCCAATAAGTGTTTTATGTTTGAGATACAGGGTTATGATAAGGGAACAATGAAATTTTCAACGGATTTTTGTGTGTTGTATGTTAGAATGTGTATTGTAATGTTCATGAATGCAATATATTTTCCAAGACTGCTAAAATGATCAATCATTTGGGACATGATTCCTTATAATCAGGAAAATTTATTAATATAATGCACTTAATTTGGGTAACAGGGGTTGGGTTGTTACACTATGTGTAATAATGACACTATATGATAATTAATTTAAAGTAAATAAAAATATGACATAAACATATATCTTTTCGTAAATCAATTTTTACATAGTGTTATATAACATATCTCATAGACTATAAATATTCACTAGATATATAAAAATATTTTACACATCATGATATTTTATTTATTATTTATTAATAAAAATAAATAATATTATTTATGTCACCATGATGATGCAATGATTACCTTATTAATGAATTATTTAAATAAATGAGATTATTAAATATAAAATCTATCCCATACCTATCCAATTCTTATTGGATGATTTTATTTCGAACAAGACTCATATAATCTTATATTATAATGAGTTTGGGACTTTTTTGAAATTTAAAATCTGTTTATTATAAATTAATATTTTCAAACTATTATAAAGAGCCCCTACTCCCCCTTATAAAAAGCCATCACCTCAAACCCATTACACACACCTCTCAAGCCTTTTTTATCATCCAAAATCTACCAATTTATTCACCCTACATCCCTATATTCCACCTATAGTCCTTACCATAGGTAGAAGGTACTTCAAGAAATCCTTTTGGATCAATGTAACGGGTGTTACCCGATTTAAAGTTAACGTTTTCTCTAAAGTTCTATATTTTATTTTACATATCTAACCCCTAAACTATTTTTATTATTTTATTTAATAACAAAAATAGTATCCTAGGTATCCTACTATTTTTTTAGGATAAACATTTGAAATACACTTACACAAAACTCCATCTAATGGGTGAAAAACATACAGTTTTTGTGGACGGTGAACTATTGTCTCATAAAATGATGATTGTTCAATTTTCTCCTACCAACTCTTATGATGGCCTTTGTAACGACCCAAAGTTTCATTAATGGAAAATACCTCTTGATCCAGTTAAATGTTTCATTATGAAAAAATGTTTTTATAAGATGTCAACTTCTTTAGTTTTATGTTAAGATTTGTGACCATTACTTTTATAGCCGTTGAACAGTGATCATCTGAGTAGTATAAATATAAGGCTTTAACGAACCCATTTCTACTCAGACAAAGGAAGCGATGGCCTCATCCAGTAGAATTTACCCTTACGAAGCCCATTTGTCGGAGCTCGGAAAAGAGGTGGCGTCTTTGGGCTTTTCCCTTGACCAAGCCCAAGCTGAGCTTAATCAAGTCAAGCTCGAACGTGATCGTCTACGGGAAAAATGGAATTTGATAGAGATTACCACTCGAGCGATGTTATCCCAGCAACTCCAAGAGTCTGTCACCATCGCACACCTTACCCTTAGGACTTATGAGGCTATTTTAAGGGGTTATATAACAAATAAGTAGTACCATGTTCATGCACATTACTTTTGTATATAATAATGAATATAATTTCAAGTCATTTTTGATACATTGTAATTAATTTTTAAAGTACAAATGGTGTTTTTAGTTATTATTTAATTAAGAATTATATTTTATTAAATTAAAGGATTTTTGAATTAAATAATATTTTAATAAAAAATTATTATTAATATTACATTAATTTTTATTAAATATAAATGATCTTATAATTTTATGAATGCAATTAAATTGTTTATTAAGGTATGAAAGCCATTTCTGTCAAAACCTGTGAATTTTTTTATAAATGTCGGATTTTATTTTAAAAATGAAAATTCACATATTTAAAAAAATTATTTAGATAAAATAAATATTATTTTTGGAATCAGGACGTCGAAATTATCCAACAGTGAAATTTTCATAATTTTCTGAGACAGTCAAATTTTTGGGTAAAAATTAAATACCATTTAAATATATAATGTGTTTTATGACATCATAATGACCCAATGGTGATGTAATAAAATACCATAATCCTTATGTTCGGCCAATATATGTTTTATCATTAAAATAATGAGGTTTTGGGTTTGTTTGACTCACTTTTCAAAGCATTAATGGAGCCCTCAAGACTTATTCAACAGTTTGCCTTTTTAAATTAATTTCCATGGGAGTGTGACTCACCTCCACATAAGCAACCCTAATTTTTTTAATAAGTTCTGACCTTGGCCTTGTAAAATATTGTTTTCCTCTTTCCTTTTCCAGAAACCATGGGAAAATACCATTGGATGGTTTCTGGTTTGGATTATTTTAATATAAGGGGTCCCAAACCAAAATAATAAAGAATTCCCTCACCTTTCCTATATAAACCCACCCAAGCTCCCACTTCCTCCTCACTGAAATCCCTTTGAGTTCGTCCAAACTCTGCCCTACTCTCTCTAGAATCCTCCCAAGATTCCCCAAGCTCCCAAGAACCCTCTCACAAGCCTCTCTCTAGCCTTTTGAAGCACACTTCCAATTAAGGGGTTTTCTTCCTTTATCATTTTTGTCAATTTTCTTTAAGTTGTATTGCCCTTTTAATTTAAATTATGAATGTTGGGGTCTGGTTTCTCACCTCTCCCATACTGCCCTATTATTGTTTGAATGATGGGAGACCCCTTTCTCTCTCATTAAAAGCCTCCCATATACACCCGTTACTATGCCGAAATTCCGAAAGGAACCTTTTTCTCCTCTTTTATATTTCAAGCAATACTTTTGTATCATGAATCTAAATTCCTTTTCAATTTTTGGGACATGTATCTATATGACCTCCTTACTTTACATTACATGTAAAGATTATGACAAACCCCTTTCTCTCTCATCAACCTTTTTTATGAATTCTTATGTCACGCCGTTACGCTGCCGAAATCACACCGATTTTCTAAGCCAATATCATTGTGTAGTGAATACCATGCCCATTTCTCCATCAACGGTATTCACCTTTATGCACATTTACTTATTTATTATATAGTTTCATGTATTAATTCCACATTCCTTTATCGTGGATTAAATGATTATGTTTTATGAATCCATGTTTTATGATCCATGTGGCATACTTATGCATGAAATGAAATGTTTAAGAAGGGAGCGCCCTTTATAGTGCTCCAATGCATTGGGTAAAGTATAGTATCATGATACGTCATGTGCAATTAGTGTTTACACATTCTAATTCAATTGCAATGAGGTTTTACTCGTGCTTCAAGTGCAATGAGGGTTTACTCATGCTCCATGTGAAATGAGCCTTGGCTCATGCTAATTCAATGTTAAGTGTTGTTGCCACATTTCCATGTTATGATTATCATGCTTTATCATGCCTTTATGTTCATGTTTCTATTATGCTCTATTGATATGCCTATATCCTAACATGTATTGTACTCCTCATGTTATTCATTGTGTACTCCCTTACTGGGCTTTACAGCTCACCCTTTTCTTATGCATGTCCTCAGGTTATCCCATGCAATGCTAAGTACGAAGGAATATAGTGGTCATGTAAAGGAAGTTTTCAATAAAGATGTTGTAATTCAAGTTTAATGTTTTTGTGTAATGATCCTAAGCCCCAAAGACACTAAACCTCTAGATATTCTTTGTTGTATCAAGTGATGTTTTTTGTAATAAAGCATGCTTAAGTTTTAATAAAAAGCAGGGTTGTCATAGCCTTTCTGATGGCACTATATTTCTATGTGATATATTTTATTTTTTTATTATCTCTATAATTCTGTATTTTCCATTTATATCATACCTTTATGGTTTCCATAATAGGTATTAACGGTAATTCTATTTGAGTATGTGAAGACTACTGCCCCCTCAATGTGAAATGAATCATCCATAACATACATAGAACGTATAAAGGACAGTGTTAATGAACCTATGTAATATATATAAATTATATTATAATGTAATTATAATATAACTATGTATCATTTGGTTTTCATTCATTTAACAATGAAAAAAGAAATAAAATTAACATTCATGCATACATACGACTTACGGTCTCCATGAACGGTGCATTTCATATTCATATATCCAAATGATATGGAATATTATGACTACATATATAATGGATATATATGATTTAAATGATGTTTAAATCATGAATATTGTTTGTATATAATGAAAATTCAACTAGATGCACAACTTGTAATTTTAAGAAGTTCATTTTCGAATGAAACCCCAAATATCAACAGAATGATAGTTGTTAACTTAAATGACTATATAATGTTTATAACATGGTAATATATGATAAAAAGGGAATAATAAACTTGAAAATTGTTCCAAAAAAGTATAAATTAAATTTAGTTTATTATTAAAGGGATTAATTAACAATGGAGTCAAGTCGAACACGAGGTAAAGGACATCATCTCAATATCATTTCAGTGTATCATATTTTGATTTATTAACGACATTATTTTATAAGGTGTTTAAACCATTTTGATATTTCTTTTCATTCAAAGGGAAATTTTTTTTCTATGAAGAGTTTTACTAAATGACAAAAAAGGAATATTTCTTTTCAATATATGTGGTGACAATGACCTTTCAGACACCATGACCATTTTATGATATATGGAATCTATAACAAGTCTTAATATTATTAAAATTAAAATATATACCATATACTCTTTTATGTATTTTTTTATTGAATATGGATTTGAGAAAGCATTGATTATGTCAATATCTTGAAATGATATATTGTGATTCTAATGTAGAAATATTGTTTTTCATTTATACATATTTTATGTGTTATGGTTCCTGGGCATTGTTAATGTATATAGGTGGTTCCGTGATAAACCTAGTGCCGGTGATCTCGTGATAGGTTTCCAATGCATTGGGTAACGTGATAGAGGTAAACGTTAATTTTTATCCAATGCGATTTAGGGAATATATCGTGATGGGTATTCCAAATGTAACTCCCTACATTACTTTGAAAGCTACAACGTATGAATGTTATGGATTCCACAAATTACCATTAAGATTTATGTTTTCTATGTGTTATTCATAATTCTTATGATTCCATGAGGTTTGTTAAAAAGATTATGTTTTTATGGACTAATGTTTCCATTATTTTATAACCCTTAATGATATTTTTATTCTCATCCCATGTTTTGAAATTCTTTTCACAGGACTTAAAAGATGAATTGTGTCAATGTTAGGATTAATGGAATGTTAGGATATCAAAAACATGGAACTAGACATGACACTTTTTTTCAACAGTTTTTATTTAATGAAAAAAATGAAACTGAGTAGAAGTGTCTACATGGTAATTTTTAAGTATGTAATAGTTATGTCCTAAATATCTAAAATTCTAAACATGAAAAGAACTTCCACGTGAATTATTCATTTAATTCAAGATTATGTAATGTTTTAAGGCTAGGGCCATATAGTTAGTATCATAGGTCAGTACAGATAGCATGAGGGAATATAATATTGTTAAATTAATGTCCATAAATTAAATTTGAAGTAATATTAAAATGATATAGCATTTATAGATTACAATGTTGCTTCACCTAATATATTTCATTGTTCTGAATTGTTTATGCAGAGGAAACATGGCAGTTATGATTCGATGACATCAGTTGGAAGACAACCATCCAAATCATCAACCTATGATTGTCAGAATCATAACATAACAGTTTGTTATAGTGATTGAATAATTGAATCATGCTATATATTGTGGTGGTATCCATGAAAAAGTTCATCCTGCTAAACCATAGGGAAACATGTCATTAAAGGTGCATTTCATGAGTCAACATCTCCCATCATTCAGAGAATCATCTGACCATGTTCTAGATAAAGGGTGTATTATAGCAGTTTAGAATATTTTTGATGTCATGGGTTGTTCATAACATCAAAAGGATAGTCTTGATGTTTATTATTTTGAAGGTGATGCTGATTAGTGGTAGTCATTGGTGAAAAATATCAAGGATACTAAGTATATTAATTCTCTGGATTTGGATTAATTCAAAAGTTTGTTTCCTGAGAAATTTTTTTCAAAGGTGGTTCATCTTAGAAGGGAATGTTTTCCATGAATTGAGAATGGATGATGACATGGTGGCTACTTATGTTGAAAAAATACACTCGAATGACATTATTTGATCCAAATTTCATATGATAACTTGATAATAAAATTAATATTTTTTACACAGGATTAAACTCAATGCATCGAAGGGCTTTAACTTCTCATGAGTTCATTAGTTAGGAACAAACTATTTAAATGGTCAGAGAATGTGGAAATGGAGTTTTTTGATGATCATATGTTATTTAACAAACAAATGAATAAGGGGTCATTGTGGAAGTCGAATGTGATTAACTCTTCAAAAAAGTATAATGGTAAGAAACATAATCTTATATTTTTAACCCCTATATGTTCACCTCAATGGGAATGAAAATATGATTTCTACATTTATATTAGAGGACAGGTGGCATTCTAGTTGGGGTTGTGGTCTAGTGTTAGTTGATTGAGTGGACTTATTTCTATGGAGTCTCACGTTTTTGTTGGTGAAGCTCGAGTATTGTAGATATAGATTATGTTGATGGGATCAGTGTTGGATGATGGTATAGTTGTTTTTATTTTATTTTTTTATTTTTTGTAGGTGATATGCATAGTGGGAAACTAAATATTGTATTTTTTTAATACATTGATTCCATATGATTCATTAAATATTATATTAAATTTTTTTCCTAATTTATTTATTATGGGGAATCTAATATTGATTACTATATATGTATTTGTGTTTATTTTATGATATTAATGAGCTTTTTCTGGATTGCATAGTCTACTCACTGTATCTTTTAGACCCTCACATCTTGTTGGTAGCATCTGGTATAAAACGAGGTACGCTTGAGGCCATGTTGAGTGTTAGATCAGATAACACATTCTGTAGACTCGGCTATGTTCATCAACACCATGATATTCCACTTGAAAAACTTATTTCACATTAATCATGTAATTATTTGATTTTTCATATAACTTTTATTTATAGTTCACCATTTTCTTATACACATCACCAGTATTTATAGTGTAGTATTTGAACATTATTGAATTTTATGAAAATTTTTATCAGATCTTAATATTTACGTTGAATCACAATTCCAATTTCTTGTTTGATGTATAAAATTTAAAAAATACACAAGTCCCCTAAATATGTTGGGATTTAATAATATATACATTTAGGTAAAAATTCGGGAATACAAATTTATAAATGATATGGGTTGTCATAGTTGGTATCATTGGAATGACTATTTATTTTTCTATATTAGGATTATTAAACATTATTCAATACTTTGGGATGATTATAAATATATAAAAGAATCCCAAATTTTGGAAAACTATAGATTAATTGGTCTCCAATGAATCCAAATTATTCTTCAGAAACAAAAAGTGGATATGGAATTGGAACAGTTGTACTTATAGGTAATTATTAAGAAATGGGATCATAGGGCAATGACATGATCATCAAATAGTAAAAATGAAATAGTACAGTATTCAAACCTATTTTGACTCCCCTAGGTGGTATTATATTGAACATTCATATGATAAATAAAAACTATCATGATTGGGATGTAAGTTTGATGTGTATATATTGTTCTCTTCTATTCATCTTTTATACACTAAAAGATATATTTATTTAAAAAAACATCAATAATGATGACATGTAGAGTTAAATTTCATATTCTGAATTTCATTAATTTTTATTGAAATGTGTGATGGTGGACTGACAAAAATCTAGATCTAAATTGAATCCATTTCTAACACCAGTATGGAAAGTGGAAAACATAACCATAGATTTTCTCATAAGAATCTAATGGATATCTAATGTTAGTAACTCTGTGAGGGTAGTATTCGATAAACATACATTGAATGGGTTTTTACTTTCTTTTAAGGAATATTTTTCCCTTTACTAACTCATGATGTTATTCATAAGGACTTTTTATAAGACTACCAAGATATCCAATATCAATTTCGTAGGACCGAGATATTTTTTTCATTGTGGTTCTAGGGAATTTTAAAAAAGTCAATGGATAAAGAGTTTTCTTTCAGTACTACATATCATCATATGATGGCTGATTTATCTAAAATAACTATTGAAACTCAAAAGGTAATATAAAGATTATATTCCCTGGATCTCAGTGGATTTTGTTATCGTCACCATTCCACGGTAGATTCCTCATATAACAACAGTTTCTATTTGAGCATTCAAATGGAACCCTATGAATCATTATATTGGAAGTGGATTACAATATTTACATTTATGGTTAAATTTAGGGACATCAAGGTAATTTTACCTAATATTAACCAATAAAATCTATATAATTGTAACACTATTCATCATTATATTAAACATTTGAATATTATATAGAACGGAATTGCATACAATCATTGACATGTCCTAGAGTTTGAGTTGAATGATAATGGGTTACTTAGATTTGTTCCATGTAATAATTTCATGGGGATTAAGAATAATGGAAATCATTGTTTAAGATATTTCAACCCCTTTGATATCATACATCTAATCAGGGTGGTGTTCTATCTACTAGAACTCCCACTTACCCAATCCTAGTTACATGATGTGTTATATGTATCCCTTTACATGAGGCATATATTAAAACCTTAACAAGTACTAAATCTAGTGTATGTTCCATTTGAATAATAATATTTCACATTAGGATATGCCTCTGAAGATCCATGATCAAAGGGAAACAATTCTACAAACCAATACAACTCACATGATCAAAGGATTATGTAAAATCAAAATGATTGAGGAAGCATCAGGGGAATGATAAGGTGAAATGATACAGAATTACACTCATATGTTTTATTGTATAAGATGAAATTTTGAATGAGCAATTTCAAAAGGGGAAAATAAGTTTATTAAATAATCTTATATAATTGAAATTTTATTTTCAAAAGAATAAATTCCTAATTAAGTAATATAGTTACATAAAGAAGATTCAAAGAATAAGTGTTTTTTAAAATTATAAAATAAAAACTATAATATTTAATTGTACATTTTTTTATTATCAATTTATAATATACCTGTTATACAGTGTCATGTAATATTAATATATATTATGGACTATTATATGTTCTAATTTAAACAATTGAGATAAGTAATGTCATCAACAGGTTGGATTTTACCCTATAAAGACCATTTACTAGAGCATCTAAGGAATATGACATCACTACACCTTTCCCATAATAAATCTGAATCCAAAAATCAATAAATTAAGCACGAATGAAACCCAAAATGTGAGAAGTTCATGATTATCAAAATCCTGACCCAAACCATGTTTTTCGAACCATTCCATAAAATCAACACCATCCCACAACATACACACGGGGAATATAGTTATGTAATATGGGGATACATATTTATATCCGTGTAGAATGAATTATAACATTTCCATTTTTAATAGAATAATGATTAAATTTACCCCTTTTTATTATTAGATTTATATATTAAATAATGAAAATAAGAATTCGATTTGAGGAAAAAACAATTATAATTTTTTTAATAAATCTCTGGTTTTAATTAAATCATACTTTTTTAAAATTTCTAGAGTTTTGATATTATCTTTATTTTCATTTAATATTCCAATTAAAGGATATTTAAATTTAGATACACATAAAATTTAATTAAATATAAAATAATCATTCTATGTGTAAGAGAAATTGTTAATGTCTATTATTTTCAATAATTATTAATTTTAAAAAAAATTAAATTCCTATATATAATAAGCAAAATTTTAAAATAAATATTGTTTTTTAAATCACATATCATAATTATATGTTGGTTAATTTTTCACAATTTTTCATATAGTTTAATTTTTGGGTAAATATTAGATATTATACAAATATAATCTATATATTATGACATAACAATATCCTAAATGTGATGTAATAATGTTTATAAAGGGAATACACATATAAAATTATGTTTTCCCAATAAAAATAATTTATATTTTATTTATTTATTCTATAAAACATTCATGAATCATCCAAAACCAATATAATATTTTAATATTTGAATATAAATTAATTATAAATATCTATCAATTCCACATTATCACTGTTATTATTTGAAATGTTTTGTTTATTGTCATTATAAAATATTTATGACTACTCTTCTATAGTTGAAAAAATGGTCAAAAAAATGTATAGGTATCCAGTTTTGAATATTTTCATATATCACGTAAAAAATTACATTTAGAAATTAAAAATGAATCCCCACCCTTTTTATATAAATACTAAACAAACCACAGACTCCAATTCATTCAAAACCCACGTAGAATTAATCTAATCCCCATATACCTCTCAAAATCTATCCCATGGGTTTTACAAGAAATTAATAAGCTCCTCCCAAGATATTAGAAGCACTGTCTCAATGTATGGGAGTCTCTCCACCTATTTTTATTTCAAGTAATTTAATTTAATGAAGAAATTTTGATTTCCAATTTTCAATTTTTTAACTATTTTATGAATAAATTTACTATAATTATGATTCCCAGTTTATGATATACCACCTTTTACACTCATTCTTCCCTTTAATAAACTATTGTGGACACTCTGTATGCTACCAAAATTATCATATGATTCATCATAATAATACTTTTTTTAGTGAATACCCATCCCAATATCAAATCTAGGGTATTATATTATATTTATATCATGACCATCATTCAATAATAAGGGGTGATACTAAACCCTCCAGTCCAGCTTCTAGTTGGGAACAAGGTGGTGACTATAAACAATTATAGGTATATGTTCTCACAAAATGAATGTAATTACCGTTTTATGGAAATAATATAAATAGATAAGATTGTCCATCCGATATGGAAACCCATCCACACAACCTGGGCCTCATAGCTAATCCCACAAACTATGAAAATGAATCTCTCCACCTCTTTCCTTCAAACACCTGGTCCACAAGAATACCACATTTTCCCATAGACCCAGGAGAATCCAACTTTGGTCATCCCAAAGGCACCATGGAAAGCACGCCACATCTCATCCTGCAGACACCTAGGAAAGAACACCCCACCCGTAAACACCTGGACCTAACATCCACACCACAACCTAAAAAACACTCATTGTATAGTAATGCATAGAATAGGTTTTATGGAAGAACCAATAACTGACCATCCATCCCTACACTAGGATGTTGTAAAAAGACACCATCATCCATGGAAATGGTTACTTCTACCATTAAACACACAACTACACAATGGTACACAATTCAATTTGTAACCCTAACCATATCATTTAACAAATTATCATGATTTATTAAGAAATATTTTTATTCATACAATAACAAACTGGGAAACGATTAACCATATCATAGACTAAGGTACATAACATAGAGGTAAAACCATTTAAATAAACACACTTCATATTTTATACTTTGTTTAACACACATACAGACTAATACATTGATCATTATTCAATGTAGTTATGCTCAAACCATCATAAAACTTACAACACCTACCATCTCATAGTTAGACCCATAAAAAACTCTCATCGTAACTATCGGCATACCCATTGCAAAAACACACCACTCCTAGAAAGGCAAACAAAACACAAATTGGTCATAGTCCCACTACACAGCATCCCTCATACATTCCACAATCAATAAATCTTGCAACCTGATATTCTATTACTCCACCCTAACCACCCCATAATCATAGTTGTGCTCCCAATTTTAGTACCACACAATACACAAGGCAAAAGAGAGAAAAAACCACACACTACACATTTCAACGCCAAAGAAAGTAGGGTTTATTTAGATTTTGGAAACAATATTTATTTTATTTCACTTTGATAATTTATGGGTAATTAGAGAGGATGTTCGATCCTGAGGCATCCATTTTTTTAACTGGGTATATGTGCTTAATCAGATATTCATATTTATAGTCATTTAATAGAATACTATCAACAATAATTCATATTCTAGTGTGGGTGAAAAAAGAAATACTACCAACAACCAAGATTTTCATAAGTTATATAGCACATATAATTAAAAACATGGATAAAAATAATGTTTAATACAATATGATCATTATCGTCATCTTCCCATACCTTCATATTTATATAATAACTAGTCTGATTAACTTCTTAACAGGTCTGATTGTCTTTGTTAATTTTGGATTCATCCATATTCACAAGGAGGTATCCATAAACCCACCCCACATGATAATCAAATATAATATAGAAATTTATCCCAACCATATTGAATATTAGATCAACAATTCCACTTTTCACACAAAACATGGGGTTCAAATGCATTAGGAAAAAGAACCCAAGGAATTCCAATCTAAAACCCACAAAAAACCACATGATAACTTGGGGAAGAATGGGTTTGGGTATTCTTGTTTGTAAGGATAAAGTGAAATGTAAAAGGGATAAGGTGTCTCAGTTTTCGAAATTCCAAATCCAATATCAACAAAAGAAGTAGTTTCAAAAGACATTAAATCCAAATCATGATCAAGACAATGTGTTTTGACTGTCGACAATCCTATGGTGCCTTATGAATTTAATGATATATTTTATATCATCTGAAATGGATTCAAAATCACAAAAATATAGTTTTAAACAAATTTACACCCAATAAAATGTAAAAGGGGTGAATCTTGAAAAAATGGAAAAATTGGAATTTTAAAAAACTATTAAAATTGACTCACCATTGGGTGAGTCACCGGTTTGAGCTACCCATTGTGAGTAACCATTCGGAGAGTAATTATTAGGTGAGACACCATTGCATGAACTACTATTTGGTGATTCACCATTTGGTAACCTACAGTTCCGTGAGTAATTTTTTGTGGAGTCAACAATGGGTAACCTAGTATTTAATGAGTCACTATTTAGTGAACTTATATTCGACGAGTCACCATATATTGAGATACCATTTTTTAAGACAATTTTTAGTGAGATACTATAACATAAATCATCATCGGATGACTCACTGATTTGACCTACCATTGCGAGTCACCATTATTGACTCACCATCAGTGACTTTCCATTCCATACATACCATTTGAAAACATGAAAACTTTAATACTCATCAAATGAGATACTGTGACCTCCAAAAAAAACAAAAACTCTTGTATTTATCAATGGAATGGACTAGGGAGGTTCGAGATATTACATCAGACACCTCTCAAACTATTCCCTCCCTCAATAATTTGAAACCAAACCTAGAATAAAGATGGGAGTGAACAATGACCCAATAAGATCTCTCTCATGGATATTTTAATAATTTAAAAAATTATATGATTTGGACCCCCCATGATCCAATGAGAATTCACCTTGTGTTTTTCGAAATATGGAGTGAATCCTTCACAACCAATAACACCACATACTATATCTACTACCCCAAATGACCATAAGACACAACATACAATCAACAAAAGACCCACTATCCAAACACATTCATTAGTATCTTTTATCATTTTTTTCAATATACTATCATCTCTATGTGGAACTAACTCACATGCAAGGGTTTAATAAAATATAAATTAATTTATTCTAGATAATGAATGAATTCAACCCATTTCCACATTTAATGACATAACCATGCATTCCACCACACAAATAACAAGGTAAAGGGAACACATCATCATATAAAATGATTTTCAAACATTTCATGTCAAGATTAAATAGATAAAAACTAAACTCGAAACCAATTTAGGTACTTAGCACACATATGTGTATCGCTTTTCGGAGTACCATCCTCCAAGAAACCATTCCACCAAACCTCGCGAACCAAGGGAATGGTATGCCCATACAACACCTTATCCTGGTGATCCTAGATCTCTACGAGACACTCCACAAATATTTTTTCATCCTTGTTATCCAACACTCCAATGTCAATGACATGGGAGTCATCTTGATGATACTATAAAATATTATAGTAGTGGAAGACATTGTGGATCCTCTATATTAGTGGTGGATACACCACCATGTATGCCACTCTACGGATTCATCCCAACACCTAGAATGTTCCGATGAACCTAAGAGATCAATTACTCCATATACTAAACAACTACATCCCACGTCTAGGAGAATCCCTCAATAACACATGGTCTCTATCCTCAAAATCTACGATCCTCATCTTGACACCATCATAAAACTTCTTCCAGTCTTGGGAAACATTCATCCTATTGTGAACAAGATGAACCATATCTATCATACTCTAACCCACCTATTGATAATGAATAGATGCCTCCCTAACATATATCTAGCACAAAGGTGAATGAAACGGTCTTCCATATAAACCATTAAAAAGAAGCATGCTAGTGGAAGAGTGAAATCTATTGTTGTAAAAAAACCCTACCATGGGTTTGTGTCACACCCCAGATCCGTTGATTCCCAAGATGCATGCAAGAAAAAATATCCAACAATGTTTTCTTTTCATTCCCTATAATTCCATATATATGATGGTGTAAATCAATGCTAATCATTAGAAAGTTCTAAAAGCATGAAAAAATCACTACTAGACTCGTGAGGTATACTATGTGTCTTTGTAACATCATAGTTCCAGGTGCTTCCCAAGGATTCTGTATACTATATTGGCCAAATGACCTAAAGAACCATTCCCCAAAAGACATAGGCTACTGAGTAACAATGAGGGACTAGATCGGATAATCGAGAAACTATGAATTATTTTTAAGAGTATACAAATTGGAATAACATATAGTAAACAAAACCAGAAATAGTAATACCATAGAAAAATGTAAACAATAGAAGAAAGAAATTAATATACGACTGGAGCATATATAATTGATGCATGTAAAATGTGTCTAGGAAAAAAAACAATTGACAGTGAAGGAAATAAAATACCAAAACCAATGTACAAAAAACATAGTAGACTGAAACAGCTTCGTAAGCCTCAACATGGTCCCATTCTCTCCAGCTCCATTAACAATATTGTACCTGATGAAGAAGGGTTCCTTCCTTCATTTATACCTTCAACCATATAATCTATTTGGGTCTAAAATCATGACCCAAACAGGGTTTTAGACAAATCCCTATAGGCAACAACAAATATAACTTTCCCTAACTGTTAGTTAATATATATAGTAGGTAATATGTATAAATAATGAGATAAAATAGGATGTACTAGAAAGTAAACAATCCTATAGTTTTCAATTACAATCATTCACTTTTAATAATTATTCAACCATTGAATTATGAAATATTAGGATATAGCCAACAATTTTTATCCCTTGTGTAATAAAAAAACTGATGTCTTAGAAGACCATCTAAAAAATAAGTAAGACTGAGTCTGAGCTTGTTCTTTGGATTGGTAAACATATTACAATAAATCAATAATTCATAAGCAACCCTCTGGAAATTTTCACATATTCCAAGAACTATGGTTTAACATATCATCAATTTAATAAATAATGGCCCACTAGGAAAGCTCACATAGTATAATCCATTTGGTCATCATAAAACTAAACATTCACAAATGACATCCACAATATCTCTCGAGGTAAACACACCCTTGGTATTCATAGAAAAAAATATTTATAATGACCAACTAGAAGCTCTCATAGACAATTCCTTAGGCTCCAAATTGCATTATTTAATGACCCTATGGGTTTCTCTCACTATCTATAACCCTTTGGTCAATGTCCACCCAATATCTCTCCATGTCAATACATTTGGTTCAACATAACAAGAAACCACAAATAATTGACACTACCTCGAGAAGGTCTCACAGTGAAATTCCCCTCGGTCAGACATTCACAATGTGAATCACATGCATCTCATAAAATCAGTAACTCCATCATAACAACAAGAAACATAGAATACAAGGCAAACCTAATAGAAATTCTACACCAAATGACCATAATAACTATTACATGTAAGACACACTCATAATCAAGGTATTGAACCTTATGCAGAAGTAATTACCCTTTCTCAATCAAACAAAACATAGAAGTTATTAAACATCTTTAAATTTACAAAACACACAATACCCTAAACATGAGTACTCGGAACATGACGATTTTACAATCAAACCTTCTAAAACTAAAGGCACAAACCACCTACATTGATGTTTTATGATCAACACTCATGAAGTCTAGGACTTGAACCAGCCTAGAATGACGGATATCTACAAAAAGTTGAATCTTGTTCAACCTTGAAATACTCACGAGAGGGGATAAATCTAGAAGAAATGATCTAGGAAAAGAAAGAACTCATTGGTGGGAATCCAACGCATCTATGATGTATGAATCGATGTTCGTATGTAGAATCAGAAGGGGTTTGAAGTTCGTGTCCTTGTCGTCTCTCACCTGTAAGAATCACGAGAATAAGAAGGTTCTGGACCAGTGATGAGACCTCGTAATGATATATCAAATAAAAATAAAAGTATATTGTGTGATCATTTAATGTACACACCGTTTACTAGCCTCAACATCCCCCGCTTTAGGTGTTCTTCCATGTCACCTAAAAAGCCATGTACATGGCCGTTACACAGCCTATACACTACTATAATCGGAAACCGGTTAATCGGTGTGTAACCAATTGTACACAACATGCACATAGAAAAATATACAATTATTCATTTTCTCTCAATATTTACCTGAAATATTAATCCCTACATAAAAAGATGATTTCTGTTCTTACAAACGTCTCCCTAAAAGCAATTCATCCCAAAATTCATCTTCCTATGGTGGTGAATAAGAAACATTGAACAACTCTGGAAACTAAAACCATGCATCATCCACCCTCTCCAATGCCTCATCCTGTACTAACCCATACTGCCATGTCACCTATATAAGAGGAATAGAACTGCCCCAGAAAACAATGAGATGCGTCTGAAACAAAGCGTTATATCACAAAAACGTGAAAGACATCATGCATAGCCTAGTAACACTTAGTTAATTGAAGCCAAGGGGAAACCAACCCGAATATCTCTAAAACATCAATAGAATCGATGTTTCTCGGTGAAAGATTCTCATGTATCCAAATCATATTTGGTCCCAACATCAGTGGGACATGTAATAAACCCTAATCTTTGACCTCGATCTCTAGGGGTCATCTCCATCGACCAACATAAGATTTCTACAAAGAATATCCTATAGCCACCATCTTACGAATAAAGTCTACCTACATAGTGGTCTCCCGGACAAGAATAATTCCCATCATATTGACCTCTCTTACATATAGCCAAATAAGGGTGATCGACATGAACTATCGTAAAAAGCCTCATATGGTTCCATCTAAATAATCACTTAAAATATGTTATTATAGGAAAACTACACTAGTGGTATTCGTATTCCTCAGGAGCCTCTGAAAACTAGGACGCATGCTCCATGGATGTCCTCCAAAACCTAAATCGTGTGCTCAGACTGGCCATCTATCTGGGGTGATATGCTTTACTCAAGATTACCCATGTACCTATATCCCTCTATAGCCCATTCCATATATGAGATGTGAACCGTACATCCCAATTTGAAATGATAGAGAACAGAACCCCATGAAAACATACAATCTCGAGGAAGTAATACCCTATAAGGATATGAACAATGAATGATTCCATAATCAGTAAGAAATGTTAAACCTTCATTATTCACTCAACAATAATGAAAACTACATCATTCCCTTGAGGTGACCATGGTCATCCCATCACGAAATCGATCACAACATCATTCCACTTACAACTGGGAAAGGTTAACTACTGCAAAAGCCATGTCAGACATTGATGGTCCCCCTTCACCTAATGAATCGATGAAAATTTGGTATAAAAACAAACAACAACCATCTTCATTAATGGACACCAATACTGATGGTGTATATCTCAATACATGTTAATGACACAAGGATTAACTTTCCAAACAGGGGAATGGAAATTTTGAAAAAGCACCTCACATTTTTTTACTAACACCCATACACATCCCTGAAAACGAATAAACTCATCCTCACCTATGGTCCACCCAGGTGTAGAGTCCTCGCCTGAAACACTCTCTCTTAGGACTAGGAATTTTGAATATAATAGTTTCATCATTCACTCCTGATCCAGAAGAGTATAGGTAACAACTATAGTAGAAACAAAATCCGTCCCCAGTTTGTCATGCCCCACCAAATGCATATTTGAAAACAGATCCATAAGCTACCACTCACTGTTGACCTCTTAATACTCTTGTATCTGAGTACCACTTCCCAACACATCATCCATATGGTATCCTTTATCAATAATGATCGAAATCTCAATGTAAAAGGACTAAAGGTACCCAACCCACATTCGCTCTCTCAAATTTAGATCACACTAAATAAAGATATACATGAGGATTTTGTGGTATTTGTATACCAAAAAATTATTTCCAATAAGATAATGGCTCCAATAGGGTAAACCATGCACAAATACAGCTAAATCGAGATTGTGATTCTGGTAGTTCCTCTCTTGTGGCATCAACTGACAAGACCCGTACACAGTGACTCCTTCCCCCTCCCTAAGCAATTCTCTATGCTTGATACATGTTGCATCACATTACACAATGTAACTCTTTCCAATATTCGGAAAAACCAATATAGGTGATGAATTCATTCTGTCTTTCATCTCAAGAAATGATGGAATGATGGAATCTATCCACAAGTACATTTCACCATTCTTCTTCAGGACTATCTTTGGCACTACTAAGCATGAAAAGTCTTGAATAATGTGTCTATACTAATATTCCATCCCCATAAAACATTATACCTAAATGTTTTTCTATGGGTGTTTCCATGATACTACAGATCTCACATTCTATGGGTGTACTGATACTCCTCTATCTGAGATGACATGAACCAAAAAGTGAATCTAGTTTATCCAAAAGTGTATGTTAGTGATCATGTCATATAACTAATTCTATCATAGTGTACTCAATACTATCTCACTATTGGTGGCATGGTCATGTCTATTGGGTGATTACACCAACATATCTTCCATGAAAACTAACACAAAAGATTCCAAATAAGGATGAAACAGTCAGTTCATCAGTGCCATGAAAAATGTCATCGCATTCGTGAGACCGAACGACATAACCAAAAACTCATATAAACCATATCTACTCTAAAATTATTTAAGAGGTATATCTTATGGTCTAACTTGAAACTAATGATAACGTGAACTCCATTCTATTATTTTGAACTCCCAGGATCCTCAATGCTACTCAAAGAGATCATCAATCATTGGTAAGGGATATTGGTTCATAACCATCAACTGGTTCAATGTCAGATAATCGAAGCAATGCCTTAGGGTACAGTCTGTCTTCTTCACAAAAAGTACCAGAGAACCCCAAGAAGGAGTTCTGGGTTAGATGAATCCATCTACCTACAACTACTCGAATGGCCTGAAGGCCTCCAATTTTGTTGATTTTTTTTATAACCCCCCTTTCATGGGATCAGGGTGAACCCTTACAAGTCCCGTAGGCTCTGAGATTACAAGGCTCGTAGGATTAAAAGATTACATAACCCGAAGGTCTTAAGGAATTCAACCAGACTATCTACAAAGAAATCCCTCTCCCTAGAATTGGCATCATGATATTAGCTCTCCACCTTCGCATGACCATCTAGCTAGGCTTCTTGGGAAAGAATGTGTTGATCCCAATGGAATAGACATACCCTCTCATTCTGACAAATCCATTCGGCTCTGCACTATTGAGTGCACCTGCTCTGAATCCTCTAATGGGGCTGTTCCCTTTTTTAGTGTGTCTGGGGCTACTGCATGTGGCCAAAATGGCTTGAGGTGCCCCTAAGGCCTTAATGGTGGGTCTAAAGCCCTAGTGACCCGAAGGCCTATGTGGACCGAAATCCTTAATGACTCCAAGCCCAAAACGGTGTCCCAAGGTGAATAGTTCTAACTAATACATTACCAAATAGTACTTGTTACAGTAACTGCTACAATTCCTGTTACAGTACCTGGACTATGTACAGTCTGCTACAGTACCCGTACAGTGTACAGTTCTACTACAGTACATCCCAGTGTACAGTAATACTGTAGTAATGCTACAGTACCCCCAGAAATATTCCAATTCTTGGTTTTGATCATGAGTCTTGTCGATGCACTTAATGATACCTCACCAACTGGGTTGAGGCTCATGTGCTCTCTACATGCAACTACACTAACATCTTCTTGAGGTCATGTAACACTAGTTTAGACATCCTATAAGGTAGAATGGACATCGATGCCACTAAAGGAACAATATAAATAGAGAAACCTACCATTCTCTACAGAGGTAAACCTAAAAACCCATATGGAATGTCATATATGAAATGATCCGCCAATGGAGTAAATTCCATCTGTGATGTCCCCTGTTCATCTAGATATAAACAAACAATCTAGGATATAATTCACCGAACCCATTATGATGGGATCCTGCTTTCCACTCATAGACATCCCATTCACACTTTTATAGAAAATACCTTCCCTCTAGTGACACGAAACTCACCCTCCTCTGATAGGAGCCAACAAAATACTATTGGAGACCAACTAGTCAATTTTGATAATAACAACTGTGGCTCTTATCTCTATTAAATATAGGTCCCATACCAAGTGACACCTCAAACCTCAAAATAGAACTCCTTTCACTGATGTAAACTAGCCATCCTAATATGAAATGATTTGTCTAGAATCAAAACATCATGAGAAGTAATGGTGCAATGATCAAGATTCTCCACAATGGAAAATGATTTTAATCTATGGGAATCCCCTATATAAAAAAGAGAAAATGATAAAATTGAGGTAGATGGAATCGTAACACTAACTATAGAGGGTCTATGATCCTGCTCCAGTGGGGTTTTCTCCATTGCAAATGTCATACCTGTACCACAACCCTATTACCCTGCATGACATCCCTAAGTTGATCCACCCCGAAGACGCTAAAAACAAGTAGCCTGAATACCACTACCATAACCACCACTGTAACACCCGAGAATTTTATGAGAAATATTTTTGTTTTTATAAATCATAAAAGGAATCTTTCACTACAGACAACACTAGCTTGGCTTGCTTTACACACAATAGCAACCTTCCTCGATAGCTTGCGTCGTACGCAATACCGAGTATAACTAAACAATGATATGCTATTAAAATATTATTAAAACTAGCCGGTATGAATAGTAATAAACACTTTTTGAAATTTTATAATTTTTATTTTTAAAAAAGGACTTCATATTTGGATTCGGAATATCAAAATTAACCTTCCGTGAAAGTTTGGTATTTTTCTGAAAACTTTCAATTTTTGATGAATAGTGAAACCACTAAGTGGTAGTTAAAAAAATGAATTTTTCATAAAATTAATTCTACCGCTTCTGTGAGTGGAATTTCGAAAATACAAGAGACACGGTGGATGTCAGTAAGTAAAATGGGGTTCAATGAGATGAAAATAATTTTTTTTAATAGTAACTTTTTACTTTTATTTACCAAGGTTAAAAGTAAATATGGTAATTAAGGGTAAAAATGATATTATTATTACCCTAAAATATGTCATAATTCTATTGGATAAGTGTAATTCGACCAAAAACAACCTTATAAATAACATATGACCATTTAGGCCCACATGTATTAGATTAGGACATTTATTATTAATTTATTTAAAGAAGGGCTAAAATAGATAAAATCAAAGTTTAATAAATAAATAATTTTTAATATAAGGTTATACATAAGATAAATTCGACTATAAATATTCATTAGAAGTCTCACAATCTTTCCTACATAATGGTATTTTTTTTGTAATTTTTAGACCTTATATACTTTAATTTATTTATGACACAAAGATGATGCAGTAATTATCTGATTAATGAAATATTGACATAATTGATGTTATAAATACCAAAATAAATATAATTTGAGACTTTTTATCAATTAAACTAATTTTATAGGTTAATATGACATGTTAGTATTGATTTAATTAACTATTTTCGAACTAATAATTCTGTTATTAATTTAATAAAAATCAATTACTAAATAGTGTCAAAATTGACATAAAATTGTTTTTAAAACAAATATTATAGTATTAATTGTTATATTTTTTTTAAAAATCTAAGGTTCGGACAAATTACTATTATAGGGTTATTTATATTAATAATAAACAACTTGGGGTTCGTTTGGCTTCTTATAGTATGTTTATTAACCATATAGTATAAGAACACAAGAAGACACGGTAAAAGTAAAATTATTTTATTTAATGTTAAATCTAAATGATAAGTTTACAATAGGAACCAAAACTTGTCTAAATTATATTGGATGAGAGTATTTCGACCCATACCCACCTCAACTTCGAAATAAATCAATTTGGAGCTATTTAAAATGGAAATTGACTTTATAATAAAATAATATTTTTGGTTTTTCCAAAGCAGCCCCTCTCCTCCCTTATAAAAGGGCACCTCATCCCCCTCTTCCTCACACCACATTGAGCCTTCATGCTCGTCCAAACCCTGAAACTTTCTCCTCTCCACTTCCCTAGAGACATCCTAGAGGTCTTGTTCTTCTTCAACGACCAATTTTAGTGCCCTAAAAGGAGGTCTTAAAGAAGCAATTCAAAGAAGAGGTAATGTTTGTTACCGATTCTTTCATCTTTATTGCTTCTTCCACGTATTCTTCTTTAGTTGTTTAATTATGAAGTAATTAAATCAGTATCACTCATATGCTGATATGTTATTATAAGTATTAAACAACCCTATTTCACCATCTATCCATCCTACGGAAAATGAAATGACCGCGCGCGCGTACGTATGGAATACCGTCTCCACGCCGTGGTGTAATCCATTTTCCACCACCACCTTACATGAATGGGTATAACGGTGTGAATAATGACTATATATGATTATTGTAAAGTTATATTGATTTTTAAATATTATAAATACACTCCAATACAATTCCATGATCATGGGAACGATTATCATCGCTCGTGCGTACGTACAGAATACCGTTTCCACGATGTGATGCGACTCGTTATACATGATCTTCATTGCATGATGATTGTATAAATGAATTGAATGAATTGAATGAATTGAATGAATTAATATGATATATATTACACTAATAAAATTCTGGAAATGAGGTATCTATAACCTAAAGTGAATAATAAGAATTTATTCGACAAAACACGCATAAGAACAAAAAGTAATAAACACCCGAATAACAAGTTGTAATGAAATATTACTAATAAGAAGCTAAGAATATGACCATTTGTGATATCATAACAATGAATATGATTCTGGAATAATTAAATATCATTATTTTAATCATTATACAGGAGGTTCGCACACGTACAAATCATATCGGACCTAAGGTAAGGGAAATATCACTATCTAATTTTTATCCGAGATTGTTTATACATCGGTATTTACTGGGGTGTATTTTATCATCCACATCCATGTTTCCTCAATATTTAATATAATTTCCATCCACCTATAATTTTTTAAATCCAATTTTACCCTTCGGTGAGTTTTTAGTAAAAGATATGAAAGGAATATTTTGTCGTTTTTCATACGAGGTACTTTTTGACTTTTTCGACAAAAGTACGAGAAGAATGTTTTTTTTACTTATACAGCAAGATTGTATTTTTAAAACATTATTTCCAAGAAGATTCCTTTAAAAGTTTTCATGTTTATGTTTAATCAACTTCTTTTAGTTTATAATTTTTTGACATGTTAATAAAGGAATTGTGTTTTAGAAGTAGAAATGATATTTTACTCAAGAATTGAGTTCAAGTGTTTTATCAAAATTAGTTTCCATATAAGATAATAAAGAGTTATGTTTATATCCTTATTATTACTTTGATTTGATTATGTTATGATGGAATTATTTTTATGACTTGCTTTATCTTATATGAATTTTTTTATGATGTCACAATGTTTAAGATTCCCATTTTAATTGCATGGGTTATGTTATGATGTATGGTTTATGGTTTTGTGGCACACATAAGACTGGTATCATTATGAGATGGGTGGGAACTATATCTCCCTCCAATGAATTGGGTAAATATTTTATATCTCATGAGATAGACATGGCTGGAATGGAAGGTTAAATCGGTTCAGTGAAACAGGACTGAAAAGAGGAGTGAACTCGGTTCAAAATTGGACTTTGACCACTAAGATAGTCTTGGAAATGATACTTGACTAATAAGAAATGATTCTCTATGATTATTTGTGTATGCCACAAATTTTCATTTTTTATGTTATGACTATTGGGATTACATTTCACTATTATGATTTATCCCATGTTATGAGATTATGATTTGTTTTGCAGGTTAAGATTTCCAAAAGTTATGTTCTTTTGTAATTGATGTGATTGATATTTCTTTTGTTTACCATTACTAAGCATTTGAGCTCACCTTTTTGTATGTTTTATTTTCCCAGGTCAGGAAGAAGGTTATTAAGTAAGATATTCCAAAAGAGACTATATATATGATGAAATAAATAGGAGAAAATGTAGACGCTTTATGAACCAGTTGTTCATGTTTCCCAGTTTCTAAAGACACTATACCTATACGGTCCTTTCCTGGTTTTTTTATATGTTGTAATAAGTGTGCTTAAATTCTGAAGTAACAATAATGTTTCTAAAGTATGGGTCGTTATTGTTGGTATCAGATGAAAGGTATAGTCAACCTTTTGAAACAAGGAAGTGAAAGCCTTAGTAAGAACCCAAAGGATAAGTCTAAGCATAGAACACTATCTTAGTGTTTTAGAAATGGCCATTAATAACCTAGGATAAGACCTTAAGTGTGAAATTTTATTCTTCATTATGCGGTTTTCGTATTATAATTATTGTTGCTCACACTATTGTTCTTGGTTTTAGTCAATGGTTGGAACCCGAAGGAACCATGTTAATGCGGAATGCGATAGGCAAGGAAATGATTGTCCCCCTGATCAACCAACCGTTATGGGAGCTGGAATGAAAAATCTTAAAGCCATGCTCTCACAACATTCTCAAGATATGAATCATGCAGGACTTCCAAACAAGCAAATTAAGGAGCAACATTATGTTGAATCCTTCATGAGGCAGCATCCGCCATCATTCAGCGGGTCTACTGATCCATTAGGTGGTGAACAATGGATTAGTACTACTGAAAAGATATTTTCAGTTCCTCAATGTTCTGAACATGATAAATTCATCCTAACAGTGTATCTTTTGGAAGAATATGCTGATCAATGGTGGAATCCTATTAAGAATATGAGGAAAAGGGATGAAATTGAGTCCATTGAATGGGACGAGTTCAAGAACATATTTTTCAATAAGTACTTCCATCATATTCTGCCAAAAAATATGGAGGAAGAGTTTCTTGATGTAAAGCAAATGGATGATGAATCTGTTGGTACCTATGAAGCAAATTTTACAAGAGTTGCAAGGTTCACTTCTGGTATTATTATCCAACTTGAGAGTAAAATCGATCGATTCTTTAGTGGCTTAAAACCAAGTCTTTGAAGGGCGTTATCCATAAGGGACTACAATAGCTATGAGGAAATTGTTCGATGTGCTCTCAAAGTTGAGATGGAGATTGGAGTAACCAATCAGTCATATGGGTTTGATAAGAAGAGGAAAATGGAATTCAAAGGAAAATCTAAAGAGCACAATTAAAAGAAGATGAGATTTCCCTTATGTTCAAAGTGTGGAAAGAAACATGGAGGGATTTGTCTTAAAGGGACAAGTAAATTTTTCAAATGTGGAAAGGAAGTTCATAGGGCATTTGAATGCCACAATGATGGGAAGAAGATGTCTAATGATGCAAACAAAGGAAGGGAAACACAGAATGAACCTACTACACTTCAATGTTTCAAGTACAAGGAGATGGGTAATTATGCCAATCAATGCCCAAATCCAAGGGTTGATGATGATGGTCGACGTAAACAAACTCTTAAGGCTAAAGATAAAGGAAAGTCACATGCAATTTCTATCAGTGATGTGGAGTATGATAACGATGTGGTGAAAGGTACACTTACCATCCACTCTAAAGTAAAAAATGTTTTATTTGATTCTGGATCCACCCACTATTTTATTTCTGAAGAATTTTCTAAGGATATCACCATATTACCACAACAATTAGATGTTGAGTTAGCTGTGACAACCCCTAATGGCACAACAGTCGCATCAAAAGTTTATAATTCTTCTCCGATTGAAGATTGTGGGAAAGTGATTCATGAAAATCTTGTGATCCTTCCTATAGTGGAATTTGATGTGACTATTGGCATGGATTGGATTTCTCTGTATGTATCTCATATCAATTTCCAAAGAAGGGAAGTCACATTTCATATTCCAGATCAATCTATGATCGTCTATCGATGCAAGGATGAACATAACCTTCCAGTGGCAATTTATTCCATCTTATGGGTCTTGATTCCACTAAATGAAGGTTATTTATCTCAAATGGTTGGTGAGAAACTCACGTTTAAGAATATGCCCATTGTACGGGAGTTTGATGATGTCTTTCCAGAGTAATCGACGGGTCTTCCACCAAATCATGAAGTTGAGTTTTCAATAGAACTCGTTCCGGGTGCTTTGCCTATTTCAAGGAAACCTTATAGAATGGCCCCAATTGAGTTGCAAGAATTGAATAAGCAACTCCAAGAGGATCTTGATAAGGAATTCATACGCCCTAGTGTGTCACCTTGGGTAGCACCTATTCTATTTATTTAGAAGAAAGATGGATCAATGAGACTCTGCATTGATTATCGAGAACTTAACAAGATCACTATCAAGAAAAAATATCCTCTCCCACACATTGATGACTTATTTGACCAACTACGCAGAGCTCAATACTTTTCAATGATTGATCTTCGTTCAGGGTATCATCAAGTATGGGTCAAAATGGAGGATATTCCAAAGACGACTTTCCGTACAAGGTATGGACATTATGAATTTATAGTGATTCCATTTGGTCTTACTAATGCCCCTGTTATCTTCATGGATCTGATGAATAGTGTCTTTAGAGACTATCTTGATCAGTCTGTGTTAGTCTATATAGATGATATTCTTTTCTATTCAAAGAGAAAGGAATAACATGAAGATCACTTGGGAATTATATTGAAGACCCTGAGAAAAGAGAAGCTTTATGCCAAATTTACCATGTGTGAATTTTGGCTTCAAAAAGTTTCATTTTTGGGTCACATAATCTCAAAAGAGGGGATATCTATAGATCCAGAAAAAACAGAGGTTATTGAAAGATGGTCGAAACCAAAAACAGTAATCAAGATCCGATATTTTCTTGGTTTGGCTGGATATTATTGGCGTTTTGTGAAAGATTTTTCACGATTATCTAATCCGCTCACCAGGTTGACTCAAAAAGGAGTTAAGTTTGTTTGGACGGAGGAATGTGAAGAGAATTTCATGTAGTTGAAAAGAAGGTTATCCAGTGCACCTGTGTTCACACTTCCTTGTAGTGTAGAAAGGTTTGTGATCTACAGTGATGCATCCAAGAAGGGGCTGGGGTGTGTTCTTATGCAAAATGATTTGGTGATAGCTTATGCCTCACGACGGTTGAAAATCCATGAGAAAAATTACCCAACTCATGATTTGGAGTTAGCTGTGGTAATATTTGCATTAAATATTTGGAGGCATTATCTTTATGGAGAAAGGTGTGACGTTTATACTGATCATAAAATTTTAAAGTATATTTTCACACAAAAGGAGCTGAATATGCACCAAAGAAGATGGTTAGAGCTGATTAAAGATTATGACTTCTCAATTCATTACCAGCCTGGGAAATAAAACAAGGTGGAAGATGCATTAAGTTGACAAGACCATGCCAGTTTATCCATGATGAGGATCACAAAAGATCCAATATTTATGGATTTACAAAGGCTGGATCATGGAATTACAATGAAAGGGGAAAATAGTATTTTTCTCAAATGAATGTTCAACCATCTATACATGTGAAGATTATAGAGGCATAGAAAGAAGATGTCGAGTTACAAATGAAGGTGAGAAATGTTCCTGAATTCAACCTTGATAGTGATGGGATAATAATGTTCAGGAATCGGGTTTGTGTTCCTCCCATCCCCGAATTTAAGAAGGAGCTGATGGATGAGGCTCGTAGTTCTTCATTCTCTATTCATCTTGGAAGAACGAAGATGTATATGGACCTGAAAGAGTACTTCTGGTGGGATGGCATGAAAAGAGATGTTGCTGAATATGTCTCTCGATGCTTGGATTGTTAGCAAGTTAAAGCTGAGAGAAAAAGTCTAAGGGGATGTTACAACCATTACCCGTACCCGAATGGAAATGGGAAAACATCACTATGGATTTTGTCACCGGACTTCCTAAAACATCCAAAGGAAATAATGTTATTTGGGTCATAGTTGATCATCATACAAAGTCTGCAAACTTCATCACTGTTAGAGAGGATTTATCTCTGGATCAGCTTGCCAGGATATATGTGATGGAAGAGGTAAGATTGCATGGAGTACCACTTTATATTATATCTGATCAGGATCCGAGGTTTACCTCAATGTTCTGGCGAAGTCTTCAGCATACTCTGGATACAGAGATGAGTTTCAGCACTGCTTATCATCCTCAGACAGACGGTCAGTCTGAGATAACAATTCAAACTCTAGAAGATATGTTGAGAGCTTGCTCTATGGATTTCAAAGGTGGTTGGGATCAAAACCTACCTTTGGTGGAATTTTCTTATAATAATAGCCTTCACTCTAGTATTCAGGTGGCTCCTTATGAAGCTCTCTATGGAAAGAAATGCAGGTCTCCAACTTGCTGGGATAATGTTGTGGAAAGAAAGCTATTAGGACCTGATCTCGTTGATTAAATGGCTAAAAAGGTCAGATCTATTCAACAACACATAAGAGCAGCTTAGAGTCGACAGAAAATTTATGCAGACAACCGAAGAAAAGAACTATACTTTGAAGTTGGTGATAAAGTGTTCTTAAGAATATCTTCCTGGAAGAGGGTCATGAGATTTGGAAAGAAGGGGAAGTTGAGCCCTAGATATATCTATCCTTTCGAAATACTAGATCGTGTTGGGAAGGTAGCTTACGGATTGGTTCTTCCACCGAATCTCACTCATGTTCACGATGTGTTCCATGTATCTCTCCTGAGAAAGTACATACCTGATCCTTCACATGTACTCAGCTCAGAAGATGTACCGCTGGAGCAAGATCTTTCTTATGAAGAACAACCGATAGAGATTCTGGATCGTAGCGAAAAAGACCAACGAAACAAGACCACTCGATTGGTGAAAGTTTTATGGAAGAACCACCAATTAGAATAAGCTACATGGGAGCTTGAGGATATGATGAGGGATAGGTATCCTCATCTGTTTGTTACAAAGTGACGAATTTCGAGGGCGAAATTCTATTTAATGGGGGTAGAATGTAACACCCGAGACTTTTATGAGAAATATTTTTGTTTTTATAAATCATAAAAGGAATATTTCACAACACACAACACTATCTTGGCTTGCTTTACACGCAATCACGACCTTACTCGATATCTTGCATCGTACACAATTCTGAGTTTCACTAAACAATGATATGATATTAAAATATTATTAAAACTAGCTGTTATGAATAGTAATAACCACTTTTTGAAATTTTATAAATTTTATTTTTCAAAATGGACTTCATTTTTGGATTTGGAATATCGAAATTAGCCTAGGGTGTAATTTTGGTATTTTTCTGAAAACATTCAATTTTTGATGAATAGTGAACCCACTAAGTGGTAGTTAAAAAGACTGAATTTTTCATAAAACTTAATTTTACCACTTCTGTTAGTGGAATTTCAAAAATCCGAGAGACACGGTTGATGTCAGTAAGTAAAATGTGGTTCAATGAGAAGAAAATAATTTTTGGTGAATAGTATCTTTTTACTTTTATTTACCACAGTTAATAGTAAATAGGGTAATTAAGGGTAAAAATGATATTATTATTACCCTAAGACATGTCCTAATTCTATTGGATAAGTGTAATTCGACGAAAAAAAACCTTAAAATAAAATATGACCATTTAGGCCCACATGGATTAGATTAGGACATTTATTATTATTTTATTTGAAGAATGGTTAAAATAGTTAAAATCAAAGTATAATAAGTAAATAATTTTTAATATAAGATTATACATAGGATAAATTCGACTATAAATATTCATTAGAAATCTGCAAATCTTTACTACATAATTGTATTTTATTTTCAATTTTTAGACATTATATAATTTAATTTATTTATGACACAAAGATGATGCAATAATTATCTTATTAATGAAATATTGACATAATTGTTGTTATAAATACAAAAATAAATCTAATATGAGACTTTTAATGATTTACAATTATTTTATAGTTAAATATGACATGTTATTATTTATTTAATTAACTTTGTTTTGAAAAAATCATTCTGTTATGATTTTTACAAAAATAAATTACTGAATACTGTCAAAATTGACATAAAATAGTTCTTAAAAAACATATTGTATTAGTAATTGTTATTTTATTCCTGAAAATCTAAAGTTCGGCCAAATGACTTATATAAGGTTATATATATTAATAATAAACAAATTGGTGTTAGTTTGGCTGCTTATAGTAAGTTTATTAACCTTATAGTATAAGAACACAAGAAGACACGGTAAAAGTAAAATTATTTTATTTAATGTTACATCTAAATGATAAGGTTAAAATAGGATCCTAAAATTGCCTAAATTCTATTTTATGAGAGGATTTCGACCCATACCCACATTAGCTTCGAAATAAATCAATTTGGAGGTATTTAAAACCGAACATGACTTTATAATAAAATAATATTTTTAGTTTTTCGAAAGGAGCCCCTCTCCTCCATTATAAAAGGGCACCTCCTCCCCCTTTTCCTCACACCACATTGAGCCATCATGCTCAGCCAACCCCTACCACATTCTCCTCTCCACTTCCCTATAGACATCCTAGTTGTCCTGGTCTTCTTCAAAGACCAATTTTAGTGCCCTAAAAGGAGGTCTCAAAGAAGCACTTCAAAGAAGAGGTTATTTCTGTTACCGATTCGTTTATCTTTATTTCTTCTTCCACATCGTCTTCTTTAGTTGTTTAATTATTAAGTAATAACATCAGTGTCACTAATATACTGATATGTTATTATAAGTATGAAACAACCCTTTTTCACCATCTATCCATCCTATGGAAAATGAAATCACCGCGCGTGTGTACGTATGAACTACCGTCTCCACGACGTGGTGTAATCTATTCTCCACCACCACCTTACTTCGATGGGTATAGTGGTGTAAATAATGAATATATATGATTATTGTAAATTGATATTGATTCTGAAATAGTATAAATACACTCCAATACAATTCCATGATCATGGGAACGATATCATCGCTCGTGCTTACGTATGGAATATCATCTCCACGATGTGATGCGACTCGTTCTACATGATCTTCATTGAATGATGATTAAATAAATGAATTTAATGAATGAATATGATATATATTACAATAATAACATTATTGAAATGAGGTATCTATAACCAAAAGAGAATAATAAGAATTTATTCAACAAAACACGCATAGAAACAAAAAGTAATAAACACTCGAATAACAAGTTGTAATGAAATATTACTGATTAGATGCTAAGAATATGACCATATGTGATATCATAAAAATGAGTATATTCTGTAATAAGTCAATAACATTATTTAAATCATTATAAAAGAGGTTCAGACACGTTCAAAGCATATCAGACCTAAGGTAAGGGAAATATCACAATCTCATTTTTAACCGAGATTGTCTATACTTCGGTATTTACTGGGGTTTATTTTATCATCCACATACATGTTTCCTCAATATGTAATATTATTTCCATACACCTACAATTGTATAAATCCAATTTTACCCTTCAGTGAGTTTTTAGTAAAATATAAGAAATGAATGTTTTGTCATTTTTCGTACAAGGTACTTTTTGACTTTTCCGACAAAAGTACGAGAAGAGCGTTTTTTTAACTTATACGGCATGAATGGATTTTTAAAACATTATTTCAAGAAGAATCCTTTCAAATTTTTCAAGTTTATTTTTAATCAACTTATTTTAGTTTAGAATTTTATGTCATTTTAAGAAAGGAAAAGTGTTTTTGAAGTAGAAATGATTTTTTCCTCAAGAATGGAGTTAAAGTGTTTTATCAAAATTATTTTCCATCTAAGATAATAGAGGGTTCTGTTTCTATCTGTATTATTACATAGATTTGATTCTGTTATGATGGAATTATTTTTATGAATTCCTTTATCTTATATGAATTGTTTTATGATGTAACAATTTTTAAGAACCCGATGTTTATTACATGGGTTTTGTTATGATGTACGGTTTATGATTTTGTGGCACACATAAGAATGGTATCATTATGAGTTGGGTGGGAACTATATATCCCTCTAATTCATTGGTTAAAGATTTTATTTCTCATGAGATAGACATGGCTGGAACGGTAGGTTAAATCGGTTCAGTGAAATAGGACTGAAACGAGGAGTGAACTCAGTTCAGAAATGGACTTTTTCAACTAAGATAGTCTTGGCAATGAGCCTTGACTAATCAGAAATGATTCTCTATGATTATGTGTTTATGCCACAAAGTTTCATGTTTTATGTTATGACTATTGGAATTACATTTCAGTACTATGATTTATCCAATGATATTAGATTATGATTTGTTTTGCAGGTTAAGATTTCCAAAATTTATGTTTTTATGTATATGATGTGATTGATATTCCTTTTGTTTACCCTTACTGAGCATTTGATATCACCCTTTTGTATGTCCTCTTTCCCCGGGTCAGGAAGAAGGTTATTAAGTAAGATATTCCAAAAGGGACTGTAGATATGATGAAATAAATGGGAGACAGTGTAGACACATTATGAACCAGTTGTTTATGTTTCCCAGTTTCTAAAGACACTATACCTATACGGTCCTTTCCTGGTTTTGTTATATGTTGTAATAAGTGTGTTTCTATTCTGAAGTAATAACAATGTATGTAAAGTATGGGTCGTTATAACCACCATAGACTGAATGTCCTAACAAACTATAGTTCCCAGACTAATGAGAAACTAGTGGTCCTTCTCCTGAACAAGGAGTCAAATCAATCCCATCTCACTAGCTGCTGGTGAGGAAAAATAAAAAAATCCCTGAAGATGAACCATCAAGTAGTAATATTGGCACTCAACTAAGTCATTCAGGGAATGTGGTCTCATATTCCAACTCTTCCTATACTGGAATAGTAACACCTATCAACCTCAAGAAACATCACATGGAAGCTCCCTATGAAGCCTACTTACATCTATCAAAGGAGTACCATCACTGGATATTGAACCTCACTGGCTCATAGCTCCCAAATCCCTCATGTTGTCCTCGGTAATAAGTACCTAGTTGACTATATCCACCAGTAAAGTTATCATGAAAACATTCAACAATGATCGGATGTCATACATATGACCACCCTAAGGACTCATAGACAAAGATAACTCCTCACCTCTTAGAACAGTTGCGAAGTGCTAAAGCTCTATAAAAATAAGAGTAATCCAACACTGAAAGAGCACCCTGCCCCAAATGCCTGAACTCAGAGGCTCAGTTTTCCATCAAAGTATCAGGTTAGAAGTATTCATATAAGTTCCTCTGAAACTCTTCCCATGGAATATCCCAATGACGTCCCACCTATGAGATAACATGCTACACTCTCTTGGCGGAAACATGATGCATGTTTTCTGTGAGATTCACCCTCCTCTCAAGAGGAATATATAAATGCTCCAAGATAGAAATCATGGTCTCCAACCATGAATCTATAGGCAGTGGTCCTCCATCCAACGAAAAATTGGGAGGATGATGCTGCTAGAACACCCTCATCAACTCCTCCATAGTCGGGACAAGAGGCAGTGCTCCCTGACAAGTCTACATCATCCTCAAAAAGCCTTCATGGAAATGTGCATCAGCACCTGCATCTGCTATAACAGTGGGTACGAAGATGATCATGATGGGTGGATATAATATTCATCCTTAATATACCATTTTTTGTGTTCGATCATTGCGCTATAACTAGCGCACAACCAGAGGATGTCTGGGTGGCAAGATTCTGCAAGGCCACGTGCACACCATAGTTCATGTTTATTATTGATGGAAACATAAAGGTGAAGGAAATTAATAAGAGAAGAATGAATTCATGTATTCCCAAAAAAAAGTTTTAAACTGTGTGTAGAAGCAGAACACACCATTTTCCATTAAACCTACACAGGGGAGTCTACCTCTGCCAACCTGGTCATGTTACACCCCATACACATGGCGTGTTCTTCTTGAGAAACGGTGTGTGCTTGAATTTTCCCTCCTACCCAAGTTCTTCTACACAGATAGAACTACACGTTTCTCTCCCACTATAGAACAACATGGATTTTCACCTATTTCATATTGTGTACTACATATGTTTTATCCACTCGTTTCGGTAGTCACACAACCAGATACATGGTTGATTACTACACAACATGTACAATCTAGACATGATGTGTTCTACCAAAATATTCCCAAACTCATGTCTCAACTTACATTTCCAGTCACGTTTTCTATCACTACACCCCGTGTACTCACAATACATGTCACTTTTTTATGAAATGTTGTTTCCTCTAGAATAGAAAAACACATGGTGTGTATTTATAGCAATACACATTGGGTTGTCTGGGTTTTCATATAGTAGGCCCCTGAAATTTCTCTAGAACCATTAAAGACAAAAATTTTGTCCATGAAATGAAAAATACCAACCTGTAGGAGCCCATACGTCCCATTAATCAATGTTTCACATAATTTTTCACGTCCTACCATTAAAACATTTAACTAAAATATAAACATAATACACTAAATTCAGTTCCAGAGGGACCATACCACCTTAGGTATCAATGAATGGTGTCTATAAAAATGATAATTTACATAATCTAATTCCCTATCAAAATTTAAGGTATTATGTCATTGCATCTATCAAAACAATATGAATATATTTCCCAACATCTATCACAAAAATATTCAAACTTTAATGAATGCTAAATATAATGATAAAAATACGTGAAATGTGATCTATATCAAGTTCATATATGATGGATGTGATTTAATAACCTCATCTCTTTGAGTTACAGTTGAAATTGTACATAACTTATATAAATCATAACAAAGAAAAACAAGTGAATCACCCAACGGTGAAATTAAATCAAATGTAACAATTGAAATACAACAAAAATTACAACATTTTACGTAACATGAAATTTTCCTTTACACGAGTTAGCTACTCCTAATCCCAACTTATAACCAACATCATAGTCCTTTCTATCACTATTTATAGGCTATAAATAGTAATTCTATGATGAATATAAACATTATTTAATACAATATTATAATTTCCCATTTCCAAGTGACTCCCAAGGGTTCCCCATACCCAATTGGTCACATGACCTCAAGAGAATTTCCCCAAATGCCAGAGGCTACAGAATATCAGCGAGGGACAAGGATTGAAAATGGGGAAACAATTCCCTCCTTAGTATTTTACACACCACGGAATAATAAATAGTAAACATAACTGGAAGAAGTAATACCATACAAAAAAAGTAAATAAAGGAAGACTGAAAGTAGTAAAAAACTAGAGCATATATAAATTATTCAGGTCAAATGTGTTGAAGAAACCATACGAACAAGTTACAACAATAGAAATACAATGCTAAAACCAATGTACAAAAAGATGTAAACTCCAAAAGTATCTCAAGCCATAGCATGGTCCCATGATCTCCAGGCCTGACCAAAATCAATTACTGGATGTAGAATAACTCTTGAACTTATATAAACTTGTGACCAAATAATCTATTTGGGTCCAAAATCATGACCCAAACATGATGTGATAAAAAACCCACTAGGATACCACTAAAATATGAACTCTTAACTTCTAGTGAATATATATAGTATGTAATATGAATAAATATAGAAATAAAATTGGATGTACTCAAAATCAAACAATCATTCAGTTTTCCATTACATTCATTCATATTTAGTAATTATTCTACCATTGAATAATAAAATCCCACGTTTGGGGCATACTTGTTACAATCATTTAATCATTCATAAGAAACCCCAGAGAAAATTTCTCACAGTCTAACCCCTATAATTTAACATATCATAAATTTAATAAATAATAATCATTTGGGAAAGCTCACTCTATCTATCCCCTTACTTTCATAGAACTAAAAATTCACTAGAGACCACTTGGACAACTCTCACGATCATTATCCCCTTGGTCTCCATACCAATAGTAAATTCAAATAACCAACTGGATTCTCTCACAGTAAATTACATAGGTTACAATATTTCTTTAATAATGAACATCTAAGTACCTCTCATGGACAATACCCCACCGGTCTATGAAGACCTGGTATATCTAACTATCAATATATTTTGGTCAACATATCAACAAAAAACACATAAATGACCCTACCTCCCGAATCTCTCACATTCAAATTCCCCTAGGTCAAACATTCACAATGTGAATCACCTGAATCTAATATAATCCGTAACTCCATTTTAACAAGATGAGGAACATAAAACAACAAAATCCTAATAAGAATTCAATACCAAAAGGACAGAATCAATAAGACAATGGAAAATAACCCATAATAAAGGAGTAAATCCTTATAGATAATCAATTAACCTTTCTCAACCAAACAAAACATTGAATTTATAAAATATGGATAAATTTCCAAAACATTCAATAGCCTAAACTAGATTATTCATCACAGTAAGTATATGTAATCCATAGTTGAACAACAAAATGCATAATAAACCTACATTGATGTTATACAATCAACACTCTTGAATGTTTGTCCACGAATCGACCTAGAACGATGTAGATCTATAAAAATGTAAAAAAAAATCAACATTTAAATACACCTGAGAGAGGAGGAATTCGGAATAAAGGCATTAAGGAAATAGAGAACTCCCTGGTGGGAATCCAACTCACTTGAAGACATCTGAATTGGAGTTTGGACGGAAATTCCGGAGGGGATTGGTGTTCGCATTCATCTCATCATTCTTCCATGAGAATCATGGGATGAAGAAGATAGTTATGGACATGAGATGCAACCCACACTAATATATCATATAAAAATAATAGTACACAGTGTGATCATATAATGTACACACCGTGTCTTAGCCTCAAATGGCCCCCCTTTATGCGGTCTTCTACGACACCTGCACGAACATATACTCGACCATTACAGGGCCATTACAATACTATACGTCGCAACCAGGTACACGGTGTGTACCAAAATGCACAAAGAAAGTACAAAGAACAATTATCAATTCTTCATTATTATTCAAAAAAATCTTGAAATAAAAATCCATACCTAAAAATAATATCTGATTTCGTACAATATTTATCTTTGATGATGGATCATGGGACTCCGCACAACTTCACCACCTCATCCACAAACCTAATGGCCACGAAATCTACTTCGATCAACTCTGTAATCATTATGAAGTGGGAATATTTCATCAACCAGTTCCATTATTCCTAGATAATATCTAATCCTCCCATAGCCTTGGGTAACCATGTGACGAAATCCGTTGATATGTCATCACACTTCCACTCAGATAAATATAATTATTTCTACAACGAACTGAGAACAAGGTTCTTAGGTTTATCCTACCGGTACACTAAGTACATTACCAGAAACTATGACACTTCTTGTATTATCCTAGGCCAGAAAAACTAAATCCTAATGATGTGGTACATAATGGAAAATCCTGGGAGCACCACTAAAGGAAATCACAAAAACATGCAGAAGAATCCCTCACACATTTCAACTAGAAAAAACATTCTCCCATGGTATGACATCGGATTCCGACCATCCTACAACCATCCCTCCAGATTTTCACCTTGGTCAATGAGATCACACATCACCTATGCTTCTGAGTCTCCCCACTAATACTCCACAACATGCCACATCATAGATGACTACACTATCACCGGAAATAGACATCTTATTCCACCATCCATTCCTAAATCTAGTTGTGTAAGGTATGAAAATCCTGCAAAACCATCCAAGAATCTACAGATTCCTGAACTACCTCACTCTGTATCTTCTTTCTCATGGTATAGTCCACAATGTTCCACTTTCATATAGTGTAAGTTTTATTAATGTTTTAATCCTTGAGAAACTTCATTGGCCTCCAATATTTCATGTTTATATCTCACTAGGATGAGATATATCTCATGCTCATGAGATATATGAAGACCACAAATCACTCCCAAATGAGGTAATTTAGCAACAACTTCAGTGAAAACATGACAATTTCTATCTCCAAATTATTTGTGTATGAGTTATATTCATGGGTATGTAACATCCTAGAACCATAAGAGATCACTAACAACTACTGTACCTGCACGCATCCCATGCCATGATGAGAATCATCTCAAAACACCTCCAACATCACCCCTCTTATGGAAACTGGAGCACTAGAGGACTGACCAACATCCCCTTCTAATAGCTTAATGTTGACTGACAATGCTCACCCCATAAAAACCTAGTCCTTCATTGTCAATTCCATCAATGAAACATAAAATAGATAAAAATAAGGTATGATTATCTATTAATTTTCTTCCAAACTAAGAAAATGGGGAACCACTACCACATTCTTGGGTTACACCCTTGAAGAATCTACCTCAACCTTTGAAAAGTACACTCATATACCCTAAGAGAAATAAAATGTTCATGGATATGTACCACTCATGTCAAAAACATATACATGTACAACATCACAGAGATCTGGGTATGTTGAATAACCTCCACTATAGAACTAAGATACTTGATATTCTACTCCCATGACATTTAGTAGATCTAGTTGTCATCGATGAATAAAAAGATGATATGGTCCCAAAACTCATAGAACATGGACAACATGACACCGATGAGCCTGTATGGTGTTTTTGTAACAACGAATGTCATAAACACAAACATGATGTTCCCATTACTAAACATGAGTTTTTTTAGGATATAATCCTCCTTCACCCAGACATAGTGATATCCAGATTGCATATCAATCTAAGAGAACCAAATTTATCCTCTCACCTCGTCAAATGATTGTCTAATCTTTGGAGAGGGTAATAGTTTGGGAATATTGATTGAATCATAATTTATTAGTCTATACACTACCCCAAACCAGCATCTTGTTTTTTGAAAAAAAAATACATGAGCACACCATGGTGACACACTAGGTTTGATAATTCCCTTATTTCATCCAGTCATGAATCAGACTCCACAACTCCCACAACTCAGAAAGTTCCATCCAATAACAATCCATATAAATAGTGAAAGCACTTGACTATAAGTCTATGACAAACTCAATGAAACGTCGGGGTGGTGGGTAGAGTCAAAACATCATTAGGTAAACTTCAATGAACTCCCCAACAACTCTAAGAACATCCAACATCCCTGCATCCACCATTCTCATTAACATCTTGGCCATCAAAGAGTATTAGAATATAGAATGCACAGAATACAACCAGTCGTTGCTATGAATAACATCATATGGTGGCATATATTTTAAATGATCCCACCATGTTCATAAATATGGTAACACAACATAGTTTCATTTTCCATCTTAAAAGAAAATCCCTAATGACATGCTAATTATAATGTATATTATTCAACAATTTATGTGATATTATCTCCTTGGTGAGAGATACTCCGGAATTATTATCATATTGTAGTGGGATAATATCCTTACTTCATGGTTCAAAAAAATCTTGAATGAAGTTCCATATAAATATTATGTCCCGAAATGCATCTGAGTCCTTAATTTTCACAATCACGTCTTTAGATTTGGTGACCACCACATTCTGTGAGCTCTTCCAACTCACAAATACTATATTGTAAAAGATAAAATTTCAATACAATGACTATAGATCATATATAACAAAATTGAAGATGAATTTTTTATACATCCTGGTTCCTACTTCTTCATCTCTCCCATATGTTAGAAATCAATCCAGACTATCTCAGAATTACATTAGGTTTTCCCTAACATTATTTTAATTATTTTCTCCTATGTCAAATTGATATCTACGTACCAATGTTAAATATTTATATATATCGAACATGGTAAATAAAATAGAATACTTTAAATATCATATCTATGATACATAAGGAATCATAATCACCATATGCCATTGCATATGTATTGGGTAAAATCATTCATAGAAATCAATATTCCATATGAAATAGGAAAAATATCCTTTAATATTCTTTCAAACTAATTTTATACAGTACATCATATATACATAAGACCATATACCAAAAATATTATTAAATATATCATGAGTAATATTATTTCATCAATATATATCACTTCGCCTATTTTCTTATTGGAGAAGAACAGTTTTTAAAATTACATAATAGACTATAAGACTACTATATAATTTTCAGTCATCAATATGTAATATAAATATATTACCTAAAAAAATGACAATCCCACATAACATATTGTATAAAAAAATTATTGCATTCATTCTTTATGAAACAAAATTATATAATGGATTCGTCAAACTTAGTATTTCCTGAACTAGAAACATAATTTAACCTTAAAATATATAAATGTAAATTGAATAATTTATTTTAATCTTATAGAGTCACAATCCTTTCTAAATTTTTAAATATATAAATCTTCTTATTTGTCACCATTAGAGAATTTTGTTTTGAAATCCTTCTTCAAAATCATAGAATCATCATACGTTTCTATAAAAAGTATATTTCTCTTGGATATGGGAAAACAGAAAAGTTAATATGTTTATTCATAATTTATTTGTTGAATCAATTTGAAGCCTTGAAAATAAATTGATTCCTTATGGAAGATTAATTTTCAATACATGTCCAGTTTCTTCTGGAATAACAATTTTAACTAAATGATATTAAATTTATCTATATTTTATTTAAATACATATTCATTACTTTGGTTTATGTAAAAAATTTCATAAATCATTTAATATAGACACATTATTTATAGCTCTACATTACGTTATTGTCATAGAGAGTATCATTACAATATAATTTTATTGTTTCAACATCTTTAGTTACAAAATAACCACACCTTTCAAATTATATAACTAGTTTTGATATTATATATAGTTTCATTAAATATAGAATATAATATTCCGCAGATAATTGTGGAATATCTTCCTTTCCAAACTCATTTATACCATGAGGCAATAAAGAGTCATATCCTATATCATTACCATAATATTTTTTATAGATGTGAAACCTCTCATGAAATTTTTTACAATAATCATCAAAAATATTCATTTCTATGGGTTGATATATTAGTTATCTAATTTTTCATTAGGATATAAAATAATGTTAATAATTGAGCCTCAATTTTATTGTTTTATACAAGATGATTCATAAATAAATGATTTGCATACAAATATAAAAATATGAAACAAAACATGAATATTTACATATAAAATCCCATATGATATAACATTTTCCATATTTATTATATATTGGTTTAACATTTGAGAAAATTTGTGTTATTTTTATCTACAAAATGATAAATAAACGATTTCATGAATAATCATTGACCTCCCCATACTTAATGATGTGTGGTTCATCCTTTTATATACACAATTACATTATGGTTAATAAAGCAGAAACTGTGAGGATTATATTTCAAACTCTTAGAAATAATAAATGAATTCCTGGATAGGATATATTATACCATTATTTGAAATTATTTTCATTATCTTCATATAAAGTCAATTAATGACTATATTATTTTATTAAATGAATTTATACATAGAATGCAGCTTATAATGTTTTATATAGTCACATCCATAAATACTCAATAATCAAGTAAAAGTAAAAAATTATGAGTAACCATCCTTGGAATCATTTCGAAATATTTCACAAAAATAATTAAGAAACAACTTATGATGCACTATATCCATTTATCCTTTTGATCTAAATGGTGATCAGGAGAATTTTTATTCTAAAAAATAGTGAAAAATACTATGTGGATTTAGATTTATAGAGTTCAAATATTAATTATGACATAATTTAATGAATTAAGATTATCATAGACGCCTAATGTAGTGCTGCTATAATTGGGTGGTATATGAGTGTTGTAAACATGATTCAATTTTCATTTGAAAATACATTATAATTTATTTCTATGAAATATTATCCATTATTTTAACGTACCACACCATGATATATTGTGTATTTATAAAAGGATAATTTTTTTACTAAATTGGAAAAATACCATTCATCTTCTAAATGGATACATATGGGATGTACATTTTTTCATTTTTCAAAAAGTACATATTCTTAAGTACTAAAATTTATTATATTTTTTCTAGGATATGGTAGTCTCTAACAAAATACACAACAAGTAAAGATCCATTGGAGGATAAAATATATAACCCTCATTATGATTTCATCTAGAATATATTTGGATTCTATGTTTAGATACATATGCGATCACAATAAATAGAATATAATACCAAATTTATGAAATTATAATTTTATTATTAGATAATGAATGGACATAAGGATTCCCATTTGGGTTTTTATATATTCATTTATCTTTTATAAATGTTTTAGTTTAATATAATAAAATATATTCAATAATGAATATTGCATAATAAATTGATAATATACATGAATTTAACACCCTGTGAAATTATGAAAAATTTATTTTTAAATAAATTTAATATATTATATTACTTTTGGAATGCGGAACATTGTTTTTTTAAGTTTTAATGTATATATGAAACACCACACTGATCATTAACGATCCATGAAATATACACCCATTATAAATTATCCATTAAATTGGTAGGTATGAAAAATATTATGTAATTTGTAAAATATATATATATATATATATGTGTGTGTGTGTGTGTGTGTTTTACAACTGATATAAATTATTTACAAATGTTATTTAACAATCAAATAGTTTCATGTTAAAAACATTATTCTTTAAAATATGTTTTCTTAAAAAAATAATTTTTAGGGGTTTTTTGTGAAAAAATTGTGTTATTATTTATACAAATTTATAAAATTAATTTTATAGAAATAATTTCCCCCTGAAAAGAGAATTTTAAAATATGATTGGGGTAAAAGTTTTTGGTTCCTTGAAAAATATTGAATTTTCCTTGAATAGTGTAAATACTAATTTTTTAGAAATGAAACATATTTTTAAAAAATAATGAAATTTAAAATTACAATTATGAAAAGAGTATTATAAAATGGAAATTAATTAATATTTATCTATATATAATACACCTAATTAATTTTGTATAAACATCATATTGGATTTTAGTATAGGATTATATTTATGATTAAAAAACAAAATTTTCTAAGAATAGTTTTAATGTAAATAATGTTCACCCTTTTAGATAATTAAAACAAACTCCAATGAAGAATTTTATTTAAAAAATTTATATATTTTATATTAATAAAGAATAATTTATATTCCTAAAATGATTACTATTACTATTAGAGTTAAAAAATCATATTTTTCTTGATAAATAAACTTTCAGACAACCTTATTTTTCATTATTATTATGAGTTTTATTTTAAATTATAGTTTTTCTATTATGTAAATTGAATTTAGTAAAATGGAATCCATATTCGATGTTGTAATTATTTTTACTATCTAATAAGGGAATCTTAATTTTTTAACACAATGAATAATAAAAATTGTTAAAATCAACTACTATTGTTATAGTGAAAAGTTTTTGCTGAGGGTTATGTTAAAATGATAATTTTCAAAATTACATTTAATAATTTCTGAAATCTATTTAATGGGAATTTATTTCTTTATCAGGTTTAATTATTCATAATGGTCCAATTTTTGGTCCTTTGAAATGTGAAAATGAGGGAACCCAATTTTCTTTTAAAAAATTACAAGTGTCCTACTCCCCTAACTTCGGAAAGGCCCCCCTCTCCACATCCATTCACACATTACGGGCCAATTTTATTACTAACTATCTGCCCAAATATATTCCATAATTAATCACCACAAGATTGAAATTATAGTTTGATCATAATGTCATCCTATGATGTTGTTCATCATTAACAAAGGAGGTTCTTTATAGAAGATGAATTGTGCTCAACTATGAACCTATATTTTATTCCATATTATATATCGGTCAAATATTATTAAATTATTACAATATAGTTACAAATATTAATAATATATATATATAAGTTATTTTTTAGTTCAATATAGTTAATCTATCCCCTCTTCCATCAAATGCAATAAAAATTTATCATTTTTGTTTACAACAATCCAATGTCATTCATTTTTCCTTATTACCTCCCATGGATTATATAAATGATGGGTTTGAAATATATATTTAAATATATTTAATTCGAAACATATTTATATTAATTTTGTTAAAATATCATATATACCTTATTACGTTTCATTATGTTGGGGATATGATAACGTTGGTCAGGTGTATGTTGTGTTACAGCAACATGAAGTTATGTGATTTTTTTCACTAATTCTTTTCATGGAATGTAATAATGAGATATTAAATTAGTATATGTGATATAAATTAAATCATAAATATATTAATTTCATTTTTATCATTAATAAAATATAATATATCATTTTTTCCTTACAATGAAAAATCATAACATCGTTTGTGTACATGTGTACTGCTGCCTCCTTGAGGAGATTTGATTCCTTTTTAAGCACCAATTTTTTTAATATTTAAAATTCATTATAAATAAATATTATGAAATTAATGAAATGAAAATAATTATTTAACAATAAAATTATGAATAACTTTTTTTAATTATTGTTGAATGAATAAAACATTCTTCATGTGTGTGTGCTACCTATGATCAACATGATCCAAATGGAGTTCATTTCAAAAACAAATTTCATTATTTGATTTAAAATTGTAATTGATATATAATAATGATAAATATTTAAATATTATTATTCATAATACTTTTAAAATAAGAAATATAATTCCATAGTGATCATGGGAAAGTCATTTTTAAAATATTAACTGATTATCCTCAAAACGCCCGATGTGGACTTTAGTTAATATGTATTGAAATATATCATTTAGAACTAAATAAATTAAATAAATTAATAATATGTAATTAAAAATGAAAAAGTATTTCATGAATTTAAATATTTAATATTTTTTTATTATATTGGATGATCAATAATATACAAAGACAGTCAAACCAGAGGTAAGGGTTTCTCATCATTCTTTTACTTCTGTGAGACAAATGCATTATTAACTACTTATTTTTATTGTGTGGTTTTTATTCATGGAATTAATGTATTTAATTTTTATTTTAATGAATATTTACTATATTTATATGTATATATGATGTTATCTGTTTTCATTATTTTTTATCCACAGATTACCACTACCACATGGTAATTCTTTTCAGTTTCCCATCATTGAGCCATGTTGTAATTTTACAGAACCATCATATTTTATGATATATATACTAAAACATTCAACATTTTACAACATGAAAAACCATTTTTTCATTATATTTAATTTTTCATTTTATTTTATTCTTTCACGGGGTTTACTAATGAAAAAATACAACTTTAGAATTTTATTTTTGTAACAATTGCATTTTTTTCAGGATTGTAAATATTGAATGTTATTATTGAATAAATCATATGATCCAATTTTATTTAACCAAATATCTTTATTATAAACTCTTAATTAATAAATTTAATATATACTATTTCAATTTAATTCCTTATTTATTAATGAATCATCAAGAAAATCATTTTTTAGTGATAAATATGATGAATTTTCTTTTAGATGGGGTATATTTATCTTCCTAATCCATGTTTTCTAAAATGAATTTTAAAATTATTTTATAAAAAATTCATTACTAAATCCTTGTTACATGATAATTTATAATAAATTCAAATTATTTTTAATTAAATTTATTATCATTTTGTAGTTGGGTATCATTATAATCATTTTCCAAAAAATTCACAAAAGAATGTTTTTTATATTTTTAACATGAATATATTTTAAAAAATTCATATTCAATAATTTTCATGAATTTTTAACTTTTAATTTTCATTTATTTTTTCTAATAATAATTTTTCAAAATAATTTCAACATTTCTTATTTTTAAAAAGATATTATCCAAGGGGAAACATTATTTTCCTCAAAATTTATTAACAGTTTTTTAATTGTATTTCCATTCATTAACGTGATAATCTATTATTAGTTATAATATTTGATTAGGGGGATTTTTTAATCATTCCATCCATATTCTTTTATTTTATGGAATATAAATATTTCAAGGATATTTTTATAGGACACCTTTATTTTCTATAGGTCAATCATTTTTGAAAAGAATTTTATAGAATATATATCATTTCCATAGGACAATATTGTTTCAATGATATAGTTATTTAACATATTTGATTTACATGGGTTAATAATTTTCCAAAGATAGAGTTATGGAACCCATTTTATTTCCATCTGTTAATGATGTTTCAAAGAAATTGTAGTTGACCCCATTTATAATAAACAACTTCATCATGTGTCAAAGAGAATTTTATATAGTGTATTTCTTTTATATGGTTTAATAATGTTATGGAATTAATAATGATTTTTCATATGAGTTTTATGATGAAGTTAATGATTAATGTAAATTATTTCTAGTTCATGGACGTTTTTAATTTATGGGTGGGAAGAGTTAGCTATATGTGAGCCTATTAAATCTTATACGATGGGTACACTTAGATAGTGCTTGGTGATACTAATATAGATGTTGAGATGTATACACCCTGATAGCACTCTTTTTAATTGAATAATTGTTATATTTTTAATATATTTTTATTGTAATTTAGATTTATAGTCATTCCAATTATATGTGTTTTATGATGATATTTACAAATGATTCCAAAAAGTTTTCATGTTACATTATATGTGTTATAAATATTCCCTTTGATCGGGATTGATGTCACAATGAAATTGTATTTTTTAAATCGTTCTTCCATGTTTTCATATTTGATGATTCTAGTAATTTATGTGTTGAGTTGTCTTCTTTTATGTTCATGAATAGTGGTTATTTCATAATACCCTTACAATCATCTTATTCCAACTGATGAAATTCAATATTTAATTTTTAGGTTCAAATATAGAGATCATTTTTTCTCACCCTTCATATGAATCCTTTTTCACTAGTTATAATGTTTGATGATGAATAAATTATGTGTAGAGAGGTTTAAAATTGATGATGATGATATTGAGATGTGGAATATAAAAAGTGGTGTATAATAGGAGAAGATGTTCATTATTATGAACTTTTTGATTATAATTCCATGATGAAAATAGATATTCATAATTTTATAAAACATTAAACCTAAGAGGCCATCTATAATTAATGTGATAAGATATTTTCTTCTATTTTTTTGGGATGTTGAAAATATGTACACCTTCATCAATATGAAAGATAAAAATGTAAAAGGTGAAGATATCAAAATATGATTCAAGAGTGCGGGATTAGGGACATTATAAATGGTATCAATGGAATTTTATACATTACATTAGATATTAGTATTTTTTAAATTTAATTATTTCAATGATATAAGTATAATATAAAAGGACTATAAGATTATGAATTATTGTAATATCAATTTCATAGAAACAAGTTTGGAATTTTTGTGAGATGTGACCATAAATTGATTAAAAATATTTTTGGAGACACTTTATTGTGTTGAATTATATTTAATTATTTGATTTAACATAAATTATGAATTTATATTTTCTTTCAAAAAGATTGATGGTATTGATATCCTTTTGGGTTTATATAATATATGACATTGAGGTAATTATGGGAACACACATTTTATAACATTGATAACAAAAATGATTGTAACATGATTTGGTAACAATATGATTATTGTTATTTCAAATTAATAATATCATATTATTGGTATTTAAATATTATTCTTGAGAGAGCTATTTAGGTTATTCACATATTTAATATTATGGTTATTGAGGATATTTGGGATATAAGGTTACTCATTTATAGAATTATTTATTTGGATCCTTGGTTATTACTATAGAATTTTTATGATTAATGTATCATATAATGGTTTATTCAGTATGGAAATTATCTGACCATGTTATATGCATTTTAATTTCGGTTATTGTTTAAATATAGTTCCAATAAACATTTATAGCTTTTATGGTTATGTAGTTTGTAAAAGATGATTTTAGAGCTTTGAAATAGAAAAATGCATCACGAATACTCATAGTCTATTGAATAAAATATTTGTTTGGGGTGTAAAATAGGAAAGGGATTAAATCCTATTTTTCCTCTTATTATGAATAAATATTATATAAATCTAAAATGTAAGGTAATTACTCAACTATAAGAAATGTATTATGAAGAAAAATATTTTCCATGTACTTCAATGACTGATGAATAGATAGACATTTCAGTAAATGTATATTTATGTTTTGGAGGTATGTATAAATATATTGATAATACAAATTTATAAGATCAATGATCTCTATCAATATCAGTAATTATTTACTATTTTATTCCATGTCCATATATTTTCTTGCCACTAGTGTTCTCCTATGTGATAACTAAATTAGGCACTGACCATTGTATTTCCATTTCCCTATTTATTAGATAATGTTTTATTAACCAATATAATGATGCAGATTTAGAATAAGGGATTTTAAAATGTCAAATATTGATTACTTCTATAATGCTTAAATTGCGATGAAAAAATATATTAGAGGGGATTTGACGTAACACATTGAGACATTAATAGAAGTAAATTGTGTTAGATAGCTTATACGACACACAATAATGATCTTATATGAGAATTTAACCACAATAAAAATTGTATGAATGTTTTAAAAAATAAATAAATATCTTTTATATATTTATATATATGCATCCCCAAGTGTTTTGTGTTTCATTTCTAATATTACACACAACACTGAGTATAAATTATCCTAGAAATATTTAATCATTAATAAATAATAATTAAATTTATGTGTATAAATAGTACAAAAAAATATGAAATATAAATATTTATTTCTTACTGAAAATAAATTAATGAATTTTTAGTAAATAATCAAATAGTTTATTGTAATGTAATTATAATATTAAAAAAATATTTTTTTCTAAATATTATTTTTATTGCTTTTCCTGAAATATATATTATAATTATATTTTTTATACATTAGAAAATTGATTTTATAAATTAAAATTTTATTTTGAAATTTTTAAATCAAAACTTTTATGGGTGAACTTATTCTATTTTTTATAAAGTATTTATTTTTTAGTTGTTAAGGAAAAACACAATTTTTTCAAAAAATTTCAATTAATTTTAAAATGTTATGAAATTTAAAATTCCCAATATTATTTTAATATTATTTATAATAATATAATTATTATTATGTAATATTAAATAATACTAATTTTCTTAATCGAATTTAAATTTTATTTTAGTATAATTTTTTTTCGGTTTAAGTACAACATTTTTTTGAAAATTTATTTAAAGTGAATAATGATGATTTTTTTAGTTAATTATGAAGCACCTAATGGGGAATTACAAAAATTTTATTCAAACATTAATATATGTAAATAATTAAATTGATTCATTTAATTACTATTTTTAGTCATAGTGTTAAAATTAAATAATAAATTTCATGAACAATACATGCCCACAAATCCATATTGTACGTCATGTCTATAGATTTAATTTTAAAATAAATTAAGGAACATATATAAATTGAATCTAGTAAAAGTGATTAAATATTTGGATCCATAAAAAATTATTTAATATAATCAGTTAAACCTAATTGGTGAACATAATGAATACTGAAAAATGTAAAAATTAATGACCATCGTTATAGTGAAAACAGTATTTCTTGGAGGTAAAAATAAAAATACATGGTTAAAAATGAATTTTAAACATGTATTAGAACAATTTTATAGTATTATTTTGACATTAAAATTTATATTTTTTGTCAATAGTTCATTATTTTATCATTTTTTATTTTAAAAACATGGTTACACATATTTATTTTAAAATAAAACTAGAGATCCACTCTCCTCAAATATAAAAGACACCACCAATCCTCTCCTATTCAAATATTAATTGTGATTTATATTGAAAAATACATTCCCAAATTTCATCCTTTCTTTCTACCATATCCTAGAAAACTTTTTTTATCATAAAATTATCTTAGTAATCCTTTTTGGTTCTTATATTGGGTGACTGTCTGAAGAAGAGATATTATGCATAATGAATAATTTTTATTTTTTTCTTCTTCCATATGATTAAACAATTCTACAAATTTTTTATATGTATTCGTCATTTTATAATGTATACCAAAATATTTTTATATTAATCTAAGACACTAAATACATATCCTCTTCCATCAAATTCGATACAAATTATCACCCATGTGTACAATGGTAAACTGCCACACAAACCAGCATAATTAGTTTTCCACAAATTCTTATCACAACCAATGTATTTATAAATTTATTATATATATATATATATATATTATATTTTTAAAATATTTATACTTGTGGAGTTGTGATTTATTTTATCCCTTCTTAATATCCATTTCATTGGGATATGATAATTGATAGAAAGGGACATGGTATTTATGTGGTTTAGTAAAATGACCTATAGTTTTCCATGTTGGTTGACCCCCCAAGAAATAGCATACACTACATAATAAGGTGATTATTATTAATAATGCATAAACTGGTTAAACATCCCAATAGTCAATCATAAGATTGACCCTAGTTATATATCCCCAATACCCAACTCATCATTTGTAGTAGGTTTGAAACCCTATCTGTATTCCCTTGTCTTTTTTCTATACTAGTTAGGCACCTCAACCTCGATTTTGTTCCGAAACTAGTTCGACCACTGAGTAACATGATTCTTCTTCTCAATGTTTTTAATCATAAAATATTAACTTATATATTTTCATTTGAAGGATTCTACAAAACCTGAAATTGAACTTCCAGTACAATTATTCTAAATCATTTTCAGCCATATACAACATTGGGATATCTAACAGATTTTATGTAAGATTTTTGGTCACAAAATTCATTAACACCAAACCTTGATCTATATGATTATTGTCAGACTATTGAATTCATATACCTAACTATAATATTTTATATTTTTATACTAGAAATAGTCACTTCAATATTTGATGGTTAATGATGATCATATATTTCTCAGATTTGTAGTTGGTTAATGACTCTCCCTTATTCTGATGATTTCATAGCCTCAATCAATGTGAGAATGTGATGAAATTAATTTCATTAAAAATATTTTATGAAATAAATAAAAAGTAATATATCGGAAATTATGTCTTTTGAATCCAAAGTCAAATACATAATGAAATCATATGTATTTCATGGGGTTTCAAAATCCTAATCCATTATGTAAACATCAAACCATACTCTAAATTGATCAAGTTAACAAAAAATGATAATATTATAGCTTGTATGATATTTCATGTACATTTGGATGATTTCATTATAGTTTAGAATAATAATAATTTTATCTTATTACATATCAATATTAATCTATATATTTTTGAAACAACATTTTAAATTGTTCCCATCACCATGAAATGGTCATAGAATATCATATATGATTTGTAGCGTGATGTCGGTCCCCATATATTATACTTATCATACTGATGATTGGACCATATAGAACATTAGATTTATATTCACTAAAGAATCTTCATAAAGTATGCTAAATTGTTCCAATGATCCTGAAATGATGATAATATAACGTATAAGATATGTTTTGTAATTTTGGCTCTGTTAATCAATTCGTAATGAACTAATTCATACATCATATATAACCTGACCATTCTATTAATAGAATAATATGCAAAAACATTCAAAATAATGACTATGATTATGAAATGATCATTGTGTAGTATATATGATAATTTGCGTACTATTCATCCACATTAAAGATCCTTATAATACCAAACATTCAACATATATCAGAGAACATTCTATTCAATATATATAAGTAAAAGAGTAATCAAATTATTTATTTTATTATGAAATGATTTTTTCATATCATACAAGATAATACTTGTACATATTTTTGATTCTCGTGATTATTACAAAATTGATGCATGAATGAAAATTAAATTATTTTTCATGATTGTATAACACTTCCCCCATCATGTCACATATCAATTAACATCATGAAAATGTAAATAAATTCACATATCATAGTGAATTTGTTACAATAGTGACTCATATTGGATGTTATCCTCCTCTAAATGGACAAATTTCATTGTAGAACTAAAATGGAGTAAAAGAAGATCCTGCACTTTGAATGAGCACTTCTCCAAAATTTGTTATCAATTTTAGCTATGTGACAATTAGGAGTTGATTGGAAATAATGTATTGGTCAACATCAATTCTTAGATACGATCACACAATAATATATGTTTAATAATTTAACAAATATCCTCTCTTCCCAACCAACAAGCTCATAAAATACTACATGTGCACGTACATATTTTAGGAATGATGTCTATATATTATATCCAGAAAACCATTCTTCGCAATCTCACCATCACATAGTTCTCATCCCCTAATTCTGTTCAACTTCACAACACATAGTATATCATGTTGCATAGAATATCACTAAGAATAATAAGTATCTTAAAATTGAATTTTAGAAAATCACTTCACATCACATGTAACATATAATATAAAATATAATGGAACAACACATCAGTGAAAATATTCATGTAGCATAGAATTTTAGAAAAAGAATTTTCATAGCACGCAACCGTAACCATATTATTTCCATATAGTATGATTCGCAAATATATATTTCCCATATATTTTAAAATTTATTTCCAATATACATATAATTAATATAACATAGAGTATATATTATATATAATATTGTGGACTTTCATTATTGATGTTTATCTTACCATACATGGGAATCTCAATTCCATTCTATCATCTCGCATTAATTATCCTTCAAATCTATTGCAAATAGAATTCAATATTATTTATATTCAAATCATGTGAATATTTCATATCTTGTAAGTCATTTATCATACTATGAAATAACTTTAGTGATGTTTAGAAAACAATTCATGTTCTTCACAATTGTTGTATATTGACATGATAGGTTTTTTCAATGAATGTGCCTCATCTAGTATGCTAAATTGTTTATATTAACATCATATAAATATAACATAACATATATATCAATAATGATAATATTGGTAAAAATGTTTAATATTTTTTGTACTATATCATAGTTCATTTCAAACCATAAGCCTTCAATTTCATAGAATCCTTGTTCAAAAACATGACATTGAAAACTTTTGTAATATTTTGGGGAAATCAAGACATATTAGATATCTATAAGTCTATCATTATTTTGATGGTCCGGAATGGAACCAGAATTTATACCCAATCATTTGTCTTGAAAACCCATCATCAATAAGTCATACCAAATATAGAGACATTACATGGCCTCTAAATAAAATATTCATGAAAATGATTATTTTCATGACCTTCAATATTCTTCCTAGTTAAATCTTTTTTCAACATTTACACAATCGTTGAGATTTGTGATTATTTCATATAATTTTAAATTTTATTCATTTTAATTATATAGATGTGTGAATAAATGTTTCATGTTAATATTCTTGAATGACTTTCCCTAGAATCGGGAAAATAAATATTTTCATTGTGTTCCACATATTGCATACAATTTTTCTTAAAAAAAATATTTTTCAGGGAATCCATTAAAGATCAACATAAAAATAATCACATTTAATTTATAGAAATCATCAATGATGATATCCAAATCCATAAATTTCTTCCATAACAATTCTCTAAGTGTCTTTTTCTTATCAAATATTATTTAAAAAAATATTTACTTTATGATATTATGATAAGAAACATTTATTCTTCAATCATGTACGTATTCTCTTGAATATCCCCCATTTTATTTGTTATTGATACCTCATAAATTTATAAGGTCAATATGATTCTCCTCATTATTGAAAAAAATTAAAAGTGATAATGAGGACTTCTCATCTGATCATTATTGTTAATTGAATGATCATATCTATTATAAAAGAATTTGTAGATCTCTTTTAAGAGATAAATGATACTGAATGGTTCTATTAGAAAAGCGCCTTTAGTTAATTAAATCCAAGAAAAAATTTTATAACCCAAAATAGAATACAAGATCAGAAAAACCATATATTTTTTAGAAACACATAAATACCATATTGTGAAACAATTCATTAAAATTCACAATTCTCATTACTGGGATTTGAAATAATTATATTTATCAGTGAAATTATAAATCCAAAAAATCAGTCAACTTACACATTATAATGTTTAGGATAAGTTGATATATCTGCCTTTTTGTCACATCATGGCATAAATAAAACAGACCCACTTAAGTGATATTGTTAATAAAATTAAGAAGGATGGAATTTGTTATTGGAATAATTCATCATCTAATTTTATAAATCTGTTTAGAAGTTCCTTATTAACCATGTCGTGATGAATTTATAGGTACATATAATTAATGATTCCAGTTATGGGTTGAATTTAAATCCTTTCATTTCCAACATGTTTGTATAGAAGCATTAATATATTATGGAATAAAGAGATGTAACTTGTTTTTAATTGTGAATCAAAATACAGAGTTGGTTTTCTTTATAATTTTTCTCCACATTCCTCATTCACCATTCTTCTATATGTGTTTTTAAAATTTATTTATCCTTAATAAAATAGATCTTATATCTCATATCATTTTATTTTGTCATAATGTGATTCTTTATTTATAGTCTTGGTCATATAAATATTATTATGAAAGCCTCATTTTCCTCAATAACTCTTATTATGTTGGAAATGTTGTTATACATCCACTTGTATTATTTCCTGCTGAATTTAATCTCTAATATAGAATATTTTAAAGACATGATTTGAGCATTGATGATAAACTCTCATGAAATTTTCCCTCTTTTGCAATATTTCTACTACCGTTATCGTGTTATTTATCTTGGAAATCCCATAACATTCTATCATTCTCCAAATCAGATATATAATCCAAAGGAATATTATTAGGATTATCGACAAATTGATTGATGTTTCCTCATTTATTCGCATGATTTCATTTTTTTCATTTCTTAATCATTATATATAGAATGCCTATTTTTCATCATGGGCATTACTTGTTTCTAATATTTATAATGCACAGAGTCCAAGGATGTCATATCCTAATAATTATTTGTACTACTCTGATTTAAATGATTTTCAATATTTATACCGTTTTTTGTCAATTCATTCTCTCAAATTCCATATTTTATTGAAACATACATTTATTTGGAACACGATAGAAATAAAAAAGATGTTCTAATATATTATCACGTGAAAAAATATTTCATATTATTAAAATATTGTTGCATCAACAACTTTTGAATTATTACTATTTGTAAAAAATTTATTTTTGTCTTATAAATTAATTTAATTTAAACAATACACATCACAATTTTCAAATAATTTACAGAACCATCTTTTACCCACAAACTGTGACCTTTGCTTTTTTTTCTGAATTCTATTCAAAACATTGAGCATAATGTTTTTCGGAATTCTTCACAACATATTGAGAATCCAATATGGAACCATCACTTATATATATTCTTATATGAAACATTTACATGGTTATAGGTCCATATCCATTTATCCTCATCTAAAGATGTATCAAATTGAAATTTAAAAGAACTCTTTTTACAGAAGTAGATTTAGAAAAAAATATAACAGTGTGATATGCATATACATTTATATTCACTACTTATTTTGAAATATTATTAGATTATTCAATGATATTGATACCATATAATGAGTATTCATTACTAGTATAATCCATCAATGTAATTTTTTTTGGAATTTGATAGATTATTATTACTTTAAGAAGAAGTAACATGATTCTTTTCAAAATTGTTGAATTTGATTTTCCAGAAATAATATAACATGTTACGAGAACTATTCTGATATTCAAAAATGAAATTTTATGTTTTGAGACATTCATCATATTGTCAACACAATCAAAATTTAATGAATCATTTTCAAAAAAATATGAATGACTTTCCTTGATCACCTTGGATTTGATATCCAATTGATCATTCATGATGTCTATATATAGGTTTTCAATTATTCATGTGCATAAAGGCATTCATTATAAACAATATCAAAAATTATTATTCCATAGTTATAAGTTTTCAATTACTCTTAATTATGAAAAATAAAATGTTCCCTTTCTTCGTCATGGTGTGTGAGAGTGATGAAATTTTTAATCATATTCCATAATGCATCCTATAATTCTTCAATGTCTTCTTCTAGTTATAAATTATCAAATTGGTTCCCTAGATAGCACCACAAATAATAATGACCACATGACATGGAATATTTTTTAGATAATGATTGAATTCAAATTGAATAAATCCAAGTGATTTATTGTCATCATAACATAAACACGATGCATTTAGAAAAACACAATAAATACAATATTTTACAACATATACGACATCAATTACATTCAGTTAGTGGTATATCATGATTAACTATTCGACTATTATTTAACATTTCTTCCACAATTAAATTTATATTATTCATTGTATTGGATTAATAGCACAGATTTTCATCCTCATTACTAAATTCTTTTTTCTCTAGGGGATGTTACTCAATGACTTCTTGAACTCTACATGATGAAAGTTAAAAATAATTTGGGGAAACTTTTGTACCTTTAGAGGGACCTGTGTTTCGATACCGATTTTAGTGTGATATTATGGATTGACCCTTGAGAGGGGTGTTGGTGGGGGCTGAAGTAGTGTATTAATTTTTAAAAATTATTATTTTTTGAATTCAACATCTCGATCATTCTACTGTTATTGGTACACATTCTAATAGATGAAAAAATAAATACTTAAGATGAAATAATTAGAGAATGAAAAAACAGAGTATTTACATGGTTCAGTTTGAATACCTACTCCGAAAAACCTAATGGACCGATGGCCTTCTTTTTATTTTTATTATAGATAATCCCCCTTTTAAGGGATGAAGGGGAACCCGTACATGACCAGTAGGCCCAAGGAACATGGCCCGCTGTGACCCGCAATACATGACCCGAAGGCACAGAGGAATTCCATGCCCATTACATGACCCATAGCCCCAGCCCACTAGAACTTCCCCTCCCCAAGGTCTTGCATCATTGATATCCTTATCTACCAACTGTGGATTGTTGATCGACTAGCATTTCCCCATACAAAGCTGAAAAGTGCCTGGTCCCGATGGTGGCTTCCATACCCTCTCATTCATCTAATCCGGTTAGCTATACATCTGGTGGGTGCTACTCCTATTGCACTGATCCTTTTATGGGACATGTTATGTGTGAACTGGGCTACTTCATGGTCTATGTGACCCGAAGGCCCTGTGGACCAGAGGCCTTTGATGACTCGAAGGCCCTAGAGACCCGTAGGCCCAAACTGGTGGTCCGAAAGCCCAGATCAGGTGAATAGTTCTGGCGGCTATAGTACCGAATAGTAACTGCTACAGTGACTACTACAGTAACCTCAAAATTTCCCTCCACCTTGTTTTGAACCCAGGACTCTTGGATTCCAAGAAAGAGCCCTTACCAATTGGGTACGAGCACATTGACTTGAATACCTACACATTTTCGTCTATTCTTCACTCCCAATAAATATTTTATGCTATATTATTTTTTGATTACAATTAATAAGGAAGAAACTAGTTATGCAACCTTATATTTTGTCCTCTAATTCATCCCAGCACTACACCCCAACCACCAAACCATGAGACTGTTTTGGTAGGACACCCCAAAAATCATCACTTATCCTTCTTCTAGACTAGTTTGATAGTCCAAATACAATCCATTTCAGCAACTAGTTAGGTACCTAGTCACATGTTCGTTCTTATAGATGTTTCTTATTCACTAATTCCAATATATCAATTTCCATATTCTTGCTTCTAAATCGCCTAAAATTTTTCACACTCCATTTGTATATGGGATATTTTTCACTAAATTTCAAATTTATTATACTAATGTGGTTATTGAAATCAGCAAGTCTGTCTCAATACTCATTTACACTAGATCTTTATTTTTTCAGTTATTTTGAGATTACTGAATGGTCATACATGATTGTATTCTCTTACATGTTTATTCCATCTTTAAAATCATCAACTTATGTTCTTTAGTGAAGATTAGGTCTTTATAATATTTATTCACAGGAAATTGTTCTTCATTATTATGATGATGCCCTGACCTAATTTTTTTTTCATATGATCAATACAATATCATTCATATTATTTACTAAAAGATAGAAACATTTATAAATATGAATAATCCATCTTGAGAATCTCAACTAAAACACATCATGAAATCATATGTACTACATGTATTTTTATTTTATTATCCACCTTTTAAACATCAAATGGTCTATAAAACTGATCCCCTACAAATAATGTCATTATATAATTTCATGTATGATATATCACATGTTTTAGTTCCACTTATTTGATGTTTATAGTACTAATTCTTGTATCTTACTATATATCTGTTATCTATACATAGTCTATTGTTAGAAAAAGTATGTAAAATTGTTCCATTGATCATTATATGATCATAGAATAAAATTTGTGATATGTAGTGTACTGTTGGTTCAATTATTTTTTCAATTAAGACATATTATTCGATCATATTTCACATAATTTTCCTATTAACTATATATTATTCTAAAAAATTTCGAAACATTTTCATTTCCAATGAAATTATGATATTATTGAATATATGATATGTAGGGTATTATTAGTTCCCTTCATTTTATATTAGACAAAAATTCTAGTATCATATATAACATTGAATTTTTATTCACATTGTATTCCTGAAATAGTATATTGCATTATTCTTATGTTTATTAAAAAAATTATTAGAATAAAATTTATGATAAGTCACAGACGGATGGTCTAAATTCCAGGTGGTTAATGAACATATGATTGCATCATATAAAATTTCACTTTTTCATTCACTGTATATTCTTGAAAAATTATGATAAATTTATCATATGATAATGAAATGATCACATAATAACATATTTTATAAGTCACTTACTTTTTTATGACATTCTTCATGCTTATAAAACTAATTTTTTAATTTTAATTTTATTATTTTTGTGTTTAAATATCACTTCAATTACATATAGAACATAAAAAATAACACAACCATCTAGAAATGAATGATTATTATATTAGAATCCCTATTATAATAGAACCATCCATAACACATTTTCCTTCAATATATGAAAAACATGATTTGAGATACTCAAAAAGAGAATAATAAGAACTTCCATTATGAATTAACACTTATCCCAAAACATGATACTTTTTAGCCTATTATTAACTGGGTATTTAAGGGAAATAAAAGATTCGTTAACATGTGGTTTTACACATGATCATCCTGAAAAATATATTTAGGAATTTAGCACACCACCACTCCCCAAAAATAAAAAGGAAATCATATACCAAATTTCTGCATCTCATTTTGAAGATTGGTTTCCGCATATCATTCTTTACAACCCTTTTCCACAAACTCATCATCGCATAGTGCACATACACATACTGGCTTCACCTACATAACACATAGAATAACATGTAATGAATCGTATAAAATTATAACAAAAATTATATAGGAGTAATATTTTTTAAAACACATCCCATTGAATTGAACATTTTGTAGAAAGTATCATATCATTGCACTTCAGCTTAGTATATCGATTTAAATTGATTTTTTGAAATGTAATTTATATAGAATTGAACTATTATCATAAAAATTCCCATATAGAATGATTATTTACAATATATTGAATATATTATAAGATAAATTTATCCAATACACATCTCATGAATATTATATATCTTCAATGTTAAAAAGAATTGTGTGCATTAACCATATTGATGTTTAGTATACCATTCATGGGAATCAAAATTGTATTCTTTCAACATACTATGATTATCCAAATAATTTACCTCAAAATGTATGATAAATTTTTCATATTCTCCTCACATGAATATATTATAAAATCCATGTCAAATTGAACACATAAAAATAAAATTTTGGATTTTATGATACAGTTCCTAGGATAAACAATTATGTTATATTCACCATAATTACTTTTCTACAAAATATGCCTAAAATTGTGTTTTATATTATTTATTTGAACATAATATAAATATATAATAGGATATACTTCATAATTCATACTGTTGGTCAAAATTTCTTAATATTTATGAGTTGTTTCATGTTTATCTGATATCAACAAAACCTTGTTTTCATAGATTTCTTATTTTCAAAAACTAAAAAATGAAAAATATTTTTACAGTTTGTTAGAATACATACTTTTTTGATTTACATAATTACATCACTCTTTTTATGATCCCACATGGTGCCTGATATATTATACAATCATTAATCATTAAAATACTTTTCTAATACAACATTCCAAATAGAGGGATATTGAATGGCCTGGATATAAATTCTGAATGAAAATGATTATTTACGAAACATTCAATATTATTCCTTATTGTATTTAACGTGTTACAATTTACAGAAGTCTTTGATATTTATGATTAGTTCAAAAATCACCAAAATGTATTCTTCTCCACGATATATACATACATAGATAATTGTATTTTTCATGGGCATATTATTTAATTATTCTTATTTATTTCTAAAAAATAAACATTTTATTGTTCTTACACTTTTTTATAGACAATTTTTTTCAATATCATAATTTTTCTCAATTAACATTGAATATTATCACAATAATATTAACATCTAATATATATAATTTCTCAATAATAACATAAAATTACAACTATTATGTATTTAACAATATACCAATAATCATCAAGAATCCTCATCATCTCATATATGTATTCCACATATATTAGATATATGATATACAAACCATAAAAACAACATTTATTTTTCTATAATGAACATATGCTCATTACTATGTATGAATGACAAAATAATCAAAAAGTTATGTGATTCATTTTTCCCAAATTATTCTCATGGAAGGAAAAAGTATAATGGAAATTTATATATTTGATAGAAATAAGGTAATTAAGATTAAAATATATTTATAATATTAATGGGTAATTTATCATTTAATTTCATATGCTGACAAATTTTAACGTCATTAATTTATTTTTGGTCTCTTCCCTCCATGAGGAGGTGTCATTAGTTTTTTATTACCAAATGAAAGGAATGATATATATAAGTATATTCAATTAAATAATATGAATTTAGAATATTATGACCTTTGTGGAATGATAATATTTTTAATTATTTAATTCAGATATTATCATTGATATTTGGAAACGTTACTAAAGTGTATGTATGAAATACCATCTCCATGATCATAATGTAGTTGCTTTTTGAAAACAAATTTCATGTTTTTTTCCAATGTATAATTTACATATAAATGTGTTAAATATTTTATTATTATTAATATTGATATGTTAAATAAATGAACCCTTTTCCATGTTCAACAAACCAAATCCACTTTGAGACAAGGAACTAAATGTCCTCAAATCACCCGATATGGACATAACTGAATTTGTATTTAAATGTAACATTAGAGAGAGAACGAAAAATGGGTTAAGTATATGTAGTAGAACAATGAATATATTCCCATGAAATCAAATAACTAATATATGTTTCATATTAAAGAGATTAGAATACATACCAAGAAGTTAGATTTGAGGTAAGGGTTTCTTGTCTCACATATACATCGGTTAGACATATTCCATGTTCCCCATATATTTTTATTGTGAGGTGTATAAACCACCCATTAAAATACTTAATGATTATTTAATTAAAATTTATTTATATTTAAAATTATATATGAGGATACATCTTTTAATAGTGGTTTTACGTAGAGATTACCGAAGTGGTAAGGGATATCCTCTCAATATTCCTTCATTGAGTCATATTGTAATGTTACAAAGCTATATTTTTTATAGGTTGTATGTACATACCACTTTGAGATATTATATATGAAAACACCTTATGTTCATGATATTTGAAGTTTCATTTGAACTTATTCATTCATAGTTATAATTAGTGGAATGATTAATAAATTGGAAAATTATTTATGTTACAATCTCATTTTTCAGTATTGATTATGTTGAAGGATATTTTCGAGTAAATCATCATAATTCAGTTTCATGAAACACATAAATTTCATATCCACTAGTAATTATTTTATTTAACTGAATATATTTCTATTTCTAACAATATGGATTAATGAAGCATCATTAATATCTTTTTCAAGTGATACCAATATTTTCTTCTCTGAGATCGAGTATCCTTCTCGCCCATATTGAGGTTCTCAATTTTTTCTTCTAAAAAATGATTTGTTACAGAAATAATTTATTTCAAAAATCATTTTAATTTTGGTATTTGGCATTCGTCAAAAATGATTCAAAATGAAATTTCCTAATATTTTCCAATTGGTTTATTTTTGATATATTTTTTAATTTATTTTAAAATAATATTTATTTGTTGAATTTATTACTTGAACATATTTTCATATAATCCTATCTATTATTAACCATAATTAGTTCTTTATATTCGTCCTTAATTTTATTCAATGAAATTTATTTTTCCCAATATTTTGTTATATAATTAAAAAAAATTTCCAAATGAGTGTACTTATTTTCCTGAGAATGACATTAATTAGTTATTAATGAAATTTACAATAATAAAAGTTAACAAATCTATTTACTGTTTATGATATATTTGGGATACATATAAATGGCATTATCCTCATTCTATCATTTAATGTACTATGATTGTTTCAAATAATTCATAATGTATCTCACTGCATTTTCAGGGGATCGACATGTTTCAATGATATTATTATGGGACACATTTATTTTATATAGGTTAAACATGTTTTAGATAGATTGTTATAGAATAAATTTATTTTCCACAGGTAAATTATGTTTTAATGAAATTATTATGGAACCCATTTATTTTCCACGGTTTTATCATGTTTCAAATAGTTTATGGTTGAACATGTTTATTTTCTAAAAGTAAATAATGTTATGAAGAAAATAATTTTTTAATATATTAGTTTTATAAAGAAATGAGTGCTCTATGTAATTTATTTATGGTTCTTATGATTTTGTATATGTTAGGTTTGTACAGATAACCCATGTAGACCATTTTATAGCATATTAAATTTGTGCATCCAGAAAGTGTTGTGTGATATGGAAATAACACATGTGATGGGTTCATCCAGATAAATTACTAACACATTGGGGGAATGATTAATTTCTCCAAATAATTATATTATAAGTTAATTTTATCATTATTCCAAATATGGGGGTACTGTAAGTTTTACATTTAAATGATTTCATAATATACCAAAAAAATAATTATGATTTCGATGGGTAATAGATGTTCAATTTCATCATTATTGACATCACATGGTTCCTGACTATTGATTCTAATGACTATTTCAGTTTTTAAAGCCTTATGAAATGATTTTATATTTTCTGATCTGGGTATTAATGGGTATGTTATCTATTATGTTATTCTTATACTCATTTATTGTCATCATTCCCTTATTCTTAGTTTTTTTACCATGATAAAATTCAAATGTTAATGTTTTGTTTTATCATTCCTAAGAATTTTAGACCACCATTATTATGTTTACTTTTTCCATTGTTTACATATATGATGTTGAATTTGTTATGTATAGAATTGTATTAGGTGGATGATGATAATAATCAAAATTGATTATGAAATTATTGGTATAGTGGGAGATAATTTTTATCATTATGAACTATTATTTTAACAAATATATTTTCTTAAGAGTTTGTAATAATAATCTATAACTATATAAAATGGTCCAAGAGAATTAAGAGATCCAATATTTCTATTTTATGTTATAAATTTTGGATTGTAATAATGGGTACAACAATACCCGTTTCAAGTCCAAAACTGTAAAATTTAATGTTTTGAGAATTAAATCAGTGTAACGACCCAATTTTTTCCATTGCAAATTCCCTTCTTATATTCTTGTCATGAAAACATTACATAATGAACTACTAAGTGATAAGTGTCCTATAAACATATTTTTTTCACTTCTATGTTTTGAATTTTTAAAATCTGACATACACAATTCCGTTCATGATGGTTTTTGGAGTCTAAAGAAACAAAAATAATTTTCGGTGAATAGTAATGTACACTTGTGATCAGTAACATACCCTTATGAATAGTATTTTGAAACTTATTAATATTAAATCATCCAACATAAGAGTAACTTTACCCATGAATAATTTAATAAAATTTAGACATTTTTGTAAGTGACAATTTGAACTTAGTAAACGTTTTGATATATTGTAAGTCATAAATAATTAATTATAATTAATTAAATAATTTACAAGAAAATTTATTTCCCTAAAATGTATTAAAAAATAATTGAATCAATGACTTATCATTTTTAGATAATTTTTTAAAACCCTACATAATTTTTGAAATCAATATAAAATCAGTTTTAATTTTTAAGAACTGTTTTTTTAGTAAATTATGATTTTAATTAAATATTAAATTAATAATATTTTGAAAATTATTTTTGAAAAATGGACTTCATTTATGGATTATACACGTCAAATAATGGTTTGGGTAAATTGTTTACAATTTTTCCGAAATACTTGAATATTTGATGAATAGTGAAATACTGTAATTTACAAAAATAAGATAAATAAGCTAATTATAGAGTCTTGTGTGATGTTATAATAATGCAAGACCACTTGTTTCGGGATCACATGATAAAATCGCTATTATTGGAAACGGAATACCCACTATTCCTTTTCTTGTGATGAAATAATAAACTAATCAATTTTATATTAAGGAAACCCCTCTCCTCTCCACTATAAAATCCACCATTCACACCCTCATTTCCTCACACCTCTCAAGCTTCATGCCTTCTCTAATCTCATCCCAAACATCTTCCATAGCACCACTCCCACTTCCATGATCATCTTATCTCATAAAAATACCAATCTAGGCTTCCTTAAAGAGGATATCAAGAGGAGGATTTAAGAGGTAATTTCTCTCCCCCTTCTTCTTTTTTCTTTCCTTTCATGTTCAAGATCATTTATTGAACTCTCCCCACCAATCATCATCCAATTGGTATTATAACTCCATTATTATACATCTAATGGAATTTTATGATGCTAATGGGATATTATATCATCCAAACCCCTTTCCCGCTTCCTTTCATTTTATTAAAGAGAGCGTTGTTCGTGAGGAGTTAATTTATCACTTTCACGAATGAAAATTTTTCTTGTTTCGTTTCAATCTTTAGATATTGTCATGAAACGATTTTTATGGTTGAAACAGAATATTTTATATGTATTATCTCATATTTAATGTTCTAGAACAGACTTATGAACACATTACTATGTGATAAATTAAAATAAGTTCATTGTGATCGAAAAACCACCCAAATTAACCCAAACAATCTTCATTTAAATTTTATTTAATGATTCATCCACATAGTTTATGATATATCTTATTTTAAGATCATTTTAAATTATGGAATTTAATTTATAACATGTAATATTAGTTCTGTATGTTTACCTGTGTTCTACCTGAACTTCAATTTAAGTATACAAGTGAACCACTCCAGAAAACCATAAAAACAATCATTCCTGAATAATGTTTTTAAACTCTATAACTCATAAAGTGGCACATAAAATCACTTCATGTAACCATAATGAACCATATTAATTTAAAAAATGTTTTAGATTTATAATTAATGATTATCATGTAATTATACAGGACACTAAAGAGAAGGAAGCATTCAGATTCATGGTAGGGGGAAATCTCGAACCCAATGTTCTTCCCTCGAGTTCTCCCTCTTTCAGTCCATTTTTGATATGGTTACTCCTTAAATATCATTTTTTAATAATTATCATTAATTTTATGGAATATAAGTGTTTGTCTCTGGTTTTTATGTCAAACAAAATGTTTTCCTAAAGAACAGTTCTTTTAAGAACACCCCTTTTACTTCTCACTCAAAGTGGACGGTTATTAAAATATGTATGTTATTACCTCTTTCTTTTGGGAACCAAAAGAATATGATTGTCTATTATGATATGGAACCCATTATATTCCATGTGTTATTTATGTAATTTTTTTATATATGTTCATTGTGACAATCATTATGATGATAATGATATAATGTGATGGGTGCACCCGGAAGCATATAGCGCAATATGAATGTTTCAATGTGACAGGTGCACCTAGAATTATACAGCGCTCCAATGAATTGGGTAAAGTGATGGATCTCATGAGTAAATGTGAAATTATTTGTGAATGAGAGTCTAACTTGGTTCACCAGTATGTGTGGTAGTCAACCACTAAGACATGATGTTTCAATTTTATGCATTGCCACATTTCAAGACTTTTATTTATACTCTTCTAATATTCCTGATCTTTTTCCCATGCCATGAATATTCTAACCGCAAGATATATTGTTCTTATCTATCCTTTTATTGGGATTCTATCTCACCCCTTTTTATGTATTTCTTTAGGTGTCTATATGTACTATGGAGAGGACAATTTCCAATAAGAAGCTAGTGAAGAAGAAACCAAATAAATGTTTATTCTTGATGTTGTATTTGTTATGTATGGTCCTAGTTTCTCGGACATTAAACCTTTGGATCCTCTATGTGTATTATTATTAGTTTTTTATCTTTGAAATCATGTAACCGTGATGTACGTAATGGCTGGGTCACTATAGTTGGTATGAGAGGAAAGTTTTAGTGAATTTTAGAATTAGGATTAGTGAACCCTAGAGAAAATCTATAGCATGAGACTAAGTACAAATATGCACACAAGAAAATTTACATATGGATCCCATATGTTATGTATTTGGTATATATTATTTTAATGAATAATTAATTCATGACATGTTTACTTATGTTTTGTTATAACCATTTCGATTTTAGAAAATGGTGGGAACCATGAGAAATCAGGCCAACAACTCATGCGAGGGCCAATGCAAGGATTTCTTGAATGACATCCCAAATGATTTAGGAGGTGGACTTCAGAACATCATGGTGATGCTTACCCAATTATCTAATTTTATGAACATTAACCATAATATTGGGGAATTTCCTCCTTCACCAAAGAGGTAGTAATAGGCTATCGAATGTCTTATGCGGAAATGACCACCGACGTTTAGTGGATCTTTTGATCCACTTGTTGTGGAACAGTGGGTTAACTCCATGGAGAAGATCTTTTGTGTTATTTATTGTTCTAAGATGGAGAAGGTGACCCTAGCCATTTTTCATCTAGACGGAGAAGCTAATCAATGGTGGGATTTGATTAAGAACACCAAGTCGAGGGAGGAAATTGAAGAGATGGAATGGGAGTACATTAAGACAATGTTTCTTAATATGAATTTCCCATAAACTCTTCATAAAAAGATGGAGAGAGAATTTATAGAGCCCAAGAAAAAAAGAGGAGAATCTGATACAACTTATAAATCGAATTTCACAAGGCATGCAGGGTACACTTCAGGTTTTTTATCAACTATGATAGAAAAATTGATAGATTCCTTAGTGGATTAAAACCACACCTTTGAAAGGATCTTGAAATTTGAGACATTGGGAGTTATGAAGAAGTTTTTCGGTGTGCTCTCAAAGTGGAGATGGAGTTTGGAGAATGGTCCCATGGCTATCGTGATATGAAATGAAAGATAGTATTTTAATCAGGTGCAACTAATGACAATGGTGGGAAGAAAAATCAATGACCCACATTCCAAAAATGATGGAAGTTGCACCCTAGGAACTACCTCAAAAGGATGGGGAAATTTTTCAAGTGAGGGAAATAAGGAAACCAAGGTCAAGAGTATCGAAAAAACATGAAAATAATGGAGAATTTAGCTGATGTAAGGAGATAACCACTCATGGTTCAATGCTACAACTAAAGGGAGAAAGGGAACTATAAAAACCGGTGCACTAAACCTTGAGTTCTCGAGGGTAATCAGCATCAGCAGCCACCAAATCCAAAAGTACAAGGGAAGAATTATGCCATCACTACTATGGAGGTGGGGCATGACAATGAAGTCGTACCATGTACAATTCCTATACACTCAAGAATGGAAAAATTATTATATTTGTCTAGTTCAACGCATACCTTTATATCTTGAATGTTTTCTAGAACTATAGAATCGAAGCTCCAAAACCTTGTAGTAGAGATATCAGTAAAAAACACCAAGTTGTGAAATCACTGCAACCCATGTGCTTGACTCTTCCCTTGTTGGCATATGCGGGAATATTCTTCCAGAAAATATTTTAAAACTTCCCTTGGTGGAATTCGGTGCTATAATGGGAATGGATTGACTATCGTTATATAGATCACATTTCAACTGTTGGGAAATGGTAATATCTTTTCATTTTTCATTCCATCCCATGCTCCTCTACAAATGAAAGGAAGATCATGAATATCCTTTGAAAATTCCTTTAATGGTGTGGGTGTTGATTCCATATGAAGAATCATACCTCGCCCAAATGGTTGAGTAGAAGGGAAGTGCCAACCTTGAGGAAATTCCCATCATGAGGGAATTAGGCATTGTATTTCTTGAAGAGTCACCCGGAATTCCCCCGGATTGTGAGGTACAGTTCTCAATTGAACACATACCTAGGGATACTCCTATATCGAAGTGTCCCTATAGGGTGTCTCCTATCTAACTGGAGGAGTTAAAGAAGTAGATAAAAGAGAATGTAGATAATGTGTTCATACGACCTAGTGAATCACCTTGGGGTGCATGATTTCTCTTTGTGAAGAAGAAGGATGGAACAATGCGGTTGTGTATCGATTATCGGGAACTCAACAAGATCACTATAAAGAACAAGTATACACTTATAAGGATTGATGACCTGTTATATATGTTACGAGGTGCTCAATACTTTTCAAAGATGGATTTTTGTTCTAGATATCATCAGGTAAAGGTGAAAAAGGAAGATGTTCAGAAGACTACCCTCAATACAAGGTATGGGCACTATGAGATTTTGGTGATGCTCTTCAGACTTACTAATTCCCATGAAATATTCATGGATTTGATGAATAGAGTCTTTAGACATTACCACGAAAAAATTTGTGGTAGTGTTTATTGATGATATTCTAATATACTCATAGAGAAAGGAGGAACATGAATAACATCTAATACATGTGTTGGTGACATTGAAAAAGATGAAGTTGTACACCATGTTCAGAAAGTGTGACTTTTGGATGAAGAGAATCACGTTATTGGGACATGTGATCATAAGTGAGGGAATTTTTGTGGATCCTTAAAAAAATGGTTATCGAGGAATGGCCCAGGCCCTCTAGTGTCACAGAAATCCATAGTTTTATTGGATTAATTGGGTACTACTGACTTTTTGTGAGAAACTTCTAATGATTGTCAAGCCCACTAACTAAGCAAACGTGGAAATGGGTATATTATGTATGGATAGAAGAATGTGAGGGAAGACTCATGGAGTTAAAGAGAAGGATGATCACTACACATGTATTCACAGCACAGAAAACTGGAGAAATTTTTGTGATATACAGTGACGCTTCAAGTAATGGCTTGGGTTGTGTACTCCTATAAAATGACAATGTGATAGCCTACGCCTCATGGTAGTAGATGATCCATGAGAAAAACTACCTGATGCATGATCTAGATCTGGCAGCTGTGATTTTTTCCTTGACAATCTGGTGGCACTACCTTTATGGTGAGAAGTGTGACATATACACCGGCCACAAGACCCTAAAGTAATAATTCACACAAAAGGAGAAAAACATGCATCAAATGAGATGGATATATCTAATCTAGGATTATTATTGCTCTTTTCACTATCATCCTGGATAGGCAAACAAGGAAGTTGATGCACTATGCATAAAAGAACAAACTACTCTATCCATGTTACAAATTGATCAAGACCCTATCTTCTAAGATATGAAAAGGATGGATTTGTAAATCATAAGGGTAAGGGATACATCCTACCTTTCCCAAATGATTGTGCAACAAACCATCTAGGATATGATTTAGGAAGCACAAATGGATGACGTGGAGGTATAAAAGAGGGTGAATGTAGTAAAGGAATGGAAGCTGCAAGAGTGCCATATCCAGAATGATGGTGTGATTCGGTTTGGAACATGGCTTGGTCTGCCTTAATATCCCGGGATAAAGAAGGAGCTATTGAACAATGCACATAGCTCAATTTTATCTATCCATCATAGGATTACAAAGATATATCATGATCTCCGTGAACACTTTTTTGGGATAACATGAAGAAGGAGATTACGAAATATATATCAAGTTGCTTGGTTAGTCAGAAAGATAAAGCTGAGTGAAAAAATTCCAAAGGTATGATGCAAACATTGCATATACCCATGTGGAAATGGGAAAAAGTTACTATAGAAATTGTAACGGGTCTCCTTAAGAAGTCCAAAGGGAAATTATGTGATTTGGATTGTGGTTGACTGACTCACCAGGACTCCCAATTTTATCGCTATTTGAGAAAATATCTTTCTTGATCAACTTGCAATGATATATGTGAAGGAAGTGGTGAGATGGTATGGTGTTCAAGACTCAATTTTATTTGATGGTGATCCACTGTTCACATCTAAATTCGGGAGGATCCATCAACATGCTTTGAGTACTGAATTAAATTTCATCATGGCCTATCACCTCCAAACTGATGGCCAGTTTGAAACATCTATTCAGATGCTTGATGATATGCTATGAAACTACTATGTTGAATTCAATGGTGGTTGGAATCAGCATCTCACATTGGCTGAGTTCTCATTCAACTAGACTATTCAGATTTCCCTATATGAGGGTCTTTATTGAATGCAATGTAGAACTCCAACCGGTTGGGATGAAGTTGGATAAAAAAGGCTACATGGACCTGATCTTGTTCAAGAGATAACAGAGAAGGTTAATGTAATCTAAAAACACATCAAACCTACTCAATGTCGGAAAAAGAGAAATGCTGACAACAGTCAAAGGAGTTGGAGTTCGACGTTAGAGATAATGTCTTCCTTCAAATATCTCTATGGAAGAGTGTCATGCGATTCGGGAAGAAAGGGAAGCTAAACCCAAGGTTTATTGGACCCTTTGAGATCCTTGAGCGCATATGAGTCGTTACCTATCATCTTGCACTTCCACTGAATATGGCTCAAGTTCATGATGTGTTTCATGTATCACTACTAAGGAAGTACATACCAGAACCCTCACATAAACTAAACTCAGAGGTGGTGCAGTTGGAAGAGGATCTCCCCTATGAGAAGCAGCCAGTAAAGATTCTGGATCGGAGAGATAAGGTTATATGTAATAAAACAACCCATCTTGTCAAAGTGTTGTGGAGGAACTATAAGTATTAGTATGAATCTTGGGAACGAGAAGAGGAAATGAAGGAGAAACACCCTAACCTATTTATGTAAGGTGAAATTTCAGAGGCGAAATTTCTTAACGGGGGAGGAATGTAATGACCCAATGTTTTTCAATGGAAATTTCCTTATTTTATTTATGTAATTAAAACAAAACATAATGACCTACTAAGTTATAAGTGACCTTAAAAAATAATCTCGTCACTTCTATGTTTTGAATTTCGATAATCCGATATACATGGATGTGTTCAAGATGATGTTTTAGTCTAATGAATCAAAAATAATTTTCAATGAATAGTAACATACCCTTGTGAATAGTAACATAACCTTAGGAATAGTATTATTACCCTTATGAATTTTAAATCATCCAACATAAGAGTAACTTTTACCATGAATAATTAAATAATATTTAGACATCTTTGAAAGTTACTATTTGACAAAAGTAAACATTTTGGTATTTTGTAAGTCATAAATAATTACTTATAAATAATTATTTAATTTAAAAGAAAATTTATTTCCCTAAAATGTATTCATAAATTATTTAATCAATGTCTTATAGTTTTTAGATAATTTTATAAGACCCTACGTAATTTTTGAAAGCACTATAAAATCAGTTTTAATTTTTAAAAACCGTTTTTAAGTAAATTATGATTTTATTTAAATTTTCAATTTGAAATATTTAGAAAATAAATTTTTAAAAATTTAATTCATTTCATGATTCTACACATCAAAAAATGGTTGAGGTAATATTTTGGTATTTTTCTGAAATACGTGAATTTTTAAGGAATAGTAAAATATCCTAATTTACAAAAATAAGCTCAATAAGCTAATTATAGATTCATGTGTGATGTTCTGTTGATGTAAGCCCACTTGGTTCGGTATCACATGACCAAATTACTATTCTTGTATATGGAATACTCACTAATCCTTGTCTTGTGATGAAATAATAATCTAATGAATTTTATATTAAGGAAACTCCTCTCCCCTCCACTATAAAATCCACCCTTCAAACCCTCATTTCCTCACACATATAATGCTCAAAGCCTTCTCTAAACTCAGAACAAACATCATTCCTTGCCCCTATCCCACGTCCAAGAGCTGATGCTCTCATCAAAATACCATGCCTAGCTTACTTAAGGAGGATCTCAAGAGGAGGATTTAAGAGGTAATATCTCTTCCTCTTCTCCTTTATTCTTTCCTTTCATGTTCAAGTTCATTTCTTGATCTCTCCCCACCTATCATCTTCCAAACTGTATTATAAATCCATTATTGTACATTTAATTGAATTTTATGTTCCTATGGGATATTATATCATCCAATTCCCTTTCCCTCATCCTTTTATTTTATTAAAGAGAATGTTTTTCGTGAGGTGTTAATTTATCACCTTCACGAACGACAAGTTTTATTATTCCATTATATCTTCAGATATTATAGTGAAACAATTTTAATGGTTGAACCCAAATATTTTATTTTTATTATCTCCTATATACAGTTCTATAATGGACTTAGGAACATATTACTAAGTGATAAATTAAAACATGTTCATTGTGATCGAATAACCTCCCAAATTAATCCAAATAATCTTCATTTAATTTTTATCAAATGATTAATCCACCTGGTATATGATATACCTCATTATAAGATCATTTTAAATTCTTGTATTTCATTAATAACATGTAATATGAGTTCTGGATGTTTACCCATGTTCTAACCGAACTTCAATTTAAGAATACATGTGAACCACTCAACAAAACCGTAAAAATAAATATTCTCGAATAATGATTTTAAAATCTATATCTCATCCAATGGAACATTAAATCACATAATGAAACCATAATTAACCATATTAATGTATATATGGATTTTTATTTCCAATTAATTAATATAATGACATTATATAGGACATTAAAGAGAAGGAAGCATTCAGATAAAAGGTAAGGGGAAATCTCGAACACAATTTTCTTCCTTTGGATTCTCCCTCTTTCACTCCATTTGTGCTATGGTTACAACATAGAGATATTTTTTAATCATTATATTTAATTTAATGGCATATACTTGTTTGTCACTAGTTTTTATGTCATGCACAATGTTTTCTGAAATAACTCCTCTTTTAAGAACACCCCTTTTACTTCTCACTCAAAGTGGACAGTTCCTGAAACTTGTATGTTATTCCCTCATTATTTTGGGAACCTAAAGCTTATAAATGTGTTATTATGATATGAAACCCATTCCATTTCATGGGTTATTTATGTTAATTTTTTATATATTTTCTACATGGAAATCACGATGATGATAATTTTATGATGTGACGGGTGCCCCTGGAATTATATAGTGCAATATGAATGTTTCAATGTGATCCGTGCACCCGGAATTATATTGCGCTCCAATGAATTGGGTAAAGTGAATAATCTCATGAGTAAATGTGAAATGATGTGTGAACAAGATTCTATCTTGGCTCACATGTATGTGTTGTAGTTAACCACTATGATATGTAGTTTCATTATTATGCATTTCCACATTTCAAGTCTTTTATTAATGCTCCTTTCATATTCATGATCTTATTCCCATATTATGATTATTCTCACCCCATGCTATATTATTAATATCTATCCTCCTCATAGACTTCTATATAACCCCCTTTTATGTATATCCTCAGGTGGCTACATGTACTATGGAGAGGAAAAGTGCCAATAAGAAGCTAGAGAAGAAGAAATTAAATAAATGTTTATGCATGATGTTGTCTTGGTTATGTATTTTCCTAGTTTGTCCAAGAAACTAAACCTTTGGATCCACTATGTGTAATACTATTATGGTGTTTATATTTGAAATATTGTAAATGTAATGTATGAAAAGGTCGTGTCACTATAATAAGGGTGTGTTGGATTATGGATATCAGATTTCAACTTCTACTAACACCTCATGCTAACTCCAAAATTCACATCCTCCTTATCCCTCTCCCCCCAATTATATTTATATTCGTAGAAGGGTGGTGAAAAAAAAATTACAGGGAATTATTCATACTTCTCATGGTAATTCATTAATTTTAATTCAATATAATAAATAATAGCCTTAAACACATGACATTAGTATCATTATGTGGAGTTATTTTCAATTGATTGTGGAGATACATCCTCATATTTTTTATATTGAAAATCATAATAAATTTTGAGAATCTCCTATGTAGTGAGGTGAGTATGAGATCGATGTAAAATTAATTTTTATTACAAGAAAACCAATATTTCAAGGTGGTGAATTTTGAAAATCACTATTACTACAAGGGAACCCCGCAAAGTACATTATCCATGAATTCATGTGAATAGATTCATTACTATCATAAATATATCAATGATTTTAATAACATAATAATGATCATGTCAATGGGAAATCATTTCCTGAGATTTTAGGTCTTGAAGAATCAGTTGGATCTCAATAGATATAAATTATAACATTAAGCATTAGATATATTGTACAACATCAATTGGAGTCTAGAAGAGATCATGATTACACTCACTATCCAATTTAATATGTTTAGTAGAAAATAATAGCATACAAAGAACATAGATTACATTCATAGAATTGAAAAATTCACAAGTCCTATTAAAATTCTATGAATATTTCACTGGGTAGGAGATTATATTTATCCAAATTAGATTCCATGCATATCATTTTTTAAAAAATATTCATTATAATTCATAAAAGGTTATATTGGATTAATTTAGAATTATTGAATATTAATATGATGGATAATAAAAAATATTTTCTTATTATTTTCCCACTATATTTTCAAGTATTAATAGCTCTCATTATTTATCATGGAGTATTTCCATACATGTAAATTATTTATCAAATTATCTATATATTCCATAAAACATTTTATATGTGAACTTGAATATTAATCAATGATATTTAGGTACATGGTCTTGAAGAATAAATCACCATGAAAAACCATGACCCATTGAGTGTAATCCTCATCTCAAAATCATTATAGGTATTTCTTCAACAATAATTAAATTGTTTCCTTCACTATGGAAAAACCTATAAATTATTTAGAATATTAATTTTACATGGATGATGGGAGGACTTTCTGTCATAATATTTTCATGAGGGTTACTATTAATTATGTATTCTAAATCAAACTATTTTATCCATATAATGTTTTTTTAATATAATGTGGATATTAAATTATTTATTTACCATAATCCATTAAAATATTAACACATAATAAATTTCAAGGTTATAATATTTATTTATTTTGACTGCATCCACGAATAAACCAAAAAATAAACAGTAATATAAATAGTGAAATTAAACATGATCATTCAAATTATTGATTTAATGATGGAATGATAAATTAATCAATTAACCTTTGGGAATATACTAAATACTCTTTATTGGGATTGATCATTAAAATTACAATATCTATAGGTGTATCTACATGGTTGGTTTCATATTGGATAGATCATAAAATACATCCCCTCACTCCTTAGCTCCATCCACAATAATTTATTTCACTCATAAGTTGGTGAGGGGATAGAATTTATTGGTTATGAAGTTACAAAAACGAAAACATGATTATTAAGGATAAATAAAATAAAGGATATAGGGATGAAACACAATACATCACATACAATTTTATATATTATTATTTGAAAACAATGCAATAATATTAAATGAAATGAAACAATAAAATCCACTAATTTTTCAAGGATCATGGTTAGTCACATACATGTATTAAAATATAATTCAAACATTAAAACATTAATTCATTATATTGATGTAATACAAGAATTCAAAAAAAACATAATATTCCCATCTAACATTATATTATAAAAATTAAAATATTAATGTTATTTAGAATACTTTTGTTTATAGTGTTTACTATCCACAAACATAAATTTAACCAATTATTGTAATATATTATCTTTTGATTGTATCACATGACAAGTATTGGCTGTTATGCAAAATTTTCCTTTTTTTCATTTATTTCATTATGTGTAGTATCCTACAATATGATATGTAATAGTTACCATGTAAATATTTTGATTTGTAAAGTGTACATACATTGAATGTTTCCATTCATGGATTGACTTTTAATTATATGACATGTTGTTTTTTCGGTCCAATCATGTAGTCAGCATGACGAGATTGACGACACATCATCTGGGGACCTGAACATAAACCAATACATATTCTATTGTTTTTATATTAGAAATAACATTATTTTTTTAAATATTAGGTAGGTTTATAGTTAGGGAGAAATATAAAAAACACATAAATTTTAAACTCATATATTACAAGTACAAACGTTTTCCCATTATTCATTTGTTAATCTAATGTAATACTTTAATTAAACATATATTGTTATCTTGAAATAACTACACAATTTTTTTCTAGACCACATACTTCTCAATTGTATTCCATAAAATCCAATTTTTTTTTAAAATGTGTCATATGCACAAGGTTCATTGCAAGGGAAATAAAATAGAATAAAATATAAAATTATTCCATAAATATTTATAAAACGTTTCTCATTTCAAATTTATTAATTAGGATCAAAATAAAAGTTTTCTGTGGGATTGAAGTCAAATTTTCTTCCCAAAGCATTCCATAATAAATTTCTTAAATATATTAATAAAGAAAGGATATTGATAATTGTTTTATTGAAAACAAGATATTGTCTTGAAAAAATTTCAATAATGTTATACATTTCTCGTGTATGAAGTCATATGGAATTTACACTAAATGTGAACTCATTAACATAACTGGTGGAGACATGATATTTTTTTGTGAATACATAAAACGCATAAAAATACATGTATGGGGAATAATTTTATTATCCCACATACATATGATTAATCTCTCATCGATATTATACGATGTAACCATCGATTATACATGGATGTTACCATATGAGTTGAACATGGAATAAATATCTAGGTATTTTCCAATAATTTATTATGAGAATCCAAATTAGTTATCTTGATCTATTTACCCAAGGCAATAGAGGGATATCATGAACCCACACGTCATTGGTTTATAATGGAATATCTAATCATTATAAAAAATTCTCAATGACTTAGAAATAATAAAAAAATAATTATTTCATTATAAAAACATTCCATTAGGAAAATAACTTATATTAAAATCACATAACACATTTAATTTTTTTTAAATAACAATGTAATTATAAAACAAATTATTCAAAACATTTATGAAGAATGAATGTAGGAAAATATTCTCTTACAATTCATGTTATTAAAAAATTACCTTTTTACATATTTAAAGAGAAACATAAAATGATTATTTCATATGAATGTCTGTTAAATAAAACCTTAAGTAGTTTATTTTTTAAAAAAACTGTGATAAATTATAAAATATTGATTTCTATAGCGTTAATGTAATTATTAGTAAATTAAAAAAATTCGTTTTAAAAAGTGGATGTAAAATAGATTGATTATGAAAATAAATTGTCAATATATATAAAATTAGGTTTTTAGTTAATGAGTACCTTACATTGAGTCTGACTCGTTATGTATAGTCTTTATAATCATGAATATTTAAAATTGGTTAATTTATAATTGATTTAGGACATTAATCATATTTATTAAAAATATAATATAACTAATTAAATGTTTTATAAAATTAAATAATCATTTATATTCTCATTAATGAATTTTATTATTTTCGGTATAAAAGTATAAAATGGATTTTGTTAGTTATACAATGGTCAATGAGGTCAAACGTCCATCATATACAAAATAATATTTATGAAATAATTATCATATTAAAACATAAATTATAATTTCTATACAAACCATAAATATTGTTAATAAAAATTAACTATATTACACTCATGGAGACGGTGGGCCATATGTACACATGAGGGGCATTTCAAATTTTAAAGGATCATTATAGAAAAAAGGTAAGTATAATTTTATCTTCTTTTTTTGATAATAAAATTATAAATATTTTATTTATTATCTAAATATATATATATATATATATATATATATATTTCATTTTGTTTTGTTTTGAAATCTAATAACATTTCTTTGTGGTAGTGGTAGTCCAAACATACACATAGAGGACATTATTATTTTCCAATAAGTGGAAATATAATAACATAAATGAAATATTAACTTCTAATAATGATAAATTTTCTAGGAGTATCAAATATATACCTTAATTTGATCATTATAACTATTATTTATTGAAGGTGATGGAAAATGAATGACAACAGTTCGCCAGGTGAAAGTCTTTCATTCAGACAAATGATTAATTATTATCACATTCAATGGAAAAAGATATGGGTATGGGTCAATACAACAATATAATATCGTATAAGTATATGAATGAGACTGTGTTTATTTTTTTCATGGTCAAGTAATAATTCATGGAGTTTTTATAAGAATCAATAGTAAAATAGGATGGTAATACAATAAATCGTCTTCATAAAAATTCATTTGACTAACAAATTAAAACAAAAATGGATGGTGTTAATTTGATCTATGACCACTAGATGGGTTTTATGGAGTATGTGGGTGGTATTTTGGTAGATATTTACAATTAAAAGTGTATTTTTATATTTGAAGAAATAATATTAATATGTTTTATTTTATACGAGAGTAGAGGGGATCTCGTGGAGATTCTAAAAATATAAAATGAATATAAAATAATATTTAATAACAAAAAAGATCCATTGTGATTTATTTAGAATCATTGAGTATCAATGGGTAAAAACTATCTTCTATAATAATTTTTAGATATTTTTATGTCACCTTCATATCCATATCAATTTTTAACCCTTATTTAATACCTTTAACTCTTACCAGGAAAACATAGATTTTTCAGTTTTTAAGGGTCACAATTGATACTATTAATTTAAAAATGAGGAATAATTTTAGAATGGTTGATACTTTTTTGATCATAAATTTTATATGGATGAAGATAATATTTATATTCAATGTAAATAATTTAATAAAATATTATTTATTTTCAAATATCAATAATGACAATTATTACACAACTAATTATATAGAATTACAAAAATAAAAAAAGGTAACATCTAAAAAATTATTTTAATGAATCACATAATTTTCAAATATATCTATCAAATGCCCGTGATACATTAATTATTTTATATTATTCTAATTAAATATTTTTAATATCATTTATTTGATTTTTCCATTAATTAAATATTTTCTACATCAGTGTTCTTCAAGAATTTTTTGTAAATATTTTTTTCCAAATAATAAGTAAAAAAATATTACTATGGTGAATATAAATCCAGTATATTTAAAAATACTATTTATCAGTGATACAATACTCTAGATAATCCCATATTAAAAATGTTACACTTATTTAAAAAAGAGTATGACTTTTACAAATTTTAATTCAATAAAATATTATCAATTTGATAATCTAATAGAAGTACCCATTAGTGGAAATATTACCAAGCCATGAATTTTTTATGGATAATATTAATTATATAACAACATTTGGGAAAGTATAAAAGTCATTTTATAGTCTTTGTCATTATATTTTTACCATTAATTACCCAATTATCCCTTTAGCATGGAAAAAATTAAAACGGATATTATTCCATTGTCCATAAATAAATGTCATATAATATATATATATTTAACATCTGATTCCAAATTTGAAATTAATTTTTTTATATTTGAATCAAATATTTTTATTCATTGAAATTAAAGATAAAATTATACAACACAATGAAAAATAATATCTTTGAATGTTGCACTATTAAATATAAAGGGTTTTTTTGTTAAATTCATGTATATACAATATTTAAGAAACCTAGTTGGAATGTTCCTGTTCATAAGAAATAAATTATATTTTTAAAGAAAAATTATATAAAAATATAATATTTATATACTTTAATGGAAAATATTTTTTTATAAACTGTTATTTTTTATGATTCATTAAGTAATAAATGTTTTCTGAATCTTATCATGAAATCAACATAAGATAATTATGATATGACTATATTAAAAATAATACATATTTCATTAAAAATAATATCAAAATGTTCTGAAATTAAATTATATTATTCTCTGAGAGTAGATATATGATTAATTTTATAAGAATGTGAATTTGAATAATAAGATGACTTAACTTAAATTTAGTGTTCAATTTTATAAAAACTAATTAATAAATTATTATTGAATGTGAACATTTTATATTTCATAATTCAGTTGTTTCAATTAATTCCTAATAATATAAGAGATAGGTTATATTGGTCACATTGTAACAATATACATTGTTTCATTTATTCTAGAGGTTTCATATCATGTATTCTATCAATCAAAGTATTCCCTTTAAATGAATTGGTATGGTACATTGTACGACACCCTTTAAAAATATTATCATTGAACATTTGTATTTAGACACTATAATAGGGTTGTAATTTAAAAAATAATTTTTTTTGAAATTCCTCATCATAATAGGGATTATTAAAACATCAACATTATAGGAAAATTAATGTAAATACAATTGTTATCTAAAATAACACATACTGGGTCTCCATGTACGAATACATATAAATGGAAAAGAAATGATAACACCAATTTACTAGTATATAGTGATAGAGAACATTATCAGGAGAATGGGAAGAATCATAAAACCATAAATATGTGATGGGTTAAGAGGTCTCTGATTTCTCAGTATGAAAAGTTACAAAATAAAAATTTTGTATCAAAATACATTTTACATTGTTGAGGAATTACATATATATCCTACTCTAAGAACATAAAAAATATACATACTTTTCTAGTAGTCTATCATCCTTCAATATATTTCCACAACTATCACATCTTTGTTCCTCAAAATGATGAGAATTACAAATGAATAAATAGAACATAATAGGAAAAAAATAACTTTTAGTCTCCAATATTCAAATGTATTACCTTATGTTATATAAAAATCATTTAGAAAATATTTATCCTTAGACATTGTAACTAGTTTTCAAGAAAAAAATTAAAACCCAAAAACCATAATGATTTGATCCCATAGTCTTCCATTATAATTTTATCATTTATCACCAAAATGAATCAATTACACTGGATTTTTCATTCTATAATGAACATAGGCCAATCATGTAATCTCGAAGAATTGAAAATCATTTCAATAAATAACCTGAATCAACATTAATACAAAATAAAATATCATATACTTCAAAAATATAATTCATCCTTAATTCCTAGATGATGATAAAATTGTACATTGTTTACTGTAATCATACATGGAACCTAAAATTATAGAAATCATTAAAAATAACATTAATCCCTGAAAAAAATATAAATTATCAATCCCATGAATTTTTTATGAGAATACATAGATTCCAAAATTCAACTTATTTTCTTACAAAAAAAAATTTATCTAAAAAAACGAAAAATTAATTCTATTTGAAAATTCTAGTAGCCCAATGTAATGTTATACACCACTATCCCCCTTCTGTTGTGGGTTCAAACCTATCTTCCTTTCTAGATGAAATGGGTTGTTACATTGTCTATGTGATATAATTTTCTAAATATATATAATTCTTCTAAAATTCCTAGTAATATGATAGAATAGACAAAATAACTCTAATATCTTCAATATAAATTTTTACCATTGTTGGTTAACTAATATTTTTCTTTTTTCATCCCAAAATCTAATAACCCAAAATTACATCAAGAAATAAATGTCTCAAAAAATAACCTTAATTACCCTAATATAAAATAAAAAAAATCCTTAAAAGGTATTTCTAAGACATTTATCATATGAAGAGTCGTAAAAATATAATCCACTCATTTTATCCATTAATTTTAATTAAACATCACATGTATAAATCATATGGTCCAATGTTGTCTAGAAATTCATTTAATTCAATCTATATGGTCTTAAAAAACAATATTTATATTCAAGTTATTTTAAAACATGAAATGACAATATTTTTCCAAATAATGTATTTTTTATGGGTTATATAGAATTATGAAAAAGTCTTACATGATAAATCCATGCATTACATATGCTCAGTTATACTTAATATCCATTTTTCATAATAAAGGAAACCCTTTGAAATGTTTAATTTTCATGACATGTCTTCAAAAATATCAAATTAACCTCATCCATGTCCATAATCGTACTCAATTTAACATAAATGTTTTTTAATAACATAATATGAGACAAAATATCTAAATAAGGGAACTAAAAATAAATAAATAAATCATTGGTCATTAAATTCATATAAAAAAATTCTTTACAAAACTCTTGTTTCTAAATAAACAACTTTTTATTCCGCAATAAATCATGTTTTCATAAAAAAGGATTCCATAAAAATGTACATAAATATATTAAAGGGAAAATTTATTTTAATAAATTCCACTTATAAAACATGATTATATCATGAATTTTTTTTCACAGCTTTATACTTTTCATCTTTAAGAAGTAACGATGACTATCCATTAAACCTAAACTCATTAACTTACCATCATAAAACAAGATATTTTTATTAAATCTTGTAATGAATAATAAATCATATACATAATTAGAAGATTAATTTTATTATCAAAAATAATTAGTATGTATTACTCACAACTACCATTATATGTAACCCTCATGACTACTATAAAATAACTTGTACTTTTATACATAGAATTAACCATTTTAGTTTCAATTGCAATAACTGTCACTGTATATTTTTATAATCTCTTATAATATAACTTATATGTTATCTCCATCACTTTTTCGAATGTATTGGTTTGATATCATAGACCCACATATTTTTTAATTATAAAAACACCACCCTTCATCACAAACAACTCCCATAAACCATAGTAAAATAAAAAATATGATTAATTACATCATGAAAACATACCATGTGGAAAATAACTTGTTTTAAAAGAATACATAGAACAATAAAATGAAATAATCTTCATTTAAAATAACCATGCTATATTTTAATGTTAAAATAAAAAAATTTATGCATTATTAAAGAATATAAACCCACTAATTCTATATAATTTTTAAAAAATACTATTAATCTTCTAAAAAACATTAAATGTGGATTTTCAAAATAAGTACTCTTACATAAAAACATAAAGGAATCATTTTTTCAATAATTAGAGAGAAATAATAAATTAATATTTTTAAACAATCATGTACATATTAATAAATTTATAAAAATCATTTTAAAAATTTGTATACTAAATAGAGCGATTTTTAATATATATAATTGACAAATTTAAAATAATGTTTCATTGTTTAATATTCCATTACATTGAGTCTAACTCATCATGTATGCTGTTTATATTCTCACTAATAATCATGGATTAATTTATAAATAATTTAAAAAAATTTAAATTTTTATTATTTCTTTTATATCAATATTTTTTATGTCATATAAAATAACATAATAATTTAATTTCAAGTCAAACATTTTGATGTTATTTTGTACCTAAATCCCAAACGGACTTTTTAAGTCAACTACAGTATAATAGGATATCATTACGTCATATAAAGATTTATATTCATGGAATTATTTTCATTTTTATTGATGAATTAATTTTTTTTATAAAAATATTAAATACTGTTATGAAAAATTAACTATTATACAATCAGAAAGATGGTAGGTTGTATGTATGCATGGGTAACATTTCTATTATTCAATGATCAGTTTGGAAATAAGGTAAGTATAATTTTAACTTTTAAGAATGATAATAATATCCTTAACCTTAACACAATTTTTTTACTTTGAAACACTTTTAATGAGATTGTGAGAACCCTAATAGCTTACCAGTTTAAACAACAAATGATACTAATGATTTTTTGAAGAACAGTTTGAGCCAATGGGAATCAATCTCCATAAACAATATCTAGGGAATAGAATTTTCCTGACAGTCAGGGTATCCTTTTAAGATGCCTTCATTATGTTGCGCCAAGTTGTCCCAAGATTTTCTATATTCCTCCTTGTTAATCTTCACCTATTGATGTCTCTAAGAAAAATGTTGTCTTTCTTATCAATCCACTCGTCTTGCTCCTTAGTAGTGGACAGATGAAGATATATTCTCATCTTCTTCAACGCCTTTATATCCTATGAATTATCTATTATTTATTCATCTGAGTTCATATGTTTATCCATGTGTTCCAACACCGAGGCTATCTGTCGCTGAGGGCCTTTAGTGGAGCATGTCTTAGGAAGCTGCATAGGATCCATCTTCTCCTTACCAATCAGTGGAGTGGCAGGGTCAACTGCCTCCCATCCTACAAACAACAGGTCAATGGTGGTGTCAGTCACCACATGCTTGTCATAACCTTTGCACCTTCCCATGGGGGTTTTTCTAGCAGTAATAATAGCCTTTAAGGGAAACATTCCATTACATGAAATCTTGTAATAGGAGGACTACATAGGTTAGAGTAATCCTTCCTACACCATGAGGAATGGTTATTATAAATAACACCTTCAGAATCCATAATAGTATTCTTGCCCTTCCATGAGGAGGAACTGAGATAGTCTTCCACAATGTCCACTTCCATGGACTTCGCAAGGGAGTCTGAAGCATCATCCATTTCTTCTTGAGAGGATTCCGAATCCACTAAGGGTTCCTCTCCTTGGCTAACCTACACCCCATATATTCATTAATTTAATTTAATATTAAGCAAACAAAATGCAATGAAAACTGTTTCATTTAAAAAATCCCCTTTTTGATATTAAATCATTTTGTGCTAAATTCATGTATAACATATATTTTTGAAAATTCAATTATTTTTTATTAAAATTAAAGAATTGAAATTTAAAACTAATATAAAATATAATTTATAAGAGACTTGTCATCAATTTCAATAGTCCCATTGATTATTATGTATTTTTGAGACTAATATTTTATGATATCATATTCTATATTATATGGATTGTATTATGATCAATTTAACTTAGGATGTCATATTTTGATACCATTCATCTTACTACTCCGAATGGTTAGTGATTATGTTACAGATTGGGGAAACTAACTTACATCTCATGTGTATATGTTGTTTTTTTATCCCCATTCATATGTGGAATTAATTTTAATTTGTAAGTTATGGTTGGGACCTGATATAGGATCACCTTTGAATCGGTTGGTCTCATGAAAGAAATTGATATGGACCAGGCTGAGGGCTTGACAATTTTAAGATATTGTATTGGCAGAGGCCTTTATTATATTCAAATGTCTTGTTTAAGGCCTTGATTTTATGATTCAGACTGTCAGATATACACATTTACCTCATTATTAATCTATATATTCATAGTTCATGAGGTTATTATACTAGAAAAATACACATGATTATTTTTTAATAATAAATTGTTCAATCAGCTCATATTCTTTCCATAACGTGTTCAAGTTTATTATTTGAAGAGGAATGTGTTTTCAAGTATTTGACAAGCCTAATGTTTATGTTTATGATATCATCTACTGTACTAAAAACCCATACTAATTATCTAAGATCATAATTTATTATATTTCATTTTTTTCAAGGACATGAAGATGTATATTATGATTTATTTGTAGTAATACACTTATAGTGATGGATATTCACAATGGAAGACATGTTTTGTTTTAAATGTTATTTTCTAATTTCGAACTTATGTATTTTTCTTGTTTCTACTGCTACATAACTTCATGGTACATTGGGATGAAAATTCCTTGTTCATATTTAAATGTAATAAAAAAGGTACCATCTCTAGGCAACTACATTGGGACTTTATAGATGGTTTCAAAGGATGTTTAGTAGAAAACGTGGGTACTCGATTCTAAAATTGAGGATCAGGAAAAAATCCCATAGATGGTATTTGTGGATAAACATAAAAGAACATCCCATAATGTTGGTTAAAAATATATTATGTGTATCTTTCTAGAAAATATATCCCTATATAGATACTACAAGTGGACTTGGCTCTGTCATAGATGTACCTAGGAGTGAAAATTCCAACAAAAAGATTTAGGAAAGACATGAGGTATCCTGGTACAAGACAACAGGTCTTACTTGTTGAATAGTTTGACACTCATAAGGGATGTGATAAGGATAATTAAAATTTTATTGACAATCCATTCTGAAGGATTTAAATTTAAATTTTCCAACAAATAAACTATGTTTTTGATTATTGGATTATCCATGCATGTGGTTTCTTTTTATTCTAAGTATATTTTTATTTTGAGATTATAGTTTTTGACAAATAACCTAATCTATTGTTTTCCATTATATAGAAGTAACACCCAATGGATGGAATGGAGGCAGTGTGAATGCATGTCTCCCATGTATGGATTACCCTTTAATGAATGATAATGATTTTGGATCTGGAGCTATGACAGGTGTGGGAAAACACATAACTATATTGGGACAACATAATCAGGTAATAAACAATAACCTTACCTATACGAAGTATCCATATCCAGAATATAGAGGATTATCTTTTAGAACTCTTTATGTTAAGATAACCCCCATCATTTAATGGGACTAAAAACCGATTCATTATTGAGCGATGGATATGTTCCATATAGAATATATTTCTCTCCATGGTAATTAATGAAAGGGAGAAGGTTTTCATGGTAGTTTATCATATGTCGGGAGAAAATGATCAATAGTGGTCACATATTCAAAAAACAAGGGAGTTGGTAGAGAAATAAAATATGGAACAAATTGACGTTAATGAACTTATCTTATAGGAATACATTTTTCATTAACAGCGAGTAGATATGGGGAAGTAGTTTCTGAATTTGAGGTAAAAGGAAGATGACAATGCTGCAATGTATGAATCTAACATTATATGGTTACCAATGCATTATTTGGACTATTTACAAAATCATAGAATCAATATTGATCAATTGTTTGATGGCTTAAATCCATTCCTCTAATTTCTACTAGTATTCCAAACATTCCCACATATGATGATATAGTCTCATGTGCTATCAAGACCTAGAAGGAGTTCTACAAGTCTTATGACATTAAAGGAATGAAAGAGAAGAAGAGGGTTTTTGAAAACTCTGGAAAAGGAAATAATGAAATGGGTAAGATGGGAAGAGTTTGCATTCAACCCTAGGATAATTTTGGATGGAAACACATTGGTGCATTCTTTAATGGATAAAGGGGTGTGATACATGTGTGGAAGGAAAGGCCATCATCCTTGTGTTTTCAAGGCTATGAACTAAGATATTAATTTTAAATTCTATAATTGAAGGGAGATTGGACACTATTCTAATTATTTTCCAATTCATCAAGGAAACATTCCATACAAATGGAATAGGATGTCGGTACAAGCTTATGAAATCACAACTGTTGATATTGAAGATCCTAATGATGTGTTGGTAGGTAAATTAATTCATTCCTCAATCATAGCCAATGCTTTATTTGATTCTAGATCATCATATTCTATCATGTCTTCATAGTTTTCAATAAAAATTATGTATTTCCATTTTCATATAATAATGGTTTTGGTAGTTTTAATTCCTAACGAAAGTATCATTACAACAAATTTGAGTCAAGAAGTCCCAATAATGGAATAAAAACCAGATTTATGGGATGATTTTATTGTCATGCCAATGAATGAAATTTATATAATCCTTGGTAAGTTTTGGCTTTTAAACCATGATGTGAAAATTTATTGCAATAATAAGGAGGTTACAATTTTTTAGGATGATGTGGAATCCATTATCTTTAGGGAAGAAACATTTATATCTCGTTCTCATCAATATCCACCACAGTAGCTCTACTGAATTCAATTTTTTTGGGGGAAGGGAATGAAATAACTATGGGTGAGTAAAATAATTTTAAAATAGAGTACACACCTATTTTTCTAGATTATTTTAATGTCATTCCAAAGTATTTACCTAGATATCATCTGGAATGGGAAGTTGAGTTTTGTATTGATTTAACTATCAGTGAATAGACAATATCAATGGCTCCTTATCGAATGGCCCATGATGAATGAGTAGAAAAAATAAAAATCTATAAAAATTGTGTGATAAATTATTAATTATCCACAATGTTTTCACATGGGGAGCACTTATTTTATTCGTCATGAAGAAAGATGTATCTAGGAGGTTTTAAATAGACTACATGGAGATCAATGATGTAACAATGAAAAACAAGTATCCCATATATCACATTGATGATTTATTTTATTAACCACATGTAGCCCAATAATTTTTTCATATTGACCTTCAATCTATAAATGATTAGTTTTTATTAAGGAATGAATACATTATAAATATAGAACATTGATGCAGGTATGGGAATTGCAATTTTACAGTAATGACTTTTGGACTGATTAATGTGTCATCTATGTTAATGGATAATGAATAGTTTCTTCAATGAATGTCATGATGAATTAGTGGTGGTATTTATTGATGATATCCTGATATACTGAAAAAGCTATGAAGATCATGAAAATAACTTAAGCACTATCTTGAAGACACTTAGAAGATATTAATTATTTGGGATAATTAGAAACTATGAATTTGGGCTTCAATTATTTACCTTTCATGGCCTCTTTATCACTATGGATGGAATATATATTAAACATATGAAGAGAAAGGCTGTGTAAGAATGGCCAACTCCAATTAACATAACTGAGGCATGTAGTTATATTGGTTTAGCATGTTATTATACACGTTTTGTTTATAACATTTCCTGTTTATCCATCACAATGACCTAGAATACACGTAAAGGGGATAAATTCATATTGAAAAAAATGTGATGACTATTTTGGTGAATTGTATAAATTATTAGTGAATGCTCCGATCTAAAATCTACCATCGGGAAATGATGGGTTTGTGATCTATAGTGACACATCAAATAAAAGACAAGGTTTTTTCCTTATACAGAATGATAAAGTTATTATTTATGCATCATGAAACTTAAAAATTATTGAAAAAAATATACTTTTCATGATCATGAGATATTAGTTATAATATTTGCTATGATGATTTGGATACATTAGCTCTATGGTATAAAATGAGACATATATATATCATAGGAGATTGAAATATATCTTCTCGTAGAAGGAACTAAAGATGAAAAATATCTGATTCCTTGAAATACTCAGGGATTTTGATTATTCCAAACACTACCAACCCTAAATGGAAAACAAGGTAGTTGATTCAATGATCATGAAGGGTCCTTGATTTATAAACAACATGTGGACTGACAAGGATCCTTTTTATATGGATCTATTGAGGATGGATATGGGAATTATCAAAGAAGGTGATGCATCGCTACATTTTCAAATAGTTTCCCAACCATATTTATTGGAAATAATAAATGATACATAGTGTGATGATGAGATTCTTCAAAAGGAAATTAATTTTGTGATATATGGTATATTGGCTAAAATCATGTGTGAAGATGGAATTCTGAAATTTGGGAAGTGGCTATGTTTTCCTTCTCTACCCATTCTTAAAACGGAGTTATTGGTTGATGCTCACAGCTCAAATTTATCTATATATACAAGTATCAATAAAATGTATAGATATTTTAAGGAACATTTCTGGTGTGAAAAAATTAAGGTGAAAAATGATGACTATGGATCAAGATGTTTAGTCTTTCAACAAGTAATGGATGAAAAAAAACATCCTATATGAGTAATGAATCCTCTATATATTCCTATATATAAATGGGAAGAATTTTACATGGATTCTTACACTATATTAACCAAACCCCCATGGAGTAATGATATGATATGGGTAATTGGTGATATGCTTACGAAATATGCACATCTCAGCACTATAATGGATAATTTTCTACTAGATCTCCTAGAATGACTCTATATAAATGATGTTTGGAGACTTCATAGAGGACCTATATAAATATTTTATAATCATGATCCAAGATTTAATTTAAAATTTTATTAATTTATACAGAAATATGTGGATATAGTGCTTTAATTGAGTACACAATATCTCACATAGTCTGATGGGAAGCCATAAGAGACAATACATACATTAGAAGTCATGTAGAGATCATGATAACATTATTTTATGGCATGCGAGATCTGTATTTAACATTATTGAATTTTTTCTACAATAGCAGTTTACATTCTAGCATTCAAAATGCACCACATTATGCATTTTAGGGAAGGATGTGTTGTACACAAACATGTTTGGATGAAGTTGGTTAAAGGAATATTTTGGGCCTATAGCATGTGGAGGAAACAGAAACGAAGGTAAAGACTATAAAAGGCTATATTAAAGCCACTAAAATTAGAAAAAAAAATATTATGTAGATAATCAACGGAAGGATTTGGAATTTCAATTGGGTGATCATGTTTTAATAAATGTATCTCCAAGGAAGGGTGTTATAAGATTTGAGAAGAAAGGAAAAATAATCCCTAGGTACATAGTCTATTTTGATATTTTGAAATGAAATTGGAGTTTTAGCATATCATTTGTCTATCCCACATAGTCTATCCAAAATACAAAATGTTTTCCAGGTCACATTTCTGAGAAGGTAAATGCCAGACCCAATGCATGTCCTCACATATTGAGGATTAGAATTGAACCTGACCTATCATACTGTGAAGATCCTATCTGTATTCGGTACATTAAAGAACATGTGTTAAGGAATCATATGAACCTATGGTTAATGATACATAGGAAAAATAATAAAATTGAAGATGAAAATTTCAGCTTGAGGACCTTATGATGAAGAACTACTGAAATCATTTTGTAAGGTAACATTTTGGTAATTTTTAGAATGAAATTATTGAAAGGATGGGATAATGTAAGAACCAAAGATTTTCCAAATAAATTTAATATTGAATTCATGAAACTATGAGTCTATATAAAACACCACTTTATTATATACTAGTTAATAAACATAATTTTTCCACCTCTTTGCTTGGAATTTTGTAAAACTGACATACAAAGTTGTATTCAATAAGATATTTAGAGTATGATAAAACTAAATTAATTTTTGGTTAATAATAACATAGCCTATGGAATAGTAATATGAATAGTAATATGAACATTATGAATATTAAATAATAATATTAACTTATTTTAATAAGGACTTAAGATAACGAGATCACGATTACTTTTTAAGGTGATGTAAAACAAATTATTATTTTAACATTTTTTTTTACAAATAAATTATAATTTTATTTAATATTTAATTTCATAATATATAAGAAATTATTTCAATAAATTTTTTCATCTTTTAGGTAAAAATGTCTAAAAACAGTTCGGATGATTTTATTTTCTAAAATATGTGATTTTTGGGTGAATATTAAAATACAGAAATTTTCGATAAATGATAAATACACGATTTATTTTTCCATATGTGATTTAATGCTTATGTAATCCCAATAGGTTAGTACTATAATTAACATACTACTATTTTTTTCACAAGAATCATTTCTATTGGTTGTATTTGTAAAATTAATAAACTAATGTGTAAAATAATGGGAAAACCCTCCTATCCTCTAATATAAACCCCCCTGACTCCCTATTCGCTTAAATTCTCTCGTGCCATGTGGATTTTAGAAATTCTGGCCAAATATCCACCAAAGATCCCCCCTAAAATCAACATCCCTTGGTCATATAAATAGTTGAAAACTAATCTGCTAAATTGGATCTCAAGGAAGATTACATTAAGAGGTAAATTCCACTTCCATTTATTTTATTTCAAGTTTCATTCATAATTTTTAATTTCCTCACCACATTTCATCAAAAAATTGTGATGAATCCAATAAAATAAATTTATTAAAAAAAATTTATGATAAAATAATAATTATTCATCGCCTCTTTTCCCCCTTCATTTATAATTGAAATGAAAACACTATCTTATATGTGTTTATTTATCACATTTGAGGAAGACGAGTTTTCAATATCTATTACCAAATTATATTCTGGTCATGAAACCAATTTGATGGTTGAAAAAGAATAAAATATAAATATTATAATTTATATAATTTTTTTAATCCTTTTTCAAACTTGATATTAATTTATTAATCAAAATATGTTCGTTGTGATCAAGAATAGGAAATTAATACAAGAAATTTTCATTAATGATTAATGTAATGATTCATCTTCACTCCCAATAATCCATTGAGTTTTATTAACATGTAATATTATGGTTGTTTTCTATTAACATACAACTTCAATTTCGGAAAAACATTCTCATTATAAATTTTTACCCATACAACAAAATAAGTAAACTGATCATGAAATACAAAGATGAAAACAACCCCAAACTGAGAAATTGGATCTCTTAACCCATCAAAAGGCCATGAATGAACCTAATAAGGTTATGATAAATAAATTAAAGTTTGAGGGGGTTTTTTAATCATTAATTAATTTACCTATATTTTATTATTCATGTTATTATGATCCTGTGAGTCATAGCTTCATAATTAAGGTTAGGGTTTCCTACCCGAACCTCCATTTTCTTTCGAGCTTCATTTTTTTACCTTCATCCCAATTAATTTACAAATTATTCTCATATAATCCTCATAAATTTATTTTTAATCTCTTATGTGACTGTAAAATCCATAATCGTTTTTTTAATGGGAGTTACATTTCATAAAAGGATAATTCAAAATTAGTTCTGAAATACAATCCATAATCAAGGGTTTTTTTTCAATTTCTTACCTATTTTCAAGCACACTCTATTTACTATTTTTAGAAAAAATTATTATTATAAAATCAAAAATTTCATTATAAAAATACTATCTTACTTCACTTATTATTTTTTACAACAATTTTTCTAAAAGAACTCTTTGTTTCAATGTAAAAGTGTATTTATCACAAGAATAACAGAGTGATTTTTTAAGATTATTTTCATATATTTCAACACTCATGTTGATTATACTGTATTATTAGTATTAGTATTGTATGATTAAATATTTAAAATTATATTAAATGGTTTATGATAAATTTTACTATCAATGTTCAATTTTGATAGCATTCATCTTACTACTCAGAATTCTTAGTGATTATGTTACAGATTGGGGAAAGTTATTTACATCTCTTGTGTATATGTTTATTATTTTTGTACCTATTCATATGAGGTATGAATTGAACATAGTATTTATTGGTGGGGCCTTATATAGACCCTCTATTCATCTGTAGGACTAATGAAGCAAATAGATATGGACTTGGCCAAGTCCTATAACACTTGTAGATACGGTCTTGGATGAGGCCTTAGTCATTTTCAAATGTCTTGGATGAGGACATGAAGATATGTTTTAGAAAGTATGGAATATTTATTTCACTAATTATAATGATATAAATTCATAGTTCATGTGGTTATTTGACTAGTATAATTCCCATGATTATATTTTTATGGACTTATTTACCCATTTCATATTCCTCCCATAATGGGTTCACGTTTATTATTTGTAGAGGCATGTGTTTTTAATTATTCACCATGACTAATATTTATGATTATCATATCATTCACAATATTTCATAAACATACTGTGTATTTATGCTCACTCTTTTTGGTTTATTTTTTCCAGGTCAAAAGTGATATATTATGATTGACTTTTATAGATAATCATAGAGTGGTGGATATAACCAATGTAATTTTTATATTATTTTTCATTTATATTTGTAATTTTAATCTTATGTATGTATATTTTCTACAACTATACTAAAATAATTGGTCCTTCAGGATGCATATTCTTTATTTATATGCCACTGTAATACAAAAAGGAAAAGGATTTCAGAAACTGTGGTTAAGTATTTACAATTCTAATAATTTAATTGGAATGTAGTGAATTCTTTGTCAATAATGTACATGAAATGTAAATTCATTATTCAAAACATGAATATGAATAAAACATATAGATAATTAAATACAATATTTTTTCACATTACATGGAAAAAAACACTCCATGTGGAAATACACTCTCATATGTGTGTATAAGAGATGTGTGTTATGATTTTCTGTTTAACTCGAATCAATTAACCTCTATCCACTTCTAATAACTCACATAACCCATTAAAAACATCTTTCATGTGTTATCACTGAATATAAGAAATATTCACTAGTAAAATTATGTGATACATTTTTGATAAATAAAAAATAGTCCCCCAAGGATATGACATGTAATATGAGTGGGAAAATAATTTGTTTCATAGAGTTTATTATAGCTTCATGACTTGTAATCACAAATAGAACATGGTCCAAAAATAAAATATATTACATGACATGTGTATTAAAAGAATGACGCTTATGATGAAAACATGATGACTCTATTGTTATGTGGTTACATAATTTGTATAGTGTTTACAATCCATGTATTCAAATAATTAATTTTCCACCAGTACAAAAATATATGGTGTATTAAAGTCCTAGGGTGTATTGTTTAAAAAAGAAGTGATGAAATTCAAAAACCCCATACATATATTTTGAAAAATAATATTTGGATTTTAATTTTAGCATCACTTTCTTTAAAAATATGATCTAACCATGATCTCTGACACCATTGGATAGAATATCCATGAATTATTATTTATTTATTAGCAAGTTCATGGTGATATTATATCAAATTGTTATATTATAAATGATTAATAGATTATTAAGCGTTATAAAATTGATAATATTATATAATAATATTGATAAATGATAAATAATTGGACATTATAAATTTAAACATGATATGCATGATACTGCTAAAATGTTATGACCATAGAGAAAGCAATGGTCATGACCATACAAAATGATGGGTTTTCAATAACCATTGGGTTTTCCTACAAAACATAAAGAATAGTTTTCATTTATAATGACTATACAAGATTAAAATACATATGAAACCAAAAATCAGGTTATTCGGTCATTCCCATATGGAATATTAAATTAATTTAATCGATAAGAATGAACCACTACCTTGAAGACATTTTTCAATGATGTTATTGATCTTACGAACCATGTTCATGTTTTATTTTAATTTAATATTGATTATCTGAAGAATATATCTTCTATACATTACATATCCATGCTACTTTATTTCGTAAATTCACATTTTATAATCTAGGTGCTAGTGTGGAGGTACCAATTGTACCTCGCGATGATTTTAAAATATTTAATCATTAATTAATTTGACGTGTTCAGTAGATGTTTTTTAAATTAAACCAAAAATTAATTGAATAGTTATTTATTAAATAATAAATTTTTTACATTGTTAGATTGTTATATGAAATTGTTAAAATAAATCATTTTTTAATAAGGATAAAATTTAATTAATTAAATAACATTAATTCTAGAGAAACTGTTTTGAAATGTTTTGTGGAAATAAAAAAATAATATATGTAATAATATTTTAAAATTAGATGAATAAAAATTATTAATTATATTTAATTTAATATTAACAAAAATATTTAGATAAATTAGTGAAATGGTTATGTAATGATAAGAAATAGTAGACAATAAATTCTTCGTTAAAGAGAAACATTTTTAAAATATATATTTACTATATGTATTTTATATAAAATAAGATCAAATTATTTTATATGTTAAACATATATATGATGGTATTTTACCATGTGTATAAAAATAAATTATCTTTCAAAAATAGATTTTCTAATTTTTATTAATGAAGATAAAATCAATAGATATAAAAATTGATATTTTACTGGAAATTATTGTTATATATGGAATGTATTTTATATTAGTAATTAAAATTAATCAATATTAATAATTTATTTATTTAAAGGTATTATATTTTTCATTATATAAACTAAATTTAAATTTATTTATTTGTTGTTGCAATGAATGATAATATAACCATTGGTATGCTTAAAGAATCATTTTTTTTCTAAAATTGCTTTTTTTTCATTTTCTTTAAGGCTGTTTAAATTAATTTATAACAAATATAGAAGTTAAATATATTTAAAGTGATTCAATATATTGAATATGTATATTCTTAATTTGTATTTTTTTTATTTTCATTCATAATGAATAATTACCATGGTAAATATCATGTCATCCTAATAATGATTACAACAGGTAAATATTTGTTAAACTATGGAATATGGATTCTAATATTAGAAAAACATTATATTTATTTGATGATAATAGTTTATTATTACAAAAAATCACCGTATATTCACAATATATATTTTTATACAATTTCAATTATAGGTTACATAATATTATTTCAAAGTTAATGACACTTACATGGGTCCTGCATCCGTCGCTTTTAAAAGTGAACCTCTTTTATACAATTATTCCCACACATTTAGCATATTAGATCAAAAAATATATTTCATAATCTCCTATGTAATCCCCATCCATCATCATAGAGGTTCTATTATAAACACTAATCAAACCTATGATGAGTTATGGTTTAGTCCAAATTAGGATACCCGAGGAAAATGTAATTTCCTAAACCTAGTTCATTAATATCTCATACATCTTCCATCTCCTCCAAATATGTTATATTCATCATAATATGACAATATCAGCCTAAAAAATAGTTAATCATTATAATAATTATCTACGATCAATTTGGGCTTCCATTTTTTTTATGCAATACAGAAGTGTCTCGTATGGGTATGTGTGTACTGCAAACTCCATGAAGTAATGAAATTAATTTTTCATCATTGAAGTATATGTATGGTTCTAAATGTTTATATAATTAATAAATATTATATATATTAAACAATAAAAAATGTATGATGATTTAAATAAGGCCAATGTTGAATGACTAGAATCACTCATTTAATGAATAAATGAAAAATTGAAACATTAAAAATATAATAACATTCTTAATAAATAATTATCCAAAAATGGTAGTTGAAAATTATCAGGAAGTGAAATATATTATAATAAGTATGAATATTATTATGGAACGTATTTATATTATGTCTAAGTTTATTATATTGGAGGATAGAGTGCCTACAAATAATGACATTACTTGAGGTAAGATTTTATGTCTCAGTCTCACTTTTTTAAAAGGATTGTTTATTTTTTAATTAATAATTAAAGAAACTATATTTTTTTTTCATCCAAAGTAACATTTTTTTCTTATACTATGGTATTTATATTATTTTCTTCATTTCATTAAAATTCACCTTATTTTTTAGTTGAAAATGTTAAATGATTTTTTAAAAGAAAAACGTATTTCACATTTTCTAGATGGGGATATTTTTTTTAAATATCAACAACATAAAATAATATATTATATAATATATTATATAATTGATAATTAATTATAGAGGTATTTTTCTATGATCATTTAATTTATTTTCCTACATTATAAATGTATCTTCATTTTATTTTCTAAATCAATAATTTTTGGATTTCATTACAAAAGTGTGAATGAAATTTTTTAAAAATTGTTATGACATAAATAGATTTTCCATACATCATATGAATTCCTTATCATGAATCATCAGTTAATTTTTTATATTTTTTTAATAAATGATTTTATTTTAAATTTTCATGTAATTTTTTTAGGAGTTATAAAAATAACACAATATCTCTAATTAATTTTCATTGAACACTTCTAAATAATTATTTGAATTATTTTTCAATTGTTTAAAAAAATTAGATATTATTATATCTAATTGGTGATATGATATTTTGAAACATTCCAATTCATTTCAATGAAATTATTGTGATGATTATGTTTTAATGATATTTTTGAGACTCATTTTTCCTCACAGGATATATATGCAATGACAGAATATTAAATTCCCTTTTGTTCATATTGAATAAATATATAAAATTTATCATTATTTTATGGGTGATATCCAATATAGACCTCCAATGAATCATGTAATTTTTTACACATATTTATCATAGAGGGTATATATATGGTTATCCATAACCAATGGTTGAAATGGGTGACTATCATAAACCTCAGAGGGTATAATTGTTCTTATTCTAATCCTACGAGAGTAGACTATTGGTTAACACTAATCCTATGAAGGTACAGTGCTGGTTATCTAAATACTAAATTGTATAAAATTTCATGGTGGTTATTCATAAAATTCAATTTCTATAGTAATGGTTATTTATGAAACATCTTTCTTATGACTATGAAATGCTCTCATAGAACAATATTGACTACAACTGATTTAATAGTATTATGGATCATATTTTTTGTTATGTAAAAGACATATTACATGACTAATTTTTTAGGATAATTGAATCATCGTGTATTTTTATATAATTTTTTTTCATTTTTCTTGAATTTTTTAAATATATCCTCCCCTGATGTGTGATTTATATATATCATGTTTAACCTTAATGAGGATTTTAGATCACCCTTTCTTATTATTTCATTTTAATAGATCATGATGAAAGTGTTAAAATAAGATAAAAAAGTTATATAATGTAAGAATAAATTTGTCTTGGATGATAAATATATTTCATTGTTGATTATGTATCTAGGATCTAAATACTGTAACCCTTTATGGTTTCTGATAAAATTTTATTTTGATATGTATATAACGTTCTTAGAAAATTATGTTATTTTTCTTTATGTGTCAACCAGGGTGCCTCTTTTGGTAATAGTGACCAATTTTTTTATTTTTGAAGATTATTACATATGGAATGAAATTATGTAACCTATAAAATGCTTTTATAAATTGGTGTTGTATTGGATCAACCATTAATTTCAAAATCTAATAGGTAAAATATCATTAAAAATCATAGTTCTCTCAAATTAGATGAAAATAGAAATAATGTTTTAATAAGGGGTTTTTAAAATTATAGATTGAAACATCCCACATACATATATATCAACAATATGTGATAGAAATACTAGATTCTCAAATGACCATCTTAAGGAAATAAATATAATTGTTCTCTTTAAAGGAGAATCTACAGACTAGTTGGCCTCCGTATATGTACGACTGGGATCTAGGTAAATACATTTGTGACGATTGAGTCATGAAATCCATGATGGAATAATTATCATTGGGCCATTATCAAATCTCATTATTATAATGTGAACTGATGTAGTAGAGTAAAATTCAATATAGATATGTCTCTATCCATGATGGGATACAAATTTGATAGCTTTAATCATCATCCATAATACAATGTTAATTACAGATCCAATAAAAATATATTTATTGAAACTATCCTTAATGAGGCACAAATTATAGTGGACAATCCTCAAATATCTTATATTGATAATAATCTTTCATCATATTATACATCTTATGAATTATTGTCATTATTGTATGATTTATCACTCAAAATATTGTTTCTCGAAGACAAAAAATCCTTTTTATTTATTTCTATGAACCAGGATGAATTATATTAATAATGAATATGAATTACAATGCAATGACCATCCTCATGAGAAACCAAATTTATTGTTAGATTGTATGGAAAATATTGTTTCCATGATCACACTACTTAAACAATATAATTGTGGAAACATGAATCATATTGAAACAAAACATGTAAAAATGATGGAATAACTCTAAATTGTTTCATAATGAAACAAAATTAAACTTCATTTAGTGGGTAATTTGATTCACTTGTCATTGAAAATTTGATAAATAATATAAAAAATATATTTCATTATCTATAGTGCCCATACCATTAGAATTTTATTTTTACCAAGTATGTCCAGGATCCGGTGAAAACCTGTCTCAAGAAAAATTTATTAAGTAAAAGATAAAATAGTCACGAATCAGGAAAAAAATATAATATTACGAGATAGAGAATACAAAACCCCACTCATATCTGCCTCCACCAGTGATGATCTCTAATCAGGGACTTGAAATGACCATGCCATATCCGTCTCCATGATTTCCTTCATGGACAAAGCATCTTCCACCTGATTGACCTCTCTAAAAGCATGTGAGACAATCATGTTTAGATGACGAAACTGATTGAGGAATTCAACCAACTTTGGATGTATCCTCCAAGTCACGTTCCTCATGCGTGTTTGTAAGTCTTGGACCACAAGTTGAGAATCTGATTCTATCCATAGCATGTTCCAAATTATACAAAATAGCATACCTGATTGTTTGAATAATCCCCCAAAGCTCTGCTACAAAAATCAACAACAACACCCGTGAATTGATAAAAACATCCTTTCGCAAAGCCACGTTACATACAAAAAACCTCAACACACCCTGATGGTCCTGGTGCACCAGAAGCAGCTCCATTCGCATTCACTTTAAGCCATGGACTGATCGGGGAATCCAGTGTATGTACCTGGTCATTTTTGGCTTCCGATGATGCCTAGAAACCCCAAGTAGCTGCAAAATCAGCATGTCTGAAACACTATTTTCCATCACAAAAGATTTTACCATGGAAGTAGCTTAAAACTCCTGGTGAATTCACATCATGCCATCCTAAATGGGCACCTTCCTTCCCTCAAAAGCTGCAGCATTCGGGGCACCCCAGATGGCTGCAATCACAGCCACAGCAGCCACCAAGAGGATGTTTTGCACCTGTTCGCTGCAGAAAAATTTGGACAGCCTTGCGAGCAGCTCCAGAATCATGAACCAGTTCACCTACAGTCCAAAGAGATGACCAACGTAAACGCACATCTTCATGGCATATGAGCACTCCACAAACAAGTGATGGGTATCTTCTTCATCTCGCATACAAAGATGACATACTGATGAAAATATAAAACCAGACCTCTTAAGATTATCATGACTGGGAACACAGTTCTTCCAAAGTCTCCATATAAAATAATAGTAAGAGGGTCGAATGAACCAAGCCCTATATTTCTTGAGCCATGCAGGTGAACTACAAGAATCCCCACAAGGAAACTGATTGTGATCCCTACTATTAAATTGACCATTCCTATTATGCTTCCATATTACAGTGTCACAATCCTTATAAACATATGATTTAAAATCCAGCTCCACCTGAGGGGTATCATGATGTCAAATAAATGATTAGGCATTAAAAACTCAGTAATAGAGAAATTCCTAACACTGGAGGCAATATCCATACAGTTCTAAAGCGGACGATCAATCCAAGTCGTGCTCCAACAATTCAAGTTAGAGTCACAAAAAACCAACCACTTTGTCTCATTCATGATCAGCATGAAGGAAACTTTGAGAGAAACCCATAAAGATGAAGCAAGGTAATAATTATAACCATTAATTAGCCTGCCTTTGACTCGGTTATCTAATAAATCACCAGAAGTATCTTTAGAGATCAGACCCCAAGTGAACATCCCAAAGATACCATCATTAAAACTCCTGAAACCTTGAACCAAAGACCCCCAAATTCAACAGTCTTGATACATGCCTTCCAAGCAACAATAATGATTTTGCACTCATGTATTGACCCTGTCCAGATAATGTTTTGGAATAGACTTTGTAGCTCCTTGATGATTCCTCTGGGCCATTGATAAAGAGAGAAAGAATACACAAATATAGATGTTATCACTGAATATAACACGTATACCCTCCCATCCATGGACATCGACTTCGCTTTCCAGCCGACAAGTCGATTGGGGATACCCGAATAAATCCCCTACAAGTATTTCCCCTGTAACTTTCCCCCAAATTAGGGAATCCCAAGGTATTGAAAAGGAAATGACCCCTTTTTAACCTGATTGACTCTATTTATCCTATTCTACTTCCTAGTCGTTTCACCATTTCCAAACACGATGAAGGATTTATCCTAGCTTATCACTTGACCATCCATTTCCTCATAATTTTTAAAAAGGGCCTTAATGGTGATGATAGTAAATTAGAGGCTTTCCCAAACAACTGAGTGTCATCAACATATAACAAATGAGATGGAGCAATGTCATTCATACCAGCCAAAATTCTCTTATACATACCCTTGTGTGCAAGGTCATTAATACATCTTCCAAGATAGTCCTCAACAATATCAAATAAAAGACCATAGAGTAGATCCCCTTGTCACACACCTCTGGTACACGAGAAAAAGCCCCTAGTTGGACCATTAATCATAATGGACACCCTTGTAGAGCAATGGATGGTGCTGATAAATTTGATAAACTCATTAGAGAATCCATATCTCTTAAAGACCTCCAAAATAAGGCTCCATTTATGTGTGTCAACTTCCTTTGAGATATCAATTTTCAATGCAAAATTCCCTTCATTCGCATTCTTTCTCATGAGATTGACAGTTTCTAAGGTAGTGAAAAGACACTCCTGAATATTCCTTCCAGGAATAAAACCACATTGATTTGCAGAAATCAACTCACCAACAACCCAACCCATCCTTTTCATAAGTATCTTAATGATACTCTTAGGGATAGTATTTCCCAGAGCCACTGGCCTGAAATCCAATATGTCAGGAGCTTTAACTTTCATAGGTAAAAGGTAAATGAAGTAGGAATTCATCTTATATGGCAAGTAATAATGAGAAAAAAATACCTAATGGCTAGGGTATGATCATCCTGGAAGACATAACAGTATGAAATAAAACATTAATTAGGAAACCCATCTAGACTAGGCGCACTCTCAATATTTAATGATAAGAGACCTATTTGAATTTCCTCCTTTAGAGGGGGTTGACAAGAAACAGATTGTCATAATCTGCAATGCATCAGTTGATGTTCCCCAACATTCAATGTGTATTAACCTGTCCATCCTCAGAATATAGCCCCTCAATGTGCTGCACAACTAACAAAGCAATCTTATTTTCAAAAGTATATAAATTTCTATTGATGCTGATTGCTTTATCCCGTGTTCATGATCTTTTCTCCCGATCAAGCCTATTGAAAAACATAGAGTTCCGATCTCCATCCCGTAACCAATTAGAATTCAATTTTTTTAATCAATATCTCCTTGATTGTTAGAAGATCATCCAGTCGGTTATGAGCCAAAACTTCTTCTCGGGAAGGGCAAGCCTGATGCTGTTTGCGATTATGCTCACTTGAAATCTCCTCCTCAGTAGACTTGATATCAAAATCAATTTTGGAGAAGGACTATCGGCTCCATTCCTAATGGATGGCTTTGAGATATTTCAATTTTTTCAGCAAACCTCTGAAGCGTACTTCCAATCGGTTCAGTCCTCAAAGCTTCTAAAACCCTTTCCCTGCATCTAGGCTCTATGATCCACCCATAATTAAACTGAAAAGGCAAAGGACCTGACCTTGATTCATGTGTGTTAATTTAAACCACAATCGGGTTATGATCTGAGTGATATTTATGGATGTAAAGACAGAAATCCCATTAGGAGGATCCTAATCACACATCTGGAAAAAGCATCTATCATGCTTGCTAGAATGCCACCCATTCCACTTGTATCGACACCATGTAAAGTCATCTCTAGCAATCGGGACCTCGACAAGATTACACTGATCAATGAAAATAGAAAAATCAGTAGCAGCAATCATGTTGAAGTGCCCACTAGTTTTTTCCTGAGGCCTCAATACCGTGTTAATGTCTCCCACAGAAAGCCACAGATGAACCATTTTCCTAGAAGTCACCTTGAGCTCCTCCCATAATTCCCTTCTCATGATATATGAATTAGATTCATACATAAATCAAACTGAAAAAACATAATCCTCAACACTGCAAGAAAATAAAATACTTTGAGAATTTTCCAAGAAGGAATTAATGTAGATGGACTCATGCCGAAACACCCATAAATGATCCATCCCAATTTCATGCATGTCATGTTCCACAAACTTGTATCCCATGGAAACCCATTTAAAACCATTCCAATTTTCAATGAGATTTTTTTAAGAAATTCCAACCAGCAAAGTCTTATGGGCCATAATATAATGTCTATGTGCTCTGGATGTATAGGGATTCCCTAGACCTTGAAAATTCCAGATAAAATACCTTCATTGAGGATGAGTCCAGCACCTTGTCTGGGGGCCACCCAGTGTCACCAAAGGTACACTACCTTTCCCTTTCCTCCCTTTTCCATTCTTCCCTAGACCCTCCGGATTAAAGGCAGTAGCAGGCTTTCTGATCAAATCCCCAGGACCCTGCACAATAGCAGTGTCAACATACCTAGTGTCCCCAATATGTTTATTTTCCTAGACCGAGGGTTCATCCCCTATACTGGAAGCGCCAGCTTGCCCATGTGATCCAGCCACAACCTGCATAGTATCCCCATCATGTTGAGGTCATTGATCAGTGACAACCCCTATGCTAGGATGCAGAACATGAACATTTGAACTAGACATAAGTAAATCATCTACAATACTAGGAGTGGTAACACCTGGGTAACATGATTGAGGTTAATCATCATCATCAGACCAGAAAATACCATTCAAGGATGCGAATTTGTTTTCTTCATTCAGATGACAAGGGTCAATAGAATTTTGTAATTTCCTCCTGGATTCTTTGGATGGAAATGTCTCAATGAAATTCCCCCCAGATCAGAGACAAAAAAGGCCTCATCATGCCCACCACCAGTGCTAGCAGGGGATGATAGACTTGTGCCAGCCTCAACAACCCGAGATCTACCCTACACTATAGAGGTATCACGTGCAACAACCGTATCACTAAGCACCCCAGCCTCCATACACTCTACTACCTGAGGTGTGCCATGCATAATAGTATCATCTCGTATAGTAGTTTCGCCAGGTGCAGCATCACTGGGAACCCCCGATACCATCACATGCCCTTCCAACACACCTCTAACCTGGAAACCATCAATTCATGCCCTTTAGGAGGTTCAGAAGGTTGACCAAAAGTAGACCCATACTTCACAATCTGGTATGAGTGAATAACTGAGGCATTCCCCACCATCACCCTTGGATTGGCAACTTCCCCATCCTGGGAGTCATTGGAATCCTTCTCTTTGCATTTCTTTCTCCTACATGTGGCATCATCATGCCCATTCAATTTACACACAATGCCTTACTTATTCCTTTTGAATTCATCCATTAGATGACCGAAGAACAAGAAACCCGGGAAGAATTTAGGCTTCCATTCATAGAAAATGTCGAACATCATACTATCATCATTTGTTGTGAGAACAACTTCCTCCACAAGAGTGGCCCGAATATACACTTCCACCAGAACCTGTGCAAAATGCCCAAACCTCGGGTTGATTGTCTGCCCATCAAGTCAAATTGGAATAACTACAGTAGAGGAAATGTCCCATATAATCCTTGGGTTCCAGTAGAACACATTTATCCTACTGATCCGAATCCATATGGGATCATATGTTTTCCGGGCAGTCATGGGGTCAAAGTTGCGATCCCACATCTGAATATTCAAAAAACAAGGCTTCAATGAGATGGAATCCTTTCTCCACACCCTTCTATATCACTCATCCGAATGGAAAACAACACGATAGTACCCCCTTCCCATTGCAGTCATACTCCAATCCTCAAAACCACACACATTTGCAATCCTTTTAGTAACATCGTTGAATTTACAGAGGATATCACCCTTGTGAATCATATCACGGGATATTATTGAGTACTATCAAAATAATTCCATCTCTTAAACCTCCTCCTGGTTGGCTGACACATGAGCAACCCTCCCCTTTTTGATCACCCGGCCAATTAAAGGTGAATCAATGGATAATGATGTCCCAGAACCCTCCTTTACAACGTCCGCAAATTTCTGCACCAAGTCAGTGATTTCGGGAGAAGAAGAACATAGCACCCCAGGTGCATTATTTGTTACCAAAAACATCTCATTATGGTTTATGAATTCTGAAAAGGAACTCGAACAATAATCCACATTTGCTATTACATTCAAAAGAGCAACCGGAGATTCCCGTGGATCCCCAGGTTTGATCGGTGGATGATTGAATTCCAAAATATGAGGATAGAGGAAGAAATTAAATCAGATGAAATGGGATGATTTTAATAAGGTATTAATAAATAAATGTAATCTTTAATTGATTATAGTAAAATGGAGAAGATATTCCTAGAACTAAAGTACAAATATAATTATTATATTTGTACATATAAGATAAAGTTTACTATACCCGAAATTTAAACATTTTTTTTATTACGTATTATGAAAATAACCTAGATCAATATCCTAATTTTATCAAACCATGTTTCTGAAAAAACTTGAATTAAGATATTTTAATTATAATGAATAATATTCAAATATTGTCATATGGAATAAATAATGAGTGTAATACCTCATTTTCCTTATTGTTTTGTAGATAATAACATAGAAATGGATCTCATGAGTAATTTAAAATAAATAAATCCATGGTGTAAATACAATTAAAGTTATATAATATCAAAAATATTATAATTGGAAAAGTGTAAATTACCCCCAAGTGAATAGTAAATTCTCTATGTGTTGAATAGATGTCATCATCCACATAAATACTAAGGATATATGTGTGAAAACAATTTTCAACCGAATACACCACAGAAACATTAATTCGTGAACATTAATTATTATTATAACTCTTCCAAGAATGGACAGAAAACAACGGTTAATTATTAAAAATGATGTTAGTAACCCTCTCATCCAATGGAAAAATATGAGGCATGTATGATCACTATTGCAGAAGAGGGCTATAAGATATTTTTTGTGAAACAGGTACATAAAATCCATAAAATAGGTGGAACATCCCATTATGATTCACATTATACTAACTATTTGAAATATGAATAATTTAATAAAATTATTGCATCCCCACCTCCATGGTTTGATATTTATTTGTTATTAAAACCCATTAAGGGTATATTGATTTCATCTAATTTCTATCTCTCAACTCTTAGTGAAATTTTTTGAATGTGAATCATACACATATAATTTATCTCCCCCTAAATGAATTATTTGTGATATTGGGAAATCATTTCATCTATCCATATAGAGAAAAAATATATTTTATACTAGGGGAAGTAATGTTTTATATATATAATGATGCAGTGATTTTGAATAAAATTGAGAATTAACATTAAACTCCAATGAAAATTACAATAATTATATTGGTGGTTTTTCATACTCATTGAAGGTGTTTATTTTAAATGGTCGATAAGATATGTAACATTGAAGATATTTTTATTTTTTGGGAATATAATAATTTATTTCATATAGAGTTTGTGAGTCTTTACATGAATCATAAATTTGTTTTCTCTAAAGAACATATTTCTGACACTACATATATTTCAATGTCTCAAAATATAACAGCCCCAATTATGTTTTTTGATTTGAAAGAACAAAACCCTGATAATTGATAAAAGTTGATCATACACACTAGTGTATCACCTTAGGGTGAATATAATCTTTTTGTTATAAATAAATAATGGTTAATGCAAAATTTAATTAGTTATCATGTAGATAACTAGATCACTAGTAGTAATTTTTTCTTATACCTTATATGGATGAATTATTTGAACAAGATCACAAAGATCAACAATTTTCTTATATTGATAAATAATTTAGATATGATCTCTACAGGGTCAAAAAAGTATATTTACACAAGAAATTGTTCCAAATAATGTATAAACATTATTAATTTATCATGATTCTATAGTATATCAATAATTCCAAATCACTTTATAGATTTAATGAATAGTTTATGTTGTGATTACATTGATTATTTTTTATAGTATTAATGGATTTTATTCATATATATTTTTAAGGAATGAATTATCATAAATAATATTTTATGAATTTAACGATGATCATGATGAAAGAGAAGTTGAATGATCAATTTATAATGTGTAATTTATGTCCATAGATTGTACTATTATTTAGACATGTCATTTGAGTCTAGGCTATATCTATGGATCCATAAAAATATGAGGGCATTGATAAATGGAATAGGAAATACACTATGAATGTTATCCCAAGGTTTCAAGGATTGAATGGACACTATCGATATTTTAATTTAACGTTATCATGGATAAAACATCTACTATCCAATTTGACGTGGTAAGGAAAAATGTTACTTATGAAAAAGGAATCAAGTGATAGTTTTATGGTACTTAATTGGAGGCAGTTCAATGCACATATTCTTACACAACCTTATATTAGTGATGGGATTATAGTATTGACACATAAAATAACTGAATAGGGTGTTCTATTACATTTTATTAGATGATATTTTTATTTGAAACATTACAATTATATATTTGGGAGAAAAAGTATAAAAATAATTAATTGGATCCCATAGGAGTAATTATTACATTGAAAATATGGAAAAATTATCATTATAGTCAATGATGTGATATATATATATATATATTTGGTCATAAAATCATGATATATATATATATATATATATATATATATATTCACACATAGAGATTAGTATATTCATTAATGTAAAATATTGGAGTTGATTATAGTTTAGAGGTGCCCAATTAATTAACACATAATGAAAGTGGAAATTGAGGATGCTAATCTCATTTATATGAACCATGCTAGTTAGTACATGTTGAGTGTAAAAAAAGATATAATACCAAAATAATTTGGAAAGGGGATATATTCAATCATACAAAAGAAGATTGTCCAACCATCAATCTATGCGAAAATAAAGGAGGCATATACAGATGTTTTAGAGATATAAATGAGTATAGAACATAATATGTGTCCATTTGAAGCTATAAATTATGATGGAGTTTTTGGATGAACCAAATTTCTATCCTTTATATTTTTCATCCGAGAATTATTGAAGATGAAATGGGATCTAAAATATTTTTTCGGTAACATGACATGGAAAGTGACATTGAAAAATATGTATCACAATGCCTGATATGTTAGAAAGTTAAAGAGAAACATTCAATGTATAAGGGGATGATGAAACTATTACATATTCATTTTTGGAAGTGGAAGTATTGAACTTTTAGTATTATTGAAGGACTCCCAAAGACATTTAAAGTCCAAAACTACTTTTGGTTTTTAGTCGATAACCTTATAATCACATAACATTTCATTACAATTATAGTTATGTATTTTTTCTATTTTCATTCAAAAATATTAATTAGTCAAGTGGTAAGTTTGGATGAAGTAATATTTCCAATTGTATCTAACTTAAATATTTGTTTTAGTCATGATAAATAATTTAATTTGATGTATACCTTTATCATTGTATATTATCCTTAGATAGATGGTCAATCAGAGAGGAGTATAGATTCTGTAAATGATATACTGAATAAACTCTTTGTAGATTTCAAGGGTTATTGGGATAAACATAATAATCATGTAAATTTTTCATATAAAACAATATTTATCACCATTATTCATATGAATAATTATGATAATCTCTATGGAAATAATAACAAAACTATAACATGTTGGGATAATGTTGGATATCTAAAGCTATTGGGGACCAAATTATAGGCGGAAAAGGAAACAATGGTTAGTGTTTTTCAAAAACATACCAGAGTACCATATATTCGATAGAAAAGTTTTCTGAACAATTAAGAGAGATATATAGAGATTTAAAGTGGTGAAATAGTGTTCCTATAAATATATATTCAGAATAGTTTTATTATATTTAGAATTTAATGGAATATTATTTATGAATATATCGATCCATAAGTGAATCTTGATCATAGGAGGATGGTGAATTATCAGTTGGAAGTTCATTTGACCCAATATTATATTCATGAACTGTTAAATGTATTCGTTTTTAGGAAATACACACCATTTCTATTTTAGTTGATTACCTAATTGTCTATATAACTAGTGAATGATCTTTCATTTGAGTAATAACAAGTAGAGCCTTTGGATCAATGATCAATAATGTAGTATAATAAGGCAACTAACTTGGTTAATGTATTATGGAGGAAACATATATTTGATTAGCCCAGGTGAGATTCCAAGGATATAATATAAATAAGAATCCTCATCTATTTTAATTATAATAAAATAATTTTTTTGGCCTAATTATATTAATTTGGACGAATATAACACCATATGAATTTATAATATATTCTATTTAATAATTGATATGTGATCGACCACCTTGGACTAATGAAACACCAAACATATATATATTTTGATTTACTATAATATAAATTAAATTAAAATATTATATATATAAATTATATTTATAAAAAATAAATCTTAAATTGGTCAAACTATCTTAAGGGAAAAAAATAATATTTGATAAATTCATTAATTTTTTCAACACATTTGAATTTTTTATATATTTACAACTATTTAAGAAATATATAAATAATGATTTTTTATATAATTTAGTTAATAATCAATAAAATAAATTATATAAACCTATGAAATGTTTATGTTGAGATAAGTAATACAACTAAAAAAATTGTGGGTTAAATGAAAATGTTTTATTTAGAATAATTATTATATATTTATTTATATGTAAACGCAATTTATTTATAGTATTAAGCATATATAAAATTATTTTCTATACATGTATAAAATTAAATGGAAATTAATATACTTATTATATATTGTTTTTAATGAAAATATAATTGTTTGAGTGTGTGAAGAGATATTTTCAAAAAATATTCTATTTATGAAATATATTTTTCATTAAATCAATTAAATTAGTCACTAATAATAAATTATTTTATTTAAATGCAAAAATAATAATTAAAATCAATCATTTTGGCACACATATTATGGTTGATACTTTTCAATGAATGAGCAAAATATAATTTTAATGCTTAATGATAATTTATAAAATTATTATTATGAATTTTGTTCAACAATATTAGAATTAATTTACGTACATAAAAAATAGAACATGCTAAAATTAATTACATATTTTTATTTATAAAAACTTAATTCATAAATTGGGTAGATTTTATTTTTTATTAATAAATAATATTCAAGGTTCTGTGAATTTATTCATAATAGAAATGTATAAAATTGTTAAACTATGGGATTAAACAATAAATACAAAATAAAACATAATTTTATTAATTTTTTTGTGTTTATTTATTACTAAAAATTATTTTTTAAAATTATTTTCAGAATATTTTAAATTTATTATTAAATTATTTTATTATTATATTAAATTTTATGTTATTAAAAAATCCTTCTCTCCCATCACTTAAAAAAGGTATCCTCCTCTCATTTGTTTTTCAAACACTATGGGAACCTTAGATTCAGTAATATATACCCAAAGGAATTGAAAATTGTCTAAACTTTACAAATAGTATTTGTCTCAATGAATGTATAATCTGGGAACTCTCAAGTTTTAATACATTATAAGATACTTGAGGTATAAGTAATTATATTAGTAAAGTTCATTCATATTTATTTCATCTTCTAAACCATCGAAATATATTATATGCATCATAATTTTATAAAATGTGTATAAATAATATAATTAGATGACATTATATTTATGTAATAACCATTATCTAATTCTCACCCATCTATTGGATTCTGAATGTGTCACATAGGCGTACATGCATACTATAGTCTCCAAGAAGCAATCTGATTCATTTTCCATCATATACATTCATGCATGTCAAAAAAAGTGTATATAGTGAAAAGAATATTGTAATTATTATATTACTAAAATTATTTATTTTTTTATACAATGAAAAATGAGTATGGACCTGAATTACTAAAACTATACATACTTTGAAAACTGAATACTTTACACCTGAATGTTGATTTAAATGAAGAATTGGTAACAAAATTGCATTAGGAAATATAAGGGAAATATATATAGTAAGATAACTATTTAAATATTTCTTATAAAAAATAATAGAAAATATTATTTTATTATACATTAGTTTATATATCATATGATGTATGTTTGGACTTGAGTTAAGTGATTATGTTATAACCTCACTTTTTATCCGGAGAGTTTAATTTTAAATTTCCATTATGGAAATCTATAAGTCATTTATCTCTAAAAACCTCAAGTTTAATTATAATATCTTTATTATTGGGGTTATATTTTATTGTTTAAATTTTCAATATACATAGAAATAAAAAATTCAAAAAAATATTTTTTAGGAAAATACAATGTTATTTATTTTTAATGAGAATATGATCCTTCTATACCAATGTTCATAATTTATTTTTTAAAAGTTATTTTGTTAATTTAAGTGATTTATTAATTTATTGTTCAACTATGTTAGACTATAGACACAATTATTTTAACATAAATTTCAAATAGTTTCCAGTATAGGTTATGTTTTATGTTCTTTACAAAAGTCGGAAAATAAAGTTTTATGAATAGTTATTGTGAGAACAACCAATCTCACAGTCATACCATTATTCTTCATAAATATTTAATTATGATTATCTTATTTTTTGTGAATAAATTTTAATAATAAATTCTCAGTATTATTTTATTTTTACAATATAAAAAAGAATATTTATTTCATTTTTTTAAAGTCCTATTATAATGAATTTATTAAATTGTTTTCATATTTTTTATTATAAAATAGTTACTGTTATGATTTAAGGAGGATATGATCATATGATCCCAATAATTCCTTCCAACAGATGGTTTATGGTGATGAAATAATATTATTCTTGTGAAACTAATTTATTTACCATAATTAAATTATGTTATGAAAAAAGATGAATTATCTAATATATTTAAGAAATATGTATATAGTTTTATTATAACATGATGGGTTGGTATGTCATGAATTGGGAAATTTTTACATATTTTGAGATCAAAGGGGACATGGTGTTTTTTCTAATCCCAAGAGATACTTGTAGTTAGTGTGAGACCATGATGGGACATGAGTAGTTACCATTTGTCTAAGGGGGAAGACAAGTGGTTAGGCCAAGCCTATGTAGGTACACAACTGATTAACTAAATCCAAATATGTATTGTATTCCTTATGGATTATCCATCAAATAAGATTTATATATTTATAGGTATTCCACAAAGGTATTTATAATGAATATGATATTATATCTTGGCATATGACTAATTTTTTATGATTCCAAACACTTTTAAATCGTGTATCTAATTATAAAAAGGAATTATACCATGAAGCATGATTTATGATTTATGAAATTTTAGGAATGTTCTTCAATGCTATGATAATGTAATAAAACCCTTAATATTATATTATTCTCACTTATGATAATCAATTTATATCACTCATGTTCAACTTTAGTGATCATCTATGATTTCCCAATATCATCTTTCTATTTCACCACGAAAAGAAATACGATTTTACATAGGATATGTTGAAGAATGAACCTATGTTATAATTAGTTTGTGGTATGTGCTTTATATTTTCATGAAATAAGTTGACTATCTTTCTAGTATCAAAATACACTTAACCATAATAGTTCATAGGATTGTATTATTGTGGTAATGTGTTGATTATTCATCTATAACGATGTAATATTTATGTATGTTGTTCTTGGTAACCTCACTGATCACCATTAGTCATTTAATTATGATCTTAAAAATGACCATCTTTGTTTATGATGGATTTTTAATTGATGTTTCAAAATTGAGAGGTAGAAGGGTGATGACATCTCTCATTCTCAATAACAACACATGATATGTTCTTGGTGGATAAATATCTATTCAGATGATTTGGTATTTAGAGCGAGTGTAACATAGATCTAATATATCCAAATCATATAAGATGACATATATTGGGAAGTAGTTTATTAATTAAAATTTCATCAAGTGCCATATTTAATTAATAGATCAATATTATACCCCATGAATTATAATAGTAAAATCGTTAATTGTTTTAAGCTATCTATGAAAAAGATAAATATCATTTTAAAAAATAAACAAAGCACTATATATTAAATTATATATAACCCGTATATTATTCTCAATATCGGGCCGTTCATGGGCCAATCACTCCAAAAGAATATTTGAAAATGTTGAATAAATATTTTTCAACAAATATGTATTTTTTAGGATATTAAGAAATATAGTATTCATTGTCTTGTGAATAAATATTTTTATAATATTCAAATTTAACACAATAATGTAAACGAGAACTCACATTCAACTAATATTAAATAAATAACATTAATTTTTCATTAGGTACATTCCTATGAAAAATTAATATGAATTCATCGAACATTGTGGACCTTACATTTATCATATAGTTATATTTCAATGAATAGTTATGGATATATTGAATAATATTAAAAATAGAGGGAAATAATACCTTTTTACTTATTAATTGAAACATACCACTCATGATTATCCCAATATACCTATCATTATTGGAAACTTATATTTTTACAGTATTGGTTAATATATCAATGTACCTGAATCTTAACATGAATTATTATTAATTTTCATTTTAAGGATCATTATAGTTATTATCATAATGGAGTTTTGAGGAAACATAATCTTTTGGTATTCCTTGAGGTTGGATTGTTCTCATAATCTACCATTATAATGATTACTAGGAATAATTTACGAATATATCAGAGATTTTAAATGTTCTCAAAAAAGAGGGGAAGAACTATATATTATCAATGAAATAAATTACACAAAAATAATATCAATGTAATGTTACAAAGAATAATTTATATTTATGTTGTGAGTAGTAAATTTAATATTCTTATCATTTACTATATAAAAGGAATATAATTTTAAAAAAGTAAGATAAAGAGCTCCACCTACAACATATATTTCATTTTATCTATGAATTTGAATTAGTTAGATCCAAAAAAATGAATAATATATGGTGCGATAAATATTGTTCTCGCAAGATCAATTGTAATTGTGAGATGGAGAAATGAAGACGAAATTGTTTTGAACTGATTTAAAATCATTAATTTTTACAATTAGTAAATTTTTACGAATTATTAATTGAATTAAAAATACATTCTGAATTAAAATATAACTCCTCCAAATAATATTTATTTGATTACATGTATGGTTTATAAATAATTAATCAATAAAAGTGACACCTAAAAACTTTTACATATCTTCATGTAACCTCTCGACTTCAAATCTCTTCTATAAATCAATATAACCTAGCCCAATTAAAGTAACTAAAATTTATGATATTTAAAAAAATTGAAATATAAATCCATCTATTCTAAATTAAATATTAATTTTCCACTTCTTTTAAATTATATGAATAGTCATTCATTTTTGGCATGTACTAAAACCCCATGTTGCATCTTTATTATAGTCTTATTTTTTTAAAGTGAATATTTTATTTTTCACTATGGAATACATTTAATAATTTTTTTTAAACTTCAATAACATGAGGTATCATAATATCATCAACATAAATGATTATCAAATGAAAACATATTAACATAAATTAAATAAATAATTTTTTCTCAAAAACTATTGTTTTGATAAATTAAAAACATAGCACTATTTTTGGAGAATTTCAACTGAGATATACTAACTCAACATGAGTACATGACCCACTTGTAAATCTTACAAAAATCTCCAAGATTTACATGGATAAACATTCAAAATATCAGTTATACTAATATTTCACACTATATAATGTAAATAATTTCAGATATGGATCATGGATCCCAAATAAAAATAATCCTTTTAAAAAATTTCAATAATTTCATTCGAAATATTTGAAAAAAATAAATAAATTAACAATATTTTAAAATAATTCATTCATATAAAATTATAACAAATCTCATAAAAAATTTGTTATGTGTCATATGGGATTTCAAAAAAAACTTCTATTATTAAGTGATTGTTAACTCATACAAAAATAATCTCTTATAAATATTTTTAATATCTATAAAAAATTTCTATATTAATTTTTAAAAAATACTAATATTCTTTTAAAATCTCATGATTAAAAAAAGATTAAAAAATTCATTATTTTAAATCATTGAATAAAAAACTATTTTTACAAAAGGATAAAAATTACATTCACTTATCACACATGTTTTATTTTATCTATATAATTTATGAGTAGTCAATTTTTTCCCATGATTAAATCTTAATTTACTATAATTTATAAAGAAACCTATAATTTTTGACATCTTAAAATCTAATAAACATTTTCAATACATGGAAATAACTAAATAATAATTCATCACATCAAATAATTATTTGTGTCAATAAAAGAAAAATGATCGAGATAATTAAAAATTATTCTATTATCATTTCTCTATGATGAAAAATGAATTACAATCCCATGAAACGACTCACAATAGAATTTACAAAAGATGTTAGTAATATCATGAATGGTCAAAAGAAAAAAATGAATACTTTCTAAAATATATTACATAACATGATTTTCAATTCATAATATAATAAATTTCATCAATTCATATCATCACATATATAAGTTTTACTATTCTAAATAGTAAAAACCTGTGTTTTTTACAGGTTGATTTTTATGTGGTTTTTTAAATTTTTGGTAGTTACCGGATATGACAAATTTTAAATAATCTTTGTAATGAGGTTGTGGGAGTGTAAAACATTAAAAGTGAAGTTTTTTGGCTTTGGTAGAGACTTGAAGAGTATTTCATTTTGCTTGAGAGGATTTAATGGCCCAAAATAAGAAAATAACGTTTTAATGGGATTGCAGAGGGAACACAATTGGCCTAAACAATATGAGGCCTAATACATGAAACCACATTACTTAATTCTGGTGCATAGAGGCAGTCACATGATTTTCACACTATTAGATAAACCCTGTGGGTCAAACTGTGCAGGGTGTCTCAGGTGTCGAGTAACGGGAGCACGGTCTGTCAAACCGAGCAGCCCAAACTGGGCACAATGTTATGTTATCAAATTTATTTTATTTTAATTTAAAATAAATTAAAAAGAAAAGAAAATAATACATCAATCCTCACCCCTATCATTCTCAACCCATGTCACCCACCATCCCCAATAGGGTCTCACCTTCGACATGCAACCCCATTCATGGAACCATGTTGGATATCAGTTTTTTGTTGGTTCTCTCACAATTTAAACATTGAATCCTAGAGGTAGGATCTATCCTCCACTATCAATTATTATATATGATTTCTTGTAACTCTTTCACTAAGAATGTTTTGGATGAACATAAATTTTGAGTATAACTCAGATTTTTGGGTTTTATATTTTTATAGGGTTGAGACAATGGTCTCTCGGGTCATGTTTAGGCGAATTCTGGGAACCGATGCAAAAGCTAATGAGGTTTAAGTGGTTTCGGTCTACTAGAATAGTTTCATGGTATGTTTTGATCTTCTTTATAGGTTTAAAATCCCCCTAAATTCTGGAAATTTTGTGTTTAAAGGATCATAATTTTTTTTGGGGTATCTCATTGGAATCTATATTGTCTTTTCTAGTCATTGTGTATGTGTGTGTGTATGTTGATTCCCAGTTAGGCTTATATTCATCCATGACAGTGAAAATACATTTATGGGGCACGATATGCCTCTTTATATATTGTAAACTGCATGCATTAGTTAGTGGGGATGGGTATATACATATAAGTGTATATGTAAGGGCCCCCTAACAAATGTTCATGGTCATGAGACTGTGCGCATTGTGTCTAGGTTTTGATATATATATCTAAAAGTGAAAATTATCTATGGTGGAGGATCATCTTTGAGTTAGAATGTGTTGGCTTGGCCTTCATTTTAAATTTGTTATTATACCATTCCACATTGTTCTAAATATATATATTTTCTCATACACTATTTTTGATAAATTGGTTATAAAATTATAGAATTGTATCCTTTTATGGAATAAATTATTTTTTAAGAACAAAGTCATGTTTTATAATAAAATACCTACAATGGAAGTGATATTCCTTCAAATAAAAAAATTAGTGAGTCGAATGTTATGTGTTCTTTCCACGGGGATATAGTATTCTCCTATGCTTTCCTCATTAGAGGTTGTTTGATTAAATTTAAATGGGTTGATTTCTCTGGACTAGGAGACGTGTTTCCCCCATTTCATTTTTAAAAACTTGAGTTAAATAGTTATAATGAATTATGAAGGATATATGGATGGGTCAACCCATGTGGTATGCTTGTGGGTAATTGTTTGTTTTAGTTGGAATACTCAATATGTAGGCTTGGATTGTTTAAAGGTTTAATTAAACAATGTATAATTATGAGTGGGTGTACTCATTTTATTCCTTGAGTGGAAAATAGATAATCAAGTGGGTAAACATAAAGGATATATTTAAATTTTAAATTTCAATATGAGAGATCATACTCATTGGTAGACATGTGATGTAATTGATTATGAAAGGGTGGTATATGTGTAGGTATACCTGAATGGATTTTTCCAATGGAAATATAATACATGAGTGGAAATACTCATATTTCGTGTGATAATTGTGAGAGGGTATACTCACTATGTTAATTTATATGGTTATATGGGTGGGTATTCCCTTGTTCTTTTTTAATGTATTTCTTTGAATTTTGATCTTTGGGAGGGAATACTCATGGTAAATGGTTAAACAGATGATATGAGATTGTTTACTAATATGTAATGGAATGATAAAATGGTTTATATGAGTGGATATAATAATATTTTAAATGATGGAATTGTTTATATGAGTAGGAATTCACAAATGGTTTTAAAGGAAATATATGATTGATTGATGCCATGTACAACTATCTATATATCTAGAATGTGTTAGTGGATCCCTTGGGTTTACTTTTCTTCATGGGTGTTGATAACATGGGATTCCATATGCCATGATACCCTATGTATCCCGCTTGCATGGACTTTCCTAGGACATGTTTTTATACATGTTCTTAGGACTCCAACCATGGCCTATACCAAGATTTCACTAGGACGCCCATGGGTCTTGATGTGGATGCCACACACGAGTTCATTTGATCTATTCCATCATGGTCTGGATTTCTTATATGGATGTATTGGTACATTAAAACTTTCATTCAACCCTCTTTGGTCTACACTAATTTATACAGCATAACCAAGAGGTATGTGATGTACACGAATATATGGATTCACCATGATAAATCATGATATGTGGTTATACGGAATATCCATGATGGTATCACATTTCTTGGTGAATGGGAAAGACATGTTATTTATATGTGCAGTACTTGTAAATACCATGTTATAGGTGCTTTACCATTTTGTGCAGGGAACGTTATGGTATTTTTTTGGAATAACATTCTTAGCAGTTTACATGAGATGGTAATTTTCTTAGTTTCTTTTACTGGTTATGTATTTACACCTACACTATATGAGTAAAATATTGAACATATTTTATTAGTCTTGATGCCTTGGGAGTCTGCCAACTGAGATCATATATCACACCCAGATTAGTAACATTGGGACTTGAGAAGACTCTTCTTGTTTTCATGGGCATTGACTTATGATGGTGTTGTTTCCTCTTGTAATGAGGTGTTTAGAATAAAGGAACCAGCGGGGGATCAGGATGATCATGGATATATCACTTGTGGATTTTGGAATATTCATTATTTTGGTACTTAGATGTAAATCAATATATATTGTTGAATTCGTTCAAATTATGTATCACCATGTCATGCATGAGTTGTATAAACAATAATTGGTAATTCACGATACAGTAGTTGTATCATGATGATTAAATTATTTCATTATACTACTTCCACTCTTATCTTAGTTTTTATTATCTATCATCACTGTGCACTCTGAAATTTTGGGTATAGTGTCCCCACTGACTCCATTAACACCCTCACTACTAGTCAGTAACCTATAGAATATATAAATAGGGACACGAAGTTATGAGGTTACCTTTTCAGATAACAGTTCGATATTAATATGTGTAGGGACATTACAATGTGGTAACATAGCTAGTTTTTTCTTTGTCTTACTATTTCGGGCTAGTAGATAGGATACTAGGAACATTTAGGTTCTTAGTAGTTAGTCGTTCTAGGGAATGATCACCCCTCTTACTTGAAATTACCAGGTGGTTAAGGTTGGGAATAGATAACATACAGTTCGACGTTATTGTTGATAATATTTCACCTTGGGTGACTGGTGTATTATCCAATGATTATTGATTTTTACATGTTTCAAAATTTTCCCTTGCCCTGTAATGGAATGGATAGGGCAATGCATAACTCATACTATGCACTTAAAAATTCACATGCGAGGTAGTTTCATTAGTGGGATGACTGCTAATTTTTATTCTGTGCCTTGGGTGTAATTCCATTAATTATATTTTCAATATAATTCCTACTTGAATGACATGTTTCAATGATTATATGCAATGTTTCCACTATTTTTTGAATGTTTTTATGTTTTTTCGTACATATGTGTTATAACATGATTTAGTTTTACATATTATGATAACATTATAGTGATGTATGGATATGTAAATGGTTTCATGTTATGATTTTTTTCTGCATTTACGATGGGAATTTGTTTCAGTTATAAGGTGTAAGAGAACCGTGTAACATAGATAAAGGATACTTGTGTATTCAAATCATTGAAAAAAGGGTTTCTAATGATAAAATGTTACATGGAATTTTATGTGATTAATTGGATCCATATTCCAATATTAAGGTCTATGGGTGGATTAGCGATTAGTAGATGGCCACTTTTGTGATTGATATTTTTACTACGATGGTATGTTTGGGAATGGTTAAAAATGTAAAACTGAATAGTTTTTATTTGAAATGGTCTGGTTTATTCTAAGTAATTCTAAAATGGAACATTGTAGGTCAATTGGGACATGTTTTTATGGAATAAACCTTGGAACAGTGTTTTGATTCTTTTAATGATTAACATCTTCTTGTGGGGTAGATTTTTTGAAGAAATTTGGTTTAATGAGTGCTACGCTCGGAGGTCTACTAATCAGTTAAAAGGAATTAGATGAAAATTATCCACTTTATGATCGAATATCACGGAATTCTAAATGGTTAATGAGGATGTTTGATATAAGATTCATATTTTTTCCATTGGGTGTTGATTAAAACCAAGTGATTTTTTGTGAAAATATTCATATGCGTTGAAAATATTATTTTAAATATTTTAAATTTTGAAATGAATTAATTAATAGCCCAAAATTGGAACCTGATGTGGGGTCCTTTGATGTGGTGTCCTTTTGGAAGGGTAGTTTTAAATGACTCTAATGGTATGCCTTAGAATAGAGATGTGAGGTTTTATCCGTATGCTATTTCATTTTATGTTTGGCTTAAATGATAAGGGGATCTTGAGATTAGGGAAATTATTTTTGTGTGATCAAGAGATATGGTTGATTATTATTTTTTGTAAGTGGAAATCCCATGGTAGGTAATACCCATAGAGATTGAGATTCCTTTATTCTTCTATGAGATTTTTGACATTGGTGTTGTTTGGGTTCCGTTTTCCCTAGTATGACACGTGGATTTAAATGGAAACCATTATTTTGAGGGGTGGTCATTGTACATTGACTCGTTTTATCATAACATCAATTGAATAATGATTGATTTAGTAGGTTATACATTCCTCTGGCATGGTCATATTCTTAGTATGTCATGTGAAATTATTTTTTATATAGCTATGGATGACTCAATACGTCCTAATCTGAGCTTTGGTTGTATTAGATGATGTACCATTTCATTTTGTGAACTCACATTTGTATGTTTTGACATTCGAAACACCTGTAGAGTGTTAAATGTTGTAATGAACTGGTTGAGTTCAGTGTGAACATTGGGATTTCTATTATTGATGATATTATTGAGTAAACCCTTGAGTTGAGTGACCGGGGAATTAAGGAATTGAGTTTGTCCCACTGCTTGGGAATTTTTTTGGGAATCAGGTATTTTGATATGTCTGTTGGTTGAATTCATCTTTCATTTCAAATGTTTGACATAGTGATTGTGGTTTTTAGAACATCACACATGCATTCAAGGTATTCTGAGCTATAATTCTTGTGAGTGGTTGGACTTTTCATTGGACGACATGGAAAATAATAAGCTGAGTAGTGTCACATCAATTCCAGTTTCCATGTCAGTTCATTATTGGAAGCATGAAATCATTATGGTTGGATGTGTGTGAAACACATTAGAGACTATGTAAGTTAGGGAAGAGATTTACTGGTATACTTTAATTAATGTGAATACATCAAGTGTAATAGCCATCAGGGTTCAGTTGTTGATGCGTCAGTAGGTAAGGATAGGTTGTCTATAAAAGTGTATAGTAGTGGTTTGACTAATCATCTTGGTTTACTCATATTTTTTTCATTTTAATAATATGGTAATTTCCAATATCATGTCATCATCTTAGATTCATTAATAGAGCTTATGTTATACACCGCACTATTGATTAATAGTTGGTGGGTCTTTTTGTGATCTTTTTCGAGGTTTTACATGGCATGTGTCGTACTATAGATGTTTCCACGTTCCTATAGTTGGAATTATTGTGTTCTTAAAAAGGGTAAAATCACAATTGTCTTGTTTTGGGTTACACCACAGTTCGTGTTGAGGCACAATGGTTTTAAATATCCTAGTTATGGATTGACCATGTATTGTCACTGGACATCGTGTAAGGTATTTTATATATGTATTCATGTTATATAATTAATTTATTGGGTATAAATGAGTTGTAGTTCTATTTAGGTGGTTTCAACCTTCTAATCTATACATATTTGATGATAGTAAGACTAATTTGGCCTGACATGTTTGATTTCATTATTTTTATGTATGGTTGCTTATGGAATCATTTGAAAGACGTGTCTCCAGTGTGAGGGAGAGTGTGGTATGTGGGTCGGTGATGTATTTTGAGGAAATTTTGTTCCACTAGTTTTGTTGCATGATTGTGATTTGGCCATTTTCTTCTATGAGGTATCAGTTATGTCCTTGGAAGAAATTAAGTTGAATCACTTGTGGAAATATTGTGGTAAGTGTTGAAGAACAATTAGGAATTATCCTTTTAAGAAATTTAATCACAGGAAGAGCCATGGTTAGAATTTGTCTCTAAATTCAAAAAAACCATTGTGGAAATCCTTATGGGTGGATGCATAAAGATACACTGACAATATTGTGTCTCTAGTTGTGTGGGCAGAGTTAAATGTCGCATCGATGTGTTGGGGTGTATTTTGAGCTTTGGATTTGGTTTTAATGGATTATGTACTATGGCATTGTGAGATTGTTAATGGTGTGTTTTGAATTCCAAAACACAATGTGATCATTAGAATGAAACCACCATATCTATATGGATTGGATAATTATTTCATAGTTCCCAATGGATTCTCTAGGATGGGATGTTTTAAGGTGGGTATATCGTAGAAACCCGGGTTTTAAACTTGGTGGATTTTATATTTGTCTTTTCTATTTTTCCCTATTACCAGATAATCCCAATTTGCAGTCGCACATTGAAATGATTTTCTCAAATTTTGATCATCTTAAAGAGATGTTATCATGATTTGGTAAAGACTCAAAGAGTTTCTGTGTTTCTCTAGTGGTATTAGGAGACCCGAACTGGGAAACATAGGTTTTAAAGGTGTTGTAGAGGGGACACGGTGTGTCTGAAAACATTGAGGCCCACTTCGGGAATGCTGGTGGATTAATTCTAGTGTACAGAGGCTGCAATATAGTATGGGTATGTTTGGATAAATTGAGATGGTAAAACGGAGGGGGGTAGCCTCGATGACCAGTAACAAGCGCTTAGTTGGTGCATAGTCTGTCAAATTGTGTTTCCCAAACATTTCATGTCATTATATTTGGAATTATATTTTATTTTAAATAAATTTAAATCAAAATTAAATGAAAATAAGAACAAAAACCTCACACCCTCTATTGCATTATCCACATCATGCAGTAGCCCCCATGGGATATCCAATTCAACGTGTTACCCCTTCCATGGAACCTTACAAAATCTATATTTTTAGTCACATCTCACATGATTTATCCCTAGAATCTCTGAGGATGGATATCTCATCAATTATCCCTAATTCGAGATGACTTACAGCCACCCCATCACATATAATGTCTCTCTTGAAAATATGGTTTGAGGATAACAATGATGCTTAGATTTATTTAGTTTTAGATATGTGTGAATTGCCTCTCAGGTCTAGTTTTTATGAGTTCCAATAGTTTCTACTGAATGAGAGGAGGTTCACATGGTTTTGGTCCACCGACATCATTTCGGGTTATGTTTCGATCATATTTCATGGAACTAGATGAATTAAATTTCGGAAATTATGTGTTTAATGTATCTTAGTTTTTATATTATAGCGCATTGGACTCTGTTGGGTGTCTTAACGTCCCTCAGGCTCATACGACTCACATGTGTATTCATAGGTATGAATATATATATATATATATATATATTGGATCCCCCATTATTTTTATATCCATCAATGGATGTGAATATATATGTATGGGGATTGAAGTAATTATGTATATAAATGAAAATGAATGAGTATGTGTATAGATAAGGGTATACAAATATAAGAATATATATAAGGATCCTTTATCACATGTTCATAGCCATGTAGGTGTGTTCATAGGGAATATGTGTCTTTATATGTTTGTGAAGGTGTATATGATTCATGGGGGAGTAGTGGCTTCAAGTAAGAGTGAATTATATTTTCCTTCTTTTGATCTTACATCATTCACCTTTCCCCATTGGAATAAATTGAATTTGTTTCCTATTTACTGCTTTTGATAAATTGGTTTAAAATTTCATGAATGAAATGATTCTATGGAATAAATGATTTTTTAAGAAAAAATGTTTTTTAATAAAACCCCTCCAATGTAGGTGCACTTATTTATGCTAAAAATGTAGTGAGTAGATGGTTACATTTTCTTGGCTTGATGTTAGTTTATTATCTTATGCATTCCATGTTAGAGGAAGCATGATTAAATTAAAGGGGAGTGGTTTTCATGACTATGAGATGTGTTGAATCCTATGCATGTTGATTTAATTTAGTTAAATAGTGATAATGAACATGGAAGGTATATCTGGGTGGGGGAACCCGTGTGGTATGATTGAGGGTAATTGGCTAATTGAGTGGGAATACTCAGTAGGTTGGAATTGATTATATAAAGGGTTAATAAAACAAAAATGTTTAATGAGGGGGTATACTAATTATATGACATGATTGTAAAATTGATAAATGTGTTGGTAAACTCATAGGATGTAAGTAAATATGAAATGTCAACATGAAAGGGCTTGCTCATTGGTTAACTTATAATGAAAATAATTATCAAATTTTGGTATATGGGTGGGCATATAAATTTGGTTTGATAAAAGGTAAATGGATTACATGAGTGGGTATACTCATGTTGTGTATGAAAATTTTGAGTGGGTATACTCACTAAATGAATTTCTATTGTTATACCGGTATGTATATCCAAATTTAATTGTATAATATCATTCATTGAAATTTGATTGTTTGGTGGGTAAAACCATGGAAAATTGTTATATATATTATATTTGTGTGTATATGAATATGGAATTGAATTGATAAATGGCCTATATGAGTTGGTATACTCATTTGGTAATTAATGGAGTGGTTTAAATGAGTTTGAATACTCATATATTTTGAATTGATTGATTTGTTTCATAGATTCCATGGACTGCTCTCTAAGGATCCGGAATATGGTATTGGATGACTTGGGATGATTATTCCCCTTGGGTCTTGATTTTGTGAGATGATCTAGGCCTTTCGACCCTGTGGATCCGTCCTTCTTGGACTCATGTAGATATATCGGTACACGTGCTCCTAGGACTCCATTCATTGCAAAAATTATGTTTTCACTTCGATGCCCATGGGACTCGATATGGATTCCATGGATGAGTTTCTTGGATCCATCCCTCTATAGACTATATTTCTTATATTGACATAATGGAATATGACACCATGTATCATGAACTTTGAGTTCTATAATTCTTTATACGAATCATCCATGAGGAATATGACATGCTCAAATATATGTCATAGAAGATGTAAATTGTGATACAGTCTAATAAGGAAAAGTCATGATAGTATGAAATATTTAGTTGAATGGAGAGGCCATGAACATTATTTTTTCATTATGTGTAGCATCCACGTTATATGATCCTGACCATTTATTGAAATGATCCTTATGGGGCTTTGATGGAATAATTATCTTTTTAGTTTACATGCCATCAGTATTCTCATAATTTCATTCACTACATACATATTTACAAGCACACAAATATATTTACAAATATCACATATTGGATTTGGAATTAATCCTTAGGTGATATCCTATTGAGATATTTTCTCACATCCTTATAGGGTAACATTAGTACTCTAGTAGTATCTTCTTGTTTGTAGGCCCATTGACCTATGGAAGTTTTGTTTCCTCTTTTACCAGGATGATATGAGTAAAGGACCATACCGGAGCTCGAGACGACCTTGGAGATCTACCATTTTTGTTTTGGTCTTTTATTTATATGTATATAGTTATGTAAAACATTTTTTATTGTTTAATTATTTATAATTTTGAATCAACATTTCATGCATGCATTGTATAAACTAGAATTGGAAATTTTCTATATTTATGGTTTCACCTGAATTGTCTTTCACATTACACTTCTTCCGCTATTATGTATGTTTATATTATTTGTTACAATTGTGATCAATTATATTGAGCATAATTTCTCCACACATACTACCTTTACACCCTCAATAAAAATTGGTAGCCTCTGGCATTTGGGGGGTTTCACATGAAGTCATGTAGTGACTGGTACAGATATTATTTAAATTATAAATGGGTTCGGACATTAAAAAGTGGTATCAAATAATTTTTTCCTTCGTCTTAATATTATGAGCTGGTAGAAAAGACACTAGGAACTTGTAGGATCTTGTTAGATAGTATAACTTGTGACTGATCACCCCACATATGATAAATGACCAAGTGGTTACAATAGTTAATTACAGTTATACTATATGATGTTACAATTGAAATGATTTCACTTTGGGAGACTCATTTATATTCTGCTGCTTATTGATTTTGATGATTATGGTAGTTTTAAATTCGGCTGTTATGACATGGAGGGAGGATTTAATGCATCATTCTAGGCATTTTGAAAATCACATTCTGTTAATATGACATTCCATGGAATTTAATTATAGGTATGACTGCTAATTTTTTTTTGTGTTCCATGGGTGTAATGATGTGCCTTTTAATTTCATTAGAGTTCTTACTTTTAAAACATGTTTAAATGATTATTGGATATAATTCCAATATTTTTATCATGTTGTGATATTATATCACGATTCTGTATTACACCATTCTTCTTTGTTACTGATTATGATAACATACTTGAGATGTTTTTATATAATAATGGTTTCATAGGATGAATTTGATGTTTTCCATTATGATGGGAGCCAATTTCAGTTATAAAGTGTATGGGGCCCTTATAACCAGGAAGGTTAACTTGTGTATTAAAACAATTGAAAAAAGAGCTGCTAAATTAAAAAATGATAAATGAAATTTTATGTGATTAATGGAATCCAAATTACTATGGTATGGTGTATGGAACCTTATCATTTAGTAAATGGGGACCCATGTGACTATGCCCTTGTATAATCATTCTCTATTTTCTAATGGATATAAATTAAAAACTATACGGAATCGTCCTTAGAAGTCACATAATCTAGAAATAAATTAATAATTCACATTGGGGATCCTATTAGGTTTAGAGTATTGTATAATTAAGCCATTACAATTACATCTCAAAATTTACAAAGTAGACACTTCTACTTAGTTTCCATTTTTTCACAAAATATCCACTCCTAAAAAAAATGTCATGTCTAGTTAAATGTTTTAGAATACCTGACTTTTCCTTGATCCCATCCTTCACCCTATTCTTCTTTAAGTCCTATGAAAAGAATTTCAAAACATGGGATGAGAATAAATAGCTCAGAAAGGGTTATAAAGCAAAGAATGTAAAAATTAGTACATCATTAAATACATAGCATAATGTCTCTAACAAACATAAGGAAATAATAATATTTATGATTAACACATAGAAAACATTAATCATAAAGGTAACTTGTGGAATCCATATCAAAATTACATTGTAGCTATCACAGCTACATAGAGAGTTACATTTGGAAAACCCATCAGAGTATATTCCATAAATATATTAGAAGAAAAATTCAGATTTACCTTCTTCATGTTACCCAATGCATTGGAGAGATTTCATGGTCTCTCTTTCCCTAGGTTTGTTACAGAACCACCTGTATAAGTAAACAATTCCCAAGAACCATAACATATCCATAACACATAAAACAAACATAAATTAAAGATAACATTTGCACTAATCAATCCCAATATATCAATTAAATATATTTACATAAAAAGCAAATATCCAAACCATTTCAATTACAAAAATACCTAAAAGGGTATATGGAATTTATTTTTCTTTTCAAATAATTACATCTTGTTAATGAAACAATAAATAAATGAATACTTGTTGCACCAAAAAAGTCGTCGTCACAACATACATTTAAAAAAAATATTATTTTGTATTTTAGTAAAACTCTTCGTAGAAAAAAAATATTCCATTTGTATGAAATGAAAATATAAATGGTTTTAGATAATGTATAAAAGATCATCATGTATTAAAACAATATAAGCCTCAGTGAAAGAAGATTGAGATGAAGTCCCTTACCTTGTCTCTAACGGGAATAGTTCATTATTTAATCGTCTGAATAAAAATATTAAGTTAATTTATACTTTATTAAGAAACTTTTTCATGTCAATTATTCCATTTATTCCACTTATTACCATGTTATAAACATTATTTAATCATTTTATATAATAACGTTCGTTTTGTCAAAATTTGGTACTTGAGTCAAAAATAAACACCTTATAATTACAAGTTGATCATGTTTTCATGTATCCATTATCATTATAACAATATTCATGATGTATATATCATATATATCGTATTTATCCAGTATATATAGATATTTATAATTTTACATAAAATTTTGAGATAAGAAATGAAATGCACCATTCATGGTGACGTTAAGTCGTACGCACGCATGAACGCTACATTCATTTATATTTCATATTTTAATGGAATTAAAACAAAATTATACACAGTTATATTATAATTATAATATATTATCATATATTATATCATTAAATCCATCTTTTATACATAACACTTATGGAATTAATGAGTCATATCACTTTGAGGGTGCGTCAGTCCGCAATTCCTCAAATGAAATAATCACGTTTACCCATAATGGAAACTATAAAGGCATGATATAAATGGGAAATACAGAAGAATAAAGAAAAAATAAAGGTAATATATGTCATATATAAATACAGTTCCATCATAATGGCCACTATGAGAGGCGGTTGGAGAAAATTGAAAAATCCTCATTTCGTGAGATGTTAGTTTTCCAGCTACAGAAACATTATGTTATTTACCAATTAGATAGATGTCTGTGTAAGTGTAGTTAGAATACATCTCATAAAAATATCCTAGTATTTTTATGATACAGTTTTTGTTATAATATAATTGAATAAAAATAAGTTAGGGAGTAGGAGATGTAAAATAAATGAAATGAATTTATGTGAAAATGTTACCTTTATTTTGGGTTACTCCCTTTTGTTTGATCAAAAAGGGTTTCTGAAAGTTCCTTCTGCCTAAGGTAAGGCGTCTAGGTGGAAGATAGGGATGTAGGGAGCTTAATTGGGTAGAGTTTGGACGATCTGAAAGGATTGAGAGGTGTGATGAAATGGTTATCTCTGAGGTTATTTTCTAGGGGGAGGGGATCTTTAGGAAATATTGAAAAAAATATTTTATTATTAACTTATCTATAGTTTCAAAAGAACAAAAAATCATTAATGTTCAAGATAAGATGAATCGTCGTCTAAATAAAATCATCCAATAATAATTGGATATGTTATTTATATTATTTTAATTATTATAATCTAATTTATTTAAATCATTAATTAATGCGGTACATACAACATTTTTGGTCTCATAAATAATATTATTTATTTGATGTGTAAAAATTATAAAAAAATACCATGAATTAGGAAATATGTTTATATTTCCAATGAATATTTATTGTTGAAATGATAACTTCTATATCTCCATATAAAAGTAAATTTACTAAAATATATTTGTTTATTTCATTTTTACCTTTACCTTATTTTAATTAAAATAAAGTGTCATTGTCCCTCTTAAGTAGCTCCATGGGGTCCCAAAATTGACCGAAGGATTCCCATGGTCGGTCGTGACTCATAATATAAGGTTAGGACAAGTGTTAGGATAATTTTGAATTATTATAATTTTCTTTTAATCTTGAATTACACTATTTACCTTTACTCACGGTAAAAAAGTAAAAAGTGACTCTTCACCGAAAAAATATTTTCCTATTATTTACCAAATTTCACATACTAATAACTTCCATTTTTGTCAGATTTTCAAAATTAAATTCACAGAAGTAGTAAAATTACATCTAAATGAAAAATTTAGTTTTTTAACTACTACTTAGTGGCTTCACTATTCATCAAAAAATTATGTTTTTCTAAAAAATAAAAAAAAATTAGATGAAGATATATTTGATATTAATAATTAAAAAATGATGTATATTTTTAAAAATTCAAAACATATAAGTGGAAGAAATTAGTTCAAAATAATTTCCACTATAAAAAAGGAGTGTTTTTATAAAATAATAATTATCAATAGAATGACTGTTGTTTTTTTTCCAATTTCAAAGTGAAATTGATTCCAATGACCAAAATTGGATTAAATGGTAAAAATATAATCTACATACACTTTAAAACCAATTAAAAATACAATTTATCCATATAAATATTTTAGATTAAAAGGTAGTTTTGAATTAAAATACAACATTTTTTACATTTCATTAAAAAGTGAATTTTATATGAAAAATACAAAAAATTTACCCAAAGTGAATTTTGATTTTCCGATTCTAATGGATAATTTTATTTGGAAAAATAAAATTAATAAAAGTGACCAAAATTAGATTTAAAGACGGTTCTCCCTTAAAATGCGGTAAATCGTCCCTTTAAAGTAAATTATGCTTAAATTTAGATTCATTCACCTTTTAGGCCTCTAAAATTTATTAGTAAAATGTCAATACATTTAACAGACATGTATAATCATTTTTTAGTTGGTTTTTTTCATTACCACTATTACAACGGTTAGGCGTTAACTACCAATTTAAATAATAATATTATATTATTAGTGTGCTACGTAAGATTTTAAAGAAACATGTTGTTGTGTATCAGGTACACCATTGAACAAAGAATCCCCTTTAAAGTAAAATTAATATTTAATTAAAAAACATTTAATATAAAAGATAATTTATAAATTTATTATATACCCAGGATGTTACATCCTTCCCCCATTTTGGAAATTTTGTCCTCTCAATTTTATTCACTTATCAATTAAGTGGGGGTATTTATCCCTAATAGAATTTTCAGATTCCAATGTTGCAAATTCAACCATATGGTTTTTCGACAAAACCATATCCTGGTGAATTAATTTATTCTGCAACACTTACTCTCTACAGTCATGAATCAGGACTGGTTGTTGCTCATAAGAGAGATTCTTTTCCAACTGAACTATATCGGGGCTCAAAAAATGAGATGGATATGGAATATACATTCTCAACATTGAAACATGAATAACATTATATACCTAGAATAAGAATAGATGTTAAGCCACTTTGTATGCAACTGATCCAAAATTATCTAGGATTTCATAAGGTCCAATGAACCTCAGACTCAACTTTCCCTTATTACCAAAAATCATCACACATTTCCATGAAAAAAATTGAGAAACACATGATCTCCTACATTAAAAGATAGATAATTCCTCTGGTAATCCTCATAACTTTTATTTCCTCTCTCAGCTGTTCTCATGTTCTTTTAAATCAACTATACTGTTCATACCATATCTTTTAATAATTCGCGTCCCATCATCTTCCATTCACCTACTACATCCAAAAAAAAGCTGGAGTTTGACAACACTTTCTATATAATGCCTCAAATGGATCCATCTATATACATGAATAAAAATTGTTATTATAAGAAAATTAAACCAATGAAATATGTTGATGCTAACATCCATGGTAATCTAGTGAAAAATCATGTATCATATCCTCCAAGGTCTAAAATGTTCATTTTGACCGCCTATCTAATTGAGGATGAAATGTTGTACTAAAATTTAAGTCATTACCCAACGACTTCTAAAGTCATTTCCAAAAGTTAGAAGTAACACTAAGATCACGATCAGACACAATGGAGAGGGGAACAACATGAAACCTAACTATCTCTTTAACATAAAATATACAAAGGTTGATCTATTGAAAATGTATCTCTAAATGGAAGGAAATTAATAGATTTAATTAATGGATCAACAATAACCCGAATTTTATTATTACCTTGAGATGTTTTTGGTCATAAAACAACATACTCCATGGATATATTTCCCCATTTCCCCTTCGGTACTAGTAATGATTGAAGCATCCCTTTAGGTAACATCCATTATTATTTAACCTACTGACAAGCCAAACACTTCAAAGTAAAATCAGTAATATATAATTTCATTCCATCCCACCAGTAATACTCCAGAAGATCACTGTACATCATAGTACTTCCAGGATGAACTAAAAACGGGGTACTGTAAGATTTACATAATAACTCATTCTTCAACTGCTAATCAAAATGCACACCAATATCATTCAAATCCTCAAAACACAATCATTATCAATGTTAAAATCAGTTAACTTACCCTTCTGAACCAACACTACCATTTTCTGCAACTCACTATCTTCATTCTGCGCATTCTTTATTCTGTCTGATAAGGATGATCTCACTGTCACTTTTTCAACTCAAAGTATCAGCCACTTTAGTTTATTTTCCCCAATGGTAATGCATCATGCAATCATAATCCTTGATTAATTCTAGCGATATCATCTATCTCATGTTCAATTATTTCTGAGTGAATATATACTTTATAATTTTTTGGTCAGTATATATTTCACAGTTTACTCCATACAAATGATGACTCGAAATTTTTAAATCAAAAAACAATAGTAGCTAATTAAAAATAATGTGTAGGGTAATTTTACTCCTGAGTTCTCAACTTATGTGAAGAATAAGAAATTACCTGATCGTTCTACATAAGAACATGACAATTTCCTTTCAACGAAACATCACTGAAAATAACATACTCCCCATATCTTGAAGTAGTGCCAGAAATATAGCATTAACCTATCATCCTATCAATTCCTGAAAACAATCATCACATATTTTTACAAATTGAACATAACTCCTTTTCTATATAACATAGTAATTGGACTAGATAACCGTGAAAAATTCTAAACAATTATCGGGTAATAACATACCAATCCAAGAAAACATCGAATCTCAGTTTTATTTGTGGGTCTTGGACATTCTTCAATGACATTTGTTTTAGCAGGATCAAATGATATGAAATGTTTTGAAACAACGGGACCACAGAATGAAACTTATTGTAACCAAAACTCACACTTTCTGAATTTCCCATATAATTATTTTTAAGGATTGAAAGACAACCCTTAAATTACTTTCATGATCCTCTTTAATAATTGAATATACCAAAATATCATTACTGAACAAACCAGAATTGTATCCCAGAACTCACGGAAAATTCTATTAATAGATCCATGAATACAATAGGTGCATTGGTTAACCCAAAAGGCATAACTAAAAAATCATAATGGAAATATCCAATGTGATACTCGGTCTTCAGAATATCTTCTTCCTTTACTTTCAACTGATGATATCTCGACATCAAATAAATATTAGAAGAATAAAGAGCACCCTGGAGCTGATACAACATCATTTGATGGCCCAACATCTGCTAAAGTTGTTGTAAAGGATTTCACCACCCATTTTGCGACACCCCATGATTTCATAGTACGTTATTTCTTCAAATTAATCCAATAACTTGTAATACATGAAACACCAAGTTCTAGAACACCATGACATAAAAAAATAGTCGTTCAAAAGAGGTTATGAATAGTATTATCTTAATTTTGATCTTTATATAATCCTTATAATTTAATAATCCATATTATGAGTTTCTTAGATGAAATATAAGAACAAATTCATTTTTTCAGATAAAAGAAGTATTTTTAAATTAATACAATTTTACCACCTTTTAATACATAACCCTATTTAAATCCAATATTTGAAACATAAATATATTCAATTTAAAAAAATAATCTTCTTATATAGAATTGGGACATAAGATTTTAGTTTTAATAATTTTTTGGTTTTTTTCTAATAACTTTAATATTTGGGTGAATAATGAAAAATATTATATATTACATGAAAAAAAATTTTTAATCGAAACATTTTAAAGAGATTAATTATAAATTTTAATGGTTTGGAAGTATAAAAAGATTATATTTGTACCATTTATTTCAATTCATGATATTTTTTTAATTTTCACTTTGAAATTGGACATAAACAACTGTCAATCTATTGATAGTTATTATTTCATAAAAATACGTTGTTGGTTTTGACAATGAGAATTAATTTTAAATTAATAAATTAAACTTCAATGTTTTTAATTGGTTAAATAGACTTAGTTATTGAATTTAGAATAAGAAAATTCTCTTAGGGTGAAATTTTTGTATTTTTCTGAAAACATTCAATTTTTCATTGTTAGTGAAAAACGCAGAGTTATTGTATAAAATCGGCATTTAATTTAAATAATTATTTAGTATATATATATTTATTTTAGGTAAAAATAGATACATAATACATATTTATGTTTTATATAATTCATTGGAGTTAGTTTATAATAATTTTAGATATATAAAATTTTTATTGAAAGTTTTACCGTCTTTTTCCCACTCCATGAAGCATTTACAAATGTTTATTAAACATAATTTTACCTCATTTATGAGTATAATTTTGAAAACTCGGGATACATGGTTCATATCAATAAGTTAAATTCGGTTCAATGAGATGAAAATAATTTTTTTATGAATAGTCACTTTTTACTATTATTTAACACTATTAAAATTAAATAGTGTAATTAAGGGTAAAAACGATTTTATTCAGGATCTAAAACATGTCCTAATTCTATTTTATAAGTGTAATTATACCCAAAACAACCTTATAAATATAATATGATCCTTTAGGTACACTTGAATAATATTTGACATTTATTATTATTTAATTCAAAGAAAAGTTATGTGTTAAATACGATGTTTAGTGACTAATCCTTTTTTAATATAGGGTTATACATAAGGTAAATTTGACAATAAATATTCAATATAAATATTAAAAGATTTCCTACATATTGGAATTTTATTTATATTTTTTATACATTATATAATTAAATTTATTTATGACACATTGATGATGCAGTGATTATTGTATTATGGAAGGATTAATATAATTGATTTTATAAATATCCAAATATATGTAATGTTAGACTTTTTATGAATTACACAAATTTTTTAGGTTAATATGAATTTTCAGGGTTGGTTAAATGAGTTTTTTTCGAAATAAAAATATTGTTATGAATTTATAAAAAACAAAATTCCAAATACTGTCAAAATTGACACAAAAGAGTTTTTAAAACAAATATTTTATTATTAATAGGTATTCTATTCCTAAAAATCCATGGATCAGAAAATAGACTTAAGAAATGATAGTTGAATTAATAATGAACTACTTTGGGTTATCTTAGATGTATATAGTATGTTTATTAACCATATAATATAGAAATACAAAGAGACATGGTAAATGTCAAACTATTTAACTAAGAGTTAAATTTACAAGATAAGGTTAATATAGTGACCCCAATCAGTCTAAAACATATTGTTTGAGTGATTTTAGATAAATAGCCACCTTATAAATTAAAAAATTAATTTTTGATCCATTGGTAACAGAAAATGATTTTATTATAATATAATATTTCTATCTTTTCCTAAGGTCCCCTCACCCCTCATGTAAAAGGGCACTCCCCCTTATCACTAATTCACAACATTAAAGCAATTTTGATTGGCCAAAATCTACCCAAATGCCATCTCAACTGTCCTACCTTCATCCTAGAGGCCATCCTTTAGTCATAAAGCCATCCAATAGAGCCCTTCTAATCAAATCATAAGGAAGAACCCGAAAAAGTGGTAAATATTTAATCACCTCATTCAAGTTTCATTCTTCTTCCACTTTCTATTTCATTGTAGTTTCCATTTTAAAATAATAACACATGTATCTTATATATACTATGATGTTATTAAAAATATGTCACAACCATATTCATTATGGTATCCATCCTTTTAATGACATGTCACCATAGGTGCGTACGTATGTCTTACCGTCTCTACGTCATGGTGTAGTTGTTATTCAATATATTATTAATTGAATGGGTATAATAATGATGTATAATTGATGTAAATAATAAATATTACCATATAATGATTCTGTATATATGATATAACATTAAATTAAATACCATTTTAATATCCAATGAATGATATGGTCTTTTATGCGTATGTACGGATTATTGTCTCCATGAACGTGATGAGATTAACTCTACATTATAACCATTCAAGAATATTATTCATTTGATGATTAAAAGTAATGTTTAAAGAATTGATATCATTCTAGATATTAATAATCAACATCCCATCCATAACATACATGACTCATGTATGAAATAATATAAAGGAAAATGAATCACTTTACATCTGAAATGACGATAATACTAAAATACCATTAAAAAAGAATTATTAGAAGATCATATATGATATCATAATTATGTATATGGTTTATTTATTATTTAATAACTATTATTTAACTATTATATAGTTTTACGACATACCCTTGACCAAGGAAAAGTACAAGGTATGGTGTTTTCATCTCACTCCTTATTCCGATGAGATTCATGGTATATTACGACTATTTCCTTTTGTGTGGTGTATGTACTGTCAATAACAGTATTCCTTTTGTAATAAACATTGATTTATCTATATTTACATCATCATTGTAAGATAATTCTATCATGGGGTGTATGTTTCGTAAGTTACCAAATTGGTAAGGGTTTATTCTATAACCTCTTCATTATATAAGGTTTTTTATATGTAATTATCTAGTGGGACCTCTTTATCAAGAACATACATGTTCCTTAAAAATTAATTTAAAAACATTTTTACATCTTACAACACAATAGGTTAAATTCATTTATAACCATTTTTGAAATTTTATGTTTTTAAAGGAATCTTTCAGTCATTTTCCAAACAAGGTACTTTACGACCATTTCGAAAAAATTATGGTATGAATGTCTTTTTTATCATAAACAGCGGGTGCGGTTATTCTATGACATTATAACATCATCATAGCTTCCCTTACAAGATTATAAAATCATTTTTTAAACAAATTTTATGTTTATAATTATTTTACTGTTAAATGATATCAAAATAGAAAGAGATATTTCTCTCAAATAGTTTTGATTTGATCTATGTCATCATCATTTAATAAATTTTAAACTAGTTTGTAGTTGATTTATTATGATACACACCTTCAATATTGTATTTATGGTTTTGGGATATGTTTGACTATGGAACAGTTATTTTTATTCCATTCATGGTTTATGGTGAATGTATTGACATTTCGTATGCTAGTTTTAATACGATTTTTTATGTTATATTTAAACATTTTCATAAGATGAATGTAGTGGAATAGTATGTTTTGGGTTGGGTACCGGTTAAAGTAAGACCTCTGGGTTGGGGTCTCGTTACAGCAGACCCTCCAGTTTGGATTCCGGTTACAAGGGCTCTCTGGGGTGGAGTCCGATTATAGAGGCTCTCCATGTTGGAGTCTTGTTACAGAGGCTCTACAGGTTGGAGTTTGGTTACAGAGGCTCTCCGGGATGGAGTCCAGTTATATAGTCTCTCCAGGTTTGGGTTCAGTAATAGTTTTCCCATAGGTCCTGGTCTGATGCCTTGAGAAAAAAATTAAATTTGGGTATTATACATTCCCTCATTATGAAATTAGTTATGGCATGTGATTATTAGACTAGTATAATATCTAATTTCTTGTTTATATTGTAATGTTTGATTTATGTTTTCATAGTATGTTCATGTTTATATTTAAAAGGCTATTTTTTATTACAAATCTTGCCTTAAAATATTATAGCCTCTGAAAAATTATTTACCTTTAATAAGCATCTGAGCTCACCCCCTTTCATATGATTTATTTTCTCAGGATCCCATGAAGTGTTTTATGTTTGAAATGCAGGGTTAAGCTAATGGAACAATGGAATTCTAAAAAGATTATTTTTTTGTTTAGTATGTAAGAAAGTGTAATGTAATGTTCATGTTTGTAATCTGTTTTCCATGGATGCTAAACTGATCGATCATTAGGTACTTGATTCCTTGTAATCATTTCAATGTATTAAAATAATACACTGACTCTGGGAATCTATGTACGGGGCATTATAGTTAGTATTAGAGGATGGTTAGTGCAATACTTAGAATCTAGATTTAGATAAACTCGAATTAGAGAAAATCTTCCTATGATAGACATTGATGATTAGTATAAAATAACATCCTAGAATTTTGGTATTTTATAGATTTTGTGAGTTTTCCAAAAAATACATCCCTTTTTGGATACGATCAGGTATATGTGACTCTGGCACAGATGTACCTAGGGTTAAAACCGAAAAAAACCACTTTGATCTAGACTCAAACAGGAACTTGTGCATGAAAACGAGGCATACTGTGGTCTTGGTTATGACAATCCTAGGGATATGCTTAGGATAATTTTCATTTTCATTAAAAAAACATTATGAAGCATTTATGCGTATCAAATTTTTCAAGGAAATAATTTTTTATGATTATAGATTAGATCCATAAACTGTTCAATTCACATAAAGTATTTTACAAGTTTGTAATTATTCATTGCAATTCATAAACTAACCTCATGTATGCCATTATATTGAAATGGCACCGAGTAGAAAGAATGTGAACTCCGACAATACGTATGATAAAAAGAGTAATAAGGGTCATATCATTCATATTATTACTCCATCATTTTGAAGGGAATGAGTATCCCATTAATTCTTAATATATGAAAAAAAATATCATTTGTTAATATGATAAGTAAATAATTTTCATGTGTTTTATGACATTGAAGGGATGCAAGTGAAGAAAATTATGGTAGAGAGAAAGATGTATACGAGAATAAGGGAAAAGGATTTTACCATATGTGATAATTGTTGAAAGAATCACCATGGTATATTCTTGAAGGGAATGAGAATTTGATATGATTGTGGAGAAAAAGTACACATAGTACATGATTGTAAGGATAAGAAAAACGTTTCATGTGTACAATGCTTCATCTGCATGGATTTGAGTCACTATGAAAATCAATGTCCAAATTATCCGAGATTACCCCAAATGATACTATTGGATAATAATCAAGTTATGATACTGCATCACATGAAGAGGAATGACTAGTGTTATCATGTTGTAATTATAGAATTATTTCATTTCAATGTTGTATGAACAACATACTGGTTATATGAATTATCGAGATAAATCAGGATTGTACTACATAACTATTTTATTCAGGATTTGAGATTATATGGTTCTACGAAAAGTGACTTAATTGTAAGCTACACTTTTGGGAAAATACATTGTTGAAGGAAAGGTAATCCTTAATATGGTCCTGATAATGATGTAGTGATTTTTGAATAAGAGATTGTTGATTTGGATAAATTATATTTGATATTCTTGACTATCTTGGAACTAATAAATGGTTTTTTTATTACATCATTATGGAATATTCAAAAATTTTGGATATAAAGAATATATGCTGTATTATATAAATGATAAAGGAGATTGAATGTAATAAATAATGTATTATGGTAATTCATGTTGTTACTGTGTTTTAAAATAATACATGATGAAGGTGTTGCCATGTTATTACATGGACAAAAGGATCTTCATTGCGTTTAACTTCATTATAAATTATGGACAGTCATTTTGGATAGAATTATTTTGGATATGTATAAAGGATTGAATGGATTAAGTGTGAAATTGGATATTATTGTAAAGGATATTAATGGATTTTTATAAAAAGTACAACACACAGACTGTGTGACAATCCATCGCGTTAGACAAAGATATGGGAAACAAACCCACAACCATAGTACGATTGAGATTTATCACCTACCAGAAGACTACGTGATGTCCCTAGATTGTTTAATATAGTTTTTTAAAGGGTCTGATAGGTGAATTATAAATTCATTATTTTTGAACCCTATACGATTAGGATAAATAGAATATTTTTTGGAAATATTTTTTTCTGAAAGATGAGTTTGTGGTAGGAATTAGTTGAAGGATGAAACTCTACGTGTCAAGTAAATATATATATATATATAATAATTTAATTTTTTCCCCTCTTATTCTATGGGTAAATTAATTTTTAAACTTTAGGTAAGGGATCTTAAAACCTAAAATGTATTATCCTAATACCTTATGTTTTGTTGAACCGATGGTATTTCAAATCATCATATATTGATGTATTTGAGGGCCTCAATTTTACAGTTGTTTGTGACTGATGAGCTCAATCACTCCTTTTAAATATTTACAATTTCTTTCCAATTATGTGTCTCTAATTTCCACCAACGTTCCCCAAATAGAGATCATAATTTTGTGGTGACCCTTTCATTTCCCATTTCCTCTTATTAAGAATAATGTTTATTAACCCAGTTTCTCATTTGGCTCTTCTCAAAATGGTATTTTCTATTTTTAAACATTTATTTTTGAAAAAAAATCAAATTATGGGGACACAAACTGCTGAAGGAGGGAAGAATGTAACACCCCAAGTTTTAATAGTACATTATTTCTTCAAAGTAATCCTATAACTTTCACTACATGCAACACCATGTTCTGGAACACCATGACTTACCAAACTAGTTGTTCAAAAGCGGTTATAAATATTAATAAATAAAATTTTAACTTTATATAATCCTTATAATTTTAGAATCTATGTTATGATTTTCTTAGACATAATGTAAGAACAAATTCATTTTTTTCAGATAAAATAAGTATTTTTCAAAAAATGAAATTTTACTGCCTTTTAATGGCTCAACATTTTTAAATCCAATATTTGAAACCATTATATATTCAATTAGAAAAAATAAACTTTTTCATTTGAATTGGGACCTAATATTTTAGTTTTTATAATTTGTTTGTTTTTTCTAATAACGTTCATATTTGGGTGAATAGTGAAAAATACTATATTTTAAATGAAAACAACAATTTTAATCAAAATAATTTATAGTGTCAAATTATACATTTTAAGGGATTGGATGTATAAAATGATTATATTTTTCCCATTAAACCAATGATGGTCATTCTATGTAATTTCACTTTGAAATTGGACATAAAGAAGTGTCAATCATTTGATAGCTATTTTTTCTTAAAAATGCACTTTTTGATTTCAACAACAAGAAAAAAATTTAAATTAATAAAAGAAACTTCTATGATTTGAATTTGGTAAAATAGACTTTATTTTTGAATTCATAACAACAAAATTAGAGTTGGGTTAAATTTTAGTATTTATCTAAAAACAATAAATTTTTTGATCAATACTGAAAAACACTATGTTATTGTTTGAAATGGAATTATTATTTTAATAATTATTTCATTTATTTTAATTTTTTTAGGTAAAAGTATACACATAATACCTATATAAGTTCAATAAAATTTAATGTAGTCTGTTTATAATAATTTTCTATATATAAATATTTTATTGATCTTTTTACCGTCTTTTACCCACCTCCTTGGTGCATCTGAAAATTTTCATAAAACATAATTTAATCACGTCTGTGAGTTGAATTTCTAAAATATTAGAGACACAGTTGATAACAGTATGTATAATATGGTTCAATGAGATGAAAATAAATTTTGGTGAATAGTATCTTTTTTCTTATATTTATCACAGTTAAAAGATAATAGGGTAATTAAGGGTAAAAATGATATTATTCATACCCTAACACATGTCCTAATTCTCATGGATATGTGTAACTCGACCAAATACAGACTTACGAATGAAATATTATCCTTTAGGTCCACAAGTATTAGATTAGGTCATTTATTATTATTTAATTGAAAGAAGAGTTCAAAGTGTTAAATTCAATGTTTAATAAGTAATCCATTTTTAATATATGGTTATAAACAAGATAAATTCAACAATAAATATTCATTAGAAATCTAAAATTATTTCCAGCATATTTATATTTTATTTATACTTTTTAGAAATTAAATATTTGCATTTATTTATGAAAAAATGAAGATGGAGTAATTACAGTATTGATGAACGATTAAAATAAATGATATTGTGAATATCCAAATAAATATAATTTAAGACTTTTTATGAATTACAATAATTTTATAGGTTAATATGATATATGTGTGTTGATTAGATTATTTTTTTGAAGTAATAATGATGTTATGAATTTTGCAAAAAAAATACCAAATAGATTAAAAATTTACAAAAAAGAGTTTTTAAAAGAAATATTATATTATTAATTGTAATTATATTCAAAAAAAATTGATTCATCCAAAAGACTTATATATCTAGCATTTCCTAAGGTTCCCCTCGCCTCTCTTTTAGAAGGGAACTCTGTCTTCTCTCTAACTAACAACTACATAGCCATTTTACTCGGTAAACCTCTGCCAAAATACCCTCTCAATTGTCCTCCCTTAATCCTAGAGGCCTCCCTTTATTCATAAAACCATCCTATGAATCCCTTTTGATCAAATAAAATGGAAGAACACGAAGAAGAGATAAATATTTAATCATGTATTTCAAGTTCCTTTCTCCTTCCACTTCCTCTTTCTTTGATGTTTCAATTCTAATATAACACTAATATTATATTATATATACTATGATGTTATTATAAATATGTAAAAACCATATTCATTATTTTATCCATCCTTTTAATGACATGTCACCATAGGTGCGTACGTACGGCTTACCATCTCCACATCATGGTGTAGTTGTTAATCAATATATTATTTTTTGGAAGGGTATAATAATGATTTACAATTGATGTAAATAATAAATATTGCATTATAATTATTATATATATATATTATATACCATCAAATTATATATGATTCTAATATCCAAATAATGATATCGTTTCTCGTGCATACGTACGGATTACCGTCTCCACGAACGTGATGATATTCATTCTCCATCGTAACCATTCACGACTAATTTTCATTTTATTATTATAAATAATGTTTAATGATTTGATATCATTATAGATATGAATAAAAAACATCACATCCATAACATACATGACTCACATTATAATGATTATAATGGAAAATGAATCAGTTAACCCCCGAAATGACGTTATTAATTAAATACCATTAACAAAGAATTATTAGAAGATCATAGATGATATAATAATTATGTATACGGTTTATGTATAATTTTATTACAATTATTTTACTATTATACATGAGGTTAATGTACCCTCAACCAAGGTAAAGTACATGTAAGGTGTTTTCATCTCACTCATAATTCCCATGAGATTCATACTATTTTTCCACTATTTTATTTTATGTGGTGTGTGTACTCCCAATAATTGTATTCCTTGTGTAATACACTTAAATATATGTGTATTTAATTCTTCATTGTAATTTAATTAATTCATGGGGTGTATTTTTTGTATGTTACCAAATTTGTAAGGGTTAATTCTTAAACCTCTTCATTATTCAAGGTTGTTTATATGTTATTATCTAATGGATCCTCTTTATCGACCACATACCTGTTCCTTAAAAATGTATTTCAATAAATTTTATTATTCTCTAGGTAATGGGTTAAATTCATTCATACGCTTATTTGAACTTATATGTTTGGAATGGAATCATTCAGTCCTTTTCCAAACAAATTACTTTAAGACATTTTTGACAAAATTAAGGAAAGAATGTCTTTTTTAACTAATATGACTGGTGCAGTTATTCTCCTCCATTATAACATCGTCGAAGAAACCATTAGAATCATATAATAATATTTTTTATTCAAATGTTTTCTTTATAATTATGTGACTCTTAAATAATTTCAAAATATAAAGATATATTTCTCTCAAATAGTTTTGATTTCATCTATGATAGCATCCTTTGATAAATTTTACACTTTTTTTAAGTTGATTTATTATCATACAAATCTTCTATATTGTTTTTAAGGTTTTGTGATATGTTTGACTATGGATGAGTTATTTATTCCATTCATGTTTTATGGTTAATGTATTGACGTTTCTTATGGTAGTTTTAATACGAATGTTTATGTTATATTTAAACATTTTCTTAAGATTAATGTATTGGACTAGTTTGTTCAGGGTTAGGTACCTGTAAAATTAAGCCCCCCGATTTGGTGTCTTTTTATAGTAGACCCTCCATGTAAGAGTATGGTTATAGAGGCTCTCCAGGTTGGAGTTTGTTAATAGAGGTTCTCTGGGTTAGAGTCTATTTACATTGGCTCTTCGGGTTGGAGTTCGGTTATAGAGGCTCTCTGGGAAGGATTCCGGTTACAGAGGCTCTCCAGGTTTGGGTCTTTTTACAGTTAGCCCATAGGACCTGTCACGATGCCTTAACATAGAAATTAAATTTGGGTACTATACATTCCATCATTATGAAATTAGTTATTACATGTTATTGTTTGACTAGTATAATATCCATGTGCTTGTTTATATGGTAATGTTTTATTTATTGTTTCCATATTATGTTCATGTTTATGTTCTAAAGGATATCGTTTTTATTACACATCTTTCATTAAAAGGTTATATCCTCTGCTAAATTATTCACCCTAACTGAGCATCTGAGCGCACCCCTTTCCTCTGTTTTATTTTCTCAAGATCTAATAAGGTTTTTTATGATTGAGATGCATGGTTATGGAAAGTAACAATGGATTTTTAATGGTTTTTTGCATTGTTTGTTTGAAAGTGTATTGTAATGTTCATGCATGTAATCAATTTTCCAAGACTGGTAAACTGATCGGTCTTTCGGGACTTGATTCCTTGTAATCACACCAATGTATTATAATAATGCGCCGACTCTGGGAATCTATGTTTGAGGCATTACACTTTTTTTCGTGTAGTCTGGATGCATTCCCTTAGTTGATTTCTTATTTGGACACTCATTTGTATAATGACCCATTTCATTTCCCATAAAAAAATTTACTGTCTATAAATCATAATTGTCTTACCATTACCTTGATCATTTTCAATGAAATTATGATCCATATTTCCCATTTTACCGCATCAGTATCAATTTCTAGAATTCCAAATACATTCGCCAACATGCTTTTTACCACAATTTTCACAAACTATAAACATATATTTTTTACAATTAGACTTCTTTGAAGAGTTCTTCCCTTTCGACTGCCACCTCGACCTATTATTCTTTTTTTTCAATGTACATCAGATTATTGGTAAAATCCATTTCCCCCGTATTCTCACATCAAACATGTTTTCTATAACTTCTGAACTCATGAGAAGCTAAATCCCTTAGATACATTGGATTTAACACTGAATATAAATAGTTGATTTTACTATCAAGATCTCATATGAAATTTGAATCATACCTTTCCAATCGAGTGAATTTTTCATCACATGCAACCATTGAGTCATCCTCCTGCCTTAATTCTACGAAATTTTCATCCATCCTAAGACGAACCAACTTAGGAAAATATATCTCAAGAAAAATACATTTCAATTTATCACAATCAAGAGAATAAATCTCCTAACAATCCCTGATATTTTTCACCATTGACCTCCACATATTAGCATCACCTTAAATAAAGTAAACAACAAGACTATCCTATTGATGTTATGAACACCCCATAACATTGAAAATCTTCTCTAGTGGCTTAATCCTCCCTTTTTCTTACACAGGGTCATATGATCTTCTAAATGATGGGGGATGTTGCCTCTTCAAATGATCAACTACGAACATGTTCTTCTATGGTTGATCTAGATGATCTAGTGCATGGATACCATCACCATTTATAGCCTGATTCAGCTGTTCCATCACTACAAAAAACTATTCAGTTATGATTCAGACCATCTCAGGTTGCTGATTTGGAAGGTTGTCTTCCTCTTGATGGTGTCCTGACATAGCTACCCTATTTCATATCAGTAACACCATTATAAACACTGAAATATCTTAGGCGGAGCAACAAGGCAATATTTAAATTCTATATCATTTCAATATTACCATAAATTTTTTTATGATCATTAATTTAACAATTTTCAAAAATATAATGTTATCTAAACCATCTTCTGATACCAACTATAATGACTTGTCCTTAGAAATTAAATTATCTTGAATTAAATGAATAATTTACATTTAGGGTCTTTTCAGGTTTATAGTTTTATAGAATTAGGCCATGACAATTACATCTCAAAATTATTAAAGTCGACACTTCTACTCAGTTTACATTGTCTTCACAAAATAAAAACTCATGTACAATAAAGAGTCATTTCTAATACCATGTTTTAGACATCATGACATTTCCTTGATCCCATCTTTGACCATATTCTCCTTTAAGTCCTTTGAAAAACATTTTAAAAAATGGGATGAGAATAAAAATCTCAGTAAGGGTTATTAAACAAAAAATGAAATCATTATTTCATCGTTACATTCCTAGTATAAGCTCTTAAACATAGCTCATGAAATCATAATATTTATGAGTAAAACATTGAAAAGAAAAATGATAAAGGTAACTTGTGGTATCCATATTATATTTACAATGTAGCTATCACAACTACATATGGATTTACATTTGGAATAACCATCATAGTATATTCCTGAAATCTCTCTAGAGAAACCTTCACTTTTACCTTTGTCATGTTAGCCATTGTATTGGAGATCTATCTCGGGCTCAATTTCCCTAGGTTTATCATGTAATCAACCGTATACAGAAACAATGCCCAATAACCATAACATATTCATAACTCATAAAAAAACCTAAAAGAAAGATAACATTTCCACATATCAACCATAATATATAATTTAAATATATTGACATAACAAAAATCAATTATCAAAACCATTCCCAATAGCAAAATACATAATAGAGTATATGGTATTTATATTCCTTATAAAAAACATTACATCTTGTTAATTAAGAGATAGATCAAATAATACCAATGGCGGCGGAAAGGACGTTGTCACCACTTACGTTAAAAAGAATCATTCCTTTTTTTGTCATTTAGTAAAAAAACTCGATGAAATAAAATATTATTTTTTAATTAATTAAAAATTAAATGTGTTTTATACAGAAAATTAAAGAAACTCGTGTATTAAAACAAAATATGTCTCAATGAAAGGAGATTGAGAAAAAGTCCCTCGACTCGTGTGGGACTTGACCCTTTCGTTCTTTAATCTTCTGAATATTATTATTATGTTAATTTCTACTTACTTAAGAAATTTTTCATGTTTTTTATTCCTTTTAGATCACTTATTACCATTTCATAATAATTATGTAATCATTTATGTTAATAACGATCGTTTTGACAATATTTGGTACTTGAGTAAAAAATTAACAACTTATAATTACAAGTTGTTCATGTGGTCAAATATCAATTAGATTCATAAGAATATTCAAGATGTTGATATCATATATATCTTATATATCAAGTATATGTTTTTATTTATAATTCTACATAACATTTTGTGATAAGAAATGAAATGCATCGTTCATTGATACAGTAAGTCGTACGTACACATGAACGCTACATTCAATTATATTTCTTATTTTAATGGAATTAAAACAAAATGATTCATAGGTATATTATAATTACAGTATTATATAATATAAAATATCATTAACTTCATCCTTTATATGTCACACATAAGGCATTAACAAGTCATATCACTTTGAGGGGGTGGTAGTCCGCACTTCCTCATATGAAATCATCATGTTTACCCATAATGGAAACCATGAAGGCATAATATAAATGGAAAATACAAAAGAATAAATAAAAAATATATATAATATATTTCATATGTAAATAAAGTTCCATCATAATGGATACCATTAGAGGCGGTTTGAGATAATTGAACAAACATCATTTTGTGTGGCGTTAGTTTTCCATCCATAGAAACATTATGTACATTACCCATTATATAGATGTCTGTGTATGTGTAGTTATAATACTTCTCATAAAAATATCATAGTATTTTGAGGATACTGGAATTGTTATTAAATAAAGGAATAAATAGATATAAGGGGGTTGGAGAAGTAAAATAATGGAAATGAATTTTAGAGAAACAGTTACCTTTATTTTGGGTAACTCCCTTTGGTTTGAACCAAAAGGACTTCTTGAAGTGCCTTCTGCCTAAGGTAATGATTATAGGTGAAATAGAGGGATGTAAATAGATTAATTTGGCATAGTTTGGGCGATCCAAAAGGCTTGATATGTGTGAGGAATTGGTTATATTTGAGGGATTTTATAAAGGGGATGAGGGGCTATTTACGAATTCTTGAAACAACTAATTTATAATAAACATATCTTCATTTTCAAATGGCCAAAAAATCATTAAAGTCAATGATAAGATGACTCATGGTAGAAATAAAATCATCCAATAAATATTGGATAGGTTTAAGATATTTTTTACTAATTATAATCTTATTTATTTAAATCGTTTATTAATGAGGTAAATACTAAATCAATTTTGTGTCATAAATAATTTTATTTATTTTATTTCTAAAAATTATAATACAAATACCATGATTTAGTAAATCTCTTTATCCATACAATTAATATTTATATTTAAACATATAACTTATATAACCCCTTGTAAATATAAATTTACTAAAAAATATTAGTTTATTTAAGTTTTTCCTTTACTTTAAGTTAATTAAAATAAATTGTCATTATATATATTAAGTGGCTCCATGTGGTCCCAATATCGACCCATGGATGCCCATGGTCGGTCATGACTCATCCAATAATATTTGGACAAGTTTTAATGTAATTTTAAATTATTATAACATTCTATTAACTTTGAATTACCATATTTACCTTTAACCGCGGTGAATAAAAGTCAAATGTTACTATTCACAAAAATTATTTTCATCTTATTGACCCACATTTTACTTAATAATAATTACCATGTATGTCATAATTTCAAAATTAAATTCACAGAAGTAGTAAAATTTCATTTAAATGAAAATGTCGGTTTTAACTGCTACTTGGTGGATTCAATATTGATCAAAAAATAATTTTTTTCATAAAAATTCCAAAAAATTCAGCCTAAGCTATATTTTATATTATGAATTCAAAAATGAAATATATTTTACAAAATTAAATGCACATAAGTGATAGAAATTAATTTAAAATTAATTCCCGCTGTCAAAACAAAAGGCGTGTTTTTTAGAAATAATAACTATAAAAAGATTGACAGTTGTTTTTGTCCAATTTCAAATTGAAATTGCTTCTAATGACCATAATTAGATTAAATGGTAAAAATATAATGTAATTAAAAATTAAAAAATTTTAAAATATAATCTATCCAAATAAATAAATTATATTAAAAGGCAGTTTTGAATTAAAATACAACATTTTTCACTTTTCATTAAAAATTGAATTTTATTAGAAAAATACAAAAAATTTACCCAATGTGAATTTTGAGGTAACAATTATAAATAAGAATTTTATTAGGTCAAATAGAACATATAAATGTGACCCAAACTATATTTAAATATGGTTCTCCATTAAAATGATGTAAATCACCCTTTTAAAGTAAATAATGTTTAAAATTAAATTCATTCACATTTTAAGCCTTTAACATTTATAAGATTACTGTATACACATTTAACATACATGTATAATCATATTTTAGTTAGTATTGTTCATTCCCACTGATACAATGGCTAGAAGTTTACTACCATTTAAAATAATATAACTATATTAATAGTGTGCAATGTAAGATTTCAGAAAACTCGTTGTTGCGTATCGATTACGCCATCGAGCATAGAAACCCCTATAATGTAAAATTAATATTTAACAAAAAAAATATTAATAATAATGAGAGTGTATTATTTATTTATTTACCTGGGATGATAAAAAAACCATTGGAATTTTGGTTAAAAATTGTATGGTTAATTACAAATAATAATAAACAAGACCCAAGTAGGTCAGTTTGGTCAGGTTTTTATGGAATATTCCCTTGAGTTTGTTTTATTGTTTTTTATGTTCAACTACTACTTGTGTGGTTTCTATTGGTTGAACCTGGGCTGAATAAATGGGACCCTCGGAGGTCTCCTAATCGATTAAAAAGATTATTGATGCTAATTTCTCTATTTATGATAGAATATCATTAAATGTAAAAAGTATAAAGAAGAAGATTGTTATGTCTTGTTATTTCCCCATGGGGATTCAGTTGAAATGATGTCCCTTGTGGTGAAATGGTACTTTTGGGTTCTTAAAATCCTTTCAAATGAATAAATTCTTGAAATCAATTAATGAATGGAATAACAGTGGAACATGAAGGGGTTTCCATAGTTTGATCCCTCATGGAAGGATACTATTAAATGATTCCTATGGTATGCCTAAGAATGGAGGCATGATCGGTTAATTGTATGTTGTCTCTTTTAAGATTTTGATAAAATGATAAGGGGATCTCTGGCCTACTGAAATTCATTCTGTGAGACCAAGAGTCAAGGTTAAAATTTATTCTTTATAAGGGGATATCCTATGGTAGGTTTCACCCGTTGGAATTTAGATTCCTTAATTCCACTATGAGATTTCTGATCGTGGTTCCATTTTGGAAATGTTTTTGCTAATAGGAAATGTGGGTTTAAAAGGACACCATTATTCAGAGTGGTGGTCGTTGTAATTTGACTCATGTTATGAGATTATGAATCAACTAATACTTGGATTAGTTGGTTAGACATGACTCAGGCATTGTCATAGGCATATGTGGTCCTGTGAATCTATGTATTCTTTAGTGATGTAAGAGATGGTAAATCTTCATCAATCTAATTGTAACACCCTACCCATTCCTCATTGGATTAAGGAGGCGGTGAGGGCTACAAGGCCTTAAGCTGTGTTCCCATGATGCCAAAGGATATAAATAAATGTTGGGGGATTTAAGATAAATTTCAGGAACGATTTATCTTAAGAAAAAATAAAAAAAATCATCCATTAACTACCACTATATGATGCATGTCAATAATGAATTCCAACATGAATTGAAAAAATAAAACCTAGTAGTTTCACTATATAATCCAATACCAAAGAAACACCATAATATCATAGGACAATGCAGAAGACCAAACAACAAATCAGAATGTGCAATGATACCACCACGGCTCTCCAACAAGCTCCAAGATACAAGCTCCACCAAGACATCATAATGCACCACTAAAGGAGGATGATGCCTTACCTTTTCACATGTCATGGTTCACAACATCTTCAAAGACACCATAGTTCCAAATAAGTGGTTGAGTACTATAACTCAATAGGTTTTACCCAATTGACTTCCCTACACATGCCAATTGGATAAAATTGTTAGCACACTTATATAAAGAATCTAATATAAATTAATAATAAGAGAAACCATTATCATAAGCCCACACCCAAACCAATTAACTAAGGGAAATCCAACTATACAAGCCACAATGAATTTAATCATTTACACACTAGCACCACAATTTCTAACATGCAATGCAATGCACAACAAACAACCAAAACAACCAAATGGAGAAGCTTTTGTCCAACTAGTTCACCCATTCACACATAGTGGTACTTCTAGACCACAAAAAAATGGTGGAGCTACCATCCAACCCGTTCACCCATTCACAACTATTGGCTCTTCCCGTACACTTATCCTTTGATGGAGACCCTTCTTCTCACTATCCATCAACTTTTTATAGTGGTACTTCTAGCCATTTCCACCCAACATTCTCAACAATCCATAAACAAGAATATGACCCACCAAGGCCAAAACAATTTGCAATCATCAAATTCCATCATATACTAATCCACATCAACAAATCGTCCATTTATTGAAAACCATTTTCCTTGCCAAATCAAATTTCAATAAAAACAAAATCTTTATTGAAATCCATTTTCCATCAACAATTTTCCCAAATCAATCTCGTCAACCAATTTTAAAATATCTATTTCAAAATCCACAACAATATCATTTCACCAAAATAACACCATTTTCCTCAAAAATCCCCAAAACATCACCAAAGGGTTTTACAACCAATTTGAAACATCCATCACAATTATGTTCAAGAACAAAAAATTAATTTAAAAAAACAAAACTAGTTCTAAACATGTGGAGTTGAGAGAGAAGCCATATACCTTTAGGGTTCCCAAGAAATCGACCCACGAGCAACTAGATCTCTAATATGGTGAACGCACCACCGAAACCTCTCTAGATTCCCTTACCTAACATTCACAAGCCTCAAAATCATCATCCAAGGAAACCAAAACCCTAGATCTACACAAAAAAAGTATTGATCTAGAAAACCAATAAATAGGGAGATGTGAATCTAGAGGAAACCACACGAAAACCAAGAGGAGAGACTTACCCACAAGAAACCACATTCAAACCCCTTAAAAATTCTTCCAAAACATGTGGAAGAATACCCTCAACCCCTGAGAACCCAAAAACCTAGGTGAGGATCAAGTGGGAGGATATTTAGAGTGAAATAATTTACGATCGAGCGAGCCCAGAACATAAACCCTATTTTTTTAAGTGGCCGCATGGTTTTCCCGTAAGGATTGGAAAACCGTGCGCTAACCATGCACACAATACTTCCTCAAGAGATTGGGTCTACATGGTTGCCTCACTCGGTTTTTCAAACCATTCACAGGCGGGGTGAAGCCTTATGACTCCACCTACACAGTTTCCTCAAGCACCCGCATGGTTTCTATTAGTCGTTCTAAAACCATGCACCCATAGAAAATCCTCCAAACTCATCCAAAAACATTACAAAATCTCTAAACCTCTTCCCAACTCATCCAATGAACCTTAAACACAAAAAATGCATAAAAATGACACATAACTCAAAACATGTGTCATACATTCTCCCCAATATTGGACTTTCCATCCTTGGAATGTAGTGAACCCGCCCATTGGAAAAATTGATCGGGCCACTGCTCAACCATCTCTTTCTCCCACTCCCATGTCTCCTTTTGAATATGGCCCTGCTTCCACAAGACACTATCTGAACCGATGATTTGACCATGCAATTCTTCTCATTCTTATCCACCACCTTCACTAGAACATGCACCAACGAAGCATTTAGTTCTAGTTCAACAAGATCCCATTGAATCACATGGCCACGATCCGACTGACACTTTTTCAACTGTGACACATAAAACAAATTTTGAACCTCACTAAAACTAGGTGGAAAATACAAACGATATGCCACCTCACCAAACCATTCATGAATCTCAAAAGACCCAATAGAACTTGAAGATAACATTCCCTACTTCCCAAACTGATGATGTCTTATCCATGGAGAGATCCTCAAGAAAACATGATCAGTCACCTCGAACGATAAATACCGTTGATGATGATCCGTATAAGATTTCTGATAATGTTGAGATATCTCCATTCTATTCTTGATTAACATGATCTTCTCCGTAGTCACCTGGACAAGGCCCTGTCCAACCATCAAGCACTCACCTTATCCCACCCAACATTGTAGAGAACGACATGACCACCCATATAATGCTTCAAATGGAGCCATATGTATGGATTCATGATAACCATTATTATATGAGAACTAAACCAACGATAAGTAATCCTCTCAAAAGCCACCAAAATCCATAACACAAGCCTGCAACATATCCTCCAGAGTTTGTATCATCCTCTTAGATTGACCCTCCAACTGAGGGTGATACATCGTACTCATGGTCAACATTGTTCAAAGGGCTTGCTATAAGATTTACCAAAAAAATGATGTAATCCTTGGATCTCTATCGGTCACAATCGAATGTAGAACACCATTCCTCTTTAACACCTCCTGAATATAGATTTTGTCAAGATCCTGCAGCATATGAGATGCCCAAATTGGAATGAAATGGGCCGACTTCATTAGCTGATAAAATATCACCCAAATGGAATCGTACCATCTGACCGTTCTTGGGAGACCTGTGAAAAAATATATTATTATTTGATCCCACTTTTATACAGGGATTGGTAATGACTACAACATTCATTCTGGTCTCTGATGCTATGCCTTGACCTGCTGACATGTCAAGAAACTTGAAACAAACTCATCCACACTTCTTTTCATACCAGCCCACCCGAAATGAGCTTTCAATGCTTTATGAATTTTTAAAATTCCAGGATGGACATCCCACAATGAATGATGATACGCCGTGAGAAGATACTCCTGAAAAGCAACTAGTACAATCATCCGATTCTGAAAACACAAAACAAAATCTCCATTAATTTTCCAACCCTCAATGGTCTGCCAACCATTGAGTCTCGGCCCATGGTCACACGCTCATAGTTAGATATATGAGTCTCTTTAACCATGCTGACCAAGTCTGGAATAATAAAAACTTGAAAAAAAACCATTATATCGCCCTGGCCCTCACATTACTACCACATATCAGCTATAACTGACATCAAATGCCACTAGTTTGATGCCTATTTTACCACCTGAGCTTATGATTATCTACATAATGAATCCTGAACGAAATTTCCTTTACCTAGTGCGTACATTATGTCAAAATCAAACATTAGGAGATATTTGATCCATCTCCCTTGCCTCATGTTCAAATCCCTTTGACAAAAAATGTGCTTCATGATCTTGTGTTCTATATATACCGTGAATTTATCACTAAAGAGATAGTGGAACCAAAATTTCAAAGCATTCAATACTACCGCCAATTCAAAATCATGATTTGTGTAATTCTTCTCATCCACCCTCAACTGATATGAGCCATATGAAACCACATGATTCCCTTGCATGAGAATGCACCCAACCCTAATCCCGATGCATCACAATACACCACGAACATGTTTCCTAATTCTAGAAAAATGAAAATTTGTGTTTCTGTAAGGAGACCGTTTATATCTTCGACAAAATGACTTCATTGTTAATTCCAATGGGATTTAACATTATTTCTTTTCAAAGTTGTCATTGGTGAAGCCAAACCTGAAAAATCACGATCAAAATGCCGATAATTCCAAGCTATACTGAGGAAAATCTATTTCTTAAACACATTATTTGGTGGTTTCCATGAGATAAAAACCTATATCATTTTTGGATCCACTGAAACAACCCTTTCAGAAATCACATGGCCAAGAAAAAAACTTATGGTATCCAAATGTCAGGCTTTGAAAATTTGGCATACAACCAATGATTCCTCAAGATCTCTATCACTGTCTCTATGTTCTGCTCATGATCCACCCCTGTCTTTGAATACACCATAATATCATCTACAAACACCACCACAAATGAATCCAGATATCTCTGAAATAACTAATTCATCAATGTCATAAACACCACTGGGGCATTCGTTAGACTATAGGGCATAACGACATATCCATAATGGCCATATCTAATTATGAAAGTTGTATTAGGAATAATCTCCTTCTTCACCCGCATTTTATGATATCCCGACCTCATGTCTATCTTAGAGAACCACCGGGATCTCCTCAATTAGTCGACCAAGTCATCAACTCATGGAAGTGGATATCTTTTCTTTATCGTAACATGGTTATGTCTATGATATTCTACATATATCCTCAAGGTTCTATCATCCATTTTCACAAACAACACTGGCACTACCCATGGAGACGTGCTAGGCTATATAAACCCTTTTTTTCTAACTCTTCCTACTAGACATTCAATTCCCACAATTCAGTAGGTTCCATTCAGTAAGACAGAATAGAGATAGGAATGGTCCCCAGAAGGATATCAATTTCAAAATACACTACTCTTACGAGATGTATCCTCGAGAATTCATCAGGAAAAAGAAACATGAACTGATCCACCACTATAGGAAGAACAGTCTTCTCAACACTGTCTACAGATTCCAATGACAAAACCGCCACCTGATACAATAACATGTCCACTACTGGTGCCAACAAGCCCATTGCACCCTTCCTTTCATGCCTCTCTCCTCTAATGAGATTTATAACTCCATCGTGTGTCGTAAAAGACACTATCCACACATTATAGTTGATGTGGGCCTTAAAAACCACCAACCGATTCATTCCCAAGAATACATTATACCCATCCATCTCAAAGAGTGAGAAATTATAGGGTATCTCAACCTCACCCAAAACAATACCACATGCTCTACATAAGAAGTCTTGACACACTCTTTGACCCAAAAGAGTTTTATGTATCAAATCTTGGGGCATCATTTCTACCAATAATCACAGCAGCTCAACCATACATGTAGTGTTAAATGAGTATGAGGCACTTGTATCAAACAACACTTTCATCAAGGTAGAATTGAAAAGAATAGTACCACGCCCCGTGGAAGGTCCCGACTGATCATCCACCTCAACCTACTTGGCTCCGAGCAATTACTTTGTTGCCACACTCTTCTCTTTATTGCTTTGTTGACGCATCATGGTATTTAGAGAATCACCATGACCCACTTTACTCTGCTGATGAGGGGTGTGCTAATAACCTCATCCCGTCAATGAATAAGACGTTCGTGATCCCTAAGGAGTTTCATGCACACCTAAACATGGATAATTCCAACAATAACATCGCATATTCCCCATATTCTTACAATTATGACAAGATCGAGGTTGTTTTGTACAATCCCGCTTGATGTGGCTCATAGAACCACACTGAAAACATACTGGATTTCTCTGGGGCTTCAGGGGAAGATTCACCAATCCTGCCATCAGATTATATTCCATATTCTCACCCTGGTAATAAGTGTCCCTCCTTCTCTTTAACTCAGTTTAAGAGTTCCCACTCTTCCACATGGGTATTATAATGCTTCATCCTCTCGAAGCTCCCAACAGATCCTGCTCAGCCACTGAGGTTGTGTTCACCATCTCTTTGTAATCATATAAACACAACACCACTCTATTGGAAAGAATTTCTTTCCTTAACCCCACTTCAAATATCGATTCCTTCAACGACATGCTACCAGCCACCTCGGGTGAAAACCTCACAATGTTCATAAACATTGCTTCATTCTCCATCACAGACATAAGCTCATGCTTAAAATTGATAAAATCATTCATTCAATGATTTCTGAACTTATGTGGGTAGAATAGTTTATTAAAAAATTCCTCAATTCCTTCCCACGTCACACCCTGGTCCATCCCTACTTGGACTACCTACTCCCACCACTGAAGGGTATGATATTCTAATATATACATGGAAAACTTCACCTTCAAATATACCAGTGTTCCCAAGAACTCAAAAAATATTATTCATTCTATTCAACAATGATCATGCCCTCTCGAGCTCTAAATCACCCCTGAAGATGGGTGAATTCTTATTTTGAAACTGAACCTCACGATCCACATGCCATGGTTCATCCATTTTATTTCCACTTTCCACAGCTTGGAAAGCCTACACTATGCATTGCACCTGAATTTGGTTCACTTGAGGATCAGGTGCTACCACATTCTTAGAAGCCTCCTCCAGTTGGTCTCTACGATGCCTACTCGGTTCCATTTCTACCAATAGAAAACAAACAATCATGAGTATCACTTTCGTAGACATCTATAATTACCATTTCTAATCACATTACACAACACTATCTCCCAAGGCTTTCCATGAGTTCACATTTTACAAGTTTCTCCTTTTTAAAAACCAATCCATTTTCAAAATACCAATTTATTCATATTACGATTTCACACATTCATATCACACCATAAATCATTATACCCCAATGAAATATGCATCCTAAAGGGAATTCATTTCAACCTTATATGCCATGCACATATCTTCGGCTACATGTAATGGCCTGAAACTCTCCGACCCATTCATTTTTCAAAAAGAGGGTCATGAAGTGTTCTGGAGTGTAAAATGGAATTTTCCCAAACTTTTCAGAATTTTGAAACTACACGCCGTGTAGTGTGAGTAAAAGACTTGTACCCCCTCACCAGGTATACCCCGAGTTCAAGGACATGTCCTTGCCATGTGAAATAAATGGGTACACGCCGTGTACCCCAAATTACACACCGTGTAGTCCCTCCCCGCGTACGCGTTACCTTAAAACCATGTGTTGACCAGTCAATGACCGTGTGCCAGGTTAGATTTGTGTCCTTACCATGTGAAATAAATGAGTACACTCCATGTATCCTATACTTCATGCCGTGTAGTCCCTCACCACGTAGGTGGTACCTTCATACTGTGTGTTGACCTATCAACGGTCGCGTGCCGCGTTGAAGTCTGTGTTGGATGTCGCGTGATGACCGTGTTAAATAGATGAGTACACTCCGTGTACTAGGAAGTACAAATTGTGTACTTTTGTTTTTCATTCCTATAAATGGAGGGGTCTCCTCCTCCTTTTCAACTCACCCCTCTCCTCCCCATTCCTCAGAGCAGAGCTCTCCCAAGAGACTCGAAGGCCCTTTTTCTTCCATAACTTTTTTGACTGAGCTCCTATTTACGATCCGCCAGTGGCCACAGGATCGTAACGATGAGGCGGAACATATGATCTGGGATTCTTTGTCTTTACTTCATCCTTTCATTTCCAACTTACACCTGAGGAGGTTTTATCGGGATTTGACAGAAGTGACGGATGCCGACAGAATTCTTCTAAAGTTGATCAGGGGGAGCGTTGTTATCAGAACCTATAGAGGTAGGGATCTTACCTTCGTCTCTCTAGATTGTGAATCATGCTGGGTGGGTATCCTCTTGTTTTCATGAGAAATGATTGAACCAATAAACGAAGATAACAACTGGTTAGTGAACAGGGAAGGGGAAGTTTTTGTGTTTATCTTTATATAATGTGATATTATGTTGTGAATTGATTAGCCTTATGCCTATTGAAAATAAAGGTTGTTGGAGGACTTTTCTAGCACAATTAAATGTTGCTCTATCATTCTAAGACCATTTTTGTGGATGGAAACTTTGTTGAATGTGGAATTTGGTTAATCACGTAAAGTTGGAAGATTTAAAATCTGGAACCCTTGTGTGATCACCCCAGTTGGACAAAATGGAATAATGAACATGTGGGCGTTGGATTGGATATGTGTCATGTGATGGGTGTGTTTTGTGGGTTGTTGTGGATCGGGTGAGCAGTGGGGCTACAGTTGGCTTGGTTGTGGGGTGGTGTGAATGCTATGTTAGTGATGGGACGTGGGGTTGTGATAAATGGTATCAAGGGGTGATGATGTATGAATTTCGGTGTGTTTGTAGTTATGTTGGTTTGAAGAGGGGCTGCAGGGATGGGTTTGAATGTGAACAAACTATGGGTTGTGAATAATAAATAAAAAGTGGAAGAGTTAATAAATGGTGGGGCATGGAAATGAAACATAATTAATAATCAATGGGTAGTTTTGTTAATAATAAGGGACTTGTTGTGATGCTTGTGTATTCCTAACATGATTTGTGGATGGCAGGGATTTGTTTCACGAACGATTGATATGGTTGGTTGCGGTTGGATTCCCAGTAGATAAGTAACTAAATAATCAAATTCTGCTAAAATGTGAATACCTAAATGGGGTTGGGGTTGTTGTTGTATGCATGCTTCTTAGTAGCAGTGCCGAGGCTCGTGCCCAATTTCTCTGAATAGAAGCCATAGGTTGGGCTGTGTGTTTGGTATACATATTTATATCTGTATCTTCTGTGTTTTATCGTACCCCATCCATGTTGATCACATAGTGCCAAACACTCCCATTTCATGGGATAGGGTGTTTTCCCCTTAGTTAATAGATCATTCCTGCTACTTCTTCCCTAGGCTGTGATGGATTGAGGCGAAGTTACACCCAAGACAGTTCGGGTAGGTTTCGTTTGGGGTGGTTTTGGCCCAAGACTCTTCGGGCAGGTTTGCTTTCCCAAGAATCATCAGGATGTGGCCCAGGTGTCTTCAGGAGAGAGTTCTATTACTATTACTATTCCCAAGAATATTCGGGATGAGGCCCAAGTGTGTGCGGGAAGGAAACATGGTTATGAGTCCCAGGTGTGTGCGGACGGGATACGTGGTTGTGAGGCCTAGGTGTGTGCTGGTGGGAGACATGGTTATGAGGCCCAGGTGTGTGCAGGCGGGATGTGTGGTCCTTGAGGCCCAGGTGTGTGCAGGCGGGAAGAGTTTTGTAGTGTCAGGACGTTCACCTTTGGGAAGTGCAGCTAACAAATGGGAAATGGTGTGGGGTACCCAATTCTCTTGTTCTTATATACTAGTACCTATTGTGATTGTGTTTTGGTGAGTGTGGCTGGTGAGGTGGGGTGGATATATTTCCTTTCTAGGGTTATTCTGTTATTCTCATAGGACATTACGATGTATCCCCACCTGTGTACAAGAGATTTAGGTTTCCCTACTAAGTATACTTTTATTCTCACCCTACGTTTACATTAAGGATTCCAGGAGGACTACCAGGGCCGTGCGGGACCCTACTATTCGGGACAGTTGGAGTTGTTGTAGTTGATGTACTCATGTTTCTTTTTGGTATTGTACTTTTGATTTTTCTTATACTTGTACCTTGTTTCAGAACTATTTAAACATGCATGTGGGATTGGTTTGGGTTTATTTCTATACACTTGTTCTTTTCCTTTTTGGTGGTTGACTTGTCCTATTTCCCGATATTAAATAAGAAAAGGGTAATGCCTCCCATATTTATGAAATCTCATACCCGTGGTGCTATTCGCCACCCCGAGGCCTACTGGAAGTGGGACTCGGGGGTCATTATCTCCCTTTTAACATTACCAGCATAAGAGGGGCATCTTTGGTGGGTGGGGGTCATGACACTACACCCACAACAATGAGATTTCCAATGCCTATTAGTGTATCCAAAACACTTATGTACCCAACTCCTTGGCAACATGAATTTCAGCATAAGAGGGTTAGATACATATTTTTATTCTATGCATTCCATGTTCCGACATTCCTATGCCTTGCTACCATACCATCTCAAGAAATATACCACAATGAATGATAACACAAAAACCAAGGTTCCCAAGCAACCGAACATCAAATCTCACTTGAAAGCTAAGGACTGAACAATCAGATACCACTTGTAACACCCCTCCTCTACCTCATTGTGTTGAGGCGGCGGTGAGGGATACATGGACTTCAGCGATGTTACCATGATGCCAAAGGCTAAAAATAAATGTTGAGGGCTTCCTAATCAAATTGGGGAATGATTTTCCCTTAAGACAAAACAAAACAAACCATCAATTAACTACCACCATATGATGCATGTCAATAAAACATTCCAACATGAATTCTAAAAACTCAACCAAATTTTTCACCATACAACCAAAGGTCAAAGAAACCCAACAATATCAGATTACTATGCGGAAGACCAAACCACAAAGCACCCCGTTCTATGATACCACCACAGCTCTACACCATTCTTCTATGTCCAAGCTCCACCATGAATTCACAATGCACCACTAAAGGAGGATGATTCCTTACCATTGCCCACATCATGGTACACAACATCTGAAAAGACACCAAGGTGTCAAATTAGGGGGTGAGTACTAAAACTCAGCCGGTTTTCCCCAAATGAATCCCTATACACACCACTACGATAAATCCATTAGCACATTTATATAAAGAAGTTTATAAAAAATAATCAAAAGTGAAATTATCGCCATAAGCCAAACACTCCCTTACAATTCCATCACACCCAAAACAAGAAACCAAGGGAAAACCAACCAAACATACCACAAGCTCTTTCATCATTTACAAAATACCACAACAATTTCCAACAAGAAAAGTAATGAACAACAAACAACCAAAAAAACAAAATGGTGGAACATCTATCCAAACCGTTCACCCATTCACACCATGTGGTACTTCTCGACTACAACCAAATGGTGGAGCTTCCATCCAACCCGTTCATCCATTTACAACTAGTGGCTCTTCTTGTCCACTTATCCATTGATGGTGGCCCCTCCATCCACTATCCATATCCTTTTTAAAGTTGTACTTCTCTCTACATCCACACGACATTACCACCAAGCCATAAACAAAAATATGACCCACCAAGGTCATAACAATATGAAATCAACCAATTCCATCATATACCAATCCACTGTAATAAATCATCTATTTTCTGAAAACATTTTCCATGCCACTCCACATTTCAATAAAAACAACATCTTTATTGAAAATAATATTCCATCAACCATATTTCCAAATCAATCTCTACAACCCATTTGAAAATCAATATATTAAAATCCACAATAATATCATTTCACCATAATACCCCTATATTCCCCAAAAATCCCCAAAACATCACTGAAGGGATTTCTAACCAATTTGGCATGACCATAACAATTAGTTTCAAGCACAAAAAATTAATTGTAAACAAACACCACTATTTTTACCCAATTGGAGTCGAGAGAGAAGCAATCTACCTTTAGGGTTACCAAGAAATTGACCCATGAAAAAACACACCTCTTGTCCAGTGAAATCACCACAGAAACCTCTATAGATCCCATTCCCTAACATTCACAAGCCTATATATATTCCTCCAAGGAAACCTCAACCATAGATCTACACACAAAAAGTGTAGTTCTGGAAAACAAAGAAAGAGGTAGATGTGGATCTAGATGAAACCACCAGAAAACCAATTGGAGAGAATATCCTAGGAGATACCACCTTCAAACAACATCAAAACACTTCCAAAAAATCTGGAAGAGAACTGTCAACACCTGAGAACCCAAAAATCTAGAGTGTGGCTCAAGTGGGAGGAATATTGGAGTGAAATATGATAAACCAAAGGGAGCCTAGAACATAAACCCTATTTTTTATGTGCCTACAAGTTTTTCCCACACAGTTTGGAAAACTGTGTGCTTACTGTTTTCATGCTACTACATTGAGAGAAAGGGCCCGCATAGTTTCCTCTCATGTTTTGTCAAACCATGTGCAGGCGAGGCGAAGCCTACCACCCCCCTATCATGGTTTCCTGGAGCACCCGCATAGTTTCCCTTAGTCGTGCTCAAAACGTCAACCCATGGAAAATCCTCCAAAAACATACAAATCCATTCCAAACTCTCCCAAACTCTTCCCAACTCATCCCATTCACTTTAAACACATAAAAAAGTTTAAAAAAATCAACATACCTCAAACCATGGGTGCTATAGTAATGGTTTTATGAGATGATGTTACACTATATTATGTGAATTTGGAGTTGAATGTTTTGAGAGACACTGTACTCGTCGAGTGATTAATGATGTAATGAATTAGTTGAGTTATTTGAGATCGTTGGGATTTGTGATGTTGGGGAAATTCTTGGGTAAACTCTGGTGTAGTGTGGCATGTACCCTAGGATAATGATTTTTTCCAACTAATCAGGAGGAATTTGGGGGACTTAAATGTTTTTACCCACCGGTTTGTCTGTTTTCTGATTTCATGCCAAATTTCTGAAATGGTGATTGTGGCTCGATGAACATAAAATCTTCATTTATTATTTTCTAAGATAGAGCTCTTGTGAGCGGCAGGTATTTTATTTCTCACTCCATGTACAATGATAACGTTTGTAATGTCACAAGAGTTTTGGTGTGTGTGTCGGTGCATGGTTGGTACCACGACATGGATGATGTTAGTGGTGTGTAGAATAATTTTGAAACTCCATTAGTCTAGGAAGAGTTTTTGTGGTAATCACAAATGAACATGAATACCTCAAGTGCTATAAACATCAAGGACTATATATTGATGCCTCGACATGTGATGGGAATATATTTTAATGAGTCTACAATAGTCGTTTTAATGATCTTCTTGAATTACACTTAATGTAATCTTCTGAATGATATAATAAAGTATGCTATCATTACATTGTAATGTATTCAATAGGGGATTATCAATTATATGCATCACTATTGTTTAAAAGTTTTGGATTTGTTTTGTGATCTCATTCTGGGATGTATGCATGATGTGGGGATATCATGTAGCTTATACAGACATGTAGTTGATATTTTATTATGATTAAAAAGGATATCAAATTCCAGTGGTCTTGTTTTATGTTAGACCTTGGTTTTTCCTGAGGCATTATAGTTTTAAACAACACAGTGATGGACTGATATAGGAATGTACCTATAAGTTGGGTCATAACTTTTGTGTACATTTTCGTGTTAATCGATGAATGAAATCTGTAGAAAGGCATTGTAGTTATATTTAATATGTTCCATCAATCTAAGATAAGCATCTTCAATGATAGATGGCCAGAGGTGGCTTGAATTATTTCCACTCTTGCATGCTTTTTATAGTTGTTGATGGAATTATTTTAAAAACATGTCACCAGTGTGAGGGCGAGTGTGGTCTGTGGGTTAACAATGTATTTCGAGGAAAGAATGCATTACTAGTTTTTCTGGTTGATTGAGTTTTCAACATCTTCTTTTATGAGGTCTCGGTCATGGCCTCTTATGAAATTGGGTTTACCCAATTGACGAAATAATGTGGGGAGAATCACTATAACCCCTAGTACGTATCCTTTTAGGAAATTCCAATGTTGTATGATTCATAGATGGAATTGGATACTAAATTATAATACCCATGGTTGAAATAAAAAATCAGTATATGGTTAAGGAGACATTTTCAAGATTGTGTCTATGGTTATGATGGAATAGTTTGACATCTATTCAATATTTTTGGGTTGAGTTTGAGCTTTGGATCGGTTTTTGATAGATTATGTCCTTTGGTCTCGTGATGTGGTTAAATGTGTGTATGGAATTTTGAAACACAATATTATCATTTGAACAAAACCATTAGAACTCTATTTCTAGGGTTATGTTTTCATAGTTCTCAAATGATTATTGGGGACCCAATGTTTAAAATTTGGTAGATTGTAGAAACCAATGCTTTGGACCAGGTTGTTTTTAGGAGGGTTTTTAATATTATGGTCGTTACCAGATAATTTGAATTTAAAATTGAGCATTGTAATGAGGTTTTGAAAAATGGAAAATGTTAAAGTGATGTTATAAGGCTTGAGTACATGATATATAAGTTTTATGGAATGATCAAAGGGTTTTGGGAGAATCAAGAACAAAAACAAATGCTTTAATGTGGTTGTAATGGGCACACAGTTTTTCAAAAAACCATGCGGGCCTCTGTAGGAAAATTTTATTCATAATTCAGGTGGAAATAAGATGTTGAATGATTTTAACATGTTTACAGAAACTATGGGGGCCATACGGTGTGGGGTTCTCTAGTTGTCTAGTAATGGGGCCATCATTTTTTCATGGACAATAAAACCATGATTGTCAAACCTTGTAGGGATTTTTTTTCAGAATTTTTTTTATTTTAAATATTTTTACAATAAAAAAATAAAATAAACACTCAATACTAATCGCCTCTCTTTCTTGTAACACATCACACACATTCCCTTGTGGTATCTCCCATTCAATGTGATACCCCCCTACATAACACCACCTCAGATATCTATTTTCACCTGGTTCACTCATAATATCATGTTTGAATCTCTAAGGGAGAATCACTCCTACTTTGACCCTGATTCTAGCTAGTTTTCAGCCTCTCCATCCGTGAAAATGGTTCTGCCAAACTAAGGTTTAGGGCTAACTTGGATTTTCACTTTTCATTTATTCTACAGTTGTGTGAATGGATTCTCGGGTCATAATTGGGTGAGTTCTGGAAAATTCCTCTTATGTAGAGGTTTTTCTAGTGATTTCATTACACCTCCATTGATTTGAGGTATGTTTTGATCTTGTTTCTTGATTTCGGACCGCCTAAAATAGGGTCATTATGTGTTTAAAGGATCATAGTTGTTTTTCTGTAGCGCCTTAGACTTCATTGGGTGTTTTTGATATACCTAGTCTTAGGTGACTCACCTGTGTATACATAGGTGGGTATATGTATATAGGTTCCCTTTTTATTTGTATATACATATATTTCATTGAATATAAGTCAATTGGGATAGGTGTTCCTATGCATATATATATATATATGAAATTCATGTATAAGTGAGTTGAAATAGGTATATGAATATATAGATATATGTAATGATCTCTTTTCACATGTTCATGGCCATGCAGGTGTGTGCATTGGGTCTAGGTGTCCTTATATGTATGTGAAGATGAATATACTATATGGGGGAGCATCATCTTTGAGATAAACGAGTAGGCTCGGCAATATTTTGAGGTAGGTTCATTAACATCCACCCATTGTTTTAAATTAGAGTATATTCTCATTTACTATAGTTGATAAATTGGATTCAAATTCTCAAATGAACTCCTTATGTAGAATAAATTGTTTTTAATAACTAAGTCATGTTTTAATAATAAAACCCATACAATGGAGGCATTCTTCCTTCATGGTAAAAAAAAGTAGTGAGTAGACTATTTTGTTTGTTTTTCTTGATGAAATGTGACTATCCTATGAATGTGAAGTTATATGAGGCATGATTAAACAAAATTGTTCGGGAATAATTCACTAGGATATGTGATTCCTCCTTTTCATTTTGACACAATTGAGTTAAATGGTATTGATGAACTATAAAGGGATATATGTGTGGGGGAACCCATGTGATATTGCTTAGGTAAATTTGTTAATTGAGTGGGATTACTCAAAAGGTTTCCTGGGATTGGTTAAAGAGTTAATTAAATAATGAACGATAATGAGTCCGTATACTCATTATATGACATCAGTACAAAATGTATAAATGTGTGTGTATAAATTGTAGGTTTCAGTTATATATTAAATTTCATAAATAGAAGGCATTCACATTGGCTAAAATTTTATGTAATTAATTATGAAATGGTGGTATATGGGTTGGTATACATGTATGGATTTATGAAAGGGAAATGGAATACAGGAGTGGGTATACTGTCGTTTTATGGGATAATTTTGAGTGGAATACTCAATAAATTTATTTATATGGTTAAAGGTGTTGTTATAGAGATATGATTTTCTATAAACACTCTCTATTAAGTGTTATAATAGGGTGGGAAATCCCATGGTAAATGGTTAAATAGATGATAAATGAGGATATAATTATATGTAAAGGAATTTTTAAGTGGTGTATATGAGTTGGTATACTAATATGGTAAATGATGGAACGCTTTATAGGAGTGTGTATACTCATCTGATTTTAAATGATTGATTGGTTTGATAGATCCAATGGGCTGCTCTGTGTGGATCAGGAACATGGTAATGGATGCATTGGGTTGATTATGAACCTAGGGTCATGATTACATGGGATACATCAGTATTTGATTCATTGTGGATTCTTCTTTCTTGGAATTGCATATGACATGGTAGTACACATGCTCTTAGGACTCCAACCGGTTACTAGTAAGAGATTCCACTGGGAATCCCATTGGATTTGATGTGGATTCATTGGACGAGATCCTTAGAGATGGAAATTTATTCTCTAGATTTCTTATACGGATGACATTGTAGATGGAATAATTGATCTGGCCCTTTGGGGTCTACACTTCTTTATATAGCATTAAAATGAGGTGTGTGATATCCTGAATATATGGGTTGGATGTGGTAAATTGTGATATATTGTTATAAGGAATTTTTTATATGGTATGACATGTTTGGTTGAAGGGAAGGCCCATTTTATTATTTTTGTGAATTACATGTAGTTTCCTTAATATATTAGCTTGTATATTTTGGTAGGGAACCTGGTTGGGATAAGTTGGAATAACTTTCATAGAAGATTACAAGTTGTGGAAATTTTCTTAATTTCATTTACATCATATATATTTAACTACACATTTCATGATTTACATATTGAAAACTTTATTTTAGGATTGATACCCTGGGTGTTGGTCTACTATGATGTTATCTCACACACTACAGGGGTACCGTGGGAAATCTTGAAGAATCTTATGGTTTTTAGTTCATAGACTCGTGATTTTTCTATTTCCACTTTTACTAAGGAGTTATGAATAATGTACTGGGTTGGTGATTTTGATTCGCGTGGAGATCACCCCTAGGGATTTTGGTCTTTTAATTATTTATTTATAGAGGTGTAAAGCATGTTGTATCACATGATCCATGGCCCATTTGGTGAGGTATCCTTTAGTGAATCCACAAGACAGAGGTTCAAAACTAGGTAGAGGCATATTTCCGGGGGTGTTGTAGCAGTACTGTACCGGTACTATAGCAGAACTGTACACTATGAGTTACTATAGCAGTAATATACACTATATAGGAACTATAGAAGAACTATACACAAGCGGTAACTGTAGCAGGTACTGTTTGGCACTGTAGATGCTGGAACTATTCACCTTGGGCCACCAGTTTGGGCTTGGAGTCCTTAAGGTTTTTGGGCCACCGTGGCCTTCGGGACAGTATGGCTTCCGGGCAATGTATAAGGCCCTCAGGCCACCGCAAGACCTTTAGGACACATGTATTTTCCCCAAACAAAATACAAAATAGAGCATCCCCAGAAGAGGATTCAGAGCAAGTGCACTCACCACAGAAGAACCAAATGCAATGTCAGAATGAGAAGGTATGGTTATGCCATCGGTACTAGCTTGTGCATGCACGAGAAGCCTATCTATATGACCATGAAAAGGTAGAGAGCTACTATCATGACATAGATGCTGGGGAGGGGCAGTTCATTATAGATATTCTGGTTGAATTCCCCAGGACCATCGAGTCATGTAATCTCCTAAGCCTACGGGCCTTGTAAGGGTCCCCCCTTATCCCTTGAAAGGTGTTTATCAAAAATCAATACAAATAAAGGCCTTAGGCCATACATGGTAAAGCATGTTGTATTGTTTAATTATTTTGAATTATGTATCTCTATGTAATTAATGGATTGTATAAACTGGTATTGGCCAATTTATATATTTATGTTTACATCCAATACGTTGATTATTGAATTATATATATTCCACTATTATCTGAGTTTTTATTAACTGTAACAACTTTTCAGTTTGAGATTTATGGTATATTTTCCCCACTAAGTACTTTTACACTATCAGTGCTTTTCGGAAGCCTCTGAAGTATGGGGAGATGATCTTGAGGTCATCAGGTGATCAGTCCAGATATAGATTCAATGGTAAGTTGGGTTGGTACATTACAAAAATTATTGTTCGACAAAGTTTACTAGAGAACCAATAAAACCCTTTTCATCTATGAAATTATGTAACCTATATCAAATTAAATATATCATATATCCACCATTGAATGAAAAAATATCCCAAAACCATCATTGGTTTCATACCATTTCTAACACCAATACTCTAACACCACATGTTTTCATGAAGTAATTTTTTGAAAAATATAAAAATCATTGATCACATGGATTTCATGATACCACATGTTAAAAATTATTTATATGAATTACCAAGTAATGAATTCAGTATACACAACAATGATTTTGTATTTCAGAACACACAATAATAAGAATGGCTATTGTTATGCATAGTACCTTGTTCCCCTATAAGCATGAGTTCAAAAAAAGTATTATTTTTAATGAACTAAAATATAATAAAAATTAACTTTTTTAAATAATATTATATATATTCAACAAGATAATGGAATGTAATTCATGTATAAGATTAACTAAATTATGAAAATTTGTATTAAAAAGGGTTATGATGATTATTCATTGGTTACTAACAAATTATCTATGGGAGTAAGAACAATTTGAAAATAACGAATTTTTTTTTCAATAAATATGATACTATAAAAAAATTTATCTATATAAATTAAAAAACCTCTTTTTATATATACGTTTGTTTCTCTATAATAGAGCTATGATAATAAATTTTAATTTTTTTTAGCTACATATATGGTGTATAATTGTGTTTTTCCCTAGAAAATGATCTTGTTTATTTTTTTGGGAAACTCTATTGGTCCAAGAAAATTGAGTTCATCCAAGTACATGAGTTTTTTTTAAATCCAATACATTCGAATATTTGACGAATAATTATTAAATAATCTTAAATAATTTAAATATTAATTTCTTCACATAGGTTTTCTTGGAAATGTATTTTGAATGGATCGTTAAAATGATATTCATTGTTCATCATTGATTCAGGAATGATTATTTTTTCATAGGAAAACAAAAACTTTAAATTAAAATCAAGGCCATCTCAGAAACCACTTTTATTTTTTTGTGACATTCCTTCGATTCCATACTTTTATATGACTTTTCATTCTTTTCCTTACATATTTTATCATGCAAAACATTGTAGATTATCCTTCATGTGATCAAGAGAAAGGACTGGGATATAGAGAATGATAATGAGATAGGGATTGATGGAGTTACCAACATAGTATTCAATACTATCCAGATCATTGTGTGACAACTGTGAATGAAAAAAATGGGAGAATATTCAGGAATCGTTTCCTTAAGGTCTTCATTTTTGGGATTTCACTGTATATCCCCATAGATTAATTTCGTTGATATTTTAATGTCATATTATATATAGTTTGTAGCCCCTTGTGGCCTGATATACTTCTTTTGTGGTGAAAACAAGGGTTTAGGGACATTTCAGAGGTTTTTTTGGGGAATGTTGTCTATAAGATGTTTGTTTTAGGGAACTAACATTATGAATTATTCATGGTTAGGGAGGAATATGTTTATAAAGTACACATCATGTATGTGTCACACAATCTAGGTACTGATTCCTAGTTTTGTATCCATGTACTATGCCTTACTTCCCATGTAGGGGCCCATGGTCCTGTAGAGTATATGGCCATATCCCTTGAGGGTTGCACTCCATGTAGAAGAATATGGTCTGGAAAGGTATATGGATTGGTATTTTGAGGGAAAGGGAAGGTATTACAAGTTGGGTACACACCAGGTACCCATATTACATATAGTCTACACGGTCATTGTCACGCCATGTCTGGTGGGAGTACACACCAAAATGGGGCTTCCTTATTTAATGTCATGTACTATGGGATACATGTTGTGTACTTCTACCTAGTAAAACTTATTATGTTTTTTGTTCCTTCCCATTAGTCCTAATAGAACCCATTATTATTCACTATTATTAATTTCTTATGTAGATCATGATTTTGAAACTTGTAGAATTTTCTCAGGACCCCTAATGTTGTATTGGGGCTTCTATCTAAATAAATTGTCCCTTCCTCCACATATAAAATTTTTAGTTGACTCTAAATTGTAGTACCCATTGATTTGTGATGTTCCATAAATTTTTTGTCAATAATAAATACTTGTTTCCTTTTAGTATTCACCCCATTCTAGTTGTCCCCACTTTTCCTAAGAGGCCAAAAGTTCATCTATTCCTTGGATCCCTTGAAGTATTCCTTCATTTCTGTTTTGGCCTAGAGGATCTCCTATAGAATGCCTCTATCATCTTCCTGATACTAGTGAGCCCAATGGGATAAATTTTATTATTTGTTGAATAAGGGCATCCATGGTAGGATCGTTTTTCATGTGTATCATATATAGGATCCCACCTATCATGCCATTTCCTTCATACCCATTTGTCAGTGGTCCCCCATAGGACACCCACCCTACATACCATCATTAGGATCTTATGTAGGATGCCTCTGTTTCATAATATTCAAGGATCCCATGTATATTTATTTCCTTATCCTTTTCATATAAGGATCCCATATAGGATGCCTTTATTTTTTTGCAGACCTCAAGTTTCCAAAGTACATTACCACTCAATTTTTTGAAATGAGGGTCCCAAAGGGTGCTATTTGTTTGACCAAACCTGAATTAGTACATCAACATTGTGTATTAATAGTAGCTGGTGTAACTATAGAAATTGTACCGTGCTTGTGAGACAAAGGGGTTGTGGTAGTGTTGTTGGGTTTGCACCTTCCACAATCCTCAACCGTTATTTATTCATTCAAATATTTATTGTTAATGCAACAATGATTACATGTGGTAATTATTGGTTGGTGGAAGTTGAGCTCGACATGATGAGTTTATCATTCACTTGAGGGTGCCCGAATGATCTTCATGGGATCTAACTTATTTTTTGGGATTCCTAGACAATATATCTTGGGATCCAGCTTTTGAGACATGTTTGTTCCTGTTATTTATTTTTATACCCAGAGGTAGTACATGGGATCCATCTATTAAGCCAAAATATTAGATTATATGATTACATGGATGTAAATTGGTTCTTCTTGTTATCCACAAATTGAGTATATAATAATATTATATGGGAATTGAATCCCAAGAAATTATACTCTTGGATGATTCAATTATCCAAAGGGATGAGGTTGATTCGACTGTCCTCTATTTGATATATGGTGAGGATTATTAATCAATCGTCAATTTGATTTTTCTTTTGGATTATTACATTCACATGAGTAATAGGGATTATTACAGTCTCCCTAATTGGATACCTGACTGTGGGGGTTGATCATGATGTCTAACATTGTTGGATACCTGAAATTATTACACTCTTCCAAATAATAGGGATTCAATTTCCCTTATTAGAGACTCTATATCTGGGCATGGAATCGTACCCATGATTTTTCATTATAGATTGCATAAGGTAAGTCCCATATAGAATATCTATGTTATGATTTTTTATTCTTACTACAAATCAGGACTATGGGATCATAAGTATGATTGGATTTAACTGGGAATAGTTTCAAGACCTCTATCTCAATGACCATTTATAGGATTTATAGACGAAATTCCCTAGAATCATTATTTATATTGATTGGAGGGGAGCATGGGTGAACCCATGTGTAGGATGAGTATCCCAATATGTTGATATTTCTTTCTTAGAGAGAGTTCTCACATTGTCCAACGAATGTATTTGTTGATTGGAATAATGGATATTAGTAATGAATTAATGATACATGGATTGAGTGGCATGACGTCCAACTGAATACCCTTGTAAAGGATGTCCATATGATTAGGATTACAGGACAAAGGAATGAATTGAATTTGGAATTATTTTATTTGATTCATTTACATATGAATATTTATATTGATGATTACATGAATATGTATGAAATAATAAATGGATTCAGATTTTTTTATTTATATCCATTATGATAATATCCTTATTGACCGGTATTACAAACCCGAGCTTTGACTATGGTTTGATTTTATTATCATTATATTTATTTTTATATGTTTCTTTTGATGGTCGATCCCATTATTTTTTCATACTCTTATAGTAGACTATGTTTTAATTTCCTCATCAGGGGTGACCTATTTTCATAATATATCACCCCTAAACATTCCCCTACATATATGTGTAGGCCTTATGTCTCTATTCATGTTGATTTAAAATTTCTAGGTTGATAGGGAAAATCACTATTGTTGTATTATTGGTAAGAGAGGCTCATGAGGTTTGTGATTAGGCTGGTAATGTTTGATAGTTTTTGGAGACTGAGTATGTGGTGTAGAATAGAGTTAGTAGTATATCTCAATACATTTATTTTAGTTTCATTTGTACATTTATATCTATATGTTCGGCCTTGTGGGTGACATGTGTTGTATGTGTTGCAAACATATTCATGATTCTATATATTTTATTAATTTATTTCAGTATTTTCTATTTCAATTTTTTATCCTTCCATGCTCTATTTCTTTACTTCATTGTATGATACAATGATATTTTTGATTTTTTATTCTTATATGAGGGTATAGTCTACCCACTATCATGCCATATTCCCTCCCTACATGGAAAAAACCTCTTGTATATGGGGAGGCATGCTTGAGTCCTCATAACCAACTAGAATGGATCACCATTTTCAATGGAATCCAGATCAAAACGTTACATCAAAGTATTATAGATGTTCATTTCCCAGGCTTTAATATTTTATATATGGAGGAGAGGTGTAGTTGTAATTTGAATGAACCTGTCTTATAAATCCTAAAAGTGTAATGATAAAACATGTTCTATTATGAAGTCCATGTTTCTAGAGGTATGCGATTGTTATTCTAATCTGTGATGTTTCAATTGTATTTTAATTTTCTAATGAGTGAAACAAATATTTTTTCTATTTTGTGATTTATCATGGATATCGTGATCGATTCCATTGTCTAGATGATAATTATGGTCATTGACTCTAGGAAAACAAAGGAATGTGTTTTCTCATGCATCCGATTTGGGAAATTGGATTCACAACACATAGACCTTGTTGTTTTTGATTTTAATGATGAAGGATGACTGTTCCAGTAGGTATTGATATATATCTCTCAGTTAATTCGGACATTTTGTGGACCTACATTGAGGAATTGGTGTTGAGGGTGAGGAATAATTCCTCATGTATTGGTGGTTTAGTGGCCCTAACTGTTCTATATGGATATTTATGACCATATTTTGTAGAGCTTATTGGGTGATGTTTCCCTACTAGTGATCATCATGTTTTATTTCTGAGTGTAATTGTGATTGGTACTAGGATTCATCATTGTGAGTTGGTACTCTACGAGATATTACTGTATATGAGTGGTCGATGAGTGTGAGTTCTACATATTTTATACATTACATTAATTACCTTCATAGATCAATTCCTTACGAGGATGATATTTTTGAATCTATCCCCTGTAAGATATATTTTCAATATTGACACTCATTAGAGATAATTATCATTACTATATATAGAGATGTATAATATTTTGTGATAGGTGGGTTGACCTTGGGACCCCATTGGGAGAAATGTTCTATCTGGCTATATTGGTGAACTAGAGGCCCTTACATTTTACTCAATCCCTTCTTGGTCAATGTCCATTTTGTTTTATGGAAACCTAAATCCAATGGGTGGGACACTAGATATAGATTCATTTATATGTAATGAGAATGGGTTTATGTGGGATTTGAGATCAGGTCATGTAAGGTGTTGAGTTTTGTGTTATAGGCTTATGGATGAACTATGTCATTGAAATTCACATTGGGTGGTTTGGTTTCAAGGGTGGATTTGACAGGCATGAATGTTTTTGATTCAAGACTGGTCGACTATTTTATTCACTAATGGTATTGTATTCATACCATGGGTAGATGCATTTGACTGTAATTTTTTAGGGTTATGGGTAGTTGAGGAATAAATCATTGTGTATGTGATGTTCCAAAATTTTAAGTGGAGTTACAAGGGAGATTTAAGATTAATGAGGTTGGTGTTCTACATAGCTCAATAATCTTAGAGATTTGTTCAAGGGATCTGTTGGGTATGATTTTGGGTACAGAGGTACAAGCTAGTTTCACATGAAGTCATTTAATTGTAAATCAGTAAGAGACTAGGTGAGAGTCGAGGAATGATCTTTTCACAACAAGACATGGGATTTTATTCGTAGGAATTGTGCTTAAATATGGATTTTATAACTGTGGAAGATTTGAATTCAAGATTAAATGTGTTACCATAATATATTTGACCTATGCCTATACCTGAACACTCATTTTTAAGATATGGGTTGATAGGTGTTTGTTAAAGGCTGGTGTTGCCTGAATTTTTGTGAGAGTGTCTTAGAGAGAGTTGTTCACCCTTTTTTGTAATTGTAGTGTTATCCTAGTTAATAATGATACTGATCTAACTTAATATCATCTAGTATATGTGGAGAGAGTGTCAGCACTAACCAATGCTTCCATTATTTTAAAATGATCTTCCCATGTTGTGGTTGGAGTCATGATGAGGTTATGCTCGAGCAGTTGTATAAGGTTATCGATATGGGAAGATATACTAGATGAGTCGTAGTAAAATTTCACCCATATAGAAGACAGTTGTTAATGCTACGAAACTAGTAGTTGGACATTCAATATAGAGTTTTTTTTAACATTATCAGGCTGAGATAATGAAAACTAATCTTATGACTAGGCTTCTAGGGGATGATAAGTTTTATGTTAGTGATATTGTAAGGACACACATTTTTTTGGACTAGTGTTTTCATAATAAATTTTAATTTATATTTTCAAATATTAATAAGGATTAAACTAATTTTTTACCCATTAATATGGTCTTAGATAATTTTTATTTCAACATTATTAGTCCTAGAATATTTATTTTACAATAGAATATGTGTTTGGTCGAAATGCCTACCATTAAATTATTAGTAGTTTTATTTATATTGAATAATTAATAAAATAAATATTAATTTATTTATGTAGGTTCGTTTTTAATTGTATTTTTAATATAGTATCATATTGAGATTTCATCTCCTCCTTTGATTCTATATCGTGTATTTTTACCATTGTTTATCATAAACTCATGGTGGGTGTCGGGGTCAGTCTGTGACCCTTTTTATTTTGGTTTTATTCTTCTTAATTTTCATTATTTCTATTTAATTCCATTCTATTACATCCATGGATTATTCAATAATCCCTTATGAATTATCTTTCAAATGACTAAGAGAGAGTGTATTTTTAGAGGTTGAACGATAAATAGAGGCAAAGAGAAATATTTACTACCACAGAATCCAGGACGATTCAGATCATCATATGAAAAACATTCACCGAATGAATGGGTGAAGCTTTGGCTGTATCCACCGAAAGATGTGAATTTTTTAGTTTTTTATATAGATCAGCATAGATTAATAATTATTAATTCTTAAATCATAATTATACATTCCATTGGAACACTGTGGCCTGAACTAGTTATTTTGAGGTGAAATGTGGGTTTAGGGAATTTAAGAGTTTTTCCATTTAGGAAACCACATATACACATTGTCTGGTTTTGGGAACACACTAATTGTGATGTTCCTATTCGGGGAAGAAAATTTTTCTAATGTACATTCCTTGTGTGCATCATATACCTAGTGTACTACTACTCAGGTTGGTAGCAATGTACCCAGACAATCTTCCTATATACGGGAACTTTTCCATGTAGAGTATAAGGCCAGATCTTGTGTGGCTTTCATTCCTTATAAAAGTACATGACCAATCAAATTATATGTCCATTTCAGTTTAGGTATATAAGAAGGTACCTCATCTTGATTATGTGTCATGTATCCTTGGTATATTCCATATACATAGGTGTTTATGAACCATGTTATCTAGAATTACATTTCCATGTATAGCATAGGGTGTACATGTCATTTACATTGGGAGACACACCATGTACTTCCCCTTGTAACACTCATTGTGTTTTTATTTCATTTTTCACCCATGATTAAGAATGGTACTCCTGATTACCCATTATAATATTTTATCCATGTATATCATAATGGTGAAATCCATGGAGTGTTATGAATAATCCTAATAGGTGTTTTGGGGATTATATCCAAATGAAAATGTTTTATCCCTCATAATCTAATTTTAAGTTGACTCCTACTAGAGGGACCCTTTTACCTGAGGTGATAATTGATTTTACTATCTTGAACGATTACTTTATTGTTTTTAATTTGAAGATGTATCTATTGAGAAGTGTTAAAACCTAGCCTAAGAGGCCATGAGTTCAATTGTTTTGCAGATACCATATTGGATTCCAACATTTATGTTTTTTCATAAAGGATCTTGAATAGGATTCCTCTATCTTCTCCATGTTACAAAGGGACACTAATAAGGGATGAATTTGCTTATGTGTTGTCCTAGGTAATCCCTATTCACATACCTTTACATGTGAACTAGTCATATGGTCACATTTAGGATGCCTTTAACTTCATACATTGTTTTAAAGGGTCCCCTATTTGACACTCTTCCTATGAACCATTCCTAGTTTCGTATATAAGATGAATATGTTGATTGATGTCTAAGGATCTCATGTAGGATTCCTTATTTTAAATTTTGATAGATCCCATATAAGATAACATCACCTTCATTTGGACCAAAAAAATACCATGTATTATACCTCCCATAATTTCAGCTTGAGGGACAAATTATGTATCCATTTTATGACCATCCTTGAGTTAGTATGTTTGTTTGGGTAAGTATGAAAGTATGTTACACCGTAGATCTCATACTGATCATGTGACTGCATGGGGATGTGACTGTGGGGGGGTGTTTAGTTATTATACCACCCTTCCTATTTTTTATTCTTTCATATGTGTATTTCTAAGGAAAAAATGCTTAATAGAGGAACTTCCTAGTCGCTAGAAGTTGAACCAGACATGAGTCGTCCTTCATTCCCTATTAGAATTATTATACATTCTTCCAAGGATCCAAATTATTCTTTGGGATTCACGTACAAGTTTTCATGGGATCCAAATTTTGAGAAATGTTATTTCCGGATATTTAATTGGATACCCAGAGGTATAAATTGGGATATAGCTATTGAGCATGTATACTTGACTATTGGATTATTGGGATGTCCAACGGTGCTCTTGGTATCCATGTGTTGATCCTATGACTATGGTATATGGGAATAGAATCCAATGAAAACATACTCATCGATGATTCATCTCTCTTGAGATATGAGTATGATTACTTTATCCTTTGTATAATATGATGTGAGGATGATTACGCTCTCCTTGACCAGATTATACTGGGGGATGATTACGTTCTCCTAAGTGATAAGGATGATTATTCTCTCCCTTATTGACTACTTGACTATAATGATGAGTATGACTTCTCACATCATTATTTTCCCAAAATTATGACTATATTCTAGATGATAGGGATGAATTTGGTGTCACTTATTAGAGACAGCAGGTTTCATCATGGTTTACCATTAAATAGTACTACATATAGAACTAATGTGGGTCAACCCTTTAGGAACATTTTGATTTTTGAATGTCCTGATCACCAATAGACTATGAATTAGGGATCAGACATAGGAAATTATTTACATGGACTCAAAAACATGTAATTTAGGCCAATGAAAATCTATATAATGTTCAATCATACATCCCTAAAACACTTATTTATAGATATTTGTGGGGTCTAAGGGAACCCATATATAATATAATTATCCACCTATGTGGATGTATCATTCTCAGTGATAGTTATAGATTTAGCCAAATATGGTATATATCGATTTGGATTATGAACCCATAGATAGAGTTAATAATGCACAGCTTCAGTGGCATAATTTCAAGATAAATTACAATGGAAAAGGTTTCCTAGGAAATATATATTAGACACATAATGATCACATGTTGTTGGGTTTTAAGTTATTTTATTCACTGACACATAAATATTCATATTTACGTCTATATGTATAGGTAAATGACATTATATGTATAAATTTGTAGTTATTGACATCCATGGTAGAACCATCCCAGTTAAATAGGATTATGGACCCGAGGATGGACTATGGTTTCACGTTATCAGATTTACATATCAATTTAGTTATGTATCTATTTCACTTATCACATGGATTTTATAAGCACTGATAGAAGCGTTTCTATAGGTACATTATTGCTAGTGTTATGCTAAAGTTATTTATCACCCCTAAACATACACATATGTTTAAATGTAGTACTTCTATTTTCATTTAATGTTGAGAAAAAATTCCATAATACATAGTACTGAGTCCTAGTGTTTAAAGATTGAGAAGTGGAGATTTTTTGTTTCTTTATTTGGACGGTGTAGTTCAACAGTATTTGGTGGCAAGTTATATGTTCAGGCTTGGAGTTATTAGTGATAAATTTACATTTACATAAGTTTCTTTTGTATATATATATATATATATATGTTTTCTTGGCCCATAGGGTAAACACTACTCTTTGTATTGCAGAACAGATCGTGATTTTTTAGCCTTTTCATTTTTTATTGTTGAATGTTCTATTTCAATTTTTTAAATTACTATGATATGATGGAATAGTCTCCCCCACAATCACACTATAGGACCTTGCTTATATTCGGTATCCTTTGGTGTATGGGGTGGGAGTGATTGACACCTCATAACCAACATCCTCTGAGCACCATTTTTGTGATATTAGAGATGGGATGTTACACTTTTTATGATTGATTTTAATAAAAAAAAATCTTATTTAATAAATCAAGTAATCAACTCTAATATTATGTTTTTTTTGTAGTTAGGTATAATAATAAATTAAATTTTATGAATAAGGGAAATATTTTTTGAAATGGTAGTTTTACAGAATATTAATGTTGAAATTTATTGAAAAATAGTTATTAAAAAATTAATAATTTATTTGGGAACGAATGAAAAATTATTTTTTAATTTATAAAATCAAAAATATAATTTTGTGAATATTGGTGATTTTTCATAAAAGATTCATTTTTATGAATAGTAAAAATCACAGTGTTTTAATTCAAACAAGAATTTAATATAATTAATTTTTATAGTTAACATGTATTTTAAATATGTTTTCAAACAAAATTAGATAAATTTTACATATATTAACCTAATTTAGTGCACTAGAAAAAAATTATTATTGAAATATGATATAAATTATTAGCAAACTTTTGAACTTATTCACTTTAAAAAACTACTTTCCTATACCATCTGCAGGATTATTTTTTAATTAAGTTCATCCACATCATTGAATTAAATATGGATAAATCGATCCCAGATTTGGAATCATAAAAATATTTATTATATAATATGTTCAACATATTTTTTGACAAATTATACTAGGGAAAAAAATTTATAATTAATAGACGTGATTAAAGAAAAAATCATGTTACTTCATGAGTTGTCTTATAAGATAATGTGCGAAAACTACAAATTAGAAGACCAAAACCCATTGGATGCACATGTTTCAAACATATACCCTAATTTATCATGAATGGTCCATTATTTCATGAACATGATTTAAGGGGGAGCTCCCAACAGTGTTTATGATTTTTTATTTATAATAATACCACTCAAACATCACAATGAAAAGTCACTCACCCTCCTCCATTATTCATACTTCTCAAGCCAGATTCCTTTGACAAAACCAACCCAAATGAAATTATAAATTCCTTCCACTATTACTATAAGATTTATCTTTAGAATAAAAAAATTCCTTGATCTTTTTAGTGAGAAGTAAAGAAGTACCCCCAAAGAAGAGGTAATGCTCTTCTTAATGAAATTACATTTATTTATACTCCATGTGAATCAATAACGATTTTATGATGATAATAAAAAACTGTAGTATGATAAATATATTAAGATATTTTTATTTTATTTTTATTTCCAACCACCATACACACTTCCCTAAAATGGGATACACAATAATCTTCTGTGTGAACATTGGACTGCCGCTTAATGAACTCTTTTCATCCACTCTTCCATTAAAATATCTCACGGTTTAGAATAATGATGGAAATAATTTAAATATATTATATATACATTATTTATGAAACATTAATGATTATAGAATAATTATATAATACATTAATTCAAGATTTCTATATTTTGATAATTTGATAATGTCGCTCATGACTTCGGCAGATTACTTCCTCACGAAGTGATGCGACTCATTCAAGCATTGCATGGAATATATTATGGATGGGAAAAATAATTGTATATGATATATATAACATAAAAATGATACTATAATGATAATATATATATATATATAAATTATTATTTCTCATTATTATAAAAAATAATTTATAAATAACATTCATGCGTACGTACGACCTACTGTATGCACGAACTATGTGTTTCATTTCCTATTTATACATTTTATAGATTATAATAAATACATATATACAGAATAAATATTATAATTATATATATATAAATTATTGAAATGTGGAAATGATTTTTAATGTCATTAAACAAAAAATAAAAAGTCCAGACATGTCCTAATTACCAAGCGGTTTAACCCAAAACATTAAATTAACATGGAATTGTTAATAACATATTAACATTATGTCATAATAAAATAATATATAATGATATATATATATATATATATATATGAAAATAGTTCTATGGTAGAATAATAATAAATATTTATTTATTATTCATGGCTTTTTTAATGTGAAAGATGTAAGTCATGATATATTGGTAGGCAGAATTGTTTTATATAGGAGTACTTAATTGGATGATCGTTGTGGGAAACATTGAAGACATTTAACCATGTTAGAATATTATGTTCCAAATTTTATATGAAACAAAATTATTTTGGTCCACATGCATCTACCTTTTTTAATTTATATATTATTCATCTAAAATGATATAATATCAATGTATGTTAATTCTATGATACAGTAGCTGGTATATGAAAAGTTGTTTTAATAATATATTTCAAAAAAGGATGAAAATAATATAGTGTTATACCGATGGATATTTCATTGGGTATTTATTGGGATTTAACTAAGTATATGTCTATGGATTATTCAAATTTTAGGAAAATAGCTCTCATTTGTTGTGAATGATAGAGTAGGTGGTTTTTAATCAATTAAATTTTGTTCTAGATACTACAAGTGGATGTGCATCTAACACATATATAATTAAGTAGAATGATCCAAAAAAATATTGTTATAGACACAATTAAGAACTAGTGGAAGAAAAAAGTCCACGTTGAAAACCAAGTAAGACTTTCCTGGAGGATTTTCATTGGGAATTCACACTCATTTCAAACAATCTTGAAGGATTTAAATTGAAGATGACAATTTATAACCTAGGATAAAACTAAGGTGTCAAACATTAAATAATTATGTATCATTATTTAGAAATACTATAATTTTTTTTTCATGATTATTATGATTTCTGATATTATAATTGTTTCTCACATTTTGAATTTCACTTTTAGTCACTGGAAGGGACCAGGAATAATTGGGTAGTAACTTAATGTCACAGAAAATTATCTGATGAAAATCTAACATGGATGGTGACTAGAGAAAAGAATTTTGTTTTCATGCCTATATATTTTTTCCAAGAACATGAATTACAATTTTTACCTTAACCAAATATTAAAGTCACAATATAAAATAAGGAAAAAGTCAATAGGGAGCTCTGATGAATCATAGCACGGGGGACTGAAGATTGAGTTACAAATATGTCAAAATTTTAGGGACAATAACTGAAGTAAATGTCTCAAATTTATGAGATGGTTTAATTTTTTGGTGAAGGATTACATCGAATAATTAATTTCCAAGTAAAATTTAATATTTTATTTAATTATATTGATAGGAAAATTGGTCTCTCAAATGTAATTAAACAATTGAATGATTAAAGTGTGGATTTTATGGGAATTACACATATCAATATCTTAAGAGGAAATCTCATGATGTAATTCAACAAGGATATAATATTAATGGTGCTTTCACTGATGATGAAGAGACTACAACTGACCTATGAAAAGAATGTGCAAATCAAATTGTCTTATTTTAAAGTAGGGTTAAGTAGTGTTTCTTGAATGTTTATACATGAATTTTATTTCACATTTTAGGATTGTTTTATTATTGAATAAGACGATGAATCATAGTTAATGATTTGTGAAATAAGTGGGATGATTGATGTTTATATTTATTTTAATTATACATTTCTATTATATAATGCATAATGTTTATTTTTCAAATTATAGATTTTCAAAAAATGAATTAAATATAATTGATGACCATGAAAAATTATTTCATAAATATTAGATATTTTGATAAAGGGATGTTTAAGCTTATAAGGTTTATAATGCTGAGAATGGATTTTTATCTTTAAAAAAGGAGAGATTTATTGGGACAACGTAAATTTGATAGAATTTATGACCTCATACATGATAAAGGATATGTAGAAAAGTGGTCTATGTAGCATTGATTATGATTACAAAAAATTGATTTATGAAATATATCAAAAACTATTTGTTATGTGTAAGGAATAAAGATGCTTTTATTTATTCAATATTATTCTATTGTATGTTTGGTTATCCCTATTTTTCAAGATAATACACTATGAAGTTATTTACATGTCTGGTTTGTGACAATAAATAGATACATCATGATATTCAAGAGATCAATATTAAATTGATACTGATAAATTTAGTGACCTTCATTGTAATGATGAGGATTTTAATCCATCACAATTGTTACAAGGATAACCAATTATGGAATGGTTTTTGTTAACATTCAGATACATTTTTAAAGATTAATTTATTACCAACCATATGAGGATTTATGCATATTGGATAATTTTTTCTTACCATTCTGATGTGATATTAATGCCTGAATTATGGAATGACTTAACTTTATATTTTTTGATCTCAAGAGATATTAATTTTTCATGTATAAAAAATTCAACTTAATGTCATCGAGTAAGAGATGAAGTGGATGTTGATCAAGGAATAACCAAATGGTGAGATGGTTCATATGAAATGGAATAAAACCATTTGTGTATATCATCATGTAAAAAAATCTTTGAAATTTTGAAATGGGTATTAAAATAAAACGGTTTCCTATTATCATCAATTTTTATGATATCAATGACATTTTCCAAGTATCCTTGGTTTTTTTATATGTGATTATAAACTTTTACCTCACCATGTTATATATCACCGTCCATTAGTAATTATTTGTTATATTTATCTTCCATGTACATGTTTTGACATACCACCTATCTTCTCCTATGTTGAAACCCGTTTATGAGTTTCTTTTTATAACAATTATGTTTCTGACATTCAAATTTTAATAGATCATTTAGAATAACTTTTAATGATCTGGGTTTCTATGAATTGAATTTTCTGTTATTAAATCATTGATGACCCGTAAAATATTTATAGGGAGAAATTTATTTTAATGGGTTTAGAATGTTACACCCTGATTTTTTAAGAACAATTTTGTTTGAATAAATTATTCTTCATTGATGGATTGTGTTTCTTAATACATCATGTTAATTTTTATTTATACACTTCATCAAGTTAATAATTCTGTACTTCTAACACATAGTTTAAATCTTTTATAGTCAATAGTCTATATTTCTTTTGTCACACCAAATACAAGATCCCTTGATTGTGTGTATTACATACAAGGTCGAGTATTACCAACCAAAATTATACTATTTATTATTTTATTAAAATATTATTGTAGTTATAACCAAGGTGTTAAAAATGAGGTAATGAATAATAATAAATGAATTATTAAAATATGGATTAAAAATTTATAAAAATTTAATTATTTAGTTACCAATATATTAGAAATGATACATAGCCATATTTTAAAAAATCAAAATTCCTTCTCTGAAAACTATAATCTATAAACAGAAATGTTTATTATCAATAAATAAAATAATCCAATTTTGATGAAAATTTTAATTATATATAAAGATATATATATATATATACATTATTCAATAAATAAATTAATTTTCGTACTATGTATTTTTGAGACAAGTTATAAAAAATATTCATATTTTATGCTCAATAGGATGTATTTTTCTAGAAATAGTTTTAATTCCAATTAATGATGTAGTTATTTGAAAATTATAATTTGAAAATATTATAAATATATTTTAAAAAATAATGTTTATTTTTGTTATTGTAATATTATAATGACATGTCTGGTAATTTTTAGACATTTTTTGTGATGTTTTATTTTTTGATGTGTAGTGAAATTTTTTTTATTTTAATTGGTAGAGGAATTTCCATATATGTTATTTATATAGTATAGATATATATTAAATTTATTTAAATCTATAATTAGATAAATTTTTCGTCACTTTTTATAGTTTATTTTGTTTAAATACATTTTATGTTATTATTTGATACAAAAAAATAATACACTATTGTTCCTTTTTAATTTAGTAAATATCATTTTTATCCTTTGTACACAATTGATTTGTAATTAAATTATAAAAAAATAGTTAATTTATTTTGAAAAATTGAATTCAATAATTTGAATAATTATTATTTATATTATAAAATATATTAAATTTCTTCAAAAAGTGATTGAGAAAAAAATTGAAAATATTTAATTCTATTAATTTAAAAATGAGTACACTTAGTTCTTAATATTAAATGGCAATTTTTGGAAATGACACTAAACATGTAAAAACAATTTTATGGACATATATTTACCATATATCCAATTTTATTAAAAATTAATAACTTTATTGGAAAATAATTTAAGGGAGATTTTCCAATAGTGTTTTCTTCTAGGTGTTTACTAGAATGCTACTCCACCAGCTATATAAAAGGTCACCCAACCACCTATCATATTCAAACATATCATGAAATTTGACTAGTCAAACACTAAAAAATAAAAATAGAATCTCCTCTACCCTCATCAATGAATCATTATCATTGGAATTTATCAGTCATATGATTGCTTTGGTGAAAACATAAGGAGGATACCCAGAGAAGAATTAACTACCTTCTAAAATCCTTTTAATTTCATTTACATCTCCACTGATGTATATTGACATAATATTATGATAATGTAATAAAATTAGTTTCAAAAATATATTTATATGTTGTTATGTTATATTTTTTTCCAAACACAAAACACAATCCTATTAAATTAGATATGACGTCATCATTTGTATGTATGACGTACTTCCGCCTCACGAACTGATGTTATTCGATCTTCCATTACTACCTCTAATGGTTGAGAATAATTATAAATATAATAATTATATATTATTTAAATGATAAATAATACATAATTATTTTTCTTGAAGTATTATATAATACATGCCTTTTTTCTTTCAATTTTTTAAAAACTATAACATTGTTTGTGTGTACGATGAACTACTGCCTTGAGAGGGGATGTGATTTATTCATGATCTACATAGAATGTATTAATAATTGTTTATATATATTTATATATATCTATGTGATATATATATCATATTGAATTATATTTAAATTATAATAAATATAACTAATTTACATTTATTCATTATATATGTCAGGATAATGGATACATTGATCCTACATATGCTTGACCTACCATATCCATGAACAATGTGATTCATTTACTATTTGTACAATTTATAGACTCTTATAGATACATATATACTAAATATAAAAGATTAATTTATCAAATTTATATTCTATAAATTATGAAATCATGATCAAATTAATAGGATCAACGTTAACAAGTGAAAACATGTATGGATAACAAATCCGTTATAAACAAAAACATAATAATAACTTGGAATTGATAACATAAAGGTATGAAAAAGTAATAATAACATCATATATGGGATAAATTTTATTAATATAGTTATATAGAAGATTTATATTAACCCGATATTTATTATACATGAGTTTTTAGAATATATGAATAAAGTAATGACTTATGTTTATAGTGAATTGTTTTAGTAGCAGCACTAAATGGGAAGGTTTTTTTGGGAATCATTAAAGACAAGTCACTAAGTTAGAATATTGTTATTCATGATTCCAAATACATCAACATATTACAATCTTTAGTCATTGAAATTTTCTAATTTGATTAATATTCATCTAAAATTATGTAATATCAATCTATAGTCATCATAGATAAATATATCATCCTTGCTAACTCTGTTAAGGAATTTATTAACATTATGTACAAATACCTGTTTTTTAGAGGTAGTTAAAATTTGATGTAGTATATATAATAACTTTGAGATAATATACGATTGATAGTAAAATTAACAGTAAAAATAAAATAAAAAATAATGAGTTTATATAGTATTAAGTAGAAAAATAAATGAGAATCAATACAAAATAAATTATAAAATTAATACTAGATGATACATGAAAAATTAATCATTTCATACATCTATTAAACTAAATCTTCTTTCAATACGTGAACCTCCAAGAAACAACACTTATATGTCTCTATAAACATTGAAGATATATTTGAACCTAAAATAAAGACAATAATTTTAACAATTAAATCACAAAATATAATTTTCTACTTACCAATTTATTTATAATATATTTATAATTACATAAATTTTGCATCTTGTGTCTATTGATTTAATAATTTTAAATATAGATAATTTTATTCATTTTATTTTTAATAATAATTATTATTCATTAATATTCTCATATTTCATTATGTAGTGTATAAATAATTCTGAAGACATTATATAAATCATTCAATGCTAATAAACGAATAGAATAATGTTGACTCTGATGGAAGAATATTTCATAATATATTAAACATATGCATAGAGGAGTAAATATTATATTATAAATCGTCTAAAAGTATATACAAATTTATATTATAGATATTATTATTATACATTTAAATAAATTTACAATTTATAGTAACATTTATATTTTTCATAGTGTAAATTATTCTACATACTAAATTCTTTAATTATAAAAATTAAATTAGAAGTATCATGTGACACTCATTTATATGAATTTCAGATAAATTTATTTTTTTAGGTATTAAAATGATATAATGTAATACTCTTATATATCATGGTTTTACTAAAGGAATTTAATTTATGTATTAGTTTATGACCTTAAATTTTTTTAAAATAAGTGTATGTTGAACCACACATATCATTTATTTTAATTTTTTTTATTTGAGAACCTTTATGCATGAATTGGGATGTTGGAAAATTTTTCTATTAAATTAATCCTACTTATTGAAAGTAATTCTTATTAAATGTATTGAATCATGCATGTTAAAGTATCTCTTTTAAATTGGATGATATATTCATAGTTTTCATTAAAATAAATTCAAAAAATTATTGTTTTGGAAGCTAGGTTTATAGAAAATGGAAAACACTATTATAAATATGATTACACATATTAATTACTAGGAATGTGTTTTAAAAAATTATGAATAAAATTTTATTATTAATAATTATATTTGTTAATGATGTAAAATTATTAACAATATTTTTCGCCAGATAATCCTCCAATGTCTATGCATCTTATTTAAATAATAAATTTGTTAATCCTTGTTTATAAAATATGTATTATTTTGGAAGTGGAGTTTAGGATATTTTTTAGATGAATTAAAAAAATTAATTCATGTTCCTAAATTTTTTTATGTTATTTCAATGTTAATTTTTTGGGATATGAAATATCAATCAATTATGATGATCATAAACAAGGGATTATACAACAATGGAGGTTTTATTCATCATCATGAAATTATGAATTTAGTTGGGGATATAGGACTGATATTTTGAGAAAGAAATTTTTAAATAGTAGTGTTGTTTTGAATGTTCCTTATCATAGTATTTCTTTATTAATAAGGATTAATAATTACTAGGTGTACTGTTATAATTAATATTAAATCACTACAATCAATATTTTAAATAAATTTAAACATAACTTTTTAAGAATTCCTATTCACACCGAGAATAATTTTCCAGAGATTAAATGTTACTTCCACTATTATAATATATATACATATATGTCATGAATTTTAGTTATTTACTACCGATATCCATTTCAATGTGATTTTCTTGTAATTAGTATATAATTTTACACTCAAAAGAATATATCATTTGGGTAATACCATGAAAAAAGGAATGTGTATTTATTTAATTTCGTCTCTAATTAAAATGGTAGGTCATGTACTTGTTTCTTCCTCAACTAGAAACCTAAACTTATATATGGGTTGTACAGATGAAATTATGGGGTTGGGGAAGAGGACTATTAATTGGTTTGTTAACCTATTATGAAACTTCCTTGTTTGACATCACCCTTTCACACAAGTGTTATTATTCCCTTAATGACAATGATTTGACGTTGATTTTTGTCATTAATACTCACTATTTTTGAAAAACATGTATATTTATTTCCTAGCTAGGTTCAAGAAACGTTTTCTATGTCACATAATTCCATCATTACAAATTATGATAAATTTTTTCCAAATTGAATTGCTTTTAGACATCATTATGCGGTGACATCAAATATTGAATTTCATATTACATAATGAAACACATTCAGTAGTTGATGTAAGATTTTTAGTTTTGTGAACAAATTTATTTTCCATCAATAATATCATTCCACTCCTTCATATTTTGGATCCGAAACCATTTATCTGCACTAAGAAATTTAACCACCTTATATGCGACACTCCCGAAACACCTTCAATGATTCCAAAAATAGATACACCTCCTAGATTGATAGATTTATCATATCTATTAGTATTAAGATGTTGAACTCATACAAGTCTATTCTTTTAGGGATCATTCTCATCAAAACATTTTAACAAGATATATCACCAATCAAAACACACTGAAAAACACATCAAAATCACCTTGACAAAATTTTTCCACAACATTATCCCATTTGGGTTTTTTGGAAAATATTCAACCTATATTACAACTATAAACCATCACATTCAATATCTATTATATAAAAATACATTTATACTTTTTCAACTATAATTTTTTTCATTTGATTCCAAATAGTGATAAATGATATACTCAACAAAAACTGTAAGACTAAAAGATCCACATTGAACAAGATAAATATTAATAGTAAGTGCTGTTGATCAAGGAATGAATTTTCCCCCCATCTCTTGAAACTATTACTTTAAAAAAATTATTGTTTCTATATAGCTCATAACATGACTTCGGTGAGCCATATTCTTGAGAAAACATTATTTTGAAAAATTTATTATTTCATTATTTGTTGTTTAAAAACTACCACACGATGTATGTAAAATGATAAGATGACTTAATAAACTCTACTAGATTATTTTGTTTTTCATTAACCCATAATTTAAAACTCTAATATATATCAACAACGTAATAATATATTCACAGTCTTCATATTTATAAACACTGGTATCACTATTCTCTAACATTTAGTTTCTCATTGTTTCTTGAACACAAAATATCCACCTTTTTAAATAAATCTCAAATGTCAGTACTTTTTGAAATATTTCATTTTAAAGTTCACATATCATCAAATAGAAATAAACCCACTATACCAATACGTAATCTAATATAGTGAAAAAATATTCAATTCATTTTAATCAATAATTATATATATTTCATTCCAAATGATCATTTAGGATTATTATTTTTGCAAACTTTGTACAAATCTTATGACATAAACCCATAAATTATGTGGGAAACGTATACTCGGTATCTTATTTCCCATCCAATAAAAATATTATAAAATAATATATTGTTTATTTAAATTATATAGCATCCTAATTTTCAAAATTTCCTCATCCTTTCCATACTCATTATTTAACCATTTGAAAATACATTAAATCCTTGGATGAGAAAAATAAGCTCAATAAGGGTCATAAAACAATTAAAACCATTATTATAGTGAAGATAATGAAAATATATTTACTTTTGGTTGATAAAATCAAGATTTATATTTTTCTCATGAAACATTCAGAAATGTTTTTCTTAAAAAAAATCTTTAAAACCCAACGAAATAAATTTAAATCTCTTTGTGTTGAAATATAGAATCATTTACATAGAAAAAAATTAAACCCATAAATTGGAGTAACCATATAGACTAATTAAAATATTTTTATTACCATTGTATTGGTCACATATAATGGGGATCACCATACAAATAAAATCTATTGGAATCACATGTATGCTACAATGGGGATCAATCCATCGTATAAACTATATTTGGCCAACCCAATTCTCTTGTTCTATAATGGGATTCAAACCATGTTATAAGCTTTATAAGGCTCACCGATGAGCTATAATGGGTCTCAAACCTTTATATATGTTATATCAGGCTCACCATTGAACTATGATGAGTCTCATCCCTCCATATAATTTATACATGGCTCACCCATGAGTGATAATTATGCTGAAATCATCATATAATATGTATCGATCTCAACCATTTTTCGTATCATGATGAAGTAAAATTTCATTAATAAAATAATTTATACATAAAACAACTTGAGAAACTCATTTAATACCATATAAAAATTCATTTATATTAAAACAAAAATATATTTTAAAAACCCATTTTCAATGTTAAAAAACTATTTTCGATGACAAGACATCTTCAATTACAATATACCCAAAAAGGTAATATTTTTTATGAATAAATATGTTATTCAAATAGAGGCTATAAATTTAATAATATTCACCATGGTATAATATTCATTGTCACCATTAATGTTAAGAATGTAAAATATTTTTTTTTGTCAAATGGTTCGGTATAAAAAAAGGTAAATGATTATTTTTTAAAAAAAATATTCAAAATAAAAATAGACATAAAATTTACTTTTTAAATAATATATTTGAATATAAATGATCATATAAAATAACTTCATGAGTACTGACGTAGTGGAAAATAATTTAAACTTAAATCTCTAAAATTGTAAAATGTATTTATTAATAAAAGTATACCATTCCAGATTTATTTATTTGAATCATAATCTATATGAAGGAATATAAATTTACCTAAAAAAATAGTAAATTAATCATGTGATATGTCATTTTTTATATATATTCTCCTCATAAAATAATTTTTTATTGTAACATTAAATTATTGTTTAATGAATGCAAATTTAGTTGATGACCCATATAAATATCATATAATAGATGTAAGGATTAATGAAATCAATAGAATATGTGAATAAAATGTAAATAAAAATACAAAATATAAATAAAAAATAAATAATTAAATAATAATCTCACACATAATCTTATCATGACATAATCTGGATGTATATGATTAACATAATGAATTTAAATTTGGTAATAAATTCCCATATCTGAAGTTCGACTTCCTTCCAAAGTTTGAAAATAAACATGAATAATGTTTTATAAAATGTTATTACCTAATTATATATGTATATTATTATTTACAATTCCATATTTTATGATTTTATAACATCTTACGACACAATCATTAATTTTTTTTTATTATTTTCATGTTTAGGGTTTGTTTGTTTCATGGTTTCCAAGTTGTTTCATTGGTATATAATTATAGATTCCATTGTAAAATGTAATTAAAACCCCTCAATTTTGTACATATCATATTAATAACATTTCATATGTATAAATAATCCCATGAATAATTTTTATTTCACTAATGAAGTGGATTCATTATATAAAACATTAATAACAATCATTTAGAATTTTTTGATGGATTTTCCAAAAATCATGGACTACATTGGTATTATTTAATATTATGTTCTTATATTAGTAATAAAATATGAAATAGGATATAATATCACTAGTTAAATTTTATTTTATCTGAGTTGAACTTGTATGTCCATCCATGAAGGTGTTAATGGAAAAAAATTCGTTATATACAATTATTGTAAACTCACAAAATTTGGACAACAGATTAATTTATTATAGTTAGAGGAGAGGACAAATGAAAATCATATGATATGTTCAATTATAAATATAAAAATACACATTGTACATGATTAATTGGTTATATTTACTTTACGGATGACAGTGGTGGGGAGAAAATTGAATATGAAAAGATATTGAGAGCGTTACTTTTAGAAAAGTTTCTCTAAAATATCACATCCTTTAGAGACCCCTGAGCACCATTAGCTGAGTATTTTGTTAGGAACCTAATCAAATTTAATTTTTATGAGATAGAAGGATATATTTTCACATATATTTTCTAAGATACAAGGCTTAAGATTTTAAATATGGTGGCTGGGTTTGTATTTACACATGACAAGATGTGAGTCCGAGTTATTAAAATACATATTATTTTATATTTAAACCCAATAACATTGATGTGGAATTAAATAACTTAACATTGGATGAAAATTTAATTTTGATATTATGTTTATGGTAGGATAACACATCAAATAACCATTAATGTTTTTTATTTTTTATGTATTTTGAACCTTATCTTTTTTTTCAATAACCTGTTACATTTTTTACCTATACCATTGTAAATAATTTTTTTCCATTATGTGTTTATTGTTAAATAAATTATAATTTTCCTTAAAACATAATTTTGACAATACAATTACAAATATGGAATCCTATGTACATAATTCAATTCACATAATTGTCTAAATTAAATTTAAATGTAGCCCGTATACACATTGAAAAAGTGGATTTAAAAGGGAAATGTTCAAATATATGAAATGCATTATATATCCAATTTCATAGTGAAAATTATTCCAAATACATAAATTATAATTTTCATTTATAAATGGAATAATAACTATCACAACACCCTCCCCAAAATGTGTACCCCTCCTGGGCCGGAAATGTGAGAAGGGAGATAATGACCCCTGAGTCTCGCCTCCAGTAGGCCCCAGGTTGGAGACTAGCACCGAGGGTTTAATAAACACACAAATGGGAGGCATTAACCTCTAAGAGAACACATGTATAAGAGAGAAAAAAGATATATACCAATAAAATCCAATTTAGAACTGGGATATAAAAGAAACCCAAGTACACAAATGAAATGTCATGAAAAAGTACTACAACTGGAAGGGAAAATTTTCAGGTATCCAAAATAAAGTAAAGCAGTAGCAACCACAAGCCCGAACAACTCCTGCATCCCCAAGATAGTAGAAACCCGCTTGATCTCCAACCTGCTCTAAGTGACCTGAAAAACAGTTTATATATATACATAGGGGTAGTATAACATTATACTTATAAGGATCCTACCATAAGCCTCTCATGAAAAAGTAAAAAAGTATACTAAAGAACAATGAAAAACATGTGAAACTAACTCGTCACCTAAACAGGTATACTAAGTTCCCAACCTCACCATGGACACTCTCACCAAGTAATGAATACAAGAATGTAGAATTTAGTAAATAATATCAAGGTTACTCTGGTACTACTTCTCCACTGGTTTTCCGCTTTTCCCCAACGTCGAGCGTCCTATGCATCTCTCTCCAAAAAGGCTTTCCCGCAGACACCTGGCCAAGTCACCACAATCTGCACCTCGTACACTAAAAAAAATTGCTCGCAGACACCTGGGTGAAGCACCACACAATCCTCAAAACCCAAAGTAACCAAGAATGTTCTGGGATCCACCACAGCCTGTATAACGTGTATCATACGTCGGTTATTATAACTCAAGCCATTATAGCCTATAAATGTTACACCTATAGTTTTCTATAGGATACTATATCCTAAATATATGTGTGTGAAATAACCACAAGAAATTATAGCCATCTATTCAAATATATGGGGAAACTAATCGTCGTGCATGTTGGCATATGTATCTACCAAGATAAGAGAACAGGGCCAAAGGGGGTAGTCAGCCATTCATCCACCCACCAGAATGTTGCGAAAATCACCCCCCCCCCCCCCTCGGGGGCTCAGAATCCCCGAGGTGTCAGTTTCCATTACTGACATGGTGGAGTAGCATATAGAATCTTAAAATGTACAGAATACCTTATATCTCACAACCAATCTATGCGAATTACCTAGTCATATAAACAACTGTAGCTAATGTCTCTCAGACTACGGGCTGCTATTTTTATGACGAGGTATCCTATAAGCACACAACCATTTGAAGATTTTTATTAGATTATTTCATTCAATTTTTATTCGTTCCACTGTACGTTAATTAATTCTTTACAAATTAATTAACCATGAACAATTCAACATTAAACATCATTAGCATCACACCCAAAGTCAATTGTTCCTTCAAAATGTTACTCCCTCATCATTATGTTTCAGGGAACACCAAATACATGGGTTAACATCATTTATTCAGATATTCATTTCAAAATTACTTCCCATAGTCCCTGGAATTCAAGAAAAACATTCTATGATACTAAACACAAAGGAGATCAACACAGTGAGTAGGTGTGCTACTCGTCGAGTATTGGACGCCTATAGCAAGATCATAGACCAATTATACTTTGATAAGCTAGACACGGAAAGCACATGGCATTCCTCATGCATCATTGCCTCCATTAGAATAATTTTAAGCAAGACCAGCTATCTTGAGCAGTGGGGAAAACTAAAGCAGATAATCAACAAAATAATGAACAATAATCCAAAAACCAAATCCATCCCATTCCATCATCCCTGGTGTCCTCCCCGACAACCACATGCATAAACCGATGCATCTCGCCACCATAGGCTTGATCTGCGGCCACCACCAAAAGACTTCATGCCTCCACATATCAGAACTTCAATCCAGGCACACATCACAACACAAGCAGTAGGAAAACAACAATCACATCAATGAGCTCATTTCCCTTTAACAGTCAAGAGGGTAACTCAGAACCCTTTTAGAAATTATCAAACATGCAGTTCTTTAATCCATCTTGAATTAACAGATTTATTAAATGTAGGTTCCAAATTCCAAAAACCTAATAATTAAGCTATCATAAATAAATAATCAGGCTTACTGCAAAAATTTTATTAACATCAAATTATAATAATAACTGGATTATTTTTCATTCCTCTTTATCATTAGCCAACAATTATTAATTAATCCCGGTTTATGTTCTTTTCTGATTTCCATTGAGAACAAACAACTAAACAATGCAAGCATAGATATCACACTATCAAGCAAAACTAGAGGCAATGACATACGATAGATATCAATTTATTTATCCAGTTCATATATTTATTATATCAATTACATTTTCATCCCCTAAGATAAAATATGCTAACGATACAGTTTCACGTAAAAGAAAAGAGAAGAAACGAATCCCCGACCTCAACAATTATTGACGTTCTTTATCCACACAATAGGTCACAATCTTACCTGCGTGACAACTGCATCCACTGGAGGATGCCACGGTACAACAGTACCATCCAAACCCCACAAAAAAACCCATTAGAATCTTGGATATTACATAGTATAATATTGAAGGGAGAAACATGTGAAGATGATCCCCAAAGGAACGACGATAAAACATACCTTAAATGGAAGATTGACCAACACAGATCGGTTGTATCCAAAATAGAGTGGAACCAATCAGAGGAGTAGGGTTTGATTGTGAAACTATTATGGGATGGATTGATAGGTTCTACCATCTCATAGCCGAGAGTACAGATAAAGAACAAGGGAGTATGATATCTTGTCCCTTTTAATGATTTAATGGGGCGACAGTTTAGGATACGCTTAATTCTCCAATAAAAGTGGATCAAATTATCCTAGGCGGTTTGACTAAGTAAAAACATCCTGAGGTATAGGGATAATTAATATAAGATTTATGTAATTTGAATAGGCCTTATGTGTACTTAAAATAAGGCTTTAAATGTATTTTACGTCAAAGGAAACATCAAAGGGTTGAAACTGTAGGAAGCTGGAAACACTGTTCACATTCTCAAAATTTGGAAACGGAAAGAAAAGGTTACCTTTAGACCTCTCCGTTAGAGGTTACCGATTGACCCAACCATTAGAGGTTACCGATAGACCTCACCATTAGAGGTTACCGATAGACCTCCCCATTAGAGACTACTAATACCACTCACCATTAGAGGTTACCGATAGACCTCAACGTTAGAGGTTACCGATAAACTTCACCATTATGGAAACATTGTACACCTACAGATCGTGAAACACTGTAAAAGTCTGAAGACTTGGATACACTATACACCTATTGATCTAGAAACACTGTACAAGTCTAAAAATATGGAAATGTTGTACACCTATCGATCTGGAAACACTGAACAAGTGTACCGATCTGGAAACATTGTACACCTACCGTTCTGGAAACATGGTACAAGTCTACCGATCTGGAAACACTGTACACCTACAGATCTGGAGACACTGTACAAGTCTACTGATCTCGAAAACACTGTACACCAACTGATCTGGAAACACTGTACAAGTCTATCGATCTGGAAACACTGTACAAGTCTTTCGATCTGAAAACACTCTACACCTACCGATCTTGAGACATTGTTCACCGAACCTCATTGATAGAAACATTGTTCACTGAACCTCACCAATAGAAACATCGTTCACCTACCATTATTGTTCATAAAAATGGAAACACAGTTTACAGAACAAGAAATTTGTCAAAGTGAGGGGTATAAGTCACCTTGACCTCTTGGAACTCCTCCAACACCACATTTTTACAAAGTAATGGACCAGACTGTTCTGGGCCATTATAAATACCACTTTATAAAAACTTTATAATATAATTTATGTATATAAATAAATTAATCAAAAAATTTTATTTTTAATAAAATGTGATATCTTTCAAAATTCATCAAAAAATGAAACTTCAATGAAAAATAAAAAAATGTATCCCTATAAAAATTATTATGTTATTATTTCAAAAAAATATTTCTAAAAATAAAATCTATAAAATTTTATATATTTATTTTTTACAAATAATCCACATCAATAACCAGAATAATTACCTTTTAGAAAAATATAAATATTTATGCTTAAAATTAGATTTTGTATTATTATAATTATATAAAATATATTTGATGTATTTAAAATATATTATTGAATATATGACATATAAATTTCATTAATATCTCTCTGATGTAGAAAATAATTTTTTTTATAAATATAAAATTTAATTTTTTGAAAAATATATTATTTTATTAAAATATATAATTTATATTCAATTGGTTGTTATTTTGATTTATAATTAATTGGTAATAAGTGAATAGATTTTATAATCATGTTGAAACAATATTTTCACAATATGAAAAATCTAATTCATTTATTCTGGTCAAATGACTAGGTGATAAATATCACATTTTAATAATAATATTTAATAATTATTTTATGTGCAATGTGAAATATATTGTATTATAGTTTTTCATTTTAAATTATCATGACTGTTATATTATCACCATAATTAAAAAAATTAATCGATGATATTTTCACTTTGGCATGGTAACTATAGTTGGACTATTAAAAAAACATTTATTAAAAGCCCACATCATAACAACGGAAAACAAAACATTCATTTGAATATATTTAAATAAATGTATTATGGTCATATAAGATAACAAATAATAGGCTTCCATATTGGAAAACATGTACCTGGAATAGAATAAAACTATCATGTTATGAAATTTAGTGATATAGAACATCTTATCGAGAATGTGAAATATCACAAAACCACAAATCTATGATCGGTTAAAAGGTCATTGATGCCTTATTAAGAACAATATATTGATAAATTTTTTTGGTAAAAAATATTTTTCCTTGAGTCACGTAATTACTTAAATCTATCACAATACATGTAAATATAATTAAATGAGACATTTCTATTTTATAAGCAGAATTCCATTCTTATATCATTACTAACATTATTCTTTTCATCCCAAAAATGATCTAAATCATCAATGATAATATTTACCCTAATTTTAATCATTAAATTAAATCACATGTCTAAAAATTAATGGTATACATCTCATTGAAAATGTTCCCACATAAATATAAAACCCCAAATACATCTCTCAATTTCCCAAATCACTTTAGGATCATATCAGTAACACCTTAGAAGGAGTTTATAAAACAATGAGATTATAGTTAACCTTTGAAAAATACCGAGATCCATAGAGCTTCCATCACATCACCAGATGACTCAAAATCACATACGGTAGTAGAAAAATATTTTCCAACAAAATATTATTTCTAATAATGTTGACCTCCACCATGAGTAAGTATCATCAGAAACATGTTTTCATAATGCTGTAACACATTGCATCAAAAACATCTCACTATATAGTGAATATCTTTCAACATAATATTTGATTGTTTTTTACTCTTTACTCTTTAGTTTATAACCAAGTGACCATACATAAAACATAATATTAATTTTAACAATCCTTACAAAAATTCCCTTAAATTTTGTTTACAACACATTGAATAAGTTTTAAGGTTAAATCCATAATCCCAAGTTGGTTTCTTCTTAATTTCAGATCTCCTTAACCATTTTAATCTATTTATGTATAATGGAACATAAATTTAGAAAACATCATGTCAACATTCTCAGCATAACAATCTACTTTCTTATAAAAATTAAATTTTCATGCAGCTAGTTATTTTAATAAAATGGGTATTAATTCTTATTAAAATTTATTAAATTTACTATTAATTTGTTGTATAAACTCCAGCTCAAACTTAACAAATCTTTTTTTATTTTCATTTGATGTGTCTATAGAATATTTATATTTTATCATCAATTCAATCAATTAAATCTCTTTCCTAATATAAAATCGCTTGTGTTTAAACTTGTCATTGAAAATATTCATAACTACGAACTATTCCATTTCATCAAGACCATCTATCTATATGGTATAGTTAATCAATGAAAACCATCATATATCATAAACATAAGAAAAATTTATGGTAATAGTTACCTTTTTACATTCCATACATCACAAGAAATCAAATATATTTTCAAGGGAATTTATCGATTATGTAGAACCATTGTGATAAATGATCCATTCATTGACGCAGGATGTTGTGTGATTAATTTTTCTATCATGGAAATGTTTTTTCGGGACTCATTGGGTTTGTATATAGCATATATAGCACATAAATTATATCATGTTCAAACTAATCCAGCACTATGATAATTATTATTGTTCTAATTCAACCATATGAAGATATTTATTTGGAATCATATCTTTCTCTCGATTATTTCACCTAATAGAAGACATGGATCCTCTATGGGAATTTTTTTTTGAATTGACATATCTTGGAAAATATATCAATATGGTAATATTGAATGTCTACATTATTTTAATTTAACTATTAATTTATGACTTCCAATTGAATTTTATTAACAAAACCCTTATCCATATCCATAATCATCATTTATCCTTATGAAATTAAAATTTTCATCATTTAATCATCCTTATCCATAATCATCATTTATTCTTAAGAATTGTTTTTATAACATAGGACGAACATAAGAATATTATTATGGTACATCAATGAAATAAAACCATTAGTCTTGTGAAGATCATTAAAAAACAATTAATTTTATTTGTAAAATTGAAATAATAAATTATTACATGAAATATACACCCAAATTTTCCTCAATGAAATTCTTTAAAACCCATATAAATAAATTTAAATCTTTTTTATATGTCCTAGATCATCATTTACAGAAATCCATTTTTAAAACAATTTCTTGGTATAATAATACAGTCTAATTAAAATATTATCATCCAATGAATTTGAGATCTATAGTGGCGAAAAACCATTGTATTATCTATATCAGAATAGCATTGAGCAACAATATTTCTAAACCCATCATATAAACTATATCAGGAACACCCATTTCTCATAAGGGGAAATATGTCTCTACCATTTATATATGCTATATCAGGATCACTAGTGAGCTATAATGGGTCATGACAATTTGTATAAGCTATATCAGGCTCAAAAGTGAGCAATAATAGGGATTGACCATTTCAATAATCTATATTGATCTCTCATCTGAGCTATAATGGGGCTCAACCATTCATATAATATATACTGGGAAAATGGATGATCAATAATGTGGATCAAACCATTTTTTAAACTATATCGGGCTCACCTATTTCTCATATAATTTCCAATTTTATTTTTATTCATAATAAAATTTCACCATTAAACACTTTTCAAGTCTCTTCTAAACCCATATGAATAACTATTTCATATAAAAATACCATTTATATTAGAAAAACCTTCCCAATACTGAAACACCACTTTCATTGAAAAACATTATAAATTGGAAATAAAAAATAATATAAGGATATACACATAAGAAATCATGTAAACATGAAATGGAATATGGAAATAAAATAATGTTCAAGGGGAAGAATAATAATTTTTTCCATATACGTTACAAATTAATTTTTTTTCAAAATATTCTATATAAATCATCTAAAATGATTCCTTCGGAGAAAATGAATAAAATTTGAAATAGAAATAAATGCTCCATTATAATTATTTATTAATCATAAAAATGAATATATAATATTAATTCTGAAATATTGACATGATGGAACATATTTTAAAATTAAATCATTATAAATTGTAAAAAAATAATTTTAATTCAATATGTCTGATTCTATATTGAACTATTTGAGTTAAAAAACCAATGATGCATTAAAATTTAAAAGAAATATATGAAATAAAATATTATTGAATTTACATTATTTCGTGTAATAGGGGACATATAAACCCCTCCAAAAATAAGGGGAGTGTATAACATCAAAATATGTGTTAATAAAAAGAGATTGAGGTGAGTCCATCATAAATATCATAATATCGAAATATGAATTAATCAAATGAATTGAATATGTTTATCCACTACATATACCCAAAAAAATTGGAAATATGAAAAAATATATTAAAAATTAATCAAAAAATATTATCTTATCATGAAATAACAATAAGTAGATGTTTAACACAACGAATAGAAATTGGGTTATGTTATCCATTACCTTAGAATCGACGTCATTAAAAAGTCTTGAATCCTCCTGAATAACGGTTTAAAAAATATTTTTAATTCATTAAGAAACAATTTTAATTTAAATAATAACTTATGAGAAAATTTTGTAACATATTATGTCCCATTAAATCATAAATTTTCATTATATTCATGGTTTCATGTGAATTTGATTCATGGTTTCATGATTTGTTCATTATTATATAATTGTGGATGTTCTTGTAAAATCGAATTAAAACTTCTGAAGTGTAATTAAATATTATTAATGAACATATATATGTATTATTGGTTCTTTTTTATCAGTTTTCTTTCTCACATAAGGTTAATTCATTAGACAAAACGTTAATGATAAATGTAAGGTTTATTTTGTCTATTTTTCTGATCGTCAAGAACAAGTCAGTATTATTTAATATTATGTCTGTATAATAGTTTAATAAAATAAAATAAATTAATATATAACTATTTAAATTAGAATATACCATAATGAAACTTCTAAAATCATCCATGAAGGTGGTAATGGAAAACGAAATGTAATTATTCACAGAGATGGTAAACAAACAATATTTGTGAAATATATTCATTTCATAGAATATACTCCCTGATCTAGCCGATTTCATTCAAATTATAACTTCGTTAAAATATTTTAAATATTTTATACAACCAATCATTTAGATGTAAAAAACTCTTACATCACCAACAAATTCTCCAATTTCTCTTTATTAAAATTATTCATCATTTAAATAATCTTAATAACATGAGTTATCAAAAATATTTTTGATCCATTATATGAAAATTTAGTTATCTCAACTTATTTTGATTACAGATAACATTTTATCTCCCAAATAATCAATTTATCTCATCATATGAAATACCTATATATAGTTTGGAGCCACAATTATATATTATGATTCCGTAGTACTCAGATAAATAAAAATTGTATCCAACAAGAACATGTATTATCTAGTCAACCAAGATTGAATTTAGAACTATTTTTCATTTCAATATATCATATGTAAAATAAGACATGTATTCATATGTGTAACTCAATATCTCTTGATAATATTTTTCATGTTAAAAAAATCCCAAATGGCTTTGACATACCAAGGTAATAATTTTCACTACATGTTAGAAGATTTATGTGGGATCTCATTTGAACTAAAACACATGGCAAATAGAAAAAACAATAATAGTTCATGTCTTTATTATCTATAATATTATCCCAATGGACAATATATACTATGTTACATTGAAATATTTTCCTTCAACCATGCATTAAAATTGATCTAGGTACCAATGAATGTTTTCGTCTCTAGGTAATCTTCCATTCTAAATATTCTAAAAACCTCCTTGGTAAATTGGGAATGAAAAATAAATGTTCAATGCCTTCCTTGATTCACCTTTTATGAAATGAAAATTTTCAACTCTCCAATCATTTACTTTTAAAACTATTATCTTTGGAATATTTAACAGTATTTCCAATTATATTATTTTGATACATGAATAATTATGTTGATGATATACACATGCATAATAAAATTTTAATAGAACTAATTGTCTACATAGTAAATACAATCCACTCCACCATACTGGAATACATTATTCTTTACATTTTTAATATTTCATAAGCACCATATTCTAAGTGTATTCTTCATGACATATATAACATTATATACCTAAAAACAATTGCTCTCATAGAAATCAAATTGAAAATAATATGGATCATTGATTTATTCCTCATCCTTGGAAACTCTTTTAATAAAATATTAGACCTATATATGTAAAACATTGGCCTTCATTTTCATTAATATAGATAATTTTAGATGAATAGTACTCATCATTATAATCGGTGAAAATGTATCATCAACATTGTTCCCTTAAATCTAATTTTATATCATTACCAACAATATTAGTTTTGAATTACCATTCCATCTATATTCATTATATTTGGATATACCATTTGTCCCTAGAGACATTATTTTCTACAAAACATAATAACTCTCCAATATATGATTGTTTTTTATTTTTAAAATCTCAAAATACACTATTTGAACATAATTATCATCTCTTATGGATTATTTAAATAAATATTAAACTTCATGGGATTTGTTATATTTTTTTTGTATAGAATACAATATCATTGTTTTCACTAATGAATTTTCTTTACATATTATATTCTTCCAATACATTTCATCACAAATCATCAACCTCTCTAGCGATATGGGTCATTCTTCCTCCAAAACATTAGATAAATCATCCATTAAATCTTCCAAATTCACATGAACTCCCTATGATATGATATCCCAACCATATTGGGTCTTCTATCTCACAATCCCCCACAGTTTTTATAATTTATATCCAACCATGGTTCCTAATCCTCCACACCAAAATGATTTTCTATCGAATGTATTCCTAGAATACAACAATGTATTTGGATGAATCTATTTTCCTATTTCCCTTCAACACCTCTTAGATAATGAATGTGAATATGGGTAATATGCAACCTTTTTGTGAATGTATCACTAAATTTGTGGTGAATTTCTATATTTTATTTCTGAAACACCAGTAATCCATATGCCTATAAAAATTCCATAATTCTTATTTGTAACCATATGAATTTTAAACCTTATAGTTGTTTTCTGTTGTCTTAAACCAATCAACATGAATTTATATTTATGATCATTCTCCGTACCATCTATCTCATTTTGTTTTTTTGTTTTCCTATATTGAGTATTATTTAACTATATTTTTATTCCACCATGCTCTCATTTTCTTTTTTCTATCATATGATTCACCAATAGTTATAATTTCATAGATATTTTTAGTATTAAATTTGGATCTTATAATTTTATTCATTGGTAGATAAATTATTATAATTTTTTTAAATATATCTATACTAATAATTAACATTTTTAGCTAAAAAATTCATAACGATGGTTTTTTTTCAACATTCAACATTTCTTCAATGATGCTTAATAAGAAATAAAGCATTTCCGATATTATATATTAAATTTATGCCATCATATTAGTTTTTATTTTCACTTTTTATTTTCTATTGTGTTCGGTATCATGAAATACTATAGTAAATTTATGAAATATCTCTCCCAATACAATGTTATCCTAAAGTGTTGCTTCAAAATAAACATGGATACCACCTAATCCTTCAAATTATTAATCTTTATTTTATATCTCTAAACATTCCTTGAAATATCCTTCCTTTAACTAATAGTATTTTCTTAATGGTCATTGCAGTTTTCAATTTTTTATACCTCATTTTCCTCTAAACTATACTTTACTGATAAAAGGATGTTATTATTCTTAAATATATTTTTCACAATTCTTTTCCTAACATTCACATTAGTTGAATACCTCATTATGGGAGTTTCATCATCATAATAATCATCATCATAAATTTTATCAAGTCACTTTTCATTATGGTTTGAAACCATTCTATATTGAATGAAATATAGGGTACGTTTAACATTTAAAAATATTTTATCTCATTAAATAATTGAGGATAGTAGTTTATAGAAATTATCAACATAATTTTCTTCTATTCCTACATCGATGCACATATTCTCTAGGGACATGATTGTAACCTCATATTAATTCCCATCTTCTTTTTCCTAATAATCAACATTTCACATATTATATATGATATGAGTAATTAGAAATTCATTTAATTTAATATCATTTAGATATTTATACATTGGAACATTAAATTTCTGTTTTAATTAGTGTTATAATATTATATATATGTTTTTTGAAAATCATAAAATAATTATGATTTATCACAATGAATTCATGTATTCTATAATATTATTAACCATGTCAAGGTATTCATCGATTAGTTTAGTGGGACTATAATTGTGGTACTATAAATGGTCCATATAACATGAAAATATTCTACCATATTATTGAAAATCCTTTATAGGTATTTAGAATATTTTACCAAATTCCATTTGTGGAATTATGTCACGTCACATTTATATTATTTGTTTATTATGATCTCCTGAGTTTGTTGATACCCTTGGGATACTCACATAGTATTCATTTATTAGTATCTAATAACATCTTTCTATCCAAACTAACAATGTTCAAATGTATCATAGTTATATTCAAATCTATACCTAATGATCATTTGTAGCGTTGAGACAAAAATATTAAAAGTTATAAATTGATTCACTTGATGATTGGAATCAATATTCCACTGATGGATCCCATGGATTCAATTTTGAGAGAAAATTTAACTTTATCCATTCATTTTAATACCAATTTCTATCGCCACTAAGTTTAATATTCTATTTCTGGTCGGTGGAATAAAATAAAGAGATGGAAACATAAAATAAACCCCTTCTTGGATATTTTTTAATTATTAGAAACAAATTAGTATCTATTATTCCCATATAAATGTAAGAAAAAATGGAAATATGTGTGAGATATAATAATTTTTCCTATTTCATCAATTAAAGGGATAGTAAATGGTGAATAAAAATGTAATGTAATGATTTAGAAAATAGAGTATAGAAATACTCTATTATAATTTTTAGACTGAATTTAATAACCATTCTTGTCTACAATTTGTCACGATATGAAATATAAATAATATTTCAAATAATATTTCCTCCATTACCCATAATAATAATACTCCATAGACTACGTGAATTAATATGGTTTACACCCAATTATCTATGTCATAATGTGAAAAAAAAATTTATATGAGGAATATCATTTTACTATATATTGTATGGTTTTTATTTATTTTTAATGAAATATTTTCCATTTTAAAAACTTTAAAAATCATTTTAAAAATAAAAAAAATTCACAGAATGTATATTTATGTCATATATCTCTCAAAATTCATGAAACATTTTAGAATTTTAGATAACTCCCTCATTTAACAAAAAATTCATGTAATTATCTTTATAATATATGAAAATATATATTTTCTTAATGAAAAGATTATTTCTGCTAATTTTATATATATTAAATGAATCAACAAAATCTTACATAATTTTATAGTCATCCTAATTTCTAACAGATGGACCAAAAATGGAAGGGGGTATAGGCTCTTTTATTATAGGGGATAAAATATTATCTGACTACCTTTCACATCACTCACCCTGGAGATAACATTTTTGGTTCACCAAGAAATAATGATATAATATAACATTTATTATAATGAACTATAATTCATGAAACTTATATATGTATTTCCTGAGATCGTGATACTTTCATTATATCATGAGACTATAAATTTCATGAAATTGGTTAATATTCATGGAACACATGACATTTACTTATTTTATTTTTAATGGCCTTCAATAATAATATTCATGAAACTTTATAGTAAACTATTAAAAATACGAATGAAATTTTACATTTGAACGAAATTTTCTTTATTACTTACAAAAAATTCCACTCTCAGAAAAAAAAATATAACTAAAAAACTTATCAATGAATGGGAAACAAAACCAAATTAATCATGAATCATTTTGAATATGTTCATGATATTCCATATGTTGACACTCCAATTTAATATAAATATTCATTCAATATATATGTATAGATTTTTCAAACGTGTACAGGCCTCTCGCATCATAGTAAATTTTCAATATGCTTTGCCGACTAGATTTTCAACAAACACATCCAACCAAAAAACCATAAAATGTCACCTAAAGGGATATCTCCCATATATTAATATTTTTTAAATTATTAATATGAATTTATATTGATGAATAAAACTAATGAAGTGAAAAATATTAATAATGTTGCATCCTTCAAATCTATAATTTTTCCACATTACCAATCTGAATACAAGATACAAGTAAAAAAATACATTTTATTGACTTCTGAATGAATTTAATGAAGATATGAAAAGATTGAATGGATTTAGTTTTCAATTTAGATGAAACTGTAAAAGAAATAAACTAAATTATGTCTCAATTGTTATGATTTTACAAATAATGATAACAATAAACTTACTAAATATGATAAATAATACATGGAAAACATATATATAATGAAAGAGAAAATAGAATTGGATGTAACACATAACTACACTAAACATTATAATTGATGCGACATGTCTAGAATCGAGAAGAAATATTCTTCCTTGTATGTCTTGGAATCTATAGGTATTTTTAGTTATTGTGTATTTAATTTTAAAATTGATTACAATTCCCAATCTAGTTTCCAAAATCCCTATATTTAAGAGTTGAATGAATATATTAGAAAAATAGAAATATATTTTATATAAAAAATATGATGTACCAGTTCTAGAAGCCACCCAATGGTGCCCCGTACCCGGTTGGTCACATGGCATCATGTGAATTTCCTCGAACAGTAGAGGCTGCCAGCTAGCAGCGATGGCCTTGGTTATTATAGTGGGGAAACTATTCCCTCATTGGCAGAGTACAAAATGAAACTAAAAAACACATACATTAGAGGAAACAATAAATATCCAACAATAGTATATAACGGAAGACTATAATAGAAACCACTGGATCACATATACATATTGAATGATTCATGATACATAAGTCTAGGAAAGCATCTAAACAAGTCACAATGATGTAATATAACTATGCTAAACCAATGTAAAAAAGAAAAATAAACAGATAAACTCCTCAACATCGCAATCCATATCTTGGTCCCATTTTCTCCAGCTCTATAACAAGTCAAGTACCTGATGTAGAAGGGTGATTTCCCTTATCTATACCTGCAATAATATAATCTATTTGAGCCCAAAAACATGACACAAACAGGGTGTGAGAATAAATCGCAGTTGGTAACCACCCACATATCTAAGCCTAACAGAAAGTTAGTATATGACAGGCAAGGTAAAGTAAACAATAATGAGTAAATAGTAAACTGTAAACGGTAAATGGTATAAAGGAAAGTAATTATTAGTAAAAAATCCCTCATTCAATCCTGAAATAGTAAAGCAAACAGCTAACCCTAACAGGTAACCCTCTAGGATGTACTCACAGCCGCCCCCCTCTGGTCCTACCTAGGATGTGCTGGAAACCCTCTGGGCAGCACACTCGGTCTAACCCCTCTGGTTCTGTATAGAAAATCAATAAATACTCCCTGAGTAAGTGCTCATGGTCTATCCACATATAGTCAAAATTAAGGCAAGACTCTATGAGGAAGCTCACATAGTCCATTCCCTGCATAGTCTATGGTAGTCAAGGTCTCTCTGAGGAAGCTCACATGTCAATTCCCCTTATATCCCCAAGGTCTAGGACTCTCTGAGGAAGATCACTCGGTAAATTACCCATATAACCTAGGCCATTCAATTCAAACAAGACTCTATGAGGAAGCTCATGTAGTCAATCCTCTTATAGTATGAAGAAGACAGTGAGTCTTTGAGGAAGCTCACTCGTTCAGTTCCCCTTATATACCCAAGATGTTCTGGGCTCTCTGAAGATGATCACTCAATCAATCCCCCATATAGACAATGGTGCTCAAATACTCACTGAAGAAGTTCATCAGGTCAATTCCCCCTATAGTCTACTACACCAGGTTCTCACGTCCCTATGTTGGTCAGGGAGAATAGCAGTGCAATAAGGAGAATGTAAACATAAAAAATTACTTTTCTGAACAATGTACAACATATGAACCATGTCAGAATACAATCTCTCCATCCTATAAAAACAGGCATGGAATCAGGCAAAGCAGCCAAATATAAATAGAACCAAATGTTAATAAACAGAACATGCATGGTCAAGACACATCCAAATCATAAAAATAAAACTTATTCATATCTAAATTTCTTATACATGGGAAGAATAGAATTGTACACACACATCAGGGTCAAAACTGTAAACACACAATACCCCGTTGAAGGGTATTGTGGGATTTTGCACAAAATGATCAAAAAGATTTTATAGAAGTTCCCATACACCTACATAGAGTTTTGGAGATCAATATACTTGAACTACAAAGAATTAATCTTCTTGGAACATCGTAGATATAAAGGAAAAGTCCATAATGTTCAACACATGATAACATGAAAAATTAGAGGAATTGGAAAACAAGGATCGAGTAGAATAGAGAACTCACTAATGCGATTCCAACACAATCAATAGTGCCTGAATCAGGGGAAAGACAGAGGATCGGGGGCTTGTCGATGATCTGTAGATTCTCGGCGCTCTCAGACAAAATAAACCTAATAGAATTGGTTTCTATCTGTCAGATGTGACCCTGGTGCATTTAATGAAAAAAAGTACACGATATTTACTTTTGGAGTACACTGTGTGTACTCACCTTTTCCAAGCACCACTTTAAACAGCCTCTAAGTCAATTCCAAAAGGTCGTGTATGCAGCTACTACACGGCCAACACACAGCCTGCTGCTATAAGAAAGAAAACGGTGTGTACACATAAAGTACACAACATGTACTTAGAAAATATCCAGAAATTCATATTGACTCCAAAAATGACTACAAAGTTATATCATACCTAGAAAGAAGGTTCAGGTTCTTACAAATTTCCCCCTTAAAGAAATTCATCCCAGAATTTCCAAGCGCAGTGTAGAAGAAGAACCCTCGAATAGTTCTGGCCACTATGCAGTACATCAGCCTCCATATCCCACGTCTTGTCATGTACTTGCATGTGCTACAACAACACTCGTACGAGGGGAACAGACTGACCATGGATAACCCTTGTACTGTGATCCACAATCCAAATAGGATGCTCATAAAATGACACATCCACTTCGAGCTCATCCTCCTCGGGTTCAAAGACATGATATGGGTATGAAAAGTAACTTCGGTGCTGAGAAACATGGAAGAAATTGTGCATAGATCATTACCTACAAGGTAACTGAAACCAATAGTCAACCAGCCCAACATTCTCTGACACGTCAAATGGCCCGAAATACCTCGGTGAATGCTTAAGCTGTCACCTAATCCTCTTTTGTCCCAACCTCGGTGTGAGACATAGGAAAACCAGATCCCAGACCTCAAACTCAAGAAGTCATCTCCACTGATTAGTATATGACTTCTGTCGAGATTATGTAGTAGCCATCCTCTTCTGAATCAACTCTATCTACTCTCTGGTTACCTAAACAAGATGATGTCCCAACAATGTAGCCTCTCCTACATCCATCCAAAACAACAGGGATCGTAATGTCCTACTGTACAAAACATCAAAAGGTTCCATATGAATAGCTTCTTGAAAACTATTGTTTTAAGAAAACTCCACAAGAGGTATATGCTCCTCCCAAGAACCTATATATTCTAAAATGCATTCTCAAAGCATATTCTCAAGCACCAGAATTGTACGATTGGACTGGACATCTATCTGTGGATGGTAAGTGGTACTAAAAATTACATGTGTACCGAAAGCCTTTTTAATCCCCTATAATAACCGAGAAGTAAAACGTGCATCCCTTTTGAAATTATGGAGTGTGGAACTCCATGAAGTCTTACAATCTCTTGGATGTACAACCGTCTCAGCTCATCAACACTGAAGGTCTCCTTGATCGGCAAGAAGTGTTCAACCATAGTGAGTCTGTCAGTGATAACCCAAACAACATCATTCCCTCGAGGTGAGCTTGGAAAACCAGTCACGATGTCCATCACAACATCATTCCACTTTCACTCGAGTATGGGTAACTGCTACAAAATCCATGCTTGTCGCTGATGCTCAGCCTTCTACTGTAGACAAGTGGAACACCTCATGACGAATCCAGCAATGTCTCTCTTCATACCTGGCCACCAATACTGAAGGTGTAGATCAGGATACATCTTGTTGGTGCTAGGATAAATTTCCCAAACTGAGGAATGAAAATCCCGCATCAGCTCTTCACATATTTCTACTGGAACCCATACGCCTCCCTGAAACTCATGATCTCTTCCTTGCCTATGGTCCACCTAGGAATATGGTCCTCTGTTGACATTCTTTCCCAACGGACTAGGCCTTAAGAATATGATAGATGCATCATTAGAACATGATCCAATAGATTAGGCATAACTGCTATATTCAAAATCATCCCTTATATGTTGTGAACCTCCAAATGCATCTCATAGAACAGAGCCATACGCTTCCACTTACTGGTGGTCTCCTGAACTGCTTGTATCTGAGTCCTCATGCTTAACGCATCAGCCACTGTGTTGCCATTCACAGGCGTATAGGAATGTTCAATATCAAAGGACTATAGGTACACAACCCACCTACATTGCCTCAAATTCATATAACGCTGAGTAAATATGTATTTGAGAATCTTGTGGTCAGTGAAAACCAAAACGTGCTCTCCCAGAAGATAATATCTCCAACAGCATAAGGCATGAACATCAGCTGCCAACTCCTGATCCTGCGTTGGGTAATTCCTCTCATGTGGTCTCAAATGTCGGGACCCATACGCCACCACTCCATCACCCAACATAATCACAGCTCCCACCCTGATACCTGATGAATAATAGTAAACAATATAGATCTTTCCTAGCTCTGGAAATACTAGTATCGGAGCTAAAGCCAACCTTCATTTTAGCTCCTTTTATGTTGACTCACAAGAATATAACCACAAGAACATCACACCCTTCTTGGTCAGGCCTGTCAGTAGTGTTTCCAAACATGAAAAGTCTTATATTATTGGTATGTAGTATCCAGTCAGCCCTAGAAAAATCTGAACCTCAAAGACGTTCTTTGGATGCTCCCATGAAGCATTAACTCTCACTTTCTTTGGGTCTACTGACACTCCTGCCTCTGAGATAACATGACCCAATAATTAAACCGGATCCACCCAATAGTAGAATTTTTAGAGAATAACATATAACTTATTCTCCCTCGTTGTAATAAAAATGATCTCAAGATGGGTAGTATGGTCGAGTCGATAGTGAGAGTACACCATGATATTTTCCAAAAAGACCACCATGAGGGAATCCAAGTATGGATGGAAGAATATGTTCATCAGTTCCATGATGGATTCAGGCGTGTTCGTGAGAACGAACGACATAACCATGTACTCATATAGACCATTCCTTCTCCAAAACGATGTAAGAAGTATATCTGATGGTCTAATGCAAAAATTATGATAACCAAATCTCAGGACAATATTCGAGAGCACCCAGGATCCTCGAAGCTCATCAATGAGATCAAAAATCCTACATAAGGGATATCGGTTCTTGAAATACAAGTGGATCAACTTGCGATATTCCACACAATGCCTGAGGGTACTATCTTCCTTCTTAACAAACAGGACAGGCGAACCCCAGGGAGAAGTACTGGGTCAGATGAAAATCTTGGCCTGGAACTCCTCCATCTAATTCTTGAGCTCCTGCAACTCAAGTGTAGCCATCCTATACGAAGGAATGGACACCGGTTCCACCCCTAGAACATGATAAATAGAAAATTATACCTCATGCTCTGGTGGAAATCCTAAAATTCCCTTATGAAAGACATATCTTAAACGATCCACCACTGGAGGAAAGTCTAACTATGGAGTCCCTTGGTCATCCAAATAAATACTAGAAATATGGGTTGTAACTCCTCCCATCCCATGATTCTATGGACCCTCTCTGCTCGCCTGGACATCCCATTCACCCCTATGACTAAAATATCCACCCTCTAGTGATACAAAACTCACCCTGCAGCGATAACAGTCGATGACTGCCTGGAATGGAATTAGCTAGTCCATCTCGAGAATGAAATCATAGCCTGTCATATCTAGGACATAGAGGTCCCATAAAAAGTGACATACACCAACATATAGAGGGAACTCTCTGCACTGATGTACACCAACTGTTCTAGTCCCCAATGTTGGGTCTAGCAGTCAAGATATCAGTGGAGGAAAACATGAAGATCCCAAGTCTCTTCACGACATCAATAGATATAATGTTATGGGAGTCCCCTATATCAAAAAGAAAATAAGATAAAACTAATGATACTATGATAATTACTCAAATGGTAGAAGGTCTGAGATCCTGCTCCAACTAGGTCTACTCCACTTCAAACATCTGACCTATACCATGGACATGTTACCCTACATGACCACTTTGTGCTGATCCACCAGTGTGTCGCTGAAAACTGGGGGAATTTCTACCATAACCACAACCTCCACATCTAACCAAATAGTCATAAGAACTCCAGTTCCCACACTGGTGAGAAAGTGGTGGCACTACTCCTAAATGGGGAGTCAAAGAAGAACCCTTGTCACTAGATGCTGGTGAGAAGAACTGAAAAATGTTCTGAAGGTGACCCATATTGTCTCAATAATGGCACTCTACTTGGTCTCTCGGGAAATGTGGCCTCATATTACGAGTTTTCCCACAATGATAGCACACCACCTAGAAACCAGAAGATGCATCTCGACTACTCTGATCTCCTCGAGTAGACTACCTACAGTTCTTCCTGCTATCGTTTGACAGAGCACTAATTATGGATGTTGAAGCACCCTAGTTTACAGCTCCATAATCCTTCATTTTGTGCTCTATGATTAGCACCTGGTTGATGATAGATGTTATTGATGTAGACTGGAAGATGTTCACCTATGACCAGATGTCGTTCCTCGGACCATCTTCAAACATTTGTGCAAGGAACAACTGATTGCCACTTGTAATAGGCATGAAACACTGCATCTCTCTAAAGAGAGAGGAATACTCCATAACAAAGAGAGTACCTTGCTATAGAATCATGAACTCTCATGCTCCATCGGACCTCATGTTCTCACGATAGATGTAATCGTAGAAGATGTGATTAAACTCATCCCAAGCCATATTCCGGTAGCTTGCCTATAAGACCAGAGATTCTATCATCCACTTCACTCCCTATAATCCCATAATATAGAAACAATGATATTGAATTATAGATATCTGAATACCAAGAGAGGATATACTTGTAAAATACCTAAACAAAGTCCACACTGAGAATGCCCAATATAATTCGATGAAAATGTTAATAATGATATCCTCCCTATGATCTATTAAGAATATATATGTAGACTCAATATTAATACCAATATTTTTAAATTTCTCATAAGATGGCAGGGACGTGTTCTTGATTATACGTAAATGAATGTTATACATCGCGGGAATATCCTTGCAGCAAAACACCTCACCAAATCTATCCCACGGATTAGGTGTCATCATCACACTTTCGAAATGTTTCAGAATGAAGGACGATAATGAGAATTCCATAATGATAAACCTCTCTTTTTTAATTATAGATCTATATAAGATCGAAGAAACTCCTCCATTGATTATACAAGATGGCGTTTATTAAGCGCTGAAATAATCAATAAGTTATGATGGTGTTATTCAAAATTAGGTAGCCAAGAAAACCATTATTTTATCCAACTCAATTATGTTTCCAGAATGAAATATCATATCATCGCCTTATCTGGAGGGAAAGATCACTGAGTGTTCAAATATGAGGTTGAATAATATGCAATAAATAATATGGGATGTCTCCCACCACACCCATGTTGATATTTTATTTATATTCCATGACCCTCTTCCAAAGAGTAGTCTTCTCATGAACCTCACATTCCATATTTCCATGCATACCTTGGATAATATCTCCATGGCTTTTTTATATTTAATCCAATTATCAATCATGATACTGTCCATATTTCCCTAGGAGGCCTTTTGATATTTTTTATCCTACTTACCATCCCACATAAATGATGATTGAATATTGTCAATGTTATTTATTAAAACCATAGGATATTTTTAAATTGAAAGGTCATAGATTAGTAAAGAGGATAGAAAGGTGTTAACAAATATTATTCTTTCACTAAAAAATAGGATTTAAATTTTATAATCAATGAAACATCTGATGATCATTCATTCAAATTAGTCATTTACCACATTTAAAAATTTTATATTATTAACAAAAGAATAAAATAAATATTATTATTATAATTTTTTTAGTATTATAATACCAATTTTATATATCATATTTCCATTAAATTGTATGTGAATGTATCCCTCATGCGTATATACAAATTACCTACTCCATGAAGAGATATAATTCATTTACCTGTAAAGTGCTTCATGGATTCACATTTTGATTGGAATATTGTTTATATAGGATTATTATGACATAATTAATCTTCTAGAATGGTAATATCATATCAAACATTATAAATAACAAATCATTGTAAAATTATAACTTCGTTCGTGTGAATGTGTAGACTGCCACTTCTATGAAGCGATGTGAATGGTTTTTAATTTCACTTTTACCAAGATGGTAATAAGTATCTATTAAAGATATATATTTCATACATTTATCTATATATACGAGGTATTTATTATTTTTTAATAGTAATTGATTCTTTAACATTACTTCACTCCACCATTAATCATATCAAAAGGGCGTTCATATATACATATGACATACCGTATACATAATTAGTACAATTTATTATTCATAAACATTAATTATGAATAGATCAAAATATATATATTATGAATATAAATGAAAATTTTGACATGATAAAAATTTTCGTGATTATGTATCATTGATCAAGGTAGAAATACTAAAATTACAAAACCATTACATTAATGAAAAATAAAGAAGATATCACCCAGAATTGGGATTTAAATGATTAATTGTAAAAAAAGGATTTCAAAAAGGTTTCATTTAAACCATATACAAAATGATATGTATTTTATTTCTTTTAAAATTAAGTTACAATAATCAAATATTTATTATAATTGATTATTAATCATTTATAATTGAATTCTAACATGAGGTTAGAGGTATTCATCTCATAGTTATTTCCATTGAAAAAACACCATATTCAATATTTTTTTCTTTTCTGTATTGTGTATACTAGCCTATAATGTCATTTATTTATATCCTTATTAATTTTCTGTTATAAATATCTCTGTAATGTAACATCTAACATGGGTATAATGATTCAAACACTACAAATTAGGTATGATTTTTTATCATACTACATTATTGATTATAAAGATTGATTATAATTATGTTCCCATGATAAAATAATGTTATATACCATTCCAGAATATCATTACATTTTATTATGATGACATTTATATTGAATAAATGTTTTAATTTCATTTTACTCACATTAAGTATTCAAGAGATTAATCAACTCTTTTTCATGAATATCAAGTTTTTTTGTTCATTCGACAAAAATCCATTCCCTTATAAGTAAATGGTTACAAAAAATTATCATGAATTTATATTTTTTTGTAATATTTTATCTAGAAGTAAATGTCTTCAGGATTTATTTCCTAAAAATATTTCATGAATGAATTATTAATCTTATTTTACAAAAGATTATGTTTTGAATTTTACTAAAAATTTAAATGTATTTATTTATTTTATCAAATAGAATATGAATGTAGTTTCCTGATGTCATAAACACTAAATTTTTTGAATTATATATTTCATGTTCCAAATTATCAATTCAAAGAAAAATATTTCATTATCATTTGGGAATTATATTTATTTTAAAATTTATTTTATATGTGGAAATGTAATTATGCCCAAGTGATAATTCTGTGATATTTTAATGGAAATTTAATTTATGATAACATGATTTGAGGTTAATTAATATATATATGGGATATTATCCAATGATACCATTATTAATATTTCACTATATAATTAATGTTTTTTGTGTTGAGATGTTTATAACACAAATTTATTTTAATTGGGTTTTGTTATGATGAATTGGGGAAATGTTTATAGAACTCGTTTTCATGTCACACTTTATGATGTGATGATATGATGAATATTTTAGGGTTTTGTGGAACACATATTTATGTTTTTCATTACAAAAATATATTACATTATAAAAAATGGATGCTGGTAACATTATAAAAAATTATGGTGTTCAGGTTATGAGCAAGGGTGGTGGTCAGGTTATAAAGGATGATAAGAGGGGATAGAATTATACAGTCCCCCAATTCATTGGGTAATTGTTGATTTCTCATGAGATATAAAATACAAGAATGGGTAGTGAACCCTATTCATTAATGGACATTCTTCACAATGATAGTCTTGGGGTGAACCCTGACTATTATTATGGATTGGGGAGTGAATAAAATCCAGTATGATGGTCTTGGAAATGATAATTGACTAAAATATAAATAATTTTCTAGGATTATAATAGTGTTATGATTTTATGGATCATGTTATTTGATTAGTTTGTAACCCAAATTTTATGAATTACCAGGACTTATGATATGATTCATGATTATGATATTTGAGATAAAGGGAATGATTTTAATATGTTATAATCAGGTTCTCAAGAAAATATTATAATGTTATATTTTTTTCTTAATTGATATATCCATTATTACCCTAACTGAACATATGATATCACCATTTTGTATGTTTCCATTCCACAAGTTATAATGGAGGTAATTATGTATAATTTCATGAAATGTGTTATAGTTGTGAATAACTTAATTGGATACACTTATTTACAAATTTTATTATGTGTCTATGATTAAATAGATATTATATATATATATATATTAATATTTATTTAGATGTAATATAATAAATATGTATCTAAGAGAATTTAATATCTAGTAATGAGATGTTTGGGATTCTATATTTTGTACCAGAGTAAGGATTATTTAGACATTTGAAACATGGTTGAGATATTATTAGTTAGGAGTCTTCAAATATGTGTATCTATAGTTTAACATACAAATTATTTAGTAATGATCATCAAATGAATATGATAAACTTATTGTTTCATATATTTATCAAATGTTCAATTTATTTAGATATTCTATTGATGATTTTTAATTATTATAGGACTATCTATTATTATTATTGTTGATCAAACTACGAAAACTATTTTTAGACAATATATGTTACCCATATAATCATTTAACAACAAAATGTGATTTATAATTTAATGATTTTCCTCCATAGTAACCAAATCATTTGGGATTTGGAATTCAAAATTTAATTGTTATTCTCAAAGATCATTATGATGATATAAATCATATTCAACTTGAAAACAAGAATATACGGGATGAAAATTATGAGGATTCATTCATTAGTAAATATAGAACCTTTTTTATTGGATCAACTAATCCACTATTAGTTAATAAATTTACCATTAGAATTGAAAAAGATATTTTGTTTTCTCTAGTGAATTAAATATTTAAAAACCCATAGTAGTTTATCATTTAAATGGATAAAAATATTAATGGTGTAGTATTATTAATAATATTTGACAACATGATGAAATTAAATCTATGTATTTGGATGAGTATAATAGGATATTTTTTAGTATTTCAATCCCTCATATTCTGTAAGCATTGATTCAGATGGAATTTCATTTTCAAAAGAAAAAGGATTAAGAATAAATCTTTACTTATGAAGTAAAATATATAATAAATGTGTTATATGATTATTTTATAATCATCTAAGTTGAATGAAAAATTGATCAATTGATTGATGACTTAAAACCAAATATCGAAATTCTATTTGATATAAGATACATTAGTGGCTATGAATAAATAATTTGACTTGATTTTAAGGTAAAAATATTAATTAGAGAGTCCCATCATTCTAATGGTTTTGATGAAAAACGAACAGTGCGTCTAATGAGAAATCATATAGATCCCATGGTGGGATAAATAACAATAACCTAAATGCATGGAATGTGGGATGAAACATCATGGGAGTTTTGTGAGTGCATCTATGATGTGTTTCAAATGTTGTAAGGATGCATATATATCCATTGAATGTGAAAATGTGATGACAAGAAAAATTTATACAATGGAAAAGAGAAAGGTTCTGAATAATTCACCACACACAATCTAATTATTAAAATTAAATAAAAATTTATTATAAATATAACAGTTAAATGAATGAAAAAAATTATGACCAATAACAACAACTAATGTAACCCAGTAGAAACATGGGAATATCATGAGATGACAATATCTCAAGTGGGGTTTGAGAATGATGTGGTGAAATTTTCAATTATAAAACTATCCAGAAATGATAATTTTTTAATTTTTTAATTTTCTACTCACACATTTATATCTATGGAATTTGAAATGGGTATGAAAATAATGAATTAATAATTAGATATTATGTCATCATTGAAAAGACAAAATGGTATAATGGTTACATCTCACATTGATAGATCAAATTCATCATATATTTGTGGGAATGTGGTTCATGAAAATATTCTTATTCACTATTTTGTTGATTTTTATCGGATTCTAATCATAGATTGTATTAATTTATATAGAACATAAATCATTTATCAAGGAATTTAAGTCTCATTTTTTTAATTGATCCTAATCTAATTTATTAGTGTGGTAACAAAAATATATATTTTCACTGGAAATCATGTAAATTATATAGAACATGAGCCTATTCCAAAGGATTTTAATCTCGTTTGTTTTCAGAAAAAATCGCAAATCGATAAATTACTATTGTATGATAGTTTATCCATGACATACAAAAATAATTTCTTCATCTTTAACTAAATATTGAAGTAGAGTTCTCTATATGAACTCATATATGGTTGAATAACTATTTTATGACTTTATATAGAATTTTTCTTATTGAGTTACATGGAATGAATATTAAATTTATTTAGACTCACCTGTTTTGATAATCTCAATTATGATTAATTTTGTTCTGATAATTGCAAATGATGTTTATTGATTAAACATTTCATTAAATATATTACTATTTATGTTCTTAAATTCAAAATATAAATACTATTGAATATGGTCAAATGATATATCATTCATTTAAGAAACATTCTGTTAATCAAATGTTCATTTACATTGTAATGTTTTATTCTAACATAATATTTGGATAGTTTTTCTAAATAGACAAATAGCTACTGATAATGAAAGGTCACCAGTATGCAGATGAGCTACTGATACAGAAAGGCCATTGTGATGCAGACAGTTGAAGTTACACCTGAGCTACTGATAGAGTATGTCTAGTGGTGTGCACAAGTCGACCGATACAGAGCGACAACTACTGTTATTAAGTCTACCATTACAAGCTCACCGATATGGGTCACTGGTACATTAGTCTACCATTACAGAGAGCTACCGCTAAATGATTTCACCAATACATATAGTCACGGGTATGTGGAGCTACCACTATAATGAGTTACCGCTACAATAATCTACCTTTACATAGACCACCAGACACCTGAAACTGTGTCATTACATTAACTTTGTTTATTATAAGCAATGGTCAAATTTAGCAAATTTAATGCATCTTCTATTAATTAATGATAGTTGTTGGAATGTCAGGAACCATACCTTGTAGAAATAATTCCTATTGCAAGAGCTCAAGGAATATAAAAGAGAACCTTAATCTACTAGAGATCTAGTATTTTAACGCACATATGAAACAAGCTTCAGGATATACATGAGGATATACATACATAGAAGAAGACAGAAGAACACATGCTGAGGCAATAGAACCAGCACATCCAAGGAGTCCAGAGCCTCATTTAAAACACATATATCATTATAAATTCATATATATTTTATTAATCTATTGTGTTTCATTTATTTACATTTTGAGCAGTGTGTGTGTTCTATATTTTAAGCACACCCTTTATCCTATGCTGAAATGGAGGATTTATAAATCCTCACTAAATATTTCCCATACACTATTGTATCCCACTGTGGATAGTGGTAGTGGTCAAGTATGACCTAGACAGCCTGTGTCATATTGTTTAGTTTTCCCACGTTGAACTATAGTATAGTTCTGAGGACCTGGACATTCTGTGCACTGTTGTAAAACCCCGATCCAGGGTATGGATTCGTAGTTTATATAAAACTATTTGAGAGGACTATGTCTGTTCTTGAGACGAAATCTCTTTTTTAAAACTGTTGTGTATTTTTATTTTAGTAAAAACAATTTTGAATATTCCACTACTAAGTACATTAAATACAAATCTGTTTTAAAGTTACTCTATTAGTTAATCTAGAAAGTGTTTGTATTTATTGTAAACCAGTTGGTTATTTTTTAATGCTAATCAAATCTTCATATTAGACTAACTTTGAATTAATGTATCTCATGAGATCCAAACTGAACCATTAATGTATTGAAAATTCACTTGTGTTTATCTTGTTAATTAAATTGGGGGATTTTAATAGAAATATTTTAAATGAGAAATTTTTAATAGGATCTAAATTCACCCCCCCCCCCCCATATTGAGTATTCCTCTCCTACAACATTTGGTATTAGAATGTTGTATAAAAGTGTTTTAAAACACACTGTTTTTTAATTTTTGATTCTATTTGTATCTTAATTATCGTAATTTTTTGTTATTTCTATCATTTTATCTCTTTAAATAAATTTGATAAAATTTAATTCTGGATAACAGATTAGAAGGTGAAGCTACCAACATGGCACATTTATTTAATGGTGTTATTTATGCCAAATGAAAAATAAAAATGAAAATTTATTTATAAAGTATGGGATTTGACATCTGGACTGCTATAGAGACTCAGTGTAAGTTCCCAAAAAATGTTATAACTACTTGGGATAATTCAACGATAGCTGCTACAATAATAATTTTAAATCAATAAAAAACTTCTATTGTGCTTTAGAAGAGGAATAGTTTAATCGAATATATTCTTGTAAGACTACTTATGAAATCTGGGATACCATGTCTATTTCTCATGAATGAACAACCAATGTGTAATAGATGAGATTAAACAATTACACTATTAAATATGATAATTTTAAAATAAGGCCTGATGAACCTATTTTTGAAATGTATATCAGGTTTAATGAAATTTTTAACACTAAGGTCTCACTGGGAAATGTTGTTCCAGCAAAAGTACAAATCATGAGAATTCTCAGATGTCTGCCAGAGAGATGGAGAGGCACATCAGTATCATTCCTAGAATCATGTGACATAAGTTCACTACCTATTAAAGAGTGGATAGGAATATTGATGAAGTATGAAGAAGATTTGAAGGTAAACAAAGAAGAACATGATGAACCAATAAAGAAATCATGATCCTTGAACACCTCTAGTACAAATATCATGGAAAAAGATAAAATTCATGCTATAAGTGTTAGTTTAATTATGTAAAGGGAGAGAATCTGATAGTGTTGATGAAATGGCTCAGATTAGCAGATGATTTATGAAGTTTTATAGGTAAAAGAAGTATCTCAAAAAATACAATTACAAGGGAATGTATGACCGTAATGATCATTGGAAGATGGATTATAAAAGGACTAATAAAAGTGATGACATATTATGGTACGAATGAAAGAGGAAATGACATGTGAAAGCTGACTGTCCGATGTGAATGTATAAGAAGAAATATGAGTACAAGAAAAAAAATTATAAGAAAGCTATGATGGCAACCTACAGTGCTTCAGAATACAGTTTATGTGATTCTGATTACACTCAGGATGAAAAATCTTAAAAAACTAATATGTGTTTCATTACAAACACATCTAAGGTCATATTGGATACTCCCGAATTAAACTCTTATTACAATAGAGATGATTCTGATTCGAATTCTAAAAACATGTCTAGTGAAGAATTAATTTAATACTGTAACATGCTAGAGGATACCTACAATGAGCTGAAAGACTAATATAAAGCCTTAACGAAACAACATGTTTTAACTAGAACTATCAAATCGGAAATAAAAGTAGAAAAGGAAAAGAATCCTAAACAACTCAAATAGGTTACTGAACTGAAATTTTCTAATTAGAAACTCATGATATATTTATAAAAATTTAGTAATAGAATGGACACTCTTACAGAAATGCTAGGAAAATAAGTAGCACAATGTATACTACGGGTTTAGGCTATCATCTTAGACAAAGACAGATTACAAATAATACATTTATTCCTAAATCTGTATAGTATTTTGCTAGTTCTAGTTCATGGAATTCTTATATCTCAACTAGTGACTAACATAGTTATAGATAAAACAATTTTCATCATTCTAAACATTTTAAATATATTGATTTTATAAAACCAATTAGAAAATTCTGGGTACCAAAAATTCTTCTTGCTAACCTATCTGGACCTAAGAAAATCTAGGAACCCAAATCATTTTCTATCCAAAATTATGTTGTAGGATACCTTCATAAAAAGTTCTTATAGGAAGACATGGTACATTGAAAATGGATGTTCATGACATATTATATGATACATTTCATATTTTAAATTCATAGTCATCGTTGATGGAGGATATCTCACCTTTGGGGATAACTCAATAGGAAAGATCATCGTCTTAGGCCATATTGGTACCAGTGATTCAATTTTAATTTATAAAGTATTATTTGCTGATGGAATAAAGAATAATCTATTAAGAATTTATAAGTTTTCTAATGTAATATTTAATGTTATGTTTGATAATGATTCATGTAATGGTTTTGATTCAATTTTTTTGTTATTTACTAAATTAAGAACGGAAAATTTTTATGCTATAGATTTGAATTCATTTGCTAATAAAAATATTACATATTTAATGACTTTTCATAATGAATATTGTCTTTGGAACAAAAGATCAGGACACTACAATATACACTCACATTGAAAACTAACTATGAATAACATAGTTAGAGACCTACCTAAACATGAATTCACAACTGACAATGTTAGTAATCACTGTCAAAAGGGAAAGAAACATAAAGTTTATTTTGAGTCAAAGAACGAAGTTTCAACTTCTCCACCTCTTGAGTTAGTTGACATGGAATTTTTTGGACCATCCAGAGTTTCTAGTTTATATGGGAAGCATTATGTCTATGTCATTATAGATCACTTTTATTGATATACTTGGGTTTATTTTCTAGCTCACAAAAGTGAATCTTGCTCTTACTTTATTAATACTCCAAGTCTTTAGATAACCATAGTGGGCTTATGATTGAAAACATTAAAAGTGATCATGGTCATGATTTTAAAAATCATGAATTTGAATCACATTTCTCACATAATGGCTACAATCACAACTTCTCTGACCCTAGAACACCTCACCAGAATGGTGTAGTTGAATGAAGGAATAGTACACTTTAGTAAATAGCATGAACTATGCTTAATGGATCTGATTTACCTATTTATAGTTGGGATGAAGCTATAAATACATCTTGTTAAATTATAAATAGAGTTTTGATTAGACCGGAACATAAGAATACCCCTTATGAATTATGGAATAATAGAATACCAAAAGATAGTTTTTTTAATTTTTGTTGTTGTAATAGTATTTTTCTGAATACTAAAGATAAAATGGATAAATTTTCATCTAAAAGTAATGAAGTAATTTTTCATGGTTATTTCTTAATGAGAAAATCCTATAGAGTTTTTAATAATAGAACCAGAAGTGTGGATGAATCTATTCACACGAAATTTGATGAAACAGATCCACATGAACCTAAACCCTCACTTGAAAATCATGAAGATGATATTTCAGTTTTGAACCTTAATGATAAAATAAGTGAAACTATTGTGAAGACAACAATTTAAGGAAATATTTCATAATCTGCTACTGGTGAACCCAAACCTAGAGAAGAACTTGAAATTTCTAGTCCTACAAATACTATATCAACTAGGATTCTAATGAATCGTCATTTAGAAGATGTTGTAGGTAATCTTGATAGAGGGACACATACTACAGCTTCTCTAAGAAACTAGGATGATCACCAACCTTTTCTTTCACAGTCAAAACCTAAAATATCAATTATTCTATCAAGGATGAATTTTCCGTAATGGGTATGCAAGAAGAGTTAAATAAATTTGAAAGAAAAAATGTCTGGGAATTAGTAGTTATATCATAGAACATTTTGACCATAGGTACAAAATGGGTGTTTAGAAATAAGGTTTTTGAATCTGGAAACAACATTAGAAACAGATTTAGGTAAGTTGAACAAGGTTACATTCAAGAAGAAGGAATTGATTATGAATAAACCATTGCACCAGTAGCTAGATTTTAAGTCGTTAGGATCTTACTTGCTTTTGCATCTCATCTGAATTTCATGTTAATTAAAATGGATGTTAAAAGATATTTTCTAAAGTGTAATATAATTGAAGATGTTTTTTTGAAAAACCACATGGATTTAAAAATCCCCATTTTCAAAATCATGTTTTTAATCATTCTAAAGCTTACTATGTTTTAAAAGAAACTCCAAGAGAATGGTATGATAGAATTAATAATTTAATTATTTCAAAAGGTTTTTCTAAAGGAATTGGTGATCCCACTCTTTTTATCAAAAATATTTCCAAATAAGTTTTGATAGTAGAAATATATGTTGATGATATTATTTTTGTATATTCAAAAAATTCTATATGTACTGATTTTTTAATGATTATTCAATATAAATTTGAAGTGAGCTTAATGGTAGAACTCAAATTTTTTCTTGGATTTCAATATTTTAAAAATAGGGATGGTATTATTCTAAATAAAAAAAATACGCAAAGGATTTATTATGAAAATTTGTGTTGGATAGTAATAAATGAAGTGATACACATATCAGTATGACTTGTAGGTTGGATAATGATGAATATGGGAAACTATAGATCAAACCAATTACAGAGGTACGATTTGATGCTTAATTTACCTTACTTCTAGTCGACCTGATATTATGTTTACTGTATGTATGTGTGCATGATTTCAATCTAATCCAAAAGAATCTCACTTACATTCTATAAAAATAATTTTCATATATCTTAGACATACTACTAATTCAGGGTTATTTTATCCAAAAGGACACTATTTTGAATTAATAAGTTATTCAAATTGTAACCATTCTGGATTCAGGTTTAATAAAAAAATATCATATGGAATGTGTCATTTATTGGGAAAATACATAGTATCTCAGTGTAGTAGGAAACAGAATTAAATTACATTCTCTACTACTGAAGCACAATATATAGCTTCTGGTAGTTTCTATGCATAGATTCTATATATCAAACACACATTGTTGGACTATATATATGATTTTAGTCACGTTTCTATTAATTTTGATAACACTAGTGAACTAAATATCTCTAAGAACCCAGTATCTCACTATAGAACTAATCACATTGATGTAAGGAACCAATTTCTAACAGATCACTATCAAAAGTGTGTTATAACTCATGGATTTATAGGCATTGAACATCAACTAGCGGATATATTTATTAATCCATTATACTCAGAGAGATTAAATTACCTTTTACATGAATTAGTAATGACCAAATACCCATAAACCCCACCATTAGACACACCTCACCATTAGAGAAACCTCACCATTAGACACACCTCACACTTAGAAAAACCTCGCTGTTGGACAAACCTCACTGTTAGACAAACCTAACCGTTAGAAAAACCTCACCGTTAGATAAACCTCACCATTTAATACACCTCACTGTTATAGAAACCTCATTGTTAGGATACCTCACTGTTACTTCTTACCGTTATAGTCCTCACCGGTAGAATTGTTACCGATATATCGCGTTGATTTAAATTTTTGTGTCATATGTCGAGACACATTATCTTTTTAATGTAATTTTTTTATTTTATTATATTTCAATTCCTAAATGATATAAGTCTAGTCTAAATCACATTCAATCCACTGTGAACACCACCCTTCCAAGTCCTCACCTACCCAAGCCACTGAAATCATTCAAGCCCCAAGTTTTTCAATTTGGAAATGGCCTGTGTTAAGAGATCAATAATTGATCAAAGTAATGAGATAAGTTCGATGAGAGAAAAAGTCTATTTAATAGCAACTAGAAGTAGTATTGGTACTAGAAAAGAGAATAGAATGTATATGAATGAGAATTTATCAAATAGAGAAATAATGATTAAGAAGGAGCTTTGTACTGAGTGGTTGATGTCAAGCATGTATATGATTTTGAGGATTTTAGAAGAGGAAGGATGGGTATATTGTTTTTCAAAAATCAATGGGACTTTTTATCCCAAACTGGTTATGGAATTTTATGTGTTTGTCTGATTTGAAATTAATGAAGATGAGAACATGATATTTTTTGTTTTAAAGGATAAAGCGATATCTTTTTCATCTGCTGAATGGGTTGAAAATTTGAAAGTGCCTCATGATGGAGTGTATGATTTTTTATCTAAATCAATACCTGCAGCTGGTGACCATTTTGAGTATGAGGCTTGTTTGTTTGAGTGAACTGGGAATGGATCACCTAAAAAAGTTATTACTGCTGAAATGGAAGGAGAAAAAAGATTGTTTTTTAAGTTCATTCAACATGTGGTTTGTCCCAGGAGAGGAGATTTTGCAACCCCAAAGATTGAGGATATATATTTTATGTACTATTTTAGGCATGGACTAAAGGAAAATCTATTCAAATTATTGATGCTTCAGATAAAATATATGACCAGACCTAAATCAAAGACAGATACCGTGTTCATTGCTATGATGATTTCAATTATGTTAAATGACAAAGGTTTTTCAGAATCTGGGGTTGAAACTATTGTTGTTAAAGACAATTTCTGCATTACTAAGTCTACCTGCAAGTATATGAAAGAATGATGGAACCCTTGGGAGAAACAATGGGTAAATGATGATGGTAAATTGTATGAAAATTTTAATCATGTGGGCCATCCTTCTAGGACTAAATATGAGAGGGATCTCTGTCTAGGACCTGATTAAGATGAAGCTTCTTATAGTGATGCTGAGGATGATGTTGATGATGAGGATGAAGAGACTTTAGTGGAAGAAGGTGGAGACCCTGACCTACCGCATTGCCCTGCACTTTAGAGTATTTCTTATGGAGAGGCTAGTCCCCCGGCTAATTTACCCAAATGAGAATATGATTCTGATAGAATAGATGAGAGTACTTTGAGTTTGAGTCCAGTAATTGGGAGACCTTCTATGCATGTAGAGTCTATTTTTGTTTAGATGATATGACCTGCATCTATTCCTGATGAGACTCCTGTTGTTGAAATGGAGATGGTTGTGGATGATTCTTCTCAGGAAGACATTCCTGGTAAGGCTGCTATTGATGTACATGTATATGAGAATACACAAATTGATGGGGAGCATCCCACTAGACAAGGTACTATATTAGTAGATCATGAAATTGAAGACTGGGTAAAAGACCTAGGTTTTGTAGTTTTGGGGTTGGATTATCCTGATTCTAAATATGAGACACCCATCAGATGATGAAATTTTAGTTATAATATCCTTTATAAGACTTTACCTGAGTATTTAGTAAGAGAAGAAGACCTATACCTATTGAAGTATGATCTTAAGACCAGTTTTTTTGGAAGAAATGAGAAGAATGAAAACCTTTTTAAAACCATCCATTCAATCTTTTATGACTGAATTTGTATCTAGTATTTTGGATAATGTCAAGACCTACCAGAGTCATGTTTCATGATTGAAAGAGGATGTTGAATCTCTAAATAAATGTGTTGTCTGTTTGGAGACTTATAAGAGTTCTAAATCTCAATAATTCAAGGATTTGACATTTTTGAAATGTATAGTTGTCCAGATGGTTTCAGTTTTTGAGGAATTTAAGAATTCCATGAAGCAGAATGCCAGGACCTAGGACCTTGTTGTGAAAAATCTCATTAGTGGACTGAATAAATCATTTAAGGAAACAATATCTTTTACTACTGAACCTATGAGTGCTCCCAGGACTTCTTTAGATGTTGATCAGATTAGATCTATGGTGAGAGAAGAGCTTGGACAATCATCCACCACTGGCTCTGTAGACTCTGCTGCGTTCACCCATGTGGTGACTACCACTTGGGATATATGAAAAATTGTTCAGGATTTTATATCGGATGTGACTGCTTCCCATAAATATGTAAAGGACAAGGTGGATTACTATTTACAAAGGGTATGCACTGAAAATCAGTTGAACAATCACTTAAAAAAAATTAACAATTTTTTAAATTACCTCTTTTGACTGAAGAATTTAGAGAGCAAGTGAGTAAGCTCAAGGAGATGACTCCCGCTTTAGTTAAATTCCTGGAAAACAGGGATGGCATCATTTCTATAATGAAGAGAGGAGGAGGGATTATCATGGATTTCAAAAACCTATTACTACCTTTTTTACATGTTGATTCTCATCTAGTGATTGTACCACCAGATATACCTGCATCTAGCACTACTAATTATACTTTTCTTAGGACCCTCCTTATGCTATCAGAAGATTGACACCATTGATTACTCAGAGGAGTCCCATTATAGGCTAGGAAAATTTTCAGTTTCTCAACCCTTAGTGGTCATTTTTGGAGTTCACAAGCCTTCAACAGAAGCTACCCATCCTGATTGTACCTCATATCCCAAAGGAAAATCCAATGTGGGCATTCAAGAAGTGGATTGAGAGGGTCTATAAGAATTATATAGGGATCATTTGTACCTTTTATACTGTTTTTGAAATCCTTATTTTTTTTGAAACTTTAATATATACCTCTTCTATAGTATCTTTGTCTCATTTTTTACTTATGATGCCTACTTAATTTGTTGCTCCTTTACTTTTAAACTTTTTTTTACTGCATTTCCATACTTCTATTTCCTAATTTACGTTTGATAAACAACTTTATCTCTTAACTTTTAACTATGATTCCACATATTTTCCATTCTCTGATACATTCCTAACATCTTTATCTTATACCTATCTTATTTCTTCTAATCCCAAATAGGGAGAAATATTTCCCAAGTTGGAGAAATGATAAATGTAGAGGATTATTTTTTAAAATAGGAACATATGGCAGACATGGATATTAATATTTTATTTTATTTTTTATTTCTAAATCAATTTTATCTGATACATTTGAACTTGAGAATTTATATATATCACTAAAGCATATTTTACCTATGTTGTAAGAAACTGAGAAATAAGAAAAATTGTATTATAGTTTAATGCATTTGGATTACCTGAAATAATTTATGATTATCAGAAATGGGGATATTGTTGGACTCACCTGTTTTGATGATCTCAATTGTTATTAGTTATGTTATGATAATACCAAGTGATTTTTATTGTTTAAACATTTCATTACATTATTAACTTTTAATGTGATTAAACTAAAAATGTAAATACTGTTGAATATTTTCAAATGATATATGTTTCATTCAAGAACATTAGGTTAATAAAATGTTCATTTACTTGGTAATGTTTTATCCTAACATAATATGTGGATAGTTTGCATAAACAGACAAATAGCTACTAATACATAAAGGTCACCAGTATGAAGATGAGCTACCGATAGTGAAAGGTCACTGGTATGCAGACAATTACTGTTACACCCGATCTACCGATAGGGAAAGTCTACAGGTATGCACAGGTTGACCGATACAGATTGAAAACTACTGTTACGAAGTCTAACATTACAATCTCACCGGTATGGGTCACTGGTACATAAGTATACCGCTACCAAGAGATACCCCTAAAGGAAATCACCAGTACATATAGTCACCAGTACATGGATTTACCACTAGAAGGAGCTACCACAACATACAACTACCATTACAGAGACGACCACACAGCTGACACTGTGTCATTTCTTTAAATTTTTTTATTATAAGAAACGATCATATTTGGCTAATTTAAAGAATCAACTATTAATTAATGATAGTTGTTGTCCTGTCAGGAACCATACCTCGTATAAATAATTCTTATTGCCGGAGCTCAAGGAATATAAAAGGGAACCTCGAGCTACTGAAGAACTAGTCTTTTAACGCACATATGAAACAAGCATATAGATATACACAAGGACATACATACATAGAAGAAGAAGGAATAACACATGATGAACCTATAGAATCTGAACATTAAAGGACTCTAGAGAATCTTTGAAAACACATTGAGCATTCTAATGTCATCCTTATTTTTTAGATATATATTGTTTCATTTATTTTAATTTTGAACAATGTGTGTGATCTATATTTTAAGAACACACTATCTCTTGTGCTGAACTCGTGGATTTTTAATTTCCTCACTAAATATTTCCCTTACACTCTTGTATCCCATTATGGATAGTGGTAGAGGACATGTTTGACCAGGACAGCATGTGTGATGTTGTTTAGTTTTCCCACATAGAACTGTGGTAGAGGTCTGAGGACCTGGACAGTATGTTCACTACTGTAAACCCCTGATCTAGGGTGTGGATCGTAGTTTATATAAAACTGTTTGAGAGGATAATGTCTCTTCTTGAGACTGAACCTATTATTTAAAACTATTGTGCATTTTTATTTTACTTAAATCTATTTTTAATTTTACACTTCTATGTACATTAATAATTAATCTATTTTAAAGTTACACTGATAGTTAAACTAGAATGTGTTTGTATTTATTTTAAACCAGTAGGTTAGTTTCAAAAGCTAATATAATCGTCATATTTTTTTAACTAAGAACTAATCAATCTCTTGATAATATAACTAATCCTTTACTATATTGCAAATTCACTACAGTTTATCATGTTAATTAAATTGGGTGATTTTAATAGAAATCATTTAAATAATAAAATTTTAATAAGATATCAATTCAATCCCCCCACCCAATTTAGTATTCCTCTCTGATAATAAATTCTATGTGAATTGTGAAAAAAAATTAATTTGGATATGTGTGCTATCATGAGATGCACCATTTATTTTTTGTTATGCTGATAGATGGATCAATGAAACTATAAGTTGATCATCAATAAATTCACTAGATCACTATCCACAATAGGTACCATGTATCCCGATTTGATAACATATTTTATTAACTCTGTTGATATCAATACTATTCCAATATCAATATTAAACATTGATGTAGTCATTTGAGTACCAAAAAAGAGGATATACAAAAGTTAAAATTTTCTATAATTCTTGGACATTTTGAATTTATTCAGATTTTGTTTGGGGTAATTGATACAATCATTTTCTTCATGGATTTATTGAATTGATTTTTAAGTGATTGAAATGATTAGTTTATTTTAGTTCTAGTTGAATATATCCTAATATTTTTGACAAATAACTATGAGAAGGATGATAAATTTATAATTATACTGATGTCCCTTTGGAAGATATTTTTTATGATATAAATTAAAAGTGTGAATTTTATATTTCTGAATTTTTAATCATGGGTCATGTATTCTCATGTGAGGGTACATAAACAGATAAATTCATTATAGATGCTATTTAATTATATCCCAGAACAACTATTGTTGTTTAGATCTACTTTTTTCATGGGTTGGTCGGATATTATCAAAACGTTTTGGTAAATTTATCATTGTTATCCATTAATCTATCCATGTAAATATATAAGGGAAATATTTTCATTTTGATTGATGAATTTGAATAAAAATTAACTAAACAATAGATATGGATAGTTAGTGAACCTGTTCTTATATTACCCAACAGTGTGTGACGGTATTTAACCAAAATTGATTTATGAAAGAAGATATTGTATTTCATTCTCATCTATAGTTATGTTTCTATAAATTATGTCTCATTCTAATTAAATGTTCATCATTAAAATTTTCATACTCAAAATTTCGGTTTACATATAGTTTTTTTATATTAAACATAAGTTGGAAATATTTTAATGGGGAAATGTGAGATATATGTCCTGACAATATATGATATAATTATGTTTTCATTTATAAATAGTTAAATATGAAATATAGAATACAGTTGAATTTAATTAATAATTATGACTAAAAATACCTTACAACTATAAGGAAGAAAAAAATGTGGATCATTCTTAGAGTTTAAAGGATAATGATAGATTATCTATGATAAGGGTCACGATTGATCCTATATTTTTTGATTTGAAAATAATGGATATAGGAATAGTATACTGAGGTGAGGGTTAGGGATTTTTTTATTAAATTTTTTTAAACCATCTATCCCAATAATGAGTATTGTTTTTCAGAAGGATGATATAGATATAAAAAAGAAGGCGTGAGATTATTATTATCTTTACCCTAATTATGTTGGAATAACAAGTTCCTTGAACAAAGTATGTGACCCATCAATAGGAGAACCAAATAAGGGTTTATTGGATGAAGCTCATTGTCCATCAGAACCTATTCAACTTGGAAGTAAAAACATTTATATAGTCTTTTATGAGTATTGTTGATGGGGATTGATGGAGAGAGATATTTAGAAGTATTATTCTCGGTTATTGGTATGAAATTATATTATGTATGAGAGTCAAAAGAATATGGGTATTTTACAACCATTACTTATACCAGAAAGGAAATTGCAAATAAAATATTCTTTATTATGTCACAAAATTCAACAAAATGTCATAGAAAAATACATCTACATTTTATCTATTAGCTATCCATATGAATTAAGAACAATTCATATCTATTTGAGAATATTATAATCCAAATCCTATTTCTCAGGTATATATTAATGATGGGGTAAGGTTAAATATAGTTACAAATTATGTTGTATATGGTTGAGAAACAAGGATTGCAAACACATTAGATAAAAGTATTGAGTAGGATTTAGAAATATTGTTGAGATTCACAATAATGTATCATCCCCATAAAAATTGGAAGTAAATGTGAACAATTGAATCAACAAAGGATGTGTTGAGATGTTGTTCAATGAATTTTTAAGGTGGTTGGGATACACACCTTCCTCTGTTTATGTTTTTATGTTACTATAGATTTCACTTGATCATTTATATCAATCCCTATGAATCCAATTAGTTTGAAAATTTTAAAAATAATTCATGATGGGAAGTTATTAAAGAAATAACGCTATTGGGACCAAGGAAATCTAATCGTGTGGTATGGAATGATAAATCTATTCAACCACACTTCATGGGATCCAAACCTTCCTCTCTAATGTTTTTGATGTACTCCTTGCATCTATCCAGAGGAAATACTTACAATAAACATCACATGTATTTAAAATAAACTTCATACCACTGGAAAATGAAAATTGTTATGAATAAGATCTAGTTTAAATATTTTATCATGAGATAGGGTCCTACAGAAGAAGACTAATTCCATGGGAAATTACTATGGATAAATAAAAAAATCAATGACGCAATGGGAAAATTGAGGATGTAATTAAATTCATATAGAACTTTTTTTGTATTAAAGATATGAATATATAGATTGTAGGTTCTTTTAAGGGGGTGAGGTACAATATAACACCATGATATTTTATAAAATATTTCTATTAAAATAATTTTTTCAATTGCATGTGTTACATGAAACTAAATGTTTTAAAAACAACTATATAAAATTAAAATATTATAATAATATAGATAATTCACAGCCTTTAGATTAGTGTGTACTAATAGTACAAACCTGAATATTTAAAATTTATAATATATATATTTATTAATTAAATTCACTAATTACTAGTTTGTTTAAAATTAAAAATAATATTATTTGAAAAAAAGTGTTATTTTTCTAGAACAATATTTAGGAGAAAAAAATAATTTTAATCCTAAACATTTAATTAATAAAGTTTAGTTAGTTATTTTAATTGAATTAACATATTCAAATTTAATCAAATTTTTTATCATTCAACTAATATTATTTTTTTATTCAAAAAATACGAATCAAATATAGTTTAATGCATTTAAATATATTTTCCTAAAAATGGGGTATTCATCAAAAGTGGAATTGTTATTTTAAAATAAAAGTATTACACAATAGGTATTTAAATTTAGAAAAGAGATTTCATATTTAGTATTATGTGGGGCATATTTTGAAAATAAGTTCCTTTTATTTTTTGTCAATAGAAAACATACCAACCTTAAAGGGTAAATCGTGTTAACCTAAGATAACATTAATTTATAATGCCATAATTTTTCTTTCATATTGTAATTAGATGAATTGAATATATCCATTATTACCATAATCTAATAATTTAATTACTTAATGGACACTTGTAATTGAAAACTAACTATATAATATTTCATTCGAAGAAATTTTCAAAATGACACTCTCTTAGATTTAATATCTATAACCTATCTCCATAAGAAAAAAACATGTTATGAATGAATATATGTGTTTAATTTTATATGAATGAATATATTTTAATGATATAAATTTTTTTATAATAAAAATAATATATTATGTCCTTAAAATCACATTAAACAATAATATAATAATTCTCTAATTAAAAAGATATGTAATATTGGATTTTAAATTTATAAAAAGAAATAAACATGGGTGATTTAATATGTTATGAGAATATTTTATATTATTATGAAATATTATTTAATGTTTCTGGAAATATATATGAATTGAACCCTATTATTTATGTCTTTTAAGTCAAATTAAATGAATAGTGACTACTCTGTTAATAAAGTACTTTTAGGAAAATAATATTCTGTTAAATAACATAAAAATTTATTGAAATGTTAAATTGTAAATTTGGGAAAATATTTGGTCACAAGATTCATCTATTTTCAATTTATATACAATCTGAAAACATTTTTCTACATAATAATATTAATATATTTTAATCATTAATGAAATTCCATGAGGACCCCTCCCCTCAGTGATAAAAGGGCACCAATCCATTATCATATTCATAAAAAATTGATACTTATTGATTAAAAAACTATGATATGTTATCTTTAACACTCCCCTATCCCCATTTGCAAGGTTATTGAATTCCAAGAAGGCTAACCCTATACCCCTTAAGAAGAGATCTAAAGGTGTCGATTGAGAGAAAAGTTAATCGCTTTAACTAATCACTTTCAATTTAGATTTTCATTTACCTTCTCTAAATAAAATATTCTTCTAAAAAAATTATAACATAATTATCCTTAATATAATTAAATTTAAATATTAATTTTAAATACCCTTTATTCATCTTGTTTGTATGAAATGGGGTTTCACTGTATCGGTGTTTCGTACACATGACTTGTCATTTCCTTGTAGCAATACAATACATTTTACATCACCAATATTCACATATTGTTATTAGGATTACTATAATGGTAAAATATGAAATTTATAACAATATTATTATTTTATAATTATTTTAAAATATATAAAAAAATTTTAAATAATTGGAAAAAATAATGGTATTCGTGCCTACATGAGCACTACCACCTCCATGAAGAGATCTGGTTTTTTTTTCATTTTCGTTTTACAAAGACTGTGTTAATGACCTAAATAATGGATATATGGATATATATTTGATAATATTTATTTTTAAGGGTAATTACTATTTCAAATTATTTCATTCCATCTTACATAAATTGACAACAACACTCATATATAAATATATATGACCTACTGTCTTCATGAACGGTATATTTCAATTTTCATTGAATAATTTATTTAATGACTCGAATCATGAATATTTTTAATATTTATGATATTTGTTTCGTGTTTATAATTATAGAGATGATGTATACAAGACAAAAGATCAATGAAAAAATTACTAAGATGAAACATACATGAAAAACGAATCTGATATCACATAGAATAACAAATTTAATGATATATTGTTCACAAACATGATATGAAAAGATATATGTAAATAGAATTACTATGATATGTACTATTGGGTTCATTGATATTCTTATAATATAAAAATATATATTATACAGTAGGCTGTAAAATATAAAAAGGTTGTCTGGCCTGAGGTAAATGATTTTTGTACACCAATTTATTTCCTTGGGAAAAATGCTATATTATTTATTTTTTTATTTTTTGTGATTATAATGGTCCCCTTAATTTCATTTATTATTCGTATTATGATTTTTAGCAGGATAGAAAAAACTATATAAGGTTCATTCAATCATGGGGTGTAGAATTTAAATATTTTTATTGCAATATGAATTTTATGTCATATTATATTTATTTATCAATATTGTTTATAAAAACATTTCGATGATGAAATAATATTATATTAATTCCAATAATATCATAATTTTTTACATTATATATTTCCATTTAATACTTGTTTAATTTCATTCTCCTCTTTTTATGGATTCAATAGGGTAAAATAAGGTTTTTTAGAATAAATGACATTATTTTTCTCTTCTGTAAAATAAATTTCTCTTCCCTAACAATGTATAATAATTTTTTATTCAACATAATTTTAAAATTTTAAAATTATTTTAATTTTATTATAGACCATTATTTTTTATAAAACCGTTTAAAAAGAATAATTTGGCCATTTTCTTAATGATATACTTTTTATCATTTTCAAAAACAATGAATAGAATGATTTCAATTAACTTATATGAAATTTGAATAATATCCCACCATAATTACTAATTAATGTTTTAAATAATATTTTAATTTTTTTAATGGTTTTTAAGGAAAATATATCAAATATTATTTTATTAATATATGTACTTTTTTAAATTATTTTCAAAGTGAAAGGGTTATTTGTTTCAAGAAATATTTCTGGGATCTTTTAATTAACTTTTAATATATGATAACATCCTTTTATTATAATTATTACTTATCAGTGATATTGACCAATGATATCTTATTAAATATTTTTCATCATTTTAAAATTATATGTTCATGATATGATTATGAAAACCATTTACTTTCCATCTATTACATTAAGATTAATTGAAAAAACATTTATGAATAACATTTTCATTTCATGGGGTTTTATTTAATGCTTTGATGAATGTGTTCTGATCTATTAGTACATATATGTAGGGTTTTTATGATAATTGGTCATATTATTTCCAATGATGGTGGTCCAATTATATCTAATCATGGTTGTCATGTTATAATTAATTATGGGTGGGTGGGGATTTATATTACCCAGTTATTCATTGGATACTGATTGATATATCATGATATATATTTGACTATAATATAGAGTGAAAATATTTTAGTAATTTAATTTTTCTAATATGGTATAATTGGGGGTAACACTAACTCTTATTATAGAAAGGGGGTAAAAACCATACCCTATGGTAATCCTTTAGATGAGACATTAATAAAATGGGAATAATTTTATATTTTTATAAAAATGTTTTTATCTCAAGGATCATTTTCATTGTTTCAATTATGATTCATATTTTAGGAAAAATAATGATTTTCCCCAGGAATTAATATTATGATATTTAACATCCATGGTATGGTTTTCTAATTTTATTATCATATTATGAGACCCATATAATAATATTGTTTTTTATAAATCATTTATTTTTTCCTTATATCCCTTAATTGAGCATCTGATATCATCCGTTTCTATGTTTCATTTACCCATTTTATAATTCCATGTATCAATAAATGTACTTATAATATGGGTGATAGTTATAAAGAACGTAATGCGGGACACTTATCAATAATTTATTGTGTGTCAAATATTCGAAAGATAAAAAACTAAAAAAATATGGAGGGGATTAAAATTTTATTAAATTAATAGATATATAATAAAATTTAATATATAATTATTAAAATTCTGTGTCACTATATTGTGTATTGGAGAAAATTTTATTTAACATTTAGATAGATTATTTAGAATAAATTATTTGGAACCCCGTGTATTAGTCTAATAATAGGATAATATAATAATTTTTTATTAATGATCATTGATTTATTTGGTTAAAACTATGGTTCAATATATTAAAAAATGTGTATAGATTCATACATGTTCGTAATTATTTTTCATGTTTAAAGGAATTCCACTATGATTATCATTTCTTACAATATTATTTTTAGTTTAAGTCATGTTTTACAACTAAAAGGTATCATGATAATTATAAATTGGATATTCAATGAAATGATATTCTTCTAGTGAAAAAATGTAATGGAATATAAATAGAAACACCTCATTATTATTATGAAATATCATTCCCTAGATATGAGTCATTAAAAACTTCTAGATAAGAAAATGAGGAAACAATTGTTAATCATTTTATGGGAAAACATACATCATATTTTTTTGTATAAAAATCCAATTGTTTGTATGAAATTAATCATTACAATAAATAAATATTGTCCATTATTTAGTAATAATATCTTGAATATGTTTTCATAGAAATTAATAATTTTCAATTTAAATAAGATCAATGGTGGAATATTATTAACAATATAATACATTATATTTAAATTCAATCTATAGAGTTGGATATGATTATAATAATATTTTTTAGTGTGTAAAACCCTCATATTATTCCCACATGGATGGAAAAGTAATTTATTGGACCGAACTAAAAGGGTGATTAATATAATTGTACCTATGATGATAATTTTATCATAATTTAATGGAAAGATTCCCATTTAATCGTCTTCCACAAAATAAAACTGTATCAGATCATTTTTATATTAATATAATGTCTAATAATGTTTTAATATATATGATACCTTAGTATATATGATGATTATTGTTATTTTCACTCAATATAGAAATTAAAATTTTAGATTCCCACTATTCATATGGTTTTTATACGAAAAGAATGATTGAGCCTCCGGAGATCTCTTTTAATTTACATGGTGGAATGAAACTAAAATTACCTAAATGCCACAAATGTATGATAAAAAATTCATGGAAAATTTTTAAAAATAATTTAGACATGTTTTAAATGGGGAAGGATGGTCAATGGGATATTTAATCTCAAAAGGTTGTGGAAAGGATTGTTCAAATAAAAATGGAAACAAGGATTCCAAAAATCAACCACCCATTAAATAACACATCAAATGAAGGATTTATGGGTATTATGCCAACTGGTGAATGAATCCCAATGATTCAGATGATTAAAATCAAGGACCTCCTAATCCAAAATATAAAGATAAATCTATTATGATCAGAATAGCCAGTGTGGGTTATGAGAATGATTTGAGGATATATACATTTATCCTCATCTCTAGAACAAGTGATGAATTTTTGAACTAAATATCTACCCTTTACGATATAACTAACGAATTAATAATGTGTATTAAATTACTTGTTTAAAAAGTAGATATTATCTTAGTGATGAATATAACTAATGATATGGTGGTTGCATGTCAAATCTATAGCTCCTCACAAGTTGAGGTTTGAGGGAATGTTTTTCCTGTAAATATTATGATCCTCCCACTATTTTTCTTTCATTTGATTACATGAATTTTTTTCTTTATACAGTTCCAATATGAATTTTTTTGGATTCAGGGTCACATTTTATATTAAAAAAATATATCATTTCTTGTATATTAGTATGTTAAAAATATGATATATCAATGGAAATAACATTCATCTTATGGGTGCATATTTTTAATCAAATGGGATTTTTTATCTCACATGGATGGGTAGAAATTCAATATCAATGATATATCAATTGTATTGGTCTATTTTAATGACATTATATAATATTTTCATAGTCTTCCTTTGAATTTGAAATATGATTTATCAATTGATGTCCTACATGTTTCAATACCTATTTAAAAAAAAACATATAAAATGTTCAAGATTTAGATACAATAATTAAAAAAGAAAATCCCCATGAACTGTAAAAATTGATTCATTCAGCCAAGTGTGACACCAAGGGTTAATCTGATACTTTGTATTAAGAATGAAGAAGGATCAATGAGACTCTTTATTGGTTATTGAGAACTCAACATGATCACAATAATGAATAATTACCCTTTACCCCATATTGATATACTACCTGATATAGTGTGTTGTCCTAAAAAAATTTCAATTAATTATTTTATTTTATGATATCATTAATTGTCATTTTATATGTATAATATACCAAATATAATTCTTCCAGCAATGTATGGAAACATTTATCATATTGTGATACCACTTTTTATTACTAATTCTCCCACTATCTTCATATAAATAATGAAATAGAGTACATAAAAAATATTATAGTAGTCATAATAAATGTTATACGTACATATTAATGGAGTCAGGAAGTGAATTAATATAATTTTAAAATTTTCCTAAAGAATATAAACATGAATAATATTTTTAAAACATTTATCAAGTGTGAATTTTGGGATTCAGATTATTCATTATTGGGTTATATAATCTCATATGATGGCATATCAATAAATCATACAAAAATAAAAGATATTTATTGTTGCCCCAAAAAAATAATTTTAATAAAATCCATATTTTTCTTGGTTTCGATTGATATTGTACATGGAATTTATGTAATTTATCTCAATATAATAATCTAATAACCATGTTAACATTGAAGGTAGATATTTCCCCTTGTAAATAAAAATATGGAGAAAATTAAAAGGGTCAGAAGATAAGGATACACTACACACCTATTATTGCATTACAATGAAGGGGATAATGGATTCTAATCTATACTTATGAATTAAAGAAGATATTGGGAAATGTTCTCCTGTAAAATGATATGGTGATATCCTATGCTTATAACTAATTTATGGTTCATGAGAAAATTTACCCAAATTGTTATTTGGAATTTTAATTAGAAACAATTGAACTAAATATATGGTTTCATTTTATATAGAAAATAGTGTTATATAGATATATTGATTATTAAATGTTAAAATATATTTACACATTGAATTATTTCAATATTTACCATAAAAGTGGTTGGAACTGATTTATTATTAGGACTACTCAATTCAATATCACTCTAGTAATGAGAAAAGGGGGGATGAAGCTCTAAGGGAAAGGATCTGGAAACATTTTCTATGATGAGGATCTAAAAAGATAAAATATTTCTAGATTTTTAATGGATGTATAAATAAATATTAAATTAAGGGGAGAAATATTATATTTATCTACTATTTTTTCAAATATAAATCAATGGGAATAATATATATGTTAGGAAGGAAGATGTAGAGTTACAGGAGATGGTGATAAATGATCCCTAAATTTTTATTGATTATTATTAATAATAATGTTTATGAACTAAGTATCTATGATTCCTATACCATATTTGATGATTGATCTTTTTATAATATCATAGTTCTTCCTTCTCTATTAAGAAGAGAAACATAATGATGTATAGATATTTAAATGAATGTTTTTAGTTGGACAACAAAATGAGAGATATAATTGTTTATAATTGTTGGTAATTGTATGTTATATGGTCATGGATGATATAAAAAAGTGACAGGGGGTGTAAAACAGTTACTCATACTAGAATGGAAATGGAATGAAACCCAATGGAAAATGAGTTCCATAAGTTAAATCAACATGATGATGAATTAGTTGGTACATTAATTAAACTATTTCAAGACATGAGAGGTATTATTGTTGTATTCTCATCCACCTTAATGTCTATTTCATTGATTCTTTATTAGTGTAAATCCATGTATTTAATGAGAATTAGCCATAAGAGACTTTAGTATCTATTTCGTGATTTTTCTATTTGATATCAAGGATTAAATAGTGGATGGTATTACATATCAATGTCATGTATTTGAAATGAAAAGGATGAAGGATTTAAAAGGTATATATATGAACAATGTAGAGAAGTGGGCATCATTTAATTAATTTTCATTGAGTGGGAAGGAGCATAGTAGAAATTTTCTATGGGGGACTAGTAAATATTTTAATTTTGGAAGGAATGGTCAACTAGAATGTTATTGGTAATGATAGAGTAAGAAGTTAGTAGCTATGAAGAGATTTTTATATTTGAAATCAAGGAAGAAATAATTGTTGGGGTTACATATAAATCTAATAAATTTGAAATGAAAGGGATAAAGGATTTAAAAGGTATATATATGAACAATGTGATTAATGGTATGTGAATTACTTATTTTTCATTGGTTTGGAAGGTCCATAGATGAAATTATCTAAGGGCGACTAGTAAATATTTTAATTAAGGATGGAATGGTAATTAGGAAATTTATTTCATATGATACTCAGTTACCATACCTAAGTGTTAATGGATAATTATATGTTAAAACCCATAACTTTCTGGTGAATGAATCTCTAGTATATTATTCATCTCTAGTGGTTATTTGTGTGTTGTTCTTCCCTAATATATTTCCATATATACACTGGATGTATTTGATGTAATTCTTGGAATGGAGTTTCATTCCCTATATAAATATCAAAAAAAAGTATCATGGATGGTTTGTTATGTTTGATATTCTAAACCAACATATATTAATCTATAAATTTTATGTTATGAATGAAACATCTTATTGAGATCTCATCTATTACATCTATCATAATTCAAACACAGAAGTTGTTTTTATCTCAAATGTTTGGGGGGAACATGACATTGATGAAATTTTTATTTTGTGTATATTTATTGATTAATTTCCCTTAGAGTTTCATAATCATTAACTAAACATTACGTTATCTTCTCAGATGAATTCATCCACAGATCCAAACCAATTTCTACGACTCCCTATATAATGTCCTCAATTGAGATGTTGTAATTAAATAAGAGATTCCATTTTATCCTTAAAATTGGATTCATTTGGATATATGTTTCACCATATGGTTCAATTGTCCATTTTTCTAAAAATAATGATGGACCATTGAGACGCTATATTTATTATAATGGTCAAAACAAGATCGCAATTAAGAAAAATTATTTGCATTCATGTATTGATAACTTGTTTTATCAACTGAATTTATATCAGTTGTTTTACTATATTTGATATTGTATATTACGGTTCAAAAACGAGGAAACACAAAATATTTATTTTAAAATATATGTGGAACATATAAATTTACAGTGAATATATTCAGTCTTACTAATTTTATTAATATAATTATTTATTTAATGAATAGAGTTCTTACAGATAACTATGATCAGTGTGTAGGGGTCTTTATAGATGACATTATTATCAATTAAGAGCTTTAAGTCAACATTAAAAGTGTAAAAAAAGACCATAAGGAAGGACAAACTGTATTAAAAACTAACAATGTTTGTATTATGGAAAAAAATGGTTTCATTTATCAGTCATATAATCCCAATACTACATAAATTAGTATATCCTATAATGAAAAATTCTATTGAAGGTCAGCATAGACCAACCCTTCTAAATGATATCCATATTAATCCCTGTATGTAAGGATATTATATAATGGTTGTGGAAAATTTGTCCAGACTATATAATCCTTTGTAATTGATAACTCATAAGGGTGTGAAGTTCCTCTGGACATATGAATTCGAGGAACATTTCATGTATGTAATGATAATGGTTTTCGTCACTCAACTTCATGTAGAACCTTTTAGTGTAAAATGATATTTTTCTATAGTGATACATACAAGAAGTTATTAGAATGTGTAATTATTCAAATTGACATAGTTATATCTTATGCATCATAAAACTTTATGTTCAATGAACAACGTTACTGAAGTCATTATTTGGATTTAGATGTGGTGATTTTCGTATTAATGTTATAGAGACATTATCATAATGGTGAAAATAAATGTATATATACTTATCAAAATTTTATAATGTATATATTAACACTTAATGAGAACATAATTAAACAAATATAATTGATATATCTTATTAATGATGACGAATTCTCACTATATTACCTTCCTTAGAAGAAAATGTGGTGGTCGATGATTTGAGTAGATATGATATTTCTATATTATCGATGATTGAAATAAAAAATGTTCCAATATTATTGGATATAAAATTATTGGATATAGAATTATCGAATGATGGGAAAAAATAGTACCTTTCTCATTCGATTGTTCATCCATTTATCAAAGGGATGATCAAATAGGTTTATATGGGAAATGTTTCGGTAAAAAATATAGTTAGAAATATTTCCTAGAATATCATTGATCATGATGGAATGATATTTTTCAGAAACCTCATATGTGTTTTATCCATTCCATAAGTTAAGGTAGATATTTATGAAAAATATCAAACATCTTCATTATATATTCATTATGAAATATTGATTATGTATTGAGATTTGAAAAAAAAACTTCTAGTGGGATGGTATGAAGAATGATATCCTTGTGTTTATATTTTGGTGTTTGGTTTGTCAGTATGTTAATGATTTATGAAATACATGTAATGAAATGTTTCTTCCATTACCCATACTATAATGATAATGGGATAACATTACCCTAGATTTGGTAATTAGACTCCCTATAATGTCTAATGGGAATAATTATATATGTTTTGTAGTTCATATCCTTCAAATTTATGCTCAATTAATTGCTTTCAAAGAAGAATACTCACTAGAATAGAATTCCAGGATTTAAAATAAGGATGTGGTATGGATTAATGAGGCATAATTCTCCTTTATATTTGATCTGGATATGATGATTACCTCAATGTTTGACACAATTATTCCGCAATGTCTGGAAAGGTTGCTGATTTTATTCACTATGTATTATCCTCAGATATAAGGTTATCCAAAATGAACAATTCAAACACTAGAGGATATGACGGGATCATATTATTTTTATTTTAATGCTGGTTGGGATCAAATCCTACCAAAATTTTAAGTCACTAACAATAATAGTTTCACTAATTAATATAATTGATCTTTATGTATCCCTATATGGAATGAAATATTGATATTGAATTTATTGAAAAGTTCTTCGTGAAGGATTTTGTTATCAAATAAGATATATGAAAAATGGAAATGATGTATAATTCCATTTCGTAGAACATCATGTCTTCTTAGAGTCATTAAAATTGTTATCATTATTTTATCCATGATGATAAAGAGTTTGAAATTTTTATTATGTATTTCGTATTATTTCACCATGGGAGAATGTTATGATATTTTGGAATAAATGGAATTTGTTACCTAGGTATATAGTTCGCTTTTAAATTTTTTATCATATATTGATAGTAGAATATTAATTGAAGCTTATACCAAACCTCTATCATATTCATGATTTTTAATGTATATCTATCTTGATGATGTTCTTACATGGCCTATATTATATACTAAACAGAGAAGTCACAAAAAAACAAAGATCACACTTTTGAAGAAAAAATAACTGGGATTTTAGATCATGTAGAGAATTTTCTAATAAAAACCCCTAACCAAGCTACAGATAATTTTTTTTCATTTCACTAAAAAACATCTTTAAGGGTTTTATGTAAAATTAAATTCACGAAGCAAAAACAATGGACCCATATTTTAGAGAACTATTAAAAATTTCAAATATAATATTAGGTCTGTACCAAACAACATAGATGCATTATAGTCATAATTTATTTGTTAAATCAACATTTTGATGAATGTTCAAGGGAAATAAAGAATATCATAAGGCACAAGATTGCTCGATTTTGTTTGTCAAAGAGACATGTTTCAAGGGAGAAATTCATTTTTAGTGGGTGTATAATTTAAAATTAACTGTGTTTATGATTTTTTAAAAATAAATTAAATTTTATTTATGGATATTTTGACATTCCACACAAAGGTAAGCATTTCCTACAAGAAACACTGTGATATGTTTAGTTATACATGATACTATGTTTTAAAAAACCCAAAAATATTATTAATACTATTATTTAAACATGACCATTATAACGTATCCATTAAACATTGTGATGTGAATAGTAATAACTAGTTTTAAATTAATATTTGTAATTTTTTAACATAATGAAAAAATATTGATAATAAAATACATAAATTGGGTAATGTAATAATATGTTTTGAAAATATCATTCTTTAAAAAAATTATTTATATGAAAAAAATGAAATTAAATTTTCATACATTTTTAAATTTAATATAATAATAATACATTAATATTTTAATTATTAATACCAATAATATCTTAGGATTATTTTTTGTGAATTTTCTGAAAAGATTTATCTTTTATAAATAGTGAAAAATACAAAATTTTAATTAAAAAGTATATTTTCACATAAATTATTTATAAAGTTATATAAAATTTTATAATTGTTTTAATGATAAATTAGAAAAATTATGTATCGGTCAAACCAATTGTGGTCATTTTAATAAATTTCTGTTTGATCATGCATATAATAAAAATTGATTGAATTGATAAATTTCACATTAAAACCCAAAATTCTCACCACATCTGTGGGGTTAATATTAAAATAATAATTTAAAGTTATTTGAATGGAATTATTTAAAATGGATTTCATATATGGAATCAAAAAAAATTATAATTCATAATAAGTTAAAATTTTATTTTTACTAAAATGAATAGCGAATGCAGTCAATATTAATTACCCTAGTTAAGGTAAAATAGATTTTTGTTTGGGTCAAAAAATGAATAATGATTGAATATACAATTTTTTAAATTCTATATTATGTAGATATCTTTATAATGAATATTATTTGGTTCTTAAAATGAGTAATTTGGGCCATTTGAAAAATGAAAAATAGGTATTACTTATTTATTATAAAAAATACCAAGTGTTTTCTCTCCAACAATTATTATTGGACAACCCCTATAATATCTTCTTCACACCATCAATTCACATTAGATCGATCAATCCAAATCCAAATCACATCCAAAATTCCATCATATAATCCTAGAATCCATATATTGAACATATATCCAACCCATGATGGATTTTAGTGATATCTTAAGGAGGATAGATGAATAAGAGGAAATGTTTATCAACAATATTTTTTGTTTTATTTATTATTACACTGGTTTATTTATTTTAATATCATTATTATATAATAAAATTAGTTTCTACCACATAATTATAATTTTTATTTTATTTTCATGTTCTACAACCGCATACATGTCCATCAAATTGGTTATGGAATCATCATTTACTTGTACAACTAACCACCAACTCATGAATCAATTTTGATAATTTTTCCATTAGAACCTCATAAGGATTGTCATAATGATGTATTTTTTCCTATATGTTATATATATATATATATTATGATTTTATAATTATTATGTTATTATTATATCACACATATCATTGGATTTCCATTTTGTGGGAATATGACAATGTCATTCGTTTATACTACGACATTACAAAGCTATGTGATTGATTAATGATATACATAGAATTTTTTAAGGATAGGATTCATAATTATATGAAATATATATAAAACATACATGATTTTGGAATCATAATTATTACAATTTACTTTTATTTCATTAAATCCCACATGAAAATGGCAAACACCATTCATGTGTCTCTATGACCCACCATATCCATGAATGATAAAGAACATTACTTATCACAACATTTTATGGTCATAAATAAGTAAAATATATATAATATATAGGATATTTGAATCATTTTTTTCTATATAATATGGAAACATGATTAATGTAATGATATTGTAATTTTATCAAATCAAAACAAATACCAAATACAAATAATTTATTACCTAAAATATGACATTATCATGATTTTTTATAAACTAGTAATAAAATATCATAATTAAATAATATATGAAGTGATATTTAAGAATATTTTTATTTAATAGATTTATAAAAATTTTATATTTATTATATAGTAGATTTTATTGTTTGCAGTGATATTTAAGACTTATTGAAGGGGATTTATAGTCTCTCATTTATTTCATAGAGCCATATGAAAATTAACCTGTAATTTTTTTTGTTTGGTTTAATGTACTAACTCATTGAAATTTAATATCACGAGTTATCTTATTTTCATGATATTTAAATCATAATTTTTATTTATTATTATTCTGGGATTATGATACAAAAATAGCATATAAGTAAGGGATTTGTGGTTCAATTTTCCTTATTTGTGACATATGTTAAGTTACAAACCTATATTAATTCGATATTTGTATTCAAAAACCCAATCAAATGTAATATCATGAAGTCATTCATCCTATATATATTTTATGATTAATTTTATTTTTTTCCTTAATGGGATTATGATATAGTGTACAATAATAAACTATCCATAGGATTGGTTTTTAGGAACATAAATTATCATATTATAAAATAAACATATAAATATTTTCCTATTTTCAAATGTATTAATTAATTTTCATGACAATGTCAATAATTTTTTTAAAATAATTTCATGATAAAACTGTCAATTTTTTGAACAAATTTATTTTTCACCATGTTATATATTACTATTTATAATATTATATTTATCATTATTAAAAATAATTTTTAGTAATACTGCCTTGTATAACATGAATAAATGTCCACAAATTAGTTTTCCATATGATAGAAATGATGTTAAAATCATATAATGATAGTAATGTTTTTTTCATAAAATTTATTTCTATTGAATAATTTTGTTTTATCAAAACAAATATAATAAATAATTATTTAATAATTTTTACTATTAAAAATAATGATATATTTAAAATATATATTTTAGTATTCATTTGATTGTTATTACAAATCATTAAGTATTATGCTTAAAATGTTTTTACATTCAAAAGAGTTTATTTTTCATGTATTCTGAAATTGTTTTGAAAATATTATTTCTAATTCATACTACAATTTAATTTTATAATATAGATTCCATATTTGGTTTCAACATTTAGACTTTTTTTAGAGTTGAAAAATTCATTTTTTTCCAAATGAATTGTAAAAATTGTAAAAATTTGTTACCAAGTTATGGTTAGAATGAGATTATAAGAAGAGTTAATCATATAGATATGAGTATGAATTCCACCCAAAAATTCCTATTTAATATTTCATAAAGATATTTTCACCCTATATTCTAGATAAATTAATTTATGGACATTTTTAGTGTTATACATGAGAAATATATAAATTAAGTTGATAATATTTAGGTAATTCGATGTGGCTCCTCTTAGGCTCTTATAAAAAGATAAAATGTTTCCCACCATCACACGAATAGCCCGAATGTATCATTTTTATTGATTTTTTATAACACCCCTTTTAATGGACGAGGTGGAAACCTTACATGAACCATAGGTTTGGGTGATTACATTTCCCAAATGCTTGAGAAACATTACATGACCTGAAGGACATAGGGAAATCAACCAGACTATAAATACAAGGAACTTCCCCTTCCCAACATCTAAATTGTGTTGATAGCTCTCATCCTTCACATGGCCATCTAGAAAATAATCTTGTGCAAGCATTGGTTTGTCCTAATGGCGTATCAATACCCTCTCAATCATTTTCAATCCATTTGGTTCTTCTCTAGTCAGCGCATCGGCTCTGAATCCTGCTCTGGGGCTTCTCCATTTTTTTAGTGTCTATCTAGGGAAATTTCTTATGGCCCGAAGGCCATGTGGTTTACCAAAATCCATAAAGGTGGTTTAAAATCTCTACTGACACAATATCCTAGGTGGACCGAAGGCCTTAAGGACTCTAAGACCAAACTAGTGACCGAAAGTGAATAGTTCCTGACTGCTACAGTGTCAAATAGTATATGCTACAATAACCGCTACATGACCACTCACTTCCTGCTACCATGTCAGCTACAATTCCTGCTACAGAACTACTTTGGTACTACTATAGTGCCCTAGAAATATGCCTCTTCCTAGTTTCATACCTCGGTCTCGTGGATGCCCATAAGGATACATCATAAACATGGTTGAGGCTCATGTGCACCTATTTTATTACCGTTGATAATGATTTTCGATCATTATATATTAGTAAATAACTTCCTTAAAAAATAATAATATTATTATATTCTTCAATGATACTGTAGTTTTCACCAAAGACAAATCATTCAATACCTGAGGTGTAAGCCAAATGAAGCCTTTGATATTAATGTTATATATATTAACTGATTTTTTTAAATTTTATTTCTTATTCAAAATTCAAAAAAACATTTATATAAATTAGAATAATATTAATATAATATTATAATTATAATTAGATTTTATTAATACGATGAGAATACCATTTCCACCTCTTTTTCATCAAATGGGAAATGAAGGTATCATTATTAATACTTGTGTACTACCTCCTCCAAGTAGCGATATGATTCATTTTCTATCACTATATCATAGTAAAATTAATAATTATTTATTTAATAAATATATATTAAAATTATTATATAATAATAAATATTTATTTAATAAATATTTTCATTCTCCAGGATATATGAATCCCCCTCCAATGTTTCTATGTTCCCCTCTTTGGTTCTACTAATCAGATAAGATAGATAGGTTTTTAATATCTATGGTTATCTATATCTACATATATGCATATCATGGTAGCAGAAATAATGTATATTATTTGACAAATTCTATCATTTCAATAACTTATTGGCCTTTTCGTCTTCTTCGTCAAGTTAGGTCCGTCTCTATGTGACATCCTCAGATTCTTTCATCCATGGATCTACTTCATATCTCATCTTCAATAATGTCTATTGGAATTCATGCAGTTTTTTAAAACTATATTTCTTTGATTTCAATTTTTTATTTAAAAAAATTGATGTGTTTTTTTACTTCCCAAAAAAAGAATGATTAAATTAATTGTTACTAATTTTTTTATCTTCAACAAATGGGTTGACTATATTTTTTTTGTATTTTCTTGAATGATATACTTTTTACCGATGGTGTGATTTTTTTTCATTTTAATGATTATTAACTGAAAGAGATTTGTTTTTATCATTTCACAAAATTTAGTGATGCGTTTATTATTTTTTAAATATATGTTTCAATTAACATTATTTCGTTAATATTTTTTAATTTTTTATAAATTAAATATTTTTACTCAAAAAAATGTCTTCTTCCTCATTTAAATATTATATTGATATTTTAATTTAATTGTCATATATCAAAACATCCATTGATGATAAATGTTATATAATAGGTATATGATCCAATAAAACCATATTTATTCTTTATTTGGATGTTTTTTATTAGGATGATGACATATTAATAAAATAATTTTTCTTATACATGGGTTTCGTTATGAAGAAATTATAAATGAATTTAAGATCTTCTGGAACACATATGAGATTATTATTACTAAGTGAAATGTGATTATGTTATAGAAAACTAATCCATTGGGTAGCACTACTATAAATATAAGTTATAGCCACAGATCTATAGCCATAATTTTATAGGATTGTGGATATAGCTTGTTTATAGCCATAGTTTAATTTTTGATCTGTGGCTTCAAAATTCAATCCCCCTTCATTTTTCAATTCCCTTCAACCTCCACCTCTATCTCCAATATGTGTCGCCCTTTTTTCTGATTTTAGTCGGGCTCCTCCTCTACCCCTGATACATGACCCTCTCACCGCGGTGCCCTCCTCCCCCAACAGACTCTCCTGTTCTCCAACAACCTCTCACACTAAGCCCTACTCTCTTACCTCATGGTTGGATTCTACAATCATAGTTCAGCTTCTCCATTCGGGGATGCTCCATCCCTCGGGCGGTACTCCCTTCCTCCATACCAATCTTTCTGTGTTTCTCATCCATTCAGTGTGTCGGTAGAAGGGTTCCTCCCTCTATACCCTTCTTCAGGTGTTCCTCCACGATAGATTTCTTTTGCCCAACTAATTTACTTAATTTTATTATGTGGCTGCTATTTGCAGTTTTGGTTCTAGTCTAATGAGTAAACACAATATTCCTTATAACATTTGAACCTTCCCGATGATCCATGATTCATGGTTGAGATAAATTTAAAGATTCATTCCAATACTGGATGATAAATTCTTAGAATGTATGAATGTTAGTTTTCCAAGGATGTGTCAATTTTTAGAACCATTATTTGGTTAGAGAATAAAAATTTCGAAATTATCAGTAATATTTTCAGTTATATTAATTGAGGCCTGAGGGTGATATAGGCTCTCGGGTGTGTGTCTGAACATAGATGAGTGGACCTGTGATCATTTTAGGCATTATTTTATTCACCATGGGTAATCCATGGATTATAGCTCTATGTGTTTGAGGGAAAATACCCAGGTGAAGTGCCATTTTTCCTCTTGTTAGGAAATTTGGTTTTACTTGTCTCCCTAACGTAAAATATCATTTTATCATCGCCATGGTTTTGCTTGTTTCATCTCTTCTTGGGTGAGGTTGTCATGTGTTTTAGAGGGACTATCCCATGGTATTATCACAATTGAATAAAGAACTAAAAATACCATTTTGTATTGGTTTGTCATGGTGGGAAATTGTGATAGTTTAGATGTCTTTTTTAGAGCGCATTTATACTATGATTGGCCAAGTATGGTGCCCTATATTTACACCTATGGAATCATCATGTCAAAATTCACTAGTAGGGGAATTTAGGTGACAGTGGTGCTTCTTGGGAAATAAAACCATGATATAGAACCTTATAGTTGTGAATTTTATTGAGTTATATATGACAGTTTTTAGTAGTTCCTATTGGAAAAATGATTAGAAAGTATTGAGGGATTTGTATGGTCCTTATTTTGTACAAGTCTTATGGATTTCTTAGGATATTTCCATGGAATAGTAGAGGAATGGACCTGTGTTTTTTCAATTTGGTACTTCTGATGATTCCCCCCAGGAAATGGGGAGCACAACCACAAAAAAATGAATATTATAATGGATGAAGAAATGATGAGGATAGAGTCTCACTCAAATAATGGTAAATAAACATTTATCAGCTTTTAGTTTTTAATCAACTCAACCCTATTCTCTTCCTCCCTCACATGTGTGAGATTCAGGGGAGGTTGTGGGAGCTTCATCCCATATTCATCATCAATTTCACCTTTAAATGTGGTTGTTCTTATTGACCTCTATGGTGATTCAATGTGTTATATCAAATTCCATTCATTCTAGTTTCTCATTTCTCTTCTAACTAATTTAGTGAAAATTAGAAGAGAGTTGAATATGATTTCCACAAGAATATGGTGGAAATAATCCAATATAATGTGTTTTTTTGGAATCACCAGTGAGAGTATAAAGATGATAATATATTTTACTTCCATTTATTTTCATTGAGTATCATCATTTAATGATTTTATTTATATTTTTTTATTAAATAATATTTAAAAAGTATTTTAATCAATGTTTTTTATTATGGATTGTAATTCAAGATGTATGTGAATATGATATGGACCTTCCATGAGTGGTTGGTCACCATAATAATTTTAATAGATTATATGATGATTTTATAGACAATTCTATCATTATTTGTCCTATTTGACGAGTATAAGAGGATTCATATGCACTGGAATTTAAATCATTGCCAAACATATGTGATGATCTTAAGGGGATAGTCCCCACTAGACCTAAAATCATGAATATAATTCTTTTGATGAGCATAAACAGGACACTAATTTTCAATATATGAAAAGTATAATATTTATAACATGATAATAATAATATGATTCACCTATCCTAATGCATCATAATCTCATCCTTCCTCATGAGATGAGCATGAAATTCCTTATGTTATAAGCATGGAATTACATAGGTGATGAGCCTAAAATACCAAAGGTGACTAGCCTATGAAGGCTTTGGTTATGAATCTAGTATTATATAGGTGATGAGAATTTTACTCCTTAGATTATGAGCCTATGATGTCTATATGGATTTGTGGTAGAATATATAACAACATTCCTACCCAGATCATAACTAAAGATCCAACATTTACTTATATGTGGCAAGAATAAGATTCCCTCACTTCTATTAATGAGAATGATATTTTTGGGATTGCATAAATATACAATGTAATTAAATTCTATTAAACTTTTATCATTATGTTTTCACCGTGATAATGAAGCATGTGACATTATTAACTGAGGTCCACATGGAGATGAAAACAAGAACAAGATTCATGGGAATGTGTTAATTATATAAGAGAAATATGGATTGTGATGGGGCTTGCAAGGGTCTGGAGAAAAATTCCAGGTTCAGACTTCATCAACACCACCTTAGTCATCATAAAAGGTAACTTCGGTGATTCACAACTCTGTACGCATATGAAAATTATTCATTTAAAGAATTTTGTCTTGTTTTTTCATCATCCTATGCGACTTTATTACTCAACTGGATTGTAGATCGATTTCCTTTTCATGAGATACCACCCCAATCTGTTGTCAAGTTTCTCCTAGAATATTTTTCTGTGCTCTACCTCTCTTTATTATGGATTTATATGTAATTCCATATATGAGTTTATGATTTGTTTGTTCATCAGGAGATATGATCACATGGATGAACATTTTTTTGAATGTATATGGGATGGTTCAATTGAATATTTTACCTGGTATTCCAGGATAGCATTGTATGTGATCACATCCAATATTTTTATTTTTTTAATGTTTTCTCGAATTAATCATGTTTTTCATGTTTGGGAAAGTGGGATGGATCTCTTATTAGCTTTGAATTCAGGAATGGATATCTTATCCTTATAATGTTTTATTTTCATTATATGTTGAAGAAATCATCATGATTCACTTTATTTAGCCTCTTGGATCCATTATAGTATTCTTGACTGTTATAATCTCAATCACAAATCCATTCCATTTCTATAACATCTTCATTTATTGTCCTTTAGATTAAAGGGTGTGTGATATAATTATTTTAATATTTTTGAATAGATTTTCAAAGATTCCCTCTTGGTTTTGGAAATAATAAGTGTTATACCTCATTAAGTTGTATAACATAATTGAAGGGTGTAACTTTTAAACAATGACTCACAATACTCATTACTAAAGACTCATCAATATCATTGATATTTTTTATAAATTTTAAAATCTTAATTGACTGCTGGTTTTCAATATCTAGATTTTCTTTCTGTGTATAGGGACCTAAATTGATGGATATGAAGGTCTTTATTTTGATATTTAGTTTAGTGTTCCTTTAATTTAATTTCTTTATGAAATGTGATCGATATGATTTGTTAATTTTCAATTTTGAAACTATGGATTACAACGATAATGAAATTTTACTTCTCTATGGATATTGATCTTTCTTATAAATGAATTTATATATTTCTAATTTTTTTTGTTGTACAATTACTAAAAATATTCAAAATGAAGACATTTTATAACATTGAAAATTTATTAATACATTTTCTCTAAATAATTTTATTTATATTATTCTTTAGAATTTTTTACTTTCATCATCCATTTAGGATAAACTACTATTTGTTCTGTTATAAATGAGGAATTATTCTTAGCATATTTGTTAAATAGATGAGAAATATAAATACAATAATACGTTAATCCTAACATCCATCACTGGTAAAATATGGCCATTACATACTATTCCCAATGGCAGGTGATACGTCAATGACCTAGATTTTACCATTAATTAGACTAATCAATTTGACAGAAACACTATTATTCTGCACTATTTAGTCATATTTTTTAATATTATATTTCTTCATAATTTTATTACAATCAAAAATATATTAGACTATGCTATTTAAATTTGGAAAAATGGAATATGATTACCCTATTTTCTTAATTATCCTCTGACATGGATACTGCAAAACATATGTTCATTGTTTTTGTGTTTTCGATGATACATATAATGTTTAAACATCCATTTCAAGAGGATGTACCAGATATTAGTTGAACATGTTTCTTTTCCGTATCAGTTTCACATGATTCTATTTCATGTGGTTATTCATGCATTCTAAATATATAAAAAATTGACGAAACTAACTTCCAGAACATTATAATTATTAAAATTTTTATTAATTATGTTTATTGATCTATTTTTTGAATGGGAAAACACCACTATAAAATGGTATGTATTCTATAAAAAATGCATCTATATTAACTATATTATGGGTTCTTTTAAATCTTCAGGAATATTTTTTCCGAATAATTATAACTGGTGTTCTTTGAAACAATATGTCTAGATTACTGTTCTTTAGTAATAATTCCTATTAATCATGTAAGGTAACTTAATACATTCTGAATGTTGATAAAAATATGTTTCTTCATGTTCTGTAATTGTATTTCTATGCTTTATGTACATATTCAACTCCTATGGAAGGAGAACTTAACAAAGAAGAGTGAAAATATTGACAAAAATTTTTAGTTTTAATTAAAAGGTAATACTAAAGTTTAACTGTTTCATATTTTTTTTCATATTTGATTTCTGCATAAATTTTATACATTAAGAATTGTATTAGACTATTCTATTTACATTATAGAATATGGAATATTTTTACCCTATTTTTTGAATTATCTTCTTTCATGGATACTGCATTACATATGTTCCATGTTTATGTGTTTTCTATGATCCATATAATGTTTAAAACATCTATTTCATGTTGTTATTTATAATATTAGTTGAACATGTTTCTGCTCAATATCAGTTGACATATTTTTTTTCCAATTGAATTTTTTTTCTATCATATCTGTGAAATTTCCATAACAAAGACACGAGTTTAACGAGTTATTAAAAACGGTATATCTATACATTCAACATAACAACTTCAACACTTTGTATGTTAATTTGTATTAATAAATTTTTATAGAATTTATTTTGATATTCACTGCTTTCAAAACTACCAATTCATATGAACTGATTTTACAGTTTAGTGAAAAAAAATACTCATAATGCAATAACCTACATCCCCTATTAACATAATATTACCAAATATTTTTTTCGGATCAGACTATTTGGACTTTACCGGGTTTATGTTTACATTCATATGATGGAACTGCATTCCAAATAGGCATTTTTATGATTCTGTATGTATCCATTTATAAAAAAATGTTGTACTATTTTATTTAATAAAACATATGCTTACCGATTCCATAAAAATACATACTTACAGGTTACATTATGATTAAGGTCGTAAAGAATTTATTCAATTACTTCTTAATATTCCTTCTTATAATTGTGTCTAATGATTTTATTGCTTGCATATTCTCATATAGTATTCTTTGATTTTATTAGAACATAATTTGTTAATCATCTTAGTTACTATCCTTATATTAATTTATTGAGAAGGATGGTTCTAATGAATGGATTCATAATGTTACACATCTATCATCTTCATCATTATGTCCTATTTCTAGGTAATGGTAATTTACTTCTTGCTTGAAAAATAAAGGTCATATTATGTGTGAAAATGTTGGGTAAATGGTTGTTTTGATTTTCTCATAAATAAATATTTCTTCATGTAACGACGTCAACTATATCAATTCTAAAATACATGGATGGATGGATGTGAGAACCAACAATGAGGAAGGTAAACTGGTAAGCCCTTATATTCTATTCAGTTTTTTCTTCTCAAAAATAATTTTCACTAAGGAACTCATACATTTATCCATATAGTATCTTTCCGGATACATCTGTTAATGATTCCACTTCCTTATACAGGAAGTGTCTTCCATTGTAATACTAGAAAAATCAGTCTTGTGTCTTTTATAGAGTTTAATTAATCATTCTACCTATGCTCATATATACACTTCATGATTATCAATTCCTTGCACATCACATTTTGGTATGACGTCATATCAAATATCCTTACTTATAGTTTGATATCTTTATTGTGGAATATCTAAAACTTACGAGCCATTTGGGACTATATTGCATTAAAAAATTTGGAAAATCATTGCAGATCTATGAAAAAAGTAGATTACACAATGACATTTCTAAGGCTCTTCTGCATCTCCATAAACACACGGTAATAGTCCAACTTCATCATGTTAGTAATTTATTTTCTCATGGAAAACATCCATGAATGTTTTCTATGAATGATCATCCTGTATTCTGTCTTGATTATTTGTATTCCACCATTAAATGGTTTATTTAAGGAAAATGGAGGTCTCTACCATCACTCTCTCATCCACAAATTTCTTCTATATTGATTAATGGTATTCCACCATCAAATGGTTTATTTATGGAAAATGTAGGTCTCTAGCATCACTCTCTCATACACAGATGTCTCGACCTGAGAAAAAATTCACTTGTTGTTGTCTATAGAATCATTTAAATATGACATTATTGTAATACATATTAAGTGTGGTGGATGGGGGGATAGAACACCATATTATGTCTGGTCATGGAATTTAGAATGTTTCCACCTTAATCGAGAACAATCTAATAAAACGAATAGTAAAGAAGCTTTGCAGCATGACTAACCATATAATGTATAGGGTGGGGGAGGGGGAATGGGGAGTGTAGGGGGGCAGGGGTGTGGCATGGAGGGATGGTAGGGGGTGGGGTGTTCAGGGGGCATAGGGTGTGTTCAATGGGGGCAGGGGTGGGGTGTGGAGGGGGGCATGGGGTGTGTGCATGATACCAACTAATTCTAATTCCCATGACTCATTTAGGGGCTATTCATATGTCCTCATGTTAAAACCAAATTATTCCTATTGATATCTTCAATCTTTTAGGAAATACAACCTGATATCATTCACTCATCTCAATACACATGATGAAAACATTCAAGTACATGTAGGAGGTTTTATAAATAATCCTTGAGATCAATAATTTCCTCAACTTTTTGTCATTGATTAATTAAATTTCTCTCCCTTAATAAGATACATTACTCTTTCATTAATAGGGATGAGAGAAATGCATAACTCTCCATTGATTTTTTCAAGAACTTTCCTGAAATTCTATATTTTCATGGAATAAATAAATCTGCATGCTTCCCAATGGTCTTCTCCACTCGTCTCCCCCTGGAGGATACATACTATCTTCACTCCATCAAGGAATATATTTCTTTCTGATGTTCTTTGGAATACCATTTTATAAATTACTACATCATGGAAGGGTGTTCTATTCATGGGGGGCTACAGTGGGGTGTGTAGGGGCAGGGGAAAGGGTGGGGTGTGCTGGTGGGCAGGGGATGGTGGATGGGTGTAGGGGGCATGTGGGCAGGGGGCAGGGGGCCGGGGGTCGGGGGAAGGGTGGATGGGTGTAGGGGAATGGTGTAGGGTGGAGGGGGGTAGCGGGCAGGGTGTAGAGTGGATGGGCGAAGGGGGTAGGGGGTGTGTATGGGTGGAATTGGTTGTGTAACCACCATAGGTTTTGAAATTTATTTCACATACATTAAGACTGTATGTTCATTTTAATAATTCCCGTTGTTTCCTTTAATTCTCGCATGAATGCAATTGGATATATTTGTGTTTTCAACTTTTGATGGGTTCTATATGGCTAGGATTCAAGTGAATCCATGAATGTGGTGGGTGAGGCTAGTGAATATGCACAAATTGTCCTGGATTAATATCAACTAGGATTCCATTTGTGTAAGCTTATTGAATTTGAAACATGTTTACTGAATACATGTTTCATTTTTTTCACTTGTTCTTTTCAGGTATTTGAGGTTGCCTATAAGGCATATTTAAGCATCATAATCCTTGAGGACATTTAGAGGTAATTAAAATCAATTTCAATACAATACCGCTTTTGGTCCTATTGTTCGATTACAATTTTGATGTTCTTTTTAGTATAGGATTTTGGAGTACATTTCCATTGGACCTCGTTTTTCCAATATTATTTCTCAAATGCAGATGGTTGTTTTGGAATGGCTTCCTCCCAAGTGAATCTTCACATCCCTTTTTATAGAACAACTCATTCCGAATATATCATTATGGGGTCTTATTTGTCTCAATGTCATCACAAGATCTATATTTCTTGTGTGTATGCTTTCACATGATATGTTTTGTATGTGGATTGGGATTAATTCTATGTAGAGAACCAACAACAAAACATAGCCAATTCTTACACATCGTAGAATATGTTTAAGGGTCCTCTTGTGTGTGGCATGAAACCTTTGTGGTAAAGTCCCTCTCCCAGCCACTTTAATTAAATAAATTTTTTAATTTAATTTGTTATCCTTCTTGAATCCGGATTTTTTATATTAAATTTCATTTCTAGATAATGTGTTAGTTAAAATAATTGTTTCATTTTATAAATAAGACATGTTTTTATAATAAAACCCCTCCAACGGATGTGTGGTGCCTGTGAAAACTAATAGTGGTAGTTTTTCCATATTTATCTTGTTTGACATTATTGTTTTTATGTTTTCCATTTTAATCCTTAATACCCTCATTTAAGACACCACATGCATCTCCAAATATTATTTTGACTCACAGAGGGGTGTGCAGGCGAGGGGGACTTGTGCAAACTAGGGGTGGTTTATGGGTGATGGTGCTGGCTAGGGGATGGTGGGGTGTAGGGTGTTCAAGGGGGATTGTGTAGGCTAGGGGACACTTTGGAGGGGTGCATGGGGCAGGGGGAAGGGGGCGGGGGCATCAGGCAGGTGGCAGGGTGTAGGGTGTCGGTTGCAAGGGGCAGGGTGGAGGGGGCAGGGGGTAGGGTTGAGGGGGGAAGGGGGGTGGGGGCTGGGGGCTGGGGGGCTGGGGGATGGGTCTGGTGTAGGGTGTGGGTGGAGGGGGCAGGGGCAGGGTGGATGGGGCAGGGGGCAGGTGGTAGGGGCAGGGAGATGTTACAGGGTGGGGTGGGGGAGAGGGATGTCTGCAAGGCGGGGAGGCTGAGGGGATATCTGCAGGGTAGGGGGAGGGGGAGGGGTGGGTGGAGGGGGCAAGGTGGAGTAGAGAGGCCTTTAGGGAATGGGGCCAGGGGACGGTCTGCAGGTGGGACTGCAGGGCAGGGGAGATGGGGTGCAAGGGGGGTTGGCGGTGTGTCAGTGGGGCAGTGGGGAAAGGGGGTGGGGAATAGAGGATATATAGTCTCTATATGTATATTTAATCTAATATAATCTTGAATAACCATTAGAATACATCTCAAACTCCCCCATTTATCCATGATTCAATTTCACAAAATATGACCTCTTATTTACATCAAATTACTTTCACTAAATCATGGGTTGATATTAGTTGCAACAATTCAGATTTTGTATGATAACACTAGATGTTATAGGTATTGATTTAACACCTTTTTTAAAAAAACATACAGGCTATTATGTCACGCCGTGGTCAAGCCGGTAATGCCGTGATTTGGCCCTGCTCTAGGAAGACACCCCATGGTAGTTCACAGTGATAGTATCCTATTATTCTTGTAATCAATGTTGAGACTGACTAATCCCAAATTCTGTCGTTGGGTTGATGACTAGAATGTTACCCAACCTCCTCTATCTCCCTTTCCTCTTGGATGGATGATGCTACCTCGTGTATTTCATATGACCAAGAAAACATGATGCAGTCATGCCTCGGTCACACTGTGGTCATGCCACGGTCACACCACAGTCACGTTGCGGCCGCGTTGTGATTTGGCCCTAATCAAAGATGACACCCCATTAAAGATTAGGATGATAGTATTTCATTATTCTTGTGGTCAATGTTGAGACTGACTAATCACAATTTCTACCAATGGTGCAATGACATGAATGTTTCCCCACCTCCTCCCGCTATCTTCAATCATTGCCTGAAGATGCTTCCCTACAGATGTCGCTAGACCGGGCCTACATGCTGCGGTCACACAACAGTCATGTTGTGGTCCCTCCGCATTCTTGTGGCAGTCACATAGAGGTCATGCCATGGTCACGCCACATCACGTCGCGGTCACACCATGGTAATTCCGTTATTTGGCCCTGCTACAAGATGACATCTTGTGGATGTTCTCCATGACAGTATTCCAAGAGTCTTGGTATCAATGTTGAGACTGACTAATAACAATTTCTGATGGGGGTTCAATGACCGGAATGTTGTCCAGCCTCCTCCTGTTCCCTTCACTTTAGGCTGGATGATATTGAGCGGCAGATGTTGTTGGACTGGGTGAACATGTTGCGGTCATGATGCGGTCAAGCCGCAGTCACATCGCGGTCACACCACGATAATGCCATGATTTCTCCCTAATCTATACACATTCAGCCCACACCATCCCACTTAGACCTTTATTTCATCCCTCTATCAACGACATTCCACCCCGCAACAGCCCCCCTACCTCTTTCAAATCAGCCAGCACCATCCCCCCAAAACCTGCAACCATCCACCTTCTACTAGCATTCCATCCCCCTTCAACCTTCATTCGATCCCGCACCAGCCCCCAACCACCTGCAATCTAGCCCACATCATCCACCACACAAGACACCACCCACCAACCACCTACAAAACACTCTTTCTAGCCCTATGCCTCCTACAAAACACTCAGTCCATCCCCCATCCACCACAGCAGCCACCACCCCCTGAATGCTTGTGGCCGTTAACTGTCACGGGTCGAGTTGTGAGGACTTTGGATTCCACTTTAATGTTACACTTTTGACTTCCATATGACATCCACTAGAGTATTGAATACATATAATAATGTCATCTTAATATTGAAAAAGTATTTAATAATATTTCCTCATATCTCTATACTACTAAAAAATATTCTCCTCTATGAATAGCTTGAGTAGAGTTGTCATCACTTTCAACAAGTCAAACTATTCCATGAAAACCCATTCTACAGAATCTTCCTAAATTGATCCTGATGAGATGAATGCACATCACCTATAAAAACAAGGATATACTATCTAAATATATATTAGATCGAATCAGAATCTACTAATGTCGATGTAGGTGGATACCTAGATGTAGATGCAACAATAGGAGGTTCCTGATAACTCAAATTTCCATTGAAATCAAAATGAAGTATTTCTCAGAAATATTATAAATATACTTTGGATACAAAATTTGAAGGTATTGGGGAAACTACTCTGTCAAAAATAGGTAAAGAAACCTCTACAGGTTATGATTATTCGGTACATCTAATGGAAATGCATGAAGCTCACCCGCATGGTCAATCTTCATAACTAAGAATCCCTTAGGATATGTTCATGGGACGTGTAGGGGGCTTCATTACTGTATTAGGGGGGGGGGTTCCACATCCAAATCAACCACATCCATGGCCAAATAATTATTTATTCACCCACCTCTTAAACATATATTCTCATCTTTCAAAACTATAATATGTCCACCAAAACTCTCGTAGAGGGCTTCCACATTCTCACAATTTTGGAACATTGTTTTTTCCTGATGTTTTAGTGTGTTTATATGAAGATCATATCCAAAAATCCTTTGTATCATTTCACAAAGATTTATAATTATTTAATAAAACCTATGATGCATACGTGAATGTTTTAGATTATTGTAAATATGCACCAAATTATATGACATGATGTAGTAAAACCCATCATCATGTGGTTTGTGTTATCTAGTGATTAATGATACCACAACTAGGTTTTAATCATGATACCACACAAAGGCCACTATGAATACCAACACAAGATGTCTCAATGTTTTAACAAGGATACAATCATTCAAACATTAGTTAAAATCCAAAATTCCACCTGTAAGGGGTGGTGTAAGGGATACTGGGGGGGGGGCTGTGCAGTGGGGTTGTGCAGGTGTGTAGGGGGGTGTTGGGTGGGGTGCAAGGGGGGATATACAGAGGATGTTAGGGGGTGTAGTGGGGTTGGCCAGGGGGTAGGGAGGGGTGCAAGCGGGGTTGTGCAGCGGGGTGGGGGTTTTCCAGAATCGATGGTGCAAGGGGTGTGTAGAAGAGGGGTTTACAGGATGGTTTCCAAGAGAGAGGGGGTGACCAGTATGGGGGGTGTCCCGTATGGGTGTTTTAAGGGTTGTCCAACAGTGGGGAGTGGTGGGGGATACTTTCCGGGTGGGGTTATCATCGGGGGGGGGGGGGTCTGCCCAGGGGTTTTCCTGGAGGTGGGTGTCTAGAAGGGGGTCTATGTATGGGGTGGAGGGGGGCTGCAATTCAGGAAGGACTGTTGTCTGGGTGGGGTTCTCTTGAGGGTAACCAAGAGGGAGAGGGGTTTTCCAGTTGGGGTGGTGCAATGGTTGTCCTATTGGGTGGTGTTGTCTAGGTGGGGTTGTCCTGGGGGGTCGATCCAGGTGGGTTTCAAGGAGGGGGGGTCCAGCGGGGGCTACTTTCTGGGGGGCTGCTATCTGGGTGGGGTTGTCCTGGGGGGTATTATCATGAGACAGTGGTGTCTAGGAGGGGGATAGAGTGGTTCATTCCAATAGGGGTGTCTAGTAGGGTTGGTTCAAGTGGTGTCCCGTAGGGGGGGGGGTGTTGTCCGAGTGAGGATGTCCTAGGGTGGTGGGTCTGTCTAAGGGGGGTTTCCAGGATGGAAGGTGGTGTCCCTGAGGGGGGGGGGGGGTGGTGTCTGGGTGGGGTCTAACCAGGAAGGGGGGTCTTTCTAGGGGGTATATGGGATCCTGCCAGCGTGGGTAGGGGGTTGTCGGAGGAGGGGTGCATGGGGGGATTTAAGGTGAAGGTGGGGTCCAAGCAGGAGAGTGGGGGGGATTTGTAGGGGTAGTGGGGAGGATGAATGGAGAAAACACTAGCTGAACTGTGCTGGGTTTTTTACGAAATGTGTAGGAATATATCCATAGTTTAAATCTATAGCTATAGGTCTATATCCATGGTTTTATACCGTCGTTATAGGACTACAAACACTATTTTAAACCATAGCTATAAGTCTATATCCATAATTCCTAACAGTGGTTATATGTCTATAGCCACGGCTACAACCATGGTTATAGGCGATGAGTTATTTTAGCCTATGTCATAGGTTTAAAACCATGTCTTTGGGGTTCTTTCCACAATTGAAACCATTACTATAGGTTTTACCATATAGCCACACAAATACCATCCACGGTTGTAAGAACCGTGTCTATAACCTCTAGCCACAGTTTTTGGGCCTATAGCCACGGTTTAAAACTGTGGCTATAGCATGCATATTTAGTAGTGTAATGACTAATTTTTTTGACAATAATGGACACATCATAGACTATCCCAATCCTCAAATAGGTAACATATGTGGTTATCCTAATAAATAAAGAGGGTACAAGATAGGTTATTTGAAGGCCGAAGAGTTTTCATGGGTGGTTATACTAATAATAACTTGTGATTAATGTATTATAGGTTTTCCTTTAAAAAAATCTGGATAATCATTTTTCTCATCTTTATGTCACTTATTAATGAAATGATATTATTCCATATTAATCCTCCCTTAACTCATTATCATATATTCCATTATTATTTATTTCAGATTAATTTGCATTATTTATGTAATGAATCATGATTATTATTAGTGAATTTATTTTTATGTGTTTTTAAGTTTAATCTCAAATTAACATACCCTTATTCCAATTTTTATCATAAATATCAATTGACATGTTCCAATATTACACATTTTCAAAATCTGATCTGATATATTATTTTGTATTATTTTCCAGGATATGATGATAAATTTCATGTTTGATATTACTAAGATGTTTTACAGTTGTGAATGACTATGTGGGATATATTTTAGAAATATGTTGATTTTTTTTGTATCAGTGTTAATAAAAAAAGTTATCCAATAATGTTTTAGTTTGGGACATTGTAATATTCCGTGAATAATCATTTAATTAGATTTAATATTTATCTATGAAATTCTTGGATCATCTATAATTTGATCCCCCAAAGATAAATACCTTATAATGGGGATGAAACTAAATTATATAATTAAAATATAACATGGATATCTTAACATGAATTTATTTATTGTCGAACTGTATGAGTAGTCTTAAAAATGAACATGTGAACAATAGTATAAATTATGTTGGAGAAGTGTTTTATAAACTATATAGAGAAATGATATGATTGAAAATAGTCAATGAATAAGGATATTCAATATGTTGAGTAGCAAACAACTCATATATCACTGCTATGGACGTAAAAATATATAGTGAATTAGAAATAATAAATTTTACTACTAGTAAATAAATACTAAATTTTCAACAGACCATGTTAGATACAATATTATAAAAAAAATTAAATATATGGTCTTATTAAACATGTTATCTAACCCTATTTCTATGGAAATTGAATATAGAATTATATTCCATTTTTAATAAATAATGTTTGATCAACATTACACTTTAAAAAAATTAATAAAAATAAATAATGAAAACCCCTCTCACAAACTAGAGTTTCATATTTAAAAATACAATGGTATTTTTAATGTTTTAGAACATGAGTTGGTTTAGATTCATTCCCAATTTAGAGAGGGTTATTATGGTTTCTAGAATTCACCAAGAACATTATGGGGTCGTTACAGACTCAACAATTGGCTTATTTGATAGATCATTCACATATTGTATAATTCATAAATGTGAATTAAAAAAATTCAAATAAAATTGACAATTAGAGTCAATAAATACGAGATAAGATCAATTTCTTGTTTAATTGTTTATTATTTTAATTGGATTGATTTAAGGAGTACCTCTCCCTTGAGTTCATTATTTGAAGAAGATGTTGATCATCAGAAAAATATTTTTTTCAACTATCATTGCACATGTGGAATCCATTTTTACAGTTATTTTATTAGTGATCCACACATTATCCCTTGAACTATGAATATTTTAAATGAATTATTGGGTTATAACATGACATATAAATATTTTTTCAACATTCACCATGGTCGCTACAATTATTTTTATTGAACATGATGATTCTTCTGTTCACAATCCTTAATATGATGAATGTGTGTGAAGGAGAATATGTTTAGTGTAATTTTTCCTTGATAGGGATCACTATATTTATTTTTCATAGAAATTCTTAATATCGATCTGTCTTTATGAAATAGAAGTAATCAACTATTTGTATAGATATTGTTAATGTTAAAATATTATTTAATTGATGAATATAACATAGAAAATTATAATCCTTATAAGACCCCATGTCATGTAATTACTATATAAATATTAAATTTCTAGGAATGTGATAACTAGATCAATGATAAATGATATATTACCAAATTAAATTTTTTTATTTATTTCCAAATACAATAATGTTCCACTATTCCTTATCATGACTTATAAAAAATAAATCTATCTAATAAATAATTTCCTCAAAAATAAATATTTATTTAATTATTGAATTAAATAAATCATAAATAAAATTGTTTCTCATATTTTAATGTTATATCTATTCAAATAATTGAAAACAATTAAAATTGAATTGAGATCAATGTGAACACTTCGTGTGTAAACTGTTAGGAATCATTATCATAGGCATTATGTGGACATTCTTAATGTATAATATGTCTATCATGAAACATGTCATTGAATAACTGATGAAAAATTTATTAATCAATCTTCAACAACCATCCATGATAATTCCTTTTGTAATATAAACCTTTTTTGGATATTTCATCATATAGGATGCACCATCATATCATCTATAATTATATTTCACACATATTTCCTTGAATATCATATATTAATTTACCTTAAAATGTTGTCCATGGAATATAATTTGAATTTTATTTTTATATAAAAGGAACAAGAAATAAACTTATATTAATATGGTAGGATAAACTAATTCCCCAACATATTCATTATCAACATATAATTCCTATTGCATCAAATTTACAATAATTATCATTAATATATGGTACCACAGTATTGGTTAGTACATCTACGTGAATGAGTCATGTCATGAATTAATATCAATACATATGTATACATGCCATTACATATGTTGAAAATTAATAATATTTGATGACACAGAAACCTAACGAAATCCATCTTGAGGGTCCGTAATCATTATCTTTTATCACTGGGATTACTATGTGGAAACAACATGATATAATCTCTCAACAACATATGAGGAAATTCACGTAAAATTTATTATTCTATGTTACCAACCAAATAAATTTGTTCCCATTGAATAAGGTTGAAGATTATACTCATGGAAGTTGAAGGATCACATCATAGTGGGGAACTACTATGGCCATTTTAATGTGATAGATACTCTTAGAAAATATTACATTTATGTCACGCATAATTATAAATAATATATAATATGATATTTAGATATGTATTCACTTATTTTTATATAAATGCAATTTAATGAAAAAACAGTAGGTTCTAGGAAACAAAATCCAATAGAATACCACATTTTTTGGATCCTAATTTTAATGTATTTTAGTAATCTAGATCTCACCTGATGATTATTTTTATAATACATTAAGGATTTAGTTATCTGGACCTCACATTATCATATGTTGTGGCATTACTCACAATGACATCACCTCTTTGAAAATAATACATTGTGAGATGATATTTATGATGAATGTGATACATCTTTTGATGTCTTCTTAGGTCTTTTTATTATGATATCTGTATATTATTATCAAAATAAACTATTATAGGGTTATTAATTAGATTAATCACCTAAATATTTTTGATGATGTTACATATAAATAGTTATTATTTAACTTCCTCATATCCTATAATATACTTACACTCTACGATAAAATTAAAAACCTTGACCATCATAGAGAACTAGAGGATAATTTTATATCCATTAATGGTGAAAATGTATATTGAATTTCATTTGAGATAATCATGGTATTTTTTGAGAAACTATAATATGTTTATATTCTGATAATTGGATCTTCATCCCCTCTGTAGATTACGAACATATACTTATTTAAAAATAGTAAAAAAAAATCATTAATATCATCTGATGATGGTTACATGGGTTAACACAATATTTTCCTACTAATTTTAAGAAAAAGTTAACATCTAGAATTATATACAGAATAAAACATTATCGAACCAATTAGTGATTCACATGTAATTATTCACATCATCAATCTCTCTACATGTTTTTTTGGAAAAATTTTCTTATAACTATGAGTTTCAAGTGATATTGAAGACAACCTCAAATTGGATTATTCTATAGAAAATATTTTAATTTTCTTAAATTTATGTAATTTTACATAGACTATTAATCATCTTATATCTATCAAGATTAATATTAACCAAAAGAATAAATACAACATCACCAAATTCAATCATTGATATTAATGTATTGAATTTTTCTTTAATAGATAATAATATTGGCATTTCATTTTTAATATGAATTATTTCATTAAAATAAAATACAATAAAATAACACTCTCCCAAAAAACAACATATATGTGAAATGATAAAATTTATTATTTTTAAATAATTCCCTTTGTGTATTGATTGAATTTATTGTTCCCTGACCAAATGCCTTCATTAGACAAAAAATGATACCGAAAAACATCAGTATATTCTTTGAATCACTTAGAGTCACAATCACAGGTAGTTTCATATAGAGATCTCCAAATGTTTCTAGTTATGAAATTTTATTTTTAAATTATCCTAAGAATTATCCATATTATGGTAAGATTATATGAAGGAATTGATTTTGATTGATTATTATGCAGAAACTAGTGAGAATGTTTAATCATAATCCAAATAATGATATTTTTTTCTACTTTTTCAATTAGTCATTCATTATATTTACTAAATTAACCATCCATGTTTAGAATCATATTGAATGACCATTTAAAAAATATATATATTTTAATTCCCAATTGGTTATACCAAAATCAATAATTAGTTTGGATACATGGAATCCATTTCAAAATTCATATATTATTCCCACTTGTAGTCTTCTATTCCACTTATTACTTCTTTTTAGGTTACATGTTCATTTCTATAACCTAATATTGTGTCTCCTTCCTTAGTTTATAGAAAATCATATCTTTCTTGTTATGTAACCGCTTTTTACTCTTTCATGGTATGTGTTACTCTAGAATGTATTCTTTTATAGGGCCTTGTAGAATCTATTCATATTAAAAATCTTACAAATAACGAGGATTGACTTAATCGAATTCTTTGTACCACTATTATCTCTTTTAGAGATTCTCTCCCTCTCATAGAAAATGGAATTTCATTCCACTGTTAAATTTTTATCTAAGAATTAATATATGTATTATCCCCTGGTTTCCATTGGGTATCCTATAGTGATACACATTATGTCTTCTGGTATAATTATGTTTTTCGATGATGCCTTAATATACACATCTCATCACCATATATGTAGGTATAACCAAATGATATTCCTTCCAATTAAAATGTTTAATGGAATATCGTTAGCTACATTTGTTTTATCCTATTTAGTATATGTTATATTTTCTGTAACAAATGTCCAAAAAATCATAATGTAAGACTAACAAGACTCCTCATTGATCTCATTATTTCTAAAAGGGTGTGAATCATCCTTTTTATTACATTGTTCCATTTTATTTTGGAATGTGGGTTATATGAGAAGGAATAATATACTCTTATTAATAATAAATAATTAAATCATTATGATATTATCTGAATTGGATTGATTGGTTTCAGTTAATATTATTTCTAGTTTTGATCTCAGCTTCATTTTTATATCCTTGTAACTTTTATAAGGATAACATTTATACCACATTGAATAGACATATCTATATCTAAAAAATTAATCCATGAAACTAATGAGGTTGGGGTACCAAACCATAACATCAATTAGAAAAGGCCAGCAAACATTAGAACGAATCAACTAAAAATTCTCCGTCAACATTTACCATTTTTCCCATCATAAATATTTGTTTATTTTTTTGGGTAATACATTCGGGCATTGACTAAGAATATTTATGTTAAAAGAGTCCAAATACAAATCATGGTGTAATATTGTAAAACATTTTTCATTTAAATATCATACCTAGTGATTCATTTGTTGGGTGATTTAAGAATCATGTGAACTATCTTCATTATTTATTTGAATTACTTGGTTTGAATAATCTATCATTTATTGAAAAATATTTAAATATGACTTACCATACTAATTTCATCTTATAAAAATATGTATTTTTTATTTACACATTCGAAAATAAATCATTCAATATCATGCTTTGAAATAGAATTATTGTTTTGTTAAATAAAAACACTTAATAAGAATCATTCAATATAATGTTAAATCAAGTTGGAAATATAACCTCACAGTCCCAATTATCCCCAATAGAATTTCTAGATTTGTTAGATGGTGATGAATGAAAATCACATTTGGAAATAAAACATTATCTATGTGGTTGTTCTATTTAAATATATTTGTGAGAAAAATATAATGTGTCTAACACTGAATTAGTAGAGTCACAAATATATCACCTGATAATGAAAACACATAAATGTTCCCCTTTCTTAATTTTTATGGTTCAACACATTTTCAAGTGGAAGTTTTTACAACATGAAAAATGATAACATAACTTTTTTCATAAATTTCTATTTATTTTAAACATTGTTGATTGTGAATTGTGTAGAATCATGAGGCAGAGAGTTTGTGTTGGATAACTTTTCCTGACCTATCCTTTTTTTCATAAGGTATGATGGAATTAAATGCTTTATATCCTTATAATAATAGAGATTTAGTGTAATAAGATTCATGAGATATTTATTTATTTTATATTGAAATTAACAAAATTATGAATATCTCATGGATTGATTAAATAATAATATTAATTTTCATGTATTTGGGCATTTAATATTACTAAACTTTTAAGCAATCAATGTTTCCACCATGTTTTATTACCTATGTCCAACATGGTAAAAATTATTCATGATCTCACTGAAATATCAACATTGGTTTCTCAAAGTGTTACATCCTTTATAAATTATAATAAAGTGCATAGAGTTTTTGGGAAATTATATATGAATCCATGTATTCATGGGACTATATGATTTCATTATACATTGATGAAATCATTGATTAATGAATTTTAACCACACCTCCCAGTAGTTTATCATTGACTGTGAGATCCCCATTACACACATAATTTGGAGGTTGTATAAGAATTGTAGATTAAAGTATGTGAGATATATATTCATGGTGAAAACCCACCCATAAGAATATAAACCATCCATTATGTCTACTCATAAAGAAGTGAGTAATTGGTCAACTATTCAGGGGTAATTTCACAGGAAATAATTTTTCTGTAGCGGGAGTGTATCTACAAAATATGTTTTGTGGAATCCCAAATCCCAAAATAAATTATTGGTTTTCTTCATCACTTTACTTTGTTTTTACTCAATTATATCATGTCCTAAAAATATTTTTGTAAATCAATAATAAAAAATAATACCATATAAATCCATTGATAAATGTATTTTAGTGAAACTCATAGTTCCATGGTTTCATTCTTAATCATGTAAGGAAGGTGTATAATGATATAATACTAATAAAGAAATTTTGGTTTTTATATTTAATTATATCATATTTTATCAATTACACTTATTTTTAATATTATGTTGATTTTATTTAAGGGAATAAGCTTTTTTCAACAAAATATTAACAAAAAATCCATATCTTTTGAATTGAAATTTGAATGTTTTTTTATTTGTATATGGGACTTCTCTCAAACACCCTTAAATTAAATCATTTATAAGATATAATTGTAATAAATAATTAATATTATCATGAAATTTATCTAATGATGTATTTATCATGTGTACAACTAATAGTCCAATTCACCTAGGGAAAAACTCCATGAATCAGTATTGAGATGTGTTACAACATCCCACATATCCACAAATGTATTGCCTTAGTTTGTTTCTAATAGGTTGCAACATGATATGTATCCATATGCCCTTGGAAAGATTATTTGTAACATATTCGTTATAAATGATGTAATTTGGAACAAGTATTGGGTTTGGGGGAATTCCATTAAACAATGTTGGACACATTGATCATTCATAATAAAAGTGGGATAAATGAAACTCAAGAAATAATATATGTATTAATAATAAATTAATGAAATTTTTTAATATATTAATACATAAAATAAATCCAACACATGAAATAGCCAAGAAAATATAATGATCATTTAAACATAATAAATGATTATGTATTTGAGAAAACTAGCTATAATTCATTTGAAAACATTATTCAACATGAAAAAAATGATAGTATTAATAAAATTATTTTTTTTATTAATCATGTAATTCATTTTTTATTATTCAATAAAATTTTCATAAAAATAAAATATGATATAATTTTAAATAAAATAAATATTTATGTTAAATTTTAAAAAATAGGACATAAAATTGTACTCAAAAACAACATAGAACATACCTATCCAAACATCTCATCCAGGATCTAATTGTATAGAATATTTTCATAAGACATATTCAATCTGTGGAATGTATAATTATTTAATTTAATTATTTTATAAATTATTTATAAATAAAATAGTTTTTAAATTTTTTACTTTTATAATTTTTTTGAAACATTTCTATGAATCAATTATATTGAAATTGTAATTCTAGATATTATATGAAATTAATAATAATATAATATATTATGAAAGAAAAAAACTAGAATTTATTGTCAATATATTACCCAAGTAACTTTTATTGAATATGATTAATGGTGTAATTAATTAAAATTAATATTTCCACGTAAATATGCGATGAACGTCATCTGTGAAATTTAGCCACACAAAATTTACTTTTCATTGCTTCGTACCAACAAGACCGTCATAAGGATATAGTGGGTACATTATTTATAAATTTATGTTGTAATAATCCTTTAGAAGTTATACAAGATTTGAACATAAAGTTAAATGTAAATCTAGATGTACTAATCGTTTATTTAATATAGACAATTTATTACTTTGATTTATTTTTTCCTTATGTTTTCCACCATCAAATGAAATGAACTATATGTCATTTAAAAAATATACTAGAACTCTAGTTTGCAAAATATGTGTTCTTATTAGCCTTGTAAATACATTAGGAATTCTATTCATTTTGTTTCGTTTCATTACACAATGAACAATAATACAAACAAGTGTGCTGATGTTTTTAAAAAGGATATGTAATTTGTGAGAAATGAGTACACACCATGTTACCTGGAATTATCTTCCATGATTTTTTTACACCACTCAATGGGTTTTTCTATTTGTTAAATGAGAAATATTAATTGGTGATTTTTATTTGAGAATGAAAAAACTGGAAGAAGAATATATTTCAATAAATAATTAAAAATGAATTAAAACATTAAATGACATTTATCATTTTTATACATAAAGAAAAATAAAATTTAAAATTTAAAAATTTCAAAATAACCTAGATATAATACCACTTTATGATTTTAGCCCTATATGATTAACATATAAATGATGATTCCGACAAAAAGAAAGTAATTTTCAATGGATAATTCACATATGTTTAGAATATATAAATATCAGTAACACGTAATATTTGTCAATTAATATTAAAAAATATGGTCTCCAAAACCAAGATAAGGTCTTTTTAATGTAAAACTTATATCTAATCTATTTATATTAGAAAAAATAATTCATCATTATTGATATATTTCATCAATGAAGATATTGTCCTTATGAAAACCTTATCATTCATGAAAGAGAGTGCATGTAGTATTGAAGAACAAAATCCCTCTAGTAGTGGCCCGTACATTCTCCTATGAACACTGAACAACAATGATGAGTATATTTGAATGATTTAGGGGGTCAAACATCTTTTAGTGTTCACCAATGTCCTTGTAAGGATTTAATAATTATTAATATATTTTCCTTTTAATGTCTATCTTGAGATGTTGGAGGAGGAAAGATATTATCTATACTGTTTTTCAGTCACGAGAGGGGGATCTGGATTTCATTATTCACAAAAATTCATAATTTAGATCAATAACTGAACAATTGATATAATCATATATTTATAGATATATGGTTTGGGTTCAAATATTTTTACATTATACCAAAAACAAATAAAATATATTGATCATTTTATGACCTTATTCTATTTTATAATTATATCCTTATTACTTTGTTGTTTCATTTTTTAATTTTTGTTGTGATAATTATGACTATAATTGGTATAAAATATATATTTTTCAATAGACACAATCATGGTACACTTTTCCGCCACAATATTTATAAATAAATATAATGAATCAATATAATAATTAATTACCCTATGAATAAATACTTATTTATTTAATGTGACTATAAAATAATTAATAATATTTTTCTGCATACGCATAATTTATATTTATTCCAATAATTAAATTTTATTTATTTTAATTTAAATTTTAAGATTTGGTCTCCTAGATGAAACTATTTGTACTTTAATTACATACACATTTAATATATTTTAATATTATACATCTTATTCCATATTTTTCATTTTTCTACCAGACTATAATGTAATAATGTCCAACAATATTTGTTACATTGATAAGGTCATGAACGTTTCCCGCTATGATGAGAACCATTAAATGCTATAACAATATTCTTATATATTGTTCTCCAGTTGGATGACATACTATGATTAGACACGAATCATTCAAACTATCAGGTGTGAGTACTCGTAATCAGATTAGACTTCCTGACATGATGTTTACAATTGGTAATCTCCTAGAAAATAGATTACGAGAACATACCCACTAGTATAAATTCCACATGTTTTGGTGTCATCAGATATTTCAATGTGAGATTGTGTTTAATGATCTTTATACTTGAATATTATCATTAATACATGTCACGACTTGTGAACATTGATTTACTGACTAAAACTGTCTTACAGAAAGTTGGTAGGAAGTAGGGTATGTTTGGTGTGTCATGAGTGGCATGTTATTAATGGATAAGTTGACGACGGATCTATCCCGTCCATTTGTTGATGCTGATATCTCAACCCTATTTTTGAAATGGAACCGTCCCATGAAATTCAACGGCCATGGTGTACCGATGAGTTTAAATCAGGTGGTCAAAGAATGAAGTATCAAGAAATCATGTTGATGACACAACCATAAAAAGTGATTGATGAGATATTTCAAAAAAGGGATTATATTACATAGTAAGTGTTCATATGAGGATATAATGGATGTGAAAGTGCATTCTTTTTCTTGGGTTCCATGACCTGTTTCTAGAAAATAATATTTGACTTTAGGAAATCCAACCAAAATCCAACGAGAATGATTCCTAGTGAGTCACAAACCTAGTGTTTTTTATGGTCTCAGTTAAATTATATTTAAATTTAAATTAATTATGTAAATGTTATTGTCAATACGGTGGAATAATTTTATTCATGTTAGAATTATCATATAAATTAAATTCAATATATTTATTTATTATATTGAATAATTAGTAAATATTTATTTAGTAGTTTAAAAATAAAATATGTATTTATAAGAATAAATTATTTTTTTATTAAGGTATTCACTAAATGTAAGTATATTTTGAGCATACCAAGTCTGATATGGTGGTTAAAAAATTAATTTCAAGATGGAAAATTATTATTTAACAAGTTGGGATTGGTTATAATAATAATTACGCTGCGATTATTTTGTGACATGTAATTTTATTTATAAATCCATTTTTTGTCAGTTGGTGAAAACTAAATAATGACACAGTATTATTTTTATGAGAATGGTTTATTTCTATGTTGTTGAATGTATTTAATTGCAATTATGAAATTAAATATTTTTGCTGACGTTCCATGCAAATAAATAGACATGTACACCTATTGTACCAGTAACCACACAAGACCAAATCATACACCCGATAAATTGAGAATGGTCGAGATAAATAATTTCTCTGATAAATCCTCATCCCACCCCTCTCGATAATTAGAGTCATTATTCAAGGAAATAGAAAAGAAATTCAGAATGACCAACACAAGACCCTCGCTTTACCGCGCTAGCACCCGAAAAACGAGTGGGGTCGATCAGAGGCCATCGAAGCACGTGTGGATCAACCTTGGAGGGATTCTACTTTGGATCCATACAAGCACAACATGAAATTCAAGAAGGTTCATTCCATATAATCAACATAATCAATGAAGAAAATACCAAATATCTTGGTATTATTTTCAATATGAAATTAATTAAATTAATTATAAACTGGACGTGTAATATCCTCTCTGAAGGTTTTGGGCCACTTCCTTCTTTATCTAAATCTTCAATTCTATTTCATGGAGACTGACATTCATCATCATATTGATTCCAGAATAATCATTTATTATGTTAATAATAAATGTTGGGATTTTCCCCAACCATGCATTCGAGGCACCCAGAACCCAAAATTGGTATTATAGGGGTTACATCATAGTTTATAATTATTTATATATTTCTTTGATGACTTGTAGATTTAATAATTTAGTTTTTTTCAATTCATGTTAATCATTCTTCACAAATGATTTTCGAGATATATTCCTCCCCTTTTGTTTCAAATTCACCTTACAAGAATAATTTTTTTTATCATTGATTAAAATAAAATAGAGGATCTTATCAGGAGGTACCAAAGCTTCCTGGATATACAACACCAGAATACAGGGTGTGTATTCAGCAGTACATGTTGTGTAGTCAAGATTCAATGCATCAGGCCGGTCTCCCAAACCATGCTGGTGTTGGAGTATTTATAATTCTTAAATGACTCAATGTATTGACCAGGAATAGGTGGCACCCCATTACTTGATTACATATTGTGTAGTCCACTAGACATGGCCTGCAGTCTCTTCGTTTTAGGGTTGGACCTTGTACCTCATACACGAGTTTCCCGGCAGGAAACCCCGTAAACGGATACAACTCGATGTGTGGTCCCCTGAACATTCCATGTGCTTCGAAGATGTCCAATGTACACTCACAAGCCATTTCCCCAGTTCTGAACTTCTGATGGAATTTGAAAAATATTACACGCTGTGTAGTCAGAACTACAGTCCATCTGTTCTTCCAAATTACACAGATTTATTAAAATTATTTATTATATTATACAATCCCTTTATTTGTGTACCATCTTATGGGTGTAATGATGTGGAACAACACATGATAGGTGTTATATATATATATATATATATATATATTTTTAATTTAGCACATACGTAATGTTCATTTCTACTAATCGTTTAGTTACGCATACGAATTCACTAGGTTGCCTCCATGGTACAAGTTACATACCATGATAATTTTAAATTAAATTATTTGATTAAAATTATGATGGATGTGAATCTGAAGGAAATTTTTAAAATGTGTAAAGATAAAAGGATAGATCATTTAATGATGATAATTATTTTATCCAAGTGTGATTTATCTTAAAAAATAATTATTAAATAATTTAATTCTGGTTCTATTTCTACATAAACATCATTGCATTTATGGATGATCATTTATAGACAAATACCATTTTATGTGGATGGCTTCTTTTAATATATTAATTTAAATTTAACATGTTGTCCAGCAATCCATCGCTCATCATTAAAATGTATGTCGTGTGTGCCCCCAATTTATTTTATGTAAAACCCCTTTTTATCCCTCACTGACATGTGGGTATAAAAAGAGGTCATATGTAATGGATATAACATCCATGCTAAATGAGACAGTTCAATATGAAGTTGAGATGAAACCAATTCAATGAGCTATAGAGGTGGAATGGTGGAAAGATGTAAACCCAAACACAAATGGGTTACGTTGTTTCTCTAATTGGGAAGGGTTAGTTTGTCAACCACTAGATAAACTAACAATTAAAAAAGCTCATGATCATTCTATTTTTTTTATTTATGTTAGTATAATGGTTTATCATGTTGGATGTGTTGTCACGATCACATAATTAATGAATTAAATAATCATTCAAGATAGAAAATAAAAAATCAGACTTATGCATAAATATTATCAAGAATCTATTAATTCCTTAACTATATTCCACATAATATTAACAAGCAAGTGATAATGTAAATAAGAAATTCACGCATAAGACATAAAAATCCATCAAATAAGATATAAAGTTTGACCAAGCCTTTCGTTTCATGATTGAGGGACAAAATAAATAAAACTATCTATTTGACCAACCTTTGATGGGACACATACTTTTATACAGGAAGCCCTTATAAAAAATTTCTGGTTGACCTAACCATATTACATCATGTGAAGTATCCCATGGTAGACATGATGTAAAATTGGAAGGGTGATTTGAGGAAATAAAACATCATGATTTAAGGATTGGGATGTCTACTCAATAGATCAAGGATCTTCAGAGCCTGAATTTGGCAAATACCTTCCTAACACAATACCTTCTAATAGCATGACCAACCATTTTTTGGTTATGTGAAGGGGAATGCAGATCATTTCCACTAGAATGTCTTGGAAAATGGACATTCTGAGTTCAATGTTGAGGGCTATTATGACTTCATAAAATAGTCCGAGATTTGATAAAGTTTATTATTTCTTATAAATTGTAATCAAGAAAGTTGTAATGATCATCTCTTTTAATTGTAGAAGAAAAATGACAAACCTATCAACCAAACTTTCACTAGGATCAATTAGGGATAAAGACAACATTTTCACCAGCAGTATCTTCCATTAATGGTTTAGATGCCTTCAGATATTCCTAGGCTAGGAACAGAAGTCTTATGTTATGTAGTCAGTATCACCTAATCCTCATTCCAAATAGACTATTGATGTGGATTTACCATTATATGTAAAACATAAGAATTATTATGTATGTAACACCCCATGGTTCCATAGTACCTTATCTTTTTAAAATAATTCAATTGCTTGCGCTAAACGCAAGATCGAGTTCAAGCACACCACTACTTATCAAACTAGTCAATCAAAATGCAGTTATAAATATTATTAACTGAATTATAAATTTTATATACTCCTTATAATTTTAAATCCATATCATGTGTTTCTTAGATATAATATTCGAAGAAATTCATATTTTTCAAATAAAATAAGTATTTTTTTAAAAAAAAATGCTATTTTACAGCCTTTTAATGGAGAATGCTTTTTAAAACCCATATTTTACACTTTTATATACTATATTTAAGGAAATTATATTCTTATTTAGAATCGGGACATAAAAATTTTGTTTGGATAAATTTTTGGTACCTTTCTGACAACTTTAATATTTGGCTGAATAGTGAAAATTACTAAATTTTAATTGACAACATATTTTTTATTCGAAATAATTTATAGTGTTAAATTATTAATTTTAATGGTTTGGAAGTATAATTAGATTATATTATTAACATTTAATACATTTTATGTCATTATAATCAATTTCACATTTAAATATAACAAAAACACATGTCAATATTTTAATAGTTTTTACTTTTTACAAACATGATTTTTTATTTAGAGAATAGGAATAAATATTAAATTAATTAATGAATCATAAATGTTTTTAATTTGGTAAATTAAAATTCTTTTTTGAATTCGGAATATCAAAATTAAAATTTGTTTATTTTATGGTGTTTTTCAAAAACATTCATTGTATGATGATCAGTGAAAAACATTGTTTCATTATTTCGAACCGACTTTTTATGTAAATAATTATTTATTTTATTTAAATTTATTTTAAGTAAAAATATATATATAATACCTATAAGAGAACAATTTTATTCATTGGATTCATTTTATAAAAAACAATTAGATGTATAAAATTTAATTGATATTCTTAACGTTTTTACCCACCTTCTAGGCACATAAGAAAATTTGCATAAAACATAATTTTACCGCTTATTTGAATTTAATTATAAATTAATAGAGGCAAATTGACATAAATAAGTAAAATTTGGTTCAATACGATTAAAATAATTTTTGGTGAATAGTAGCTTTTGACATTTATAAACAAAAGTTAATTGTAAATATGATAATTAAAGGTGAAAATGGAATAATAATTACACTAAAACATGTCAAAATTCTATTGTATATGTGCATTTAGACTAAATACAACCTTATGAATAAAATATGAATCTATTGATCCAGTTGTTTAGATTTGGACATTTATTATTAATTTTCCTGAAGAAGAGTTAAAAGTGTTAAATTAAATATTTAATAACTGATCCATTTTTAATATAAGGTCATACATAATATAAATTAGACTATATATTAATTATAAATATAAAAATATTTAATACATAATTGTATTTTATTTAAAAAAATTAAACATTTAATTATTAAATTTATTTATGACATAATGATGATGCAGTAAATACTCTTGTAATGAATGATTAAAATAATTTTAATTATAAATATAAAAATACATTCAAATTTAGAATATTGATTAATTCAACATATTTTATAGTTTAATATGACAGTTTAGTGTTTATAAAATGTTTTTTTCTATATAATTTTGTTGTTAGGACTTTCAAAAAAACAAAATACCAAATAGTGTCCAAATTTATATAAATGACTTTTTAAAAAAAGTACTATTTAATTAAATTATATAATACTCCTAAAAATATATGGATCGGCCAAAGTTCTACTATAATTATACACATGTCCTTAATGAACCACTTGGGGTTATCTTGGCATTGTATAGTATGTCTAGTTACCATATACTATAAAAAACAAGAAGGAACTGTAAAATTTATACTATCTAAATAAGAGTTAAATCAAAACAATATGGTTATACTGGTAAGCTAAACATGTATAAAAAATATTGGATGTGATTATTTTGACCCATGACCACCTAAGGATTTTAGTAAATAATTTTGGAGTCATTATAAAAAAAATTATTATAAAATAAACTTTCAATATTTTCCTAAAGTGACCCTCACCTCTTTTATAAAATTATACATCCCCTTATCTCAATATCACTCCTCCAATGAAATTTGGATAGTTCATACCCTACCTATATCTCCTCCAAACTTACATAACATGAACATAGAGGCCTTCACTTGAGTAGAAATCCATCCAATGGATCCATTTGGTTCTAATCAAAAGAAAACACTCAAAGAAGAGGTAATTATTTTATCACCTCATTCAATGTTATTTTATTATACCATATTTTATTTAATTGTTATTTCCTTAAAAAAAATAATAAATCCCTTCACTTATATATACAATGATGTTATTTTAAATATTGTACAACCATACTCATTATTCTATCCATCATTTGAATGATAATGTCACCATGTGTGCATGCGTACTTCTTACCGTCTCCATGCCATTGTGTGATTTTTTATTCAACACTATATTATAAAGATGGATATAATGATGAGTAATATGTATATAAACAACTAAAATAAAATTATAATTTATCTTTTAAATTAATATACCATGTAATTCCACACATTTTAATCATTAAGGAAATTAAATCGTTGCTCGTGTGTACGTAAGACTTGCCTTCTCAACGACGTGATGAGATTCATTTCCAGGTTCACCATTAAAAGATGTTTATAAAAATATATATTATTAATTAATATATAATATATGAATTAATTATTCCATATTAGATATTTATATACATGTACATATATCTTATTCACTTACTTTCATTCATTACAATATAAAAAATGAAATAATGTTTAGGCGTACGTACGACCTTCAATGTTCATAAATAGTGTTTCCCATATCATATATATCTATATAATAAATATTTATATTATAAATATATATTATATATAAATATTTTTTATATTATGGATGTATTTAAATCATGATCTAAATGATACGATCATGAATAACAAGTTAAAAAACTTACGATAATGAAAGTGATTATTACCCAAACTTTTTATTTAACAAAGAAATAATATTTTAATGGATATAATAATATCATAATTGAATCATGCCTGATATTATAAATATTATTATGGTTATATTATTATTTAAAAACATTCTATGGATATTATACAGAAGGATAAATTTACCCTTGACCAATGGAAAATGCAAGGTGAGGTTTAATTGCTCAATTTCATTATTATATGATATTGTTAAGGTTGGAGTATTTTCTAGGAAATATATTTTATCCATGTCCATGATTCATAGAAGAAACTTCCAATTTATTCTTTTAAAGAAATATTTAACTATAAAAACATTTAATTGTTTTAAATATTTATTCTTATAAATCATTCTCATTAGTGTCCATGTTTTGAAAATGGTTTTAAGGATTTATTTATATGGACATGAATGTTTTAAAATGTTAATTAATTTAAAAAGATTCAATTTGGTATCGTAAATATTGATTCAAAAATCTATTTTAAATGAATAACTTTATAAATGTGTTACATATAAATGATTTCATAAAAAGGGATATTTACCTCAAAAAGTTTTACTGATCATTTTAAACTATTTCAACATTCTTTACTAGATATTATTCTTGATTAAGGTTGATTTATTAAAATAAAATCTTCCATATTGTATCCAATGAGTTATGATATGTTTGACTGTGGATTTTTTATTTGTATAACAGTCATGGTTTATTGTTGAAGTATTGAAATTTATCATGCTTGTTGTAATGCGATTTTTTTGTTATGTTTCAACATTTTCATATGCGGAATGTCGTGGAATTAGTAAGTTATGGGTGGGGACTTCTATATCCCCTCGATTCATAGGTAGGTCTCATGAGACAAACTATTGTTTTGGAATAAGGTCGTGACACAATATTTTTGTATAGTCCATCACGTGGCCTTGACTATGTGCATAAGAGGTCCACTATTAGGAATTACTTTGTTATGAAATTAGTTATTACATGATATTATTCGACTAGTAGAACATCCATGTTCTTGTTTTTATGGTAATTTTTGATTTATTTTTTCCATATTACGGTCATGTTTATGTTTAAAAATGATGTGGTTTTTATTACACGTCATTCCATGAATGTTTATAGCTTCTACTAAATTATTTAACCTTTTTGACCATCAGAGCTCAACCCTTTCTTATGTTTTATTTTCCCAGGATGCTAAGAAGTGTAATATTATTTATCTGTTGGATTAAGCTAGAAGAGTAGTAGAATTATCAAAGGATTATCTTATTTGTAATTTATGTTATAAATTTTAATGTAAAGTTAATGTATGTAATCTATTTTCGAACACTGCAAAACTATTTTGTTCATTGAGACATGATTACTTGTAATCATTCCAATGTACTAAAATAATGCACCGACTCTGGGATTCTAGGGTCAAGGCATTACAGTTTGTATCAGGGAATGATTAGTACAAATCTTGGTAACTATATTTATAAAAACTCCGATTAGATAAAATTTCACTAAGATAAACTTTGGGGATTAGTATATAATAACATTATAGAATTTTGGTAATGTATAAATTTTGAGTATTTTACATGAAATACATCCATATCTTGATACGAGCAGGTAGAGGAGGCACTGGCACAGATATTCCTATGAATGATAACTGACAAAGAGTTTTGGGATTGACACGGCGTATCATGGTACATGAAAACAAGCCTTGTTGCACTCTTGGTTATGGCACGTCCGAGATTTATTCTTAGGATAATTCAAATTTTCATGAAAATCCATTATGAAGGATTTATTAGTAAATAAATCATCAAAGAAAACATTTTTTTATTATTAGAGATTATATGAATAAAAATTTCAATTTATTTTAGTTATTTTACAAGTTTGGAATTGTGCATTGCGAATCAAATAACTAACATAGTGTATGACATGGTTTAGAACTTGCACCCATTTGAATGAATGAGAACACCATAAATAAGAATGATCCAATGTGTAATAAGGAACATATCTTTCATTGTAAAAAGACACACTTTATTAGGGAAATAGTCTCCCATGTAGTCTCATCATATGAAAACATAGTGGCATGTGTTAATAAGATATGTAATGAATTCTTTGGGTCCTATAGATTTGGATGGATTCAAGAGAAGAAAAGTATGGTAGAGAGAAAAATGGATAAAGGTTTAATGGGAAATAATGATTTCACCCATATGTGATATATGTGGAAAGAATCACCTTAGTAAATGCTTGAAGTTAATGGGTGTTTGTTATATGTTTTGAGAAAAAGGACACCAAGTATATTATTGAATGTTTAAGAAAAAGGTTTCAAATGTACAATGCTTCATTTACAATGAGGTGGGACACAATGTGAATCAATGTCGAAATCATTAACGTATGCCCCAAATGATGATATTTGATAATAATAAAGTTATGGTACTACAATAGATGAAGATGAATGGAAAGTTTTCTTTGGTTCTTATTAATTAATTATATCATTTGAGTGTTTTATTAACTATGTTCTAGTTATTGGAATTATGAAAAAAATAAGGATTTTACAGCAGTACTATTTCATTGAGGATTTAAGATTATATTGTTATATAAAATGGAGATAATTGAATGTTAATCTTTTTGGAAAATACATGGTTGATGGAAAGATAAAACATATTATGTTTTTGATTTTGAGGTAGTGAATATGGAATATGAAATGATATATTTGGATATTCGATATTCCAGAAAACCTTGAAACTAATTAATGGTTTATTTGCTCCATCATTTTGGGAGTTTACTACATTTCTGGATATAAGGAGTATATCTAGTATTCTATAAGGAATAAGGAAACATGAATGTAATCAGTATGGTTTTATTGAAATTTAGCGTGTTACCATGTTTTAACAGTATACGTGATGTAGTTATTCACATGTTATTTTGTGGAAAATGATATATTTAATAAGTTTACCTTCATTATAGTTTTTTTATTGTGAGTTTAGATAGAAGTATTTTGGATAAGAATAAAGGTTGTAATGAATTAATTTGGACATTGGATACTATTGTATAAGCTTAAAAAACTTATTAATATTATTATTGAATTGTTGTAAAAAGGACAACCCAATGGTTGGGTGACTCCACGTCGCGTCCGGAAAGGCCACGAGACATGAACCCACAACCGAGGGGAGGAAAGGGTGCATAACCGACCATTTGCCTATGTGATGCCCTGGTTTGTATAATTACGTTTTTTAAATGATCTGATAGATGGATTATAAATTCATTAATTTTTTACCACAATACGATTAGGAACAATAGAATGATTTTTAATTTTATTATCTTTTAGAGTGAATGAAGTATTTTTCGGTAGAAATTAGTTTAAGGATGGAACTCTACAAGTAAATTATTTGATTTTGTCACTTATTATGTGAAAAATGAATTATTAAAAAATAGGTAAGGGATGTTAAAATAAAAAATGTGTAATATTAATACCTTATATTTTGTTCAACAGATGATATTTTAAATCATCATAGATTGATGGCTTTGAAGCCCTCAATTTTACACATGTTTTACACTGATGACGTCAATAACCCCAATAAATATTTATGTTTTTCCTAAAATTTCATTCTATTAATTAAATGAAATTATCTCCTAATCAAAATCAAAATTTAGTGGTTACTTTGTAATCTTCCATTCAATCATTTGAAAAAAAATATATTTAAGAACCCAATCTATGAGGTGGGTTTTCCACAAAGGTAATATTCTAATTTTTAACATTTTATTATGAAAGAACAATTTCATATTGTGAGGACTAAATTTTTTAAATGAGGTGAAAATGTAATACCACATCATTTAAATGTAACTTATCTCTTTAAGGTAGTTAAATAGATTGCCATACATGTCACGACCAGTCCTTGGGGCCCGTGTCGTGACTACCCCAAGCCCGCCTTCCATAGGCCAGGGGCTGGGGACTATCACCAAAGCGTAAATCTAGATAAAAGAGGGAAGGCATTGCCTTTGTAAAGTAAACAAACACCACAGAGCAAGCAAGCAGTAGAAGTAAACACTATGTAAAAAACTAAGTACAACAGTAAGTGCGGAAAAGTAAGTGGGCCAAAATACAAACCCAAACTGAAAGTGAAGTACAACTGCAAAGGGAAAACAGAAACTAAAAGTTGACCCGCAACATCGAGTCGTCCACTGGATATCCCACCTGGAGGGTGGATACAAATATCCTCCACTGCTCCTCGGTCCAGCCGACCGCTCCGAGTACATCCCACCCAGTGGTCCACCTCTAGGTTCCGTCCTTCTCCGCAAGCCTCAACCACGATCAGCGCTGTCCGTCGTCTGCAACCAACACAACGTAGTGGGGGCATAGCTCATGATGGGGTTAGTTTAAGCTACTCATTTGGGACACCGAGACCCCCGAAGGTCTCCCAGAATCCACAATGGTTAATCCACAAAGGAAAAATACAATCACGAAGTAGCATCCGACACTACATAGGTATATTCCCATACATATACCTAAGTCATCAATTCTCGTTCGGCTCCAACATCCGAGCTCAAGTACAACCCAGTCAACCCAGGAAAGAAAAATGTAAATCCACACAGGATAGAATAACACAATCCACATAGGAAAGAAATACCGGATTCAACTCACACAGGTATACATCTTCATATGACGATAGAGATGATGAGATATTTCCACTGATTCAACTAAGCTGTCAGACCCACAAAGGACCGATTGGTACTAACCCTTTCAATGACCCACAAAATATCCGACCCACACAGGATCGATAGGTAACTAACCCCCGCAATGACCCACAAAGGATCTGACCCACACATGATCGATAGGTAACTAACCCCCGTAGAGACCCACATAGGATCAGACCCACACAGGATCTGTAGGCACTGTCCCACACAGGACCGGTGAGTGCTGACACACACAGGATTGGACCCATACATGATCGGTAGCACTGATCCACAATGGATTGCTGAGTGTTGTAGTCGTCGTCGTCGAATCCACTGAGGATCTATGTACAATCGTCGTCGTAGTAGTCGCAGTCGCAACTAGCTCTAGGGTTCCCACACACAGCAAGCTCATTCGGTAGGGTCCTCTCCACGAGCCGAGATGCTGATACATCAAATGACACATAGTCCAGAGTGGATGTATCCAAAAGATCCGTATCGTCAACAGGAACTCAATGTCGCAGACGGCGCGTCAATCAGACACCCAGTCTGAGAGTTATTGGCTTTTTCATCTCAGGGGCCCGGTTGGTTTTTATGTCAAAACCAACCTGACCATACTCCACCTGCATCAAAACCATGGGAGGAATGGGACAAAATATTTGTCTCACTTAGAGCAATCCATCATAGTCGACGGCACGTCAATTGGACGTCCAGAGCTCAAGTTATTAGTGATTCCGCTCCGAGGGCCCGTTTTGTTTCGTGTACGAACCAACCCGGCCGAACCCAAAGTATTCCGAAACATTGAGTGTAATATACCGTAATGACCGTCTCGATCCAAGGATGGAATCGGCGCTGACAGTGCGTCAATCGGAGGACTGTAGCCCGGGATATATGGAAAAGACCGTAAGGGGTCCGAAAACAGGGGGCCTGGTACCGGACCGACCCGGACCAACCCCCCTGGGTCGGCCCGAACTGGGACGACCCGACCCGGGTCTGGGTCTGTCCCGGATGGCGTGACCCGGCCCGGCCGGCGCGGCCCAGCTGGTGCTGGCCGGGTGGCAGGAGGGTCGGCTCGGCCGTTTCGGCCGAGCCGCGGGCAGGGGGTGTACTGCCCCCGCGTGATGGAGCCGCGACCCCGCGTGGGCCTGCGCTTGCTAGCGGACGTGGAAGCCTGCCACGTCCCATCCCCCTTCGGTCACGTGCCATCGCGGGACCATGCCTTGCCACCACAGCTTGAGCCGCGGCGGCTCCTCCCGGCGGCGCGCCGGCGGGCTGCTCTGCGGACCACCAAACGAGTTCTGGTGGTCGGAATTGAAGGCCGTCTTCGCCAAAAGCACTCCCGAGGTCCTTCCTTCACTGCGAGGATCTCACATCGCCCGTGTGGCTTACTTCTTCATCATCCGCCGTTCCACACAACAAGAACGAAAAGGGAGGTGGGTTCAAACTTGTTCGTTGGTCAGCACCCACCGCGTTAGCGGTTTTAAAAGTCTCACAACAAACATTTAATCACACTCCGCAGGTATAAATCACAATGATTTAAATGAATCAAACCCCTACCTCAACGTTGTCTTCAAACGTGAGTTCGTCACAGATTTAACTGTCGCCAAAGAAGAGGATCATCGCGTCGCGGAAGGGGTGTCGCTGTCGTCGCGGTACACGGCGTTGCATAGAGAAACTCTGGGGATTAAAATCACACAGATTTAAGTTTCACCAAAAGAAACCATGTTGAGGATTTAATTCACAATGAATTAAAAGAACCGTAATCCCCTACCTCAATCGGATGTTGATCGATGGTTGTCGCGGGGACGGTACGTCGCGGAAGAAACACCGCGGAAGGAGAATCGTCGGCGTCGCGGAACACGATGTTTTGTCGTCGATCTCCTAGGTTTCATAATTCTTCTTCGCACTTCGTCGAAGGCCGGCGTTCTTCGCGTTCTTCTCATTCTTCGTGTTCTTCATGTTCTTCACATTCTTCGCGAAGAAGGATGAAGATCTTCAATCTTGAGAGCTTCTCCCAATCCTCTCAATAAGCAACCCTCAAGTGAAACAAGTATTGGTCTAATTTTATTCCCAAGCCAACAATTTGAAATTCAAAGTCAAGAAACGAACCATTAATTAGATGAATTAATGTTAAAGACTTAACATTCCAATTAATAGGGGCGTTTAAAATTAAATAAAATGCACCGGTTGATTTCCATTTAAAATAGGTTTTCACGGGTGCGTTACTGAGAGGGAAAGAAATGGGGGGGGGGGATCGTGTGGGCCCCACCTCACAAATATCCTACCAAGCGGGTAGGATATCGTGTGTCCCACCGTATCCGCTTAAACTTGCTTAAGTGGTTTTATGTTGATTTTAAGTGGCATCAAGTGAAATAAAATAAAGTTGTCCCACCACTTTATTTTATTTCTTAACTTAACCCCAAAAATTAAAAACCACACCCGAGAAAAAAAAACTATGGAAATGGAGTTTCTAAGAAAATATCGGCGCTGTGATTCCATCAGTTCCCTCAGAATTAAATTCCGGGAACCGGTTCAAATGTTAAAAAAACCACCTCGTTCCTTCACTGAACGTACCTGAACCAAACGTCGGAAAATGATTCCGGGCACACCGGGCCTCGGAATCAGGTGCTGTCAAGAAACTGCATTCTTGTAAAATTTCAAAATAATTAAGAAAAAAAATTACTTGAATTTTACGGGACTTTACATCACACAAACCTCAGGGATTTACGATCCTGTAAAGATAAATCATAAACTAGGGAAACAAAAGTGGGTACTGAGTTTGCATCTGAGCCTCCCGCTCCCATGTGCTCTACTGGAGGTTCATATGCTACTATCTGATGTGCACTAGAGGGATCGATCACCTAATAGGACTTGCTCTTATCGATCCTCGATCTCCACTGGAACCTCATCAAATGTCACCCCATCATCAACGTCCATCTCCCCATGGTCAATGATATGCGTCGGGTCGTGCACGTATCTCCTCAGGTGAGCTACGTGGAAGACGTCGTGCACCCAATGCAACAGAGGTGGTAAGGCCAGGCAATAAGCCACCTCACCAATCCTATAGAGGACCTGGAACGGTCCGACCATGTGCGGAGATAACTTGCCACCTCGGCCGAATCTCTGTAATCCACGTCGAGGTGAGACATGCAAGAAGACATGGTCGCCATCCTCGAACTCTAGTGGCCTCCGCCACCTGTCAGCATAAGAGTTCTGCCACCTCTGAGCTGTCCTCATCTGATCCTAGAGGACCTGGACCTTCTTTGTCATGTCCTGAACCATCTCTGGTCCCACGTGTGCTGACTCTCCATGGTCTGTCCAGCACAATGGAGATCTTCAAGGTCGGTCATACAACGCCTCGTATGGTGTCATCTCGATGGTGTAGTGGTAGCTGTTGTTGTACGCGAACTCCACCAAGGGTAGTTGGTCCTCCCAGCTGTGACCAAAGTCGGGGGCACATGCACATAGCATTTTCTCAAGCGTCTGAATGGTCCCCTCCGTCTGACCACCCGTCTGAGGGTGAAAGGCAGTGCTCAAACGTAGCTATATCCCGAACGCCTCCTGCAACCCCTTCCGATGCCGGGAAGTAAAGCGAGCATATCGATTGGAGAGGATAGATGATGGCACACCGTGAAGCCATACAATCTCATGAACATAGATACGTACCAAGATCCCCAACGATCCCTACTCTCTGATGGGTATTAAGTGAGCCGACTTGGTGAGTCGGAAAACAATCACCCAAATGGAGTTGTGGCCTCTGGAAGTGCATGGAAGTCCAGTCATGAAGTCCATATATATCCCGTCCCACTTCCACTACGGGACCTCCAAGGGCTGTACCAAGCCTGTTGGTACCTGATTCTCTACCTTCACCTGCTGACAGGTGAGTCATCGAGAAATGCACTCGGCCACAACCTTCTTCATGCCCGGCCACCAATGTTGTCGTCTGAGTTCCTGGTACTTTTTCGTCACTCCAGGATGTACCGCCAAGGGAGATGTGTGAAACTCTCTCAGAACCTCCTCCTGTAATGAAACGGGTACCATGGTACGTCCTCTGAAAAGGACGTCGTGCTCTGCTCTAAAGGAAAAACCATCAGGTGCGTGTCCTGAGGATATCTGCGTACGCAACGTCTCACAGTCGGCGTCCCCACACTGTGCCTCTATGACCCGCTGTAGTAGTGGAGGAGTGAATGTGAGTGACTGAAGACAGTCTGCCCCATCTCTATCCAGGAAGGATATCTGCAAAGTGGCTAGTTGCTCTGTCGCCTCCTCAAGCAGCTGAATTCCCATCCTCATACTGAGAGAATCGGCTATTATGTTCCCCTTTCCAGGATTATAGAATATCTCAAAGTCATAGTCCTGGAGGAACTCGAGCCATTGTTGTTGTATCAGGTTCTGGTCCTTCTGAGAGAAGATGTACCTAAGACTCTGATGGTCATAAAAGACTGTAAAGCGCTCTCCCATCAGATAGTGTCTCCATGTCTTCAGAGAGAAGACCACTACTACTAACTCCAGGTCATGGGTGGCGTAGTTCTTCTCATGTGGCCTCAAATGACATGATCCATAGGTGATCACTGCCCGCTCCTGCAGCAGGACACATCCAAGTCCGGTCCCTGATGCATCGTAGTAGACTACATATCCTATCCCCTCCTCTGGCAACCTCAAGATAGGCGCGCTGGTCAATCTCTGTCTCAGCTCCTGGAAGCTCTGCTGACATCTGTCTGAGCACACAAAGGGTTTCCCCTTCTTTTTCAAAGCTGAGAGTGGTGCCGCAACTCTGGAGAATTCTTTCACAAACCTCCTATAGTATCCAGCTAGTCCCAAGAAACTTTGTACCTTTGTCACGCTCCTGGGTGGCTCCCTAGCTAGCACTGCATTGATCTTCGTAGGATCCACCGCAACATACACCTCAGAGATGATGTGCCCCAAGATGTGGACCTCACATAACCATAACTGACACATTGAGAGCTTTCCATAAATATGGTGCTCTCGGAGTGTGTCTAGTATAACTCGTAAGTGGTAGGCATGCTCCTCCTCAGTCGTCGAGTAAATCAAAATGTCGTCGATGAAGACCACGACAAATCGATAGAGGTATGGCTGAAAGATCTTGTTAATGAGGCTCATGAACACTGCTGGTGCATTGGTTACGCCGAATTGAATAACCAAGAACTCATAGTGGCCATACCGACAACTGAAGGCTGTCTTCTGCACGTCCATGTCCCGAACTTTGAGCTGATGATAGCATGACCTGAGGTCTACCATAGAGAACTACCGTGATCCCTTGAGCTAATCTAAGAGTTCATAAATCCTCGGTAGTGGATACTTGTTCATCACTGTCACCTGGTTCAGGCGACGACAGTCGACACAAAGTCGCAAACTGTCGTCCGCCTTCTTGGTGAAGAATATCAGGGAAGCCCAGGGTGAAACACTAGGTCGGATGAATCCCGTGCCCTACAAGTCCTCCAACTGTACCGGTATCTCTCGATGCTCAGAGGGGGCCATCCGATATGCTGGAGTCGAGATCGTGGTTGTCTCGGGTTAAAGGTCTATATAAAAGTCTACTTCTCTGTGAGGAGGTAGTCTTGGAACGTCGTCGGGAAAGAAGTCCGCATACTGATCCACCACTATAGGAAAACTAGGACTCTACATGTCAACATCTTCTAGGATGAGGCTAGCCAACTGATAAGTGATGGGCTGTCCTCTCCTCTGCGGGAGTCCATCCTGTGCTGCGAAGGCTCCATTATCGTCGGTCAAGGTGAACCTGCTCCCGTCGGTGCATACACATCGCACCTTGCGCCTAATACAGTCAATATGAGCATGGACTATAGATAACGAATCCATGGCCAAGATGACGTCGTAAGGCCTCGACGCCACAACAAGAAGATCTCAGCCGAAGCTCTCACCTCCTAGAGTAAGCTCACACTGCCAGCACCAATGCGTAATAATCGAGTCTTCTCCCGTATGAGTCTCTAGCCATAAAGAACGAGCCGATGGCTCTATCGGAATCTCCGAGCTCCGAACAAGCACAACAGCTATGAAAGAATGACTCGATCTTGTGTCTATAAGAACTGCAACAAGGGTGTAATAGACACAAGTAGTTCCTCGAATCATCTTGGGCGCACCGTGGTCATAGGCCTCAACTGCCTGGAGTAGTGCCTATCTCTGCCCGCCAGCTCCCTATGGCCGGGGTGGACCTCCTGGTGGTGGTGGTGGTAGAGCCTCAAAGCATCTCCCACCACCTACTGCTAGGCCAGATCCTATGCCTCGTCCCCCTACTCCCTGCGGACCACCACGGTTGACCCTCTGCCTCTGCTTGGGAGGCCCCTCAACCGTCTGCTGCTCCTCTGTATGGTGGGTCGGGCAGTCACGAGCCATGTGGTCCTGCCCGCCACATGTGTAGCACTGTCTACCTCTCGAAAGACTGGCTCCGCGTTGTGTGCCCCGCACTGCTGAGCCAGTGTCCTGAGGTCATATTCCTGAGGGTCTGGTCTTCCTAGACCCATGAGTCATCCATCGACCACCTGCTGCAGAAAACTCTGCTACGTGTCGCCTCGCGATAGGTCTCGCTGCTGAAGAAGGCTCAGCAAAAAATCTCTCGATCAAAATGGCTCGCTCTAGTACTCCTTCCTAGGTCGGAATGCTAAGAGAGATCAGCGATGCCCTGATCTCATGCCTCAATCCCTGCTCAAAGGTCCGGGCCCAGAAGAATGGGTCCCGTACCATGTCTGTCGAGTAGCGCGAGAGATCGATAAATCTCGTCGAGTACTAGGTGACCATCAAGCTTCCCTGTCATAGCTGAAGAAGCTCCTGGATGTGAACCGCACGGAGTGTGTCTGGGAAGAACTCCGAGCGGAAGAGGCTCTCAATGTCCATCCAGATGAGAGATGCCTCATCGTGCACCTTGTGCATCAAGCTCCGCCATCGGCCAGCTGCCGCTTGCAGTAGGCTCGCTGCGAGGATCACCATGAGGTCTGCTGGTGTCATCACTAACCAGAAAACTCGTACAACTTCCTCCAGCCAGTTCTCGGCTGCCTAGGGGTCCGTCTCCCCGCGGAACCTGGGCGGCCACAGGCGTTGAAACTCTTGCAGTGCACTAAGGCGACGTTCATCGTCAGTGGCTGGGGCTGGAAGCATCGGTGGCTCGGCGGGAGAGGTACCGTCGGTGCCTCTGCTGTCAAAGGGCCTCGTACCGAGGCCTCATCACTCGGCGGGCTGTCGTCACGTACAACTCTCAAAACCCTAGATGGCTGCCATCGTGGGGCCATCCTAAAAAGAAACAGGTGCACCACGGTCAAACAATATACCTGGTGAGCTGACATAATGTAATCACAAAGAAAACATGATGCACACATGCAATCAACGTTTTCTGGCATAAAGTTAGAAATCAGAAGTCAGGGTCCGGGTGTACGGATACGTCGGCCGCCGCACCAACACTTGACTCACTGGACTGATAACCACACCCAATACACTTAACAATATTGCTTCACATAGAAAAATATCAGAGTGAAATGTTCTGTGGTAATACTGAACTCCTCTGATACCAATTTGTCACGACCCGTCCTCGGGGCCAGTGTCGTGACTACCCCAAGCCCGCCTTCTATAGGCCAGGGGCTGGCGACTAGCACCAAGGTGTAAATCCTGGTAAAAAAAGGAAGGCATTTTTTTTGTAAAGTAAAAAAACACCACAGAGAATGCAAGCAGTAGAAGTAAACACTAAGTAGAAAACTGTGTACAACAGTTAGTGCAGAAAAGTATGTGGTCCAGAACACAAACCCAAACTGAAATTAAAGTACAACTGGAAAGGGAAAACTGCAACTAAAAGTATAGTTGCAGCGTCGATCCGTCCACTGGAAATCCCACCTAAAGGGTTGGTACAGATAGTCTCCATTGCTCCTCGGTCCAGCCGACCGCTCCGAGTACGTCCCACCCAGTGGTCCACCTCCATGTTTCGTCCTACTCTGCACGCCTCAACCACGATCAGTGTTGTCCATCGTCTGCAATCAACACAACGTAGTGTGGGCATAGCCCGTGCAAGGGTGAGTATAAGCTACTCAGTAGGGACCCCAAGACCCCCGAAGGTCTCCCAGAATCCACAAAGGATAATCCACAAAGGATAATCCACAAAGGAAAGATACAATCATGATGTAACATCCGACACTGCTTAGGTATATTCCCATACATGTATCTAAGTCCTCAATTCTCATTCGGCTCCAACATCCGAGCTCAAGTACAACCCAGTCCACACAGGAAAGGAAAACGTAAATCAACACAGGATAGCACAACACAATCCACATAGGAAAGCAAAACATGATTCAGCTCACACAGTTATACTTCTTCATATGATGATAGAGATGATCAGATATTTCCCCTGATTCAACAAATCCATCAGACCCACAAAGGATCGATAGGTACAAACCCCCGCAATGAATCACAAAGGATCTGACCCACACATGATCGATAGATATCTAACCCCTGCAATGACCCACAAATTATCTGACCCACACAGGATCGATAGGTAACTAACCCCCGCAAAGACCCACACAGGATCGGACCCACACAGGATCTGTTGGCACTAGCCCACACAAGACCGCTGAGTGCTGACCCACATAGGATCGGACCCACACAAGATCGGTAGCACTGATCCAAAAAGGATCGGTTAGTGATGTAGTCGTCGCCGTCGAATCCACTGAGGATCTCTGTACAGTCGTCGTCATAGTAGTCGCAGTCGCAGCCAGCTCTAGGGTTCCCGCACACAACAAGCTATTTCGGGAGGGTCCACTCCACGAGCCGAGAGGCTGATACATCAACTGACACATAGTCCATAGATTATGTATCCAAAAGTTCTATATCGTCAAAAGAAACTCAATGTCGCAGACGGCGCGTCAATCAGACGCCCGGTCTGAGAGTTATTGGCTTTTTCGTCCCAGGGGCCCGGTTGTTTTTTAAGTAAAAACCAACCCGACCGTACTCCACCTACATTCAAACCTCATGCGGAGTAAGAAAAAAGATCCATCTCACTTAGATAAATCCATCAAAGTCGACGGCACGTCAATCGGACGTCCGGAGCTCAAGTTATGAGCGTTTCTGCTCCGGGGGCCCGGTTAGTTTCTTGTACGGACCAACCTACCGAACACAAAGTATTCCGAAACCTTGAGTGTAATATATTGAAACGACCGTCTTGATACAAGGATCGCATCAGCGCTGACGATGTGTCCATCAGTGGTCTGTAGCCCATGATATGGGAAAAAGACCGTAAGGGGTCCGAAAACGGGGGGGCCTGAGCCCGGACTGACCCGTCCCAACCCCCTAGGTCGGCCCAAACTGAGTCGACCCGACTCGAGTCCTGGTCCAACCCGGATGGCGCGACCCAGCCCGGTCGGCGTGGCCCAGCCCGGCCTGGGCGTGACCCGGATGGCGCTGGCCGGGTGGCCAGCGGGTCGGCTCGGCCGTTACGGCCGAGCCGCGGGCAAGGGGCGCGCTGCCCCCGCATGATGGAGTGGTGGCCCCGCGTAGGGCCACCCTTGCCAACGGACGCGGAATCTGGCCACTTCTCGTGCCCCTCCGGTACTATGCGGTCGTGGTACCACACCTTTCCGCCATGGCTTCACCGCAGCTCCTCCCAGCGGTGCGCCGGGCGCCGCCAGCGGGCTGCTCCGCGGACCACCGGATGAGTTCCGTTGGTCGGAATTGCACACTGTCTTCGCCAAAAGCCCTCTCGGGGTCCGTCCTTCACTGCGAGAATCTCACATCGCCCGTGTGGCATACTTTTTCGTCATCCTCCGTTCCGCACACCATGAACGAAAAGGGCGGGGGGTTCGGACTTGTTCGTTGGTCCGCACCCACCACGTTAGTGGTTTTAAAAGTCTCACAACAAACATTTAATCATACTCCGCTGTTATAAATCACAAAGATTGAAATGAATCAAACCCCTACCTCAACGTTTTCGTTGAAAGTGAGGTCGTCGTTGATTTAACCGTCGCGGAAGAAGAGGATCGTCGCGTCGCGGAAGGGGCGTCACTGTCGTTGCGGTACACAGCGTTGCGTAGTGAAACTCTAAGGATTAAAATCACACATATTTAAGTTGCACCAAAAGAAACCATGTCGAGGATTTAATTCACAAAATATTAAAAGAACCTTAATTCCCTACCTCAATCGGTTGTTGATCGAAGGTCGTCGCAGGGAAGGACCGTCGTGGATGAAACATCGCGGAAGGAGAATCATCGGCGTCGCGGAACACGGCGTCGCGTCGTCAATCTCTGAGGGTTCGACGTTCTTTGTCACCCTTCGTCGAAGGCCTGCGTTCTTCTCATTTTTCGTGTTCTTCATGTTCTTCGCGTTCTTCGCGAAGAAAGATGAAGATATTCAAGCTTGAGAGCTTCTCCCAATCCTCTCAACAAGCATCCCTCAAGTGAAACAAGTATTGGTCTTATTTTATTCTCAAGCCAACAATTTGAAATTTAAAGTTAAGAAACGAACCATTAATTAGATGAATTAAAGGTAAGGACTTAACTAGCCAATTATTAGGGGTGTTTAGAATTAAAGATAATGCAGCAGTTGACTTTCATTTAAAAGAGGTTTTCACGGGTGCGTTACTTAGAGGGAATGAAACGGTGGGGCTCGTGCGGGCCCCACCTCACAAATGTCTGACCATGTGGGTAGGATATCGTGGGTCCTACCCTATCCTCTTAACCTTGATTAAGTGGTTTTAGGTGGCTTTAAGTGAAATAAAATAAAGCTGTCGCACCACTTTATTTTATTTCTTAACTTAACCCTAAAAATTAAAAACCACACCCGAGGAAATGAAACTTCGGAAATGGAGTTTCTAAGCAAATATTGGCATTGTGTTTCCATCGGTGCCCACGGAATTTGATTTCGGGCACCAGTTCAAAAGTTAGAAAAACCGGCTTTTTCGTTCACTGAACGTACCCGAGACAAACTTCAAAAAATGATTTCGGGAACACAGGGCCTCAGAATCATGTGCGGTCAGAAACTGCGTTCTTGTAAAATTCCAAAGAAAATTAAGAAAAAAATTTCCTTGAATTTTACGGGTCTTTACACTACACACAACATCGAGTTAAAGCACACCATGACTTACCAAACATTCCATTTAGAAAGAAGATATTAATAATATTAACTACATTTTGAATTTTATATAATACATATAAATTTAGAATCCGTATTATGATTTTCTTAGAACGAATATGATAACTAATTTATTTATTTAGATAAAAGAATTATTTTATAAAAAATTTAATTTTACCACCATTAAATGGAGAACCATTTTGATAACAGATATTTGACACTTTTATATATTCAATTTAAAGAAATTAAATTCTTCTATAGAAGAGGGACATAAAAATTTATTTTGGAAAAATATTTTGTACTTTTCTGATATCTATAATATTTTGATGCATAGTGAGATATACTAAATTTTAATTGAAAACGAATTTTTTAATCGAAATAATCTATATTGATAAATTATTCATTTGAATGGTGGGGAAGTATAATTATATAAAATATTTTTTTTAATTTAATATAATTTAAGTCATTATAAGTAATTTCACATAATCACATGTCATTCTTTAGATAGTTTTTACATTTTCAAAACCCTCTTTTTGGTTTTCACGATGGGAATTAATATAAAATTAATTAATGAAACATATATTTTTTGAATTTAGTAAAATATAATTAATTTTTTAATTTTAAATATAAAAATTATATTAGAGTGAATTTATTGTATTTTTGGAAAAACATTCATTTTTTGATGAGTAGTGTAAAACCCTGTGTTATTGTTAAAAACAGACATTTTATTTACAATTTAGTATTATTTTATTTAAATTTATATTATCTCAAAATAGGTATATATTTCCTATATATGATCAATTTAATTCATTGGAGTCATTTTATAATAATATTATATGTATAAAAATTTATTAAACTTTTTATCGTCTATTATCTAACTTCAAGGTACATTTTCAAATTTGCATAAAACATATTCTTACCACTTCTGTGAATAGAATTTCAAAAATACAAGAGACACTATTGACATCAATATGTAAAATTTTTCTCAATAAGATTTAAATAACTTTTTTGTGAAGAGTAAATACAACAATTAAAGATAAAAATGAAAGTATAATTACCCATAACACATCTCCTAAATATATTGGATAAGTTTATTTTGATTAACTTCAGCCTTAGGAATAATATATGATGATTTTGTTCAACTAGGATTAGATTAGGTAATTTATTATTATTTTAATTAATGAAGAGGTAACAATGTTAAATTCAATGATTAATAACTGAACCATTTTTAATATAGGGATATAGAAAAGAAAAATTCGACTATAAAAATTCATTAGAAAAATAATAAAATTTAATACATAATTCTATTTTATTTATAATTTTTAGAGACTAAATAATTAAATTTATTTATGACACAATGATGATGTAGTAATTACCTTATTAATGAATGATTAAAATAATTGATATTATAAATATACAAAAACATGTAAATTGAGAATTTTGAGGCATTCCACTAATTTTATTGGTTAATATGACATGTTAGGGTTTATAAAAAGATTTTTGTTAGATGTAATCATGTTCATAGGACTCTCACAAAAACAAAATACTAAATGGTATCTAAATCGACATAAATGAGTTTTTAAAACAAATACTATGTTATTGAATTATATAAGACATAAAAATTTATAGTTCTTACAATGAACTATTATAATGATATATATGTCATTAAGGAATCACTTGGGGTTCCCTTGGCATTTTATAGTATGTTTATGAACTATGTAATATAAAAACACAAGAATATATTATAAATGTTAAACTATTTAACAAACAGTTATGTCTATAAGAAAAATTTAAAATGGTAACCTAGAATTCTATAAAAAATAATTTTTGAGAAAATATAGTCCCATAAACACTTAATTATCTACATAAATTCATTTTAAGGCATTATAAACCCAAGATGATTTTTTAATAAAAAATATTTCATGCTTTTCATAAAGTGACACTCACCACTCTTATAAAAAGGTACTTCCCCTTCTCTCAAAATCACGACTCCAATGAAATTTAAATTGTCCAAACACTACCCAAATATCCTTGAAACATATCTCAATTAAACCTAGAGTCGATTCCTTGAGAATAAATCCAACATATGGATCCTTCTTGTTCAAATCAAAAGGAAACACCCAATGAAGAGGTACTTATTTTATCACATATTTCGAAGTTATTTTCTTCTTCCTCTTTCCTTTCAATGTTATTTTCATTCCAAAATAATAACTTTTGTGACATCTACAAAATTTAATGTTATTATAAATTTGGTACAACCATAATCATTATTCAATTCATCCTATGACCGATAATGTCACAATGCATGTGTATGTACGTCTTACGGTCTCCACGTCGTGGTGTAATTTGTTATTCCAAAATATATTATTTGGATGGATATAAGGATGAATAATATGTAGATAAATAATGAAAATAACATGATAATTTATCTATAAAATTAATATACCATCCAATTCCACACCTTTTAATTATCAAGGAAATGATACAGTCGCTTGTGTGTACGAACGACTTACCGTCTCCACAATGCAATGAGATTCATTTCCTGGTTCAACATTCAACGATGATTATAAAACTATATATAATTAATAATTATGTTATATATGAAATAAAAATTCTACTGCATATATATAAGTATGTACTTACATATATCTTATTCACTTACTTCTGTACAATACGATCTGAAAACGGAAACAACATTTATGTGTATGTACGACCTACTATCTCAATAAAGGGTGTTTTCTATTTTATATATCTTTCATTTATATTTATTTATATTATAAATATATTATATATATATATCATGTATCATATTTTGGAGGAATTTAAATCATGATCTAAATTATATGATTAAGAATGACATGTTAAAACACGTATGATAATGAATGAAATTAGTTCCCGAAATGTTAATTTAACATAGAAATCATTATTAAATGGGAAGTATAAAGTCATAAATGATTCATTTATGATATAAAAATTATTAATATAATTCTGGTATTATTTAATAACATAATATTGTCATTATACCGAGGGTCAATTGCACCCCTGACCCATGAAAAGTTCAAGGTAAGGGATAATTCCTCAATCCCAATATTATTCGAGATTGTTTTATGTGTAAGTATTTTCCGGGAAATATTTATTATGCATGTAAAATTTTCAAAATAGACATTTAAAAATGATTAATTTATGGTACACTATAACTAAAAAATCATTTTAAATGTATTAAATATTTATTATTCTAAAATTTTCTCATTAATGCTAATGTTTTCAAAATGGTTTTAAGGATTTATTGATATGGACATGATTATTTTTAAAAAGCTAATTCCTTTTAAATGATTAAAAGTTTTATGGGAAACTTTTATTAAAAAATATATTTTAACAGATTTCTGTTTGAATTTGTGACTTTTAAATTATTTCACAAAAAGTGATATTTGTCTCAAAATGTCTTAATAAAAATTTTCAACTATGTCAAAATTATTTACTATATATTATTCCTAATTATGGAGGATTTATTAAAATACAATATTCTATATATTATGAAACGAGTTGTGATATGTCTGACTGTGGATGTGATATATTTATACCCTTTATGGTTAATATTTGAAGTATTGACATTTCGTATGCTAGATTTAATATGAATTTTTATGACATGATTCAACATTTTCATATGAAGAATGTAGTGGACATAGTATGTGAAGGGTGAGTCCTGTTATAGCTTCTTGATTCATTGGTAGGAGTCATGAGACAAACTAGTGTCTTTGCACAAGGTCGGGACTAGAATTCAATTTTTATTCTTAGCATGAGTCCATGAATACGTGGTTATGATGTCCAACGTTAGTCATTCCCTCATTATGAAAATTGTTATTACAAGTGATTATTCAACTAGTACAATATCCATGTGAATTATTATATTGTAATGTTTGACTTTTTTCCATATTATGTTCATGTTTTTATATAAAAAATACAGACATTTTAATTAAACATGTCATGACCCGTCATCGGGGCCCGTGCAGTGACTACCCCAAGCCCGCCTTCCATAGGCCAGGGGCTGGAGACTACACCAAGGTGTAAATCCCGGTAAAAAGGGAAAGAATTGACTTTTTAATGTAAACAAACACCACAGAGAAAGCAAGCAGAAGAAGTAAACACTAAGTAAAAACTGAGTACAACAAGGAGTGCGGAAATGTAAGTGGGCCAAAATACAAACCAAAACTGAAAGTAATGTACAACTAGAAAGGGAAAACAACAACCGAAAAATAAGCCGCAACATCGATCCATCCACTGGAAGTCCCACCTGAAGGGTGAGTACAGATAGCCTCCACAGCTCCTCGGGTCCAGCTGTCTACTCCGAGTACGTCTCGCCCAGTGGTCCACCTCCAGGTACTGTTTTGCTCCGTATGCCTCCACCACGATCATCGTTGTCAGTCGTCTGCAACCAACACAATGTAGTGCGGGCATAGCCAGTGCAGGGGTGAGTATAAGCTACTCAGTAGGGACCCCAAGACCCCCGAAGGTCTCGCAGAATCCACAAAGGATAATACACAAAGCAAAGATACAATCACGAAGTAACATCCGACACTGCTTAGGTATATTCCCATACATATACCTAACTCATCAATTCCAAGTTCGGCTCCAACATCTGATCCCGAGTACAACCCATTCCACACAGGAAAGAAAAACAGAAATCTACACACGATAGCATAACACAATCAACATAGGAATACAAAACTGGATTCAGCTCACACAGGTATACTTCTTCGAATGACGATAGAGATGATCAGATATATCCACTGATTTATCTAAGTCGTCGGACCCACAAAGGATCAACAAGTACTAACCCCCGCAATGACCCACAAAGGATCTAAACCACCCAGGATCGATAGGTAACTGACCCCCGCAATGACACACAAAGGATCTGACCCACACAGGATGGATAGGTAACTAACCCCCTCAATGACCCACATAGGATCGGACCCACACAGGATCTGTAGGCGCTGGCCCACACAGGACCACTTAGCACTGACCCACACAGTATCGGACCCACATAGGATCTGTAGCACTGATCCACGTAGGATCGCTGAGTGTTGTAGTTGTCGTCATCGAATCCACTGAGGATCTCTGCCCAGTCATTGTCTTCGTCGGAGCCAGCTTTAGGGTTCCCGCACATAGCAAACTCGTTCGGTATGGTCCGCTCCACGAGCTGAGAGGCTGATACATCAACTGACACATAGTCCAGAGTTGATGTATCCAAATTTCTGTATCGTCAGCAGATACACAACGTCACAGACGACGCATCAATCGGACGCATGGTCTGAGAGTTATTGGCTTTTTTCGTTCTAGGGGCCCGGTTGGTTTTTATGTCAAAACGAACCTTAACATACTCCACCAGAATCCAAACCTCGGGCGGAGTAATCCAAAAGATCCGTCTCACTTAGAGGAAACCATCAAAGTCGACGGCACGTCAATCGGACGTCCGGAGCATAAGTTATGAGTGTTTCCGCTCCGATGGCCCGGTTGGTTTCGTGTAAGAACCAACACAGCCTAACCCAAAGTATTCTGAAACCTTGAGTGTAATATATCAAAAATACTATCTCGATCCATGGATCACATCACCACTAACGGTGCGTCAATCGGAGGTCCGTAGCTCATGTTATGAGCAAAAGACCGAAAGAGTCCGAAAACAGGGTGTCTGGGCCCTGACCAACCCGACCCAACCCCCTTGGGTCGACCCGAACCGGGTCGGCCCGACCCGGCAGGCGCGGTCCGGCCCGGCCTGGGCGCGACCCGGCCCGGCCTGTGTGGGCGCGACCCGGTATTCAGGTGGGTCAGCTCGGCCGGTTATGGCCGAGCGGAGCGGGGGGCGTGCTTCCCCCGCGTGAGGAAACTGCGGCCCCACGGGGGGCCGCCCTTGCCAGCGGACGTGGACGGGCCGCCATGTCCTGTCCTCCTCCAGTCCCGTGTGGTCGCGGGACCGCTTACTGCCGTCGCGGATTCAGCCGCGACGGTTCCTTTCGGCGGCGCGCCGAGCACCGCCGCCTCCTTTCGCCGGCGGGCTCCTCCGCGGACCCCCGGACGAGTTCCAGTGGTCGGAATTTCACACCGTCTTTGCCAAATGAACTTGTAGGTAACTAATCTATATGGGGAAGATCGAGTATTATCTCTATCTTAAGAGGTACATGATGAGGGTGCATAAGACTTCACACCTAGTTAGGTACTATTAAGGGATATGAATATGTAGTTTCATCATTCCATTGTAAGACAATATTAAATATTTTAATAGATTATTACAGTGGATTACCTTGGTAAAAAATATGGTCTTATAGAATGATAAGAATTTATAATCAATTATTCATCATAGAAATGTTATTTTATTATTTTTTTACTACCTAAATGTTATTTTTTTCTCTAATAAGACCCCCTTTGGGTTTGTTAAATGGTTGTAAGATAATGGAATCATATTGATGTTAAATATGATGAATAAGACAACTACTCACCTCTAATCAAACTGAATGTGATGAGAGTTTTAATTGAATTTTATAAGGATATGATTAAAATATATATCTTCATAGGAAACATTGTGATATTATAAAATATATTTCGAGGGGAAAATGTTTTGTTGAGTCCTTATTAAGGTAAATTCCACCTTATATTAGTTGGAGGATTGATCCACTGATTATCGAAAAATATATCAATTTAACTGAAATGATATTTTCTACTCTGTTGTATTTGGATCATGAGAAAATTAGTTCTATTTTTAATCAATTATAAGTGGAAGAAGATTAATTTTAAAATCATTTCATTAGCTTGTGGAAATATGAAGAAATTGACTCCATATATTGGGATTAGTTTAGAAGGTTCTTTTTCAATAATTTTGATCCTCTTATTCTTCATCCGAAAATGTAGAGGGAAATAAATGATAGAAATATGATGTATGATCAATAAATTATTACATAAGGTGTAATTTTTATATTCCATGTCAGGTTCACTTCTTGTTTTTTCATTGAACTATAATGAAATATTGATTGATTATTCATTGTTATACACAGACGTCACTTACACGTGATTTATTTAAAAATATATATATATATAAATATATCATTTGATTTGATATCAAGGTAGAAATATATATTTGTGGAACTAAACAATATCATTATTTTTATAATAAAAGATTGATGTAATTTACTTGAAAATAAAATAAAAAATAGCAATGGATTAAGATAATCATTCCTTTATGAAATGAGTTTAGAAAGAAACAATGTGGGAATTTTTTTACCTTGACTAGTAAGTAAATTATGTGTTTATAAGATATTCATCAAGATATATAATAAAAATCAGATGTGAAGAATTTTTCTATCAGAGTGAAATATATAAATAATTCTCTACCCACAATCCAGTTTTCACAATGAACTACATATGAGAATTATAATAACTAGTGATAAAATCATTGATTAATGATGATTTTCAACATCAGATTCCTCTTAATACTAGAGGCAATGGTAAATCCAATGTAGTAACTATATTTATGTGGTTTATGATATTTATGTTTTTAATGATATACATATATTAGGATTAAACCCTTATGGTAACATGGTTGTGTTTTTTGGATAATTTTGTTTATTAAAAAATATCACTTACAAGGATGGTTGTGTGGTTCTATAGATTCCATCGACATGGTATATTGAAAAATATCCATTTAAAAGTAATGGATACCCATGATTGTAAACATGTGATGGTTTGGATCACCATGAATGATCATTGTGAACAAGATAATTTTTGATAGTAATCTCCGAGAATATGATAAGCATGACGAATGGTGAATATTCGAAGGACCTATGATGAAAAGGGAGCATAATGACATAAATGGGAGAGAATAATAAGAAATAGGGGACATAGATTGAAGATTCATTGATTGGTGTAAAATCTACTAAATATGTTTTTACCCCATTCTAGAATGCAATTATGGTTAGTAAAGATTCTAAGGATATGGATTTGCGACGGTGGATCATGATGTTTTTTCTTGGTAAAATGTTCATGAATACATGTAATTCAAAAAGGATATAAAAACCAAAAAAGTGATCATTATGAATGTAAGGGATTTTAAAGAGGCCTTTATAAGCGTAACAAATGTTGGCTACATTTTGAAGGCTAGTTGAGCTTCACAAAAGAATTATTCTTTAAAAAATGATGTTTCTTCAAGAAAACTATTTTTGAATCACAAATTAATTGATCTTTGAGATGGAAGTTAGGGTCTAAAAATTATTAATAAGGTATTTCCAAAGGGAATTATGGTAAATCAGTTTTCATCAAGTGGATGAATGTAGATATTCAATAGTGTATCTATCTTTAACTGAGAATGTATTCATTAGTGAAAATGAAGTGACATACTTATCTATAAACTATTGGTGAATGAATTCAATGATATGTGATATATGAAAGTGGGAGAAGGTGATCATTTACATTGATAAGGATCCATATAAAGAGAATCAGTGTGTGAACCTAGGAATTGTATTTAGCTGACCATAAACCATATATTGGTAATGATCCCAGGCAATGAAATGATTTAGTCATAATGTTGATTTTTAGAAATAATATTCCTAGATATTTTACATTAGCACATCTATTTTGTATTATCCTTAGATTTATCCCATTGGGGAAGAACAATGTTTTTTTTGGGATTTTGAAATATTTATTTTTGGTTCATACTATTATATATGGAAGAGACAGAAGAGTTCTTTGATTAATGACTAAACAAGATCTGTAGGGACGATTGTTTTAATTGGTCATGACCTAACCATCCATAAGTGTAATTAACCTAATTGTGTTAATAACATACCATCAAAAATAGAACAAAAAATTTCATTTTTTATTTTTGTTCTATCAACATTGTTTTATTTGAATAATTTTCTATGTGTATCATATTGACCCCCCAATAATTAATATTTATCATTATATAAAAATTCATAATGGAATATATATATTTTATAAATTCGACGATTCATCACTGATGATGTTTAACAGTGTAATATTCTTATGAATATTGTTATTATCCCTTATGTTTAATTTGGTAAAGTATTGTAATTATTTATATGAACCCATTATCAATTTCTAAGGATGGGATGTGAAATTTCATATAATAAAAAAACAAACAATAATATATTTGTTCTAGGATGTATAAGAATATAAAATGGATATTGAATCCATTGTATGATTCTTTATTTTTTAAAAATGTGTGAATTTATATCAGATGGATGGAGAGAATCTCAACATTGAAGATATAAAAAAATTAAGATGTTTTTATGATGTATTTCTAGAATAGTATTTTAGTGTTCATCATAATTGTGAATTTGTGTTTTTAATTGAAATTATACGTAGTAATACACCAATTTTAATGAAACGATATTGAATGAATCAAAATGGCTTCTAGGTATTTATGGCGAAATAATTTGAGAACCATGGAAAGGGACACATTCAGCAAAATATATCATCTTAGGGTAAAATTATTCTTTTTATAATGAAGAAATATGGAATACTGACACTATTCCTTGATTATAATGGACTGAACATGATATATATAAAGAATAAATAACCTATAAAAATAAATGATGATTTTTAACTATTAAAAATAGAAAAATATTTTTTAAATATTTATAATAGTGAATAAAACTATAAATTTATATTCAAATGTAAAGGGAATACCATGAAATCATTCAATACAAGGTATAGACACTATGAATTTATAGTGACTTTATTTGAACACACTAATAAACTCAGTATTTTTAGGAATTTAATTACCAAACTCATGATTTAGACTTTCCTCGGGTTATTTATCCATTAACGATATATAGGGACTATCATTGTAATGAATATCATGACATATTTACTAATAATAATAGTTTAATGTTTAAATTCATCCTAAATGAGATTAATATGCACCAAAAAAGATGGTAAAAGTCAATTTAAGACTATAACTACTCAATGAATTACCGCTACAAGAAAGCTAACAAGGTGGATGATGAATTCACAAAAAATATTATGGTATGTTATCTTTGATAATTATCACAAATAATAGATTGACATAGAATATGTAATGTATATATAAAAATCATTATTGAAGGAGATAAGTCATATCTTCATAAAATTATTTTCAAAAAAACTACCCACATAATTATTGAAGAGGTGAAAAATTAATATGTACATATATAAAATATAGTGGGAAATGGTTCTATGTTCAACATTTATTATTACATAATGTAATTTTCATGGAACTATAAATGTCTCTCATTAATAAAAGACACAGTCTATGAGTTTGTTGGAAGGAGTTCATATATCATCAATATCAATTAGTTATAAAAGTATGATGAATTATTTTTTATCTGAAAGAGTATTTTTAGTGTGAAAAAATCATCATGGTTATTATAGAATAATTATCATTTTGTTTAATATAAAAATATTATATTTATAATAGAAATATTTTTATGTTTAATGTTGGGAATAAATACCTCAAGGAATCCTCAAAAAGTATTTCGGTGTGATTGTGTTTGTTGAAAAATCAACATGAACATGAAAACATAGCTCACGGACCACAAGGGAGGTTTTCTGAATATTGATAAAGATCAGAAAAGGAATGATTGTATGTCACGAACCAACCCGGGTCGACCCTGAACCGATCACCCGAGCTGGTCCGCGACATGGCCCGAGAGGCGTTCCCGATCCTCCCGGGCTGGCGACAAGCGCCAGGGCATCAATAGAGGACAAGTGGGAACGATTTCGCCCAGCAAAAATAAATAAATAAACAAAGCATCGGAAGGAAACTAAATGACACGAAAAAGGAAAAACGACCAACAAAACACACTAACCTGGTCTCGGCCAAAAACTCCTCGCGACTCCGAGAGTCGCTCGCCAGACCACAACCAACTCTCTCCCACGGCGAGAAAACTCGAGCCAGCCTGCAACAAAACTAAAAACAGGAAAACACTATAGGCGTGAGTATTAAAACTCAGTAGGCATGCCCAACAAACTATTCCCAATGCACTACCTTTAAATGAAGAATTTACCAATTACAGGTTTGAACTAAATATACAAAAATATTGGTTTTCACACACATACATACACTTTAATTTCTAAAACAAGTATCAGTCCATTGCCCTTTTTAATTTTAAAACAAGTTTAATGTTTGAAAGGAATAAGTACATTTCATTTTTAAAACATTTTTCTACGAACAATTTAGAAATCTAGACTTCAGTTATTAACCAAAAAGGAAAACCACACATAGCACACATAACACACAACGCATACCAAGGGCAATGGGAAAAGTGGCACACATAGGCCTGCAACCGAACTTGACCTCTCGATCGTCCGCCACACACAAATACACAATAATGAAAACATGGGTCGAACCTAGGAGATCATGAACAATCCAGAACGTAATATACATCTGACTCATCCTGAAGGCATGCCCTAACTCGATGACGTCATAACGCCCTAACGCCCGGCATAGCCCTGCATGGCCTAACCGAGGGGCTCAATCCCCATAGCAGCAATAACTCAGTATTCCCCTGCTATGGGGCCACTAGCCAGTGCGTAATCTAAACTAGTGCAGCAATCGTTCTCGGAAAATTCACTCAATATGCCAGGTTCCCATGTCATCACAAGCAATAAAAAGGGGGTGTATCCACAATGTAAATTAAGCAGTCACGATGCACCAACATCACATACAGCTCACGAAAACAACTCACACCAAATATCACCCCCGAGTGGGTTTTCCAAAATAATTTATTTTTATTAAAGTGCCAAACGGGGCTTCGCCAATTTTAAAGTAAAACTTCATTTCTCAAAAAGCTCAAAACACTTGTTCAGAAGAAGTCATTTATCTTTAAATCTAGAAGTACATTTGAAATGCCGTGAATTATGTTTTAAGGCCAAACATGCATTCTTTCAAAACTGGGTGTCCGCCCGTCAAGAAAATGTTCCGAGTGTTCGGTATAAAATAAACGTCTCTTTTCACACTAAATAATCATTTAAATTTTTATTATCTAATATTATTTATCATTCATTAAAATTCACAAAACATTGACCAATTAATAAATTCTAAATTTAAAGGTAAGTGCAGTGGGGGACCTACCTCGACTCGCAGTTCGGTTACGACGATGACGCAGTGCGTCTCACACTCGCGCCCAAGTGCGCGCAAGGCGACGACTATAGTATCGTGGGAATACGTCACCGATGTGCTGCAACAATCGCACAAACAAATAAAAACACATAGGCATGTACTTAAAACAACCCCAAAGAGCAAGTAGTGAAAAAAGGACCATCTCGACATGTTTTCAAAACGTGATTCTAACCACACCAATAAATCACAAAAGTATGCCAAATTAACAATTTAAGCGAAACAAATAACCCAATAAAATTTATCTATAATATCACATAATTTATTCTAAAAATAAATATACTCAAAACCAAATGTGATTAATTAATATTAAATGAAATTAAGTCATATAAGAGTTCATGTACCTCTAAATTTGAAGGGGTAGAGGTCGGCGCAGAATGCGTCTGATCATCGGAGTCGTGCGACCATCGGGAAGCAGCGACGTGCACCGGCAGGGGCTGGCCGGACAGCGGGTGCGAAGCGAGGGTGCACCAGAGGGTGAAGATGAGCTGAACGGAAAAAAGGGGCGACCCGAGTCGGACAACGGGCAGGAAAAACCAGAAAAAGGAGGACTGCAACCTATTCGAAGGGAAAGGGGCGTGCGGGTGCTGCAGGACAGGGAACAACTGGAGGGGAGTCGTCACGCTGAACCGGAGGTGTGGCTGAGCGCTGCAAGGTAGAGGCACAGGTGTTGGCCAAACAGGAGTCCCGCTGGACTGGTTGCATGCAGGGTAGAAGGCAGGAGGAGAGGGGCCTGGCCAGCAAGGAGGGCACGCGGCGTTATGAGGCGAGGCGCGCGACACGGTGCAAGGATGGCCGAGGGGTGAGCATGAGCCGGACGGAGGGTCGACCCGAGTTGTGCGCACACCGGGCAGAAGGGGGGGTGTGGACTGCAAACTAGGCACGCCGGTAGGGGGGAGCTGCTGGAGACGGGCTATTGCAAGGGAAAGGGAGGCAGCCAAGGGTGGTTTTCTTCCTGGGGCGCGACACAACTGGATAGGGGGGGGAGCTGATGCACATAGGTGTTTCACCAGGCGGAGCAGGGCGCGGGGGATCCAAGGTCACGAGTCGGCTGGGCGCGCAGACAACCGCTGCTGGCTTGGGGGCTGTCGCGCTGCAGGTTGCTGGAGGAGGGAGTCAGTCTTCTCGGTTGAGAGGGAAGGAAAGCGATGCTCACCACTGTAGAGGAGGAGGGCTGTCGAGGGCGGCTAGGGCGCTGCAAGCGGAGAGCGCAGCTGGTGATGTGCGGGTGAGCTGAAAGATGGAGGGACCTCGAGCGCACGGTGCAGGACGGGAGGCGCAAGGAGGCCGGGGCGCTGTGTGGCGAAGCAGGAGGGTGCTGCGGGCTTCCTTCTCGCGACAGGGAAGGAGGAAGGGGCTAGGATGGCGCTATACAGCCAAAGCGGGAGGTGGCGGAGCCGGCTGGAATGCGAGGCAGCAGGGGGAGGTTTGGGCGGAGGCTTCAGCCGGACTGCGGGAAGAGGGGATCTGGGTGGTCACGCCAAAGGTGTGGGGCAGTGCTGGATAGAGGCAGAGCAAGGGGCTATGACAGGGAAGGACCGAAGCCGTCTGGGGTGCGAGATGATGGCGGTGACTTGGGGAGCGGCTGGCGCATGCAGAGACAGAAAACAGGGAGGGCTGGTCACTGCTGTAGATCGGACGGGGAGGCGATGGTTCCACGGCTGTCGCGCGAGGGAGTAGGAGGCGGGCTGTAGGCGCGCTTGACAGGGAGCACAGCCCGGCTAGCCAGCGTGCAGGGCAGCAAGGCTGGTGGAGGAAGCAGGATGTAGGTGCGGAGAAGATAAGAGAGAAAAAAGAAGAAGAAGAAGAAGAATAGAGGCAGGGGAGTCGGCTGCTGGAGAAGTGCAGCAGGAAGCGGGTCGCGCGGGATAAGAAGAGGTAGGGGGAACATCCGCGTGGAAAAAAAAAATAAACAATAAGGAAAGATAAAAGGATAAAATAAAATAAATAGAAGAGTAAATAGATAATGGAAAACAGTAATAATAATAACCTTAATTATAATAAATGTAATAATTAGAAATAATAATCGTAACCATACAAAACACATTAATTTTAAATTTTTTTCGAAGACCGACGGACAATGTCGTTGCATGGGCGAAGCCGCGCGGCGTCGCGCTCCGCCCGTGTGTTCAATGGCGTCGAACCCAAAACATGCATTTTTTTTTGACAAAGCACAAAAATCTGGTTATGGAATAAAAGCAACAAATAGGTCGGGTGTGACAATTCTCCCCACCATAACGCTTCCCGTCCCCGGGAAGCCACAACAAAACCTAGACCATAGAAGAAACTCATTAAGTGTCAATCACCCCCAAAAGTTTAAGCACCTCCAGTTGATTGATCCATGTAGACACCGAAAACCCATGACACGCAACTTATCCTCAAAACACAAACACTTTAAACACCACCCAAGACGATACCCGAGAAGAAACTCTGATACTGACATGGGGAGGCCCGAATGGACTCCCCACCATAGGAAACAAGCCAACTGAATTCAATGAGACTCGTGATCATTCTCCCAACAATAAGGAATGGCTAGGGTAACCGAGCTTGAAGATTTTCCACACAGTCCAAAAACCCCCCACCACAAGGGGGAGAAGGGAAGGGGCCTATGGGTAGAGCATCGAAACTACCGTCACCGTCACTCCAACGATGTCACACCCTCAGAAGAACACAAACCATACCACACTAATGATGAAGATTAAACTAAGGCCCTTCTTTACCTCTGGGGTTCACCTGACTACGCACCAGCTTCACTCCGGGACCTATGGCTGGAGCTCTGATGTTTAAAGCATCTTCTGCCTCGCAGTCAGGCTTCAAAATTCCCAAACAAGAATTTTACCAAACACACATCCATTAGAACAAAGGTTTCAAAGAGGTTCAGCCACAACCATTCTTACAACTGAAAGAAAAGAAACACCACAAAACGGTACAGGTGACGACTACTACATCCAAGAAACACTATAAAGAGAAAACCCCAAAATGATCTCCAAACACCATCCTACTCCTACGGACGGGCTGAGGTGACCTTCAACGAGCCAGGTATGGATTTAGCGCGCTTCTTGAAAACACCTCGATAGAATCGCTGTAAGTGGCCCAGACGTCCACAGGTGTGGCAGGGTTTCGGAGCATTCGGGCACATCGGCCTCTTGTGCCCCCGTTTACCGCATTGGTGACAGATCAACGCATTGTCCTGTGAGGAAGACGACTGAAGGTCTGAAGGCCTCTTGATTCCTCTAGTAGTTCCACCACCAACATGTCGATTCTCTTTCTTCTTATCGCTATCTTTTGCACTGTTTCCCAAAACCGAAGGAGGATTCGTCACCTCATGTCCTCCTGCTAACTCACCTTCGACGAGGAAAGCTTGTCTCACCACATCAGGGAAAGTGGTCACGTTGAATTCTCCCACCTTCGACTGCAGCTCAGGACGTAATCCAAGCTCAAAATGCCGAGCTTTCACAGGATCATTTCCAACATACCCCGGTTCATACGGAGCCAGGTCCAGGAAACGACGAAAGAATTCAAACACCGATCTGACACCTTGTTGGAGACCGCACAACTCCATCCTCTTCCTCACCTTTGTCACTTCAGAGAAGTACTGTTGAATGAATGATGACTTGAAGAACTCCCAAGTGAGATCTTTCCGAGGTTTATCTTGAGACACAGACTTCCACCATTTTCAGGTTGGACCTTCAAGCATAAAGGTTGCCAACTTCACCTTTAACGACTCAGGCAACCCAATGAAACTGAACTTCCTCTCAATCTTCCGTAACCACTCCTCTGCCTCAAGAGGATCTGTCTGCCCATAAAATAGAGGAGGTTTCAACTTCCGAAACTCGAGGACATAGTCTTTAGGATGATCAACTGGAGGATTTTCTAAGGATGCACCACCTGAAGCCGCACCTTGGGCATCCATCGAACCTTCGTGGGGAAAAAACTAAGGAACAAGAAAACAAAAAGATGGGTCAAACATGGTCATTGTCATTTCAAATACCAAAATAACACTTTTCACAACGATTTTTTTTTTCAGAAATAAGGAAAATCCAGAAGAATCACTAGAGGGAAACTAGTGATGATGGGTGACTCGACCATATGGTTGGCGGCCATACGGCAATCACACCACCGTCACTGAGAGCATTCTAGGGTAAAGTCTCCAGCACCACATGGCTTTCCAGACCATGTGAGCTCACAGAGGTCACTTTCCCAACTCTCATTTCATTTCCCAATACCAAACAAACCATAAGAATCAAAAGACATCGACAAACCAAACATATGATGGTAACCCGAGGTTCGGAACAAGCAAGGGTTCATGACGTCCTTCTCGTCTGTGTGCCTCGAGTCCCGATAATCATACACCTTCTACCATGAAAACCCCAGATAACAATGGGCGCTCTGGAAAACAAGGTCCGCTCAAGAGCTGAACTGCTCTGATACCATTTTGTCATGAACCAACCCGGGTCGACCCTGAACCGATCACCCGAGCTGGTCCGCGACATGGCCCGAGAGGCGTTCCCGATCCTCCCGGGCTGGCGACAAGCGCCAGGGCATCAATAGAGGACAAGTGGGAAATATTTCGCCCAGAAAAAATAAATAAATAAACAAAGCATCGGAAGGAAAATAAATGACACGAAAAAGGAAAAACGACCAACAAAACACACTAACCTGGTCTCGGCCAAAAACTCCTCGCGACTCCGAGAGTCGCTCGCCAGACCACAACCAACTCTCTCCCACGGCGAGAAAACTCGACCCAGCCTGCAACAAAACTAAAAACAGGAAAACACTATAGGCGTGAGTATTAAAACTCAGTAGGCATGCCCAACAAACTATTCCCAATGCACTACCTTTAAATGAAGAATTTTCCAATTACAGGTTTGAACTAAATATACAAAAATATTGGTTTTCACACACATACATACACTTTAATTTCTAAAACAAGTATCAGTCCATTGCCCTTTTTAATTTTAAAACAAGTTTAATGTTTGAAAGGAATAAGTACATTTCATTTTTAAAACATTTTTCTACGAACAATTTAGAAATCTAGACTTCAGTTATTAACCAAAAAGGAAAACCACACATAGCACACATAACACACAACACATACCAAGGGCAATGGGAAAAGTGGCACACATAGGCCAGCAACCGAACATGACCTCTCGATCGTCCGCCACACACAAATACACAATAATGAAAACATGGGTCGAACCTAGGAGATCGTGAACAATCCAGAACGTACTATACATCTGACTCATCCTGAAGGCATGCCCTAACTCGATGATGTCATAACGCCCTAACGCCCGGCATAGCCCTGCATGGCCTAACCGAGGGTCCCAATCCCCATAGCAGCAATAACTCAGTATTCCCCTGCTATGGGGCCACTAGCCAGTGCGTAATCTAAACTAGTGCAGCAATCGTTCTCGGAAAATTCACTCAATATGCCAGGTTCCCATGTCATCACAAGCAATAAAAAGGGGGTGTATCCACAATGTAAATTAAGCAGTCACGATGCACCAACATCACATATAGCTCACGAAAACAACTCACACCAAATATCACCCCCGAGTGGGTTTTCCAAAATAATCTATATTTATTAAAGTGCCAAACGGGGCTTCGCCAATTTTAAAGTAAAACTTCATTTCTCAAAAAGCTCAAAACACTTGTTCAGAAGAAGTCATTTATCTTTAAATCTAGAAGTACATTTGAAATGCCGTGAATTATGTTTTAAGGCCAAACATGCATTCTTTCAAAACTGGGTGTCCGCCCGTCAAGAAAATTTTCCGAGTGTTCGGTATAAAATAAACGGCTCTTTTCACACTAAATAATCATTGAAATTTTTATTATCTAATATTATTTATCATTCATTAAAATTCACAAAACATCGAGCAATTAATAAATTCTAAATTTAAAGGTAAGTGCAGTGGGGGACCTACCTCGACTCGCAGTTCGGTTACGATGATGACGCGGTGCGTCTCACACTCGCGCACAAGTGCGCGCAAGGCGACGACTACAGTACCGTGGGAATACGTCACCGATGTGCTGCAACAATCGCACAAACAAATAAAAACACATAGGCATATACTTAAAACAACCCCAAAGAGAAAGTAGTGAAAAAAGGACCATCTCGACATGTTTTCAAAACGTGATTCTAACCACACCAATAAATCACAAAAGTATGCCAAATTAACAATTTAAGCGAAACAAATAACCCAATAAAATTTATCTATAATATCACATAATTTATTCTAAAAATAAATATACTCAAAACCAAATGTGATTAATTAATATTTAATGAAATTAAGTCATATAAGAGTTCATGTACCTCTAAATTTGAAGGGGTAGAGGTCGGCGCAGAATGCGTCTGATCATCGGAGTCGCGCGACCATCGGGAAGCAGCGACGTGCACCGGCAGGGGCTGGCCGGACAGCGGGTGCGAAGCGAGGGTGCACCAGAGGGTGAAGATGAGCTGAACGGAAAAAAGGGGCGACCCGAGTCGGACAGCGGGCAGGAAAAACCAGAAAAAGGAGGACTGCAACCAATTCGAAGGGAAAGGGGTGTGCGGGTGCTGCAGGACAGGAAACAGCTGGAGGGGAGTCGTCACACTGAACCGGAGGTGTGGCTGAGCGCTGCAAGGTAGAGGCACGGGTGTTGGCCAAACAAGAGTCCCGCTGGACTGGTTGCATGCAGGGTAGAAGGCAGGAGGAGAGGGGCCTGGCCAGCAAGGAGGGCACGCGGCGTTATGAAGAGAGGCGCGCGACATGGTGCAAGGATGGCCGAGGGGTGAGCATGAGCCGGACGGAGGGTCGACCAGAGTTGTGCGCACACCGGGAAGAAGGGGGGGTCTGGACTGCAAACTAGGCACGCCGGTAGGGGGAGCTGCTGGAGACGGGCTGTTGCAAGGGAAAGGGAGGCAGCCAAGGGTGGTTTTCTTACTGGGGCGTGACACAACTTGATAGGGGGGGAGCTGATGCACATAGGTGTTTCACCAGGCGGAGCAGGGCGCGGGGGATCCAAGGTCACTAGTCGGCTAGGCGCGCAGACAACCGCTGCTGGCTTGGGGGCTGTCGCGCTGCAGGTTGCTGGAGGAGGGAGTCAGTCTTCTCGGTTGAGAGGGAAGGCAAGCGAGGCTCACCACTGTAGAGGAGGAGGGCTGTCGAGGGCGGCTAGGGCGCTGCAAGCGGAGAGCGCAGCTGGTGATGTGCGGGTGAGCTGAAAGATGGAGGGACCCCGGGCGCACGGTGCAGGACGGGAGGCGCAAGGAGGCCGGGGCGCTGTGTGGCGAAGCAGGAGGGTGCTGCGGGCTTCCTTCTCGCGACAGGGAAGGAGGAAGGGGCTAGGATGGCGCTATACAGCCAAAGCGGGAGGTGGCGGAGCCGGCTGGAATGCGAGGCAGCAGGGGGAGGTTTGGGCGGAGGCTTCAGCCGGACTGCGGGAAGAGGGGATCTGGGTGGTCACGCCAAAGGTGCGGGGCAGTGCTGGATAGAGGCAGAGCAAGGGGCTATGACAGGGAAGGACTGAAGCCGTCTGGGGTGCGAGATGATGGCGGTGACTTGGGGAGCGGCTGGCGCATGCAGAGACGGAAAACAGGGAGGGCTGGTCACTGCTGTAGATCGGACGGGGAGGCGAGGGTTCCGCGGCTGTCGCGCGAGGGAGTAGGAGGCGGGTTGTAGGCGCGCTGGACAGGGAGCACAGCCCGGCTGGCCAGCGTGCAGGGCAGCAAGGCTGGTGGAGGAAGCAGGATGTAGGTGCGGAGAAGAGAAGAGAGAAAAAAAGAAGAAGAAGAAGAATAGAGGCAGGGGAGTCTGCTGCTGGAGAAGTGCAGCAGGAAGCGGGTCGCGCGGGATAAGAAGAGGTAGGGGGGAACATCCGCGTGGAAAAAAAAAATAAAGAATAAGGAAAGATAAAAGGATAAAATAAAATAAATAGAAGAGTAAATAGATAATGGAAAACAATAATAATAATAACCTTAATTATAATAAATGTAATAATTAGAAATAATAATCGTAACCATACAAAACACATTAATTTTAAATTTTTTTCGAAGACCGACGGACAATGTCGTTGCATGGGCGAAGCCATGCGGCGTCGCGCTCCGCCCGTGCGTTCAATGGCGTCGAACCCAAAACATGCATTTTTTTTTGACAAAGCACAAAAATCTGGTTATGGAATAAAAGCAACAAATAGGTCGGGTGTGACATTGTAGAATATCTATTCAATTAAAAAGATGAAGCTTGGTTTTGGACAATATAAGGAAAATAATTTGTGGGATGAAAATGTTTTATGGGAAGGGTTATAGTTCATGGAATACAGGATGTTCGTGGGATTGATCATCATTCAAAAAGGAGTAAAGATCACTAAAGCGAAGGTACTTAATAGAGGATTAAAAGAAGAATTAAAAGGCACTAAACCAATTCATGAAATTAACGTCCACAAAAAAATACTATTTGGTAATGTGGAGTTCATCTATATGTGAGATGGTACCTCAATAGAGTAAGTTCATATAGTTGAGTATTCTTCCATTAATCGAAATAAAGGGACCTATATGTCTATACGTTGTGATTAGATCCCTTCCATTACCAGTAAGTAATGGATGAGGAAGTCGGAGATCCATTACACCTACAATGAGATATATAAACATACAAAGGGAGTGACCCTTGGGAAGGCAGTGATAAAACCCACAATCATGTAAAGGTAGTGAGACTAGTCATATATGTTATCAAGACCAAACATTATAAATTGGTAGTCATAATAATTAGATTTGGTAGATCTGAACATCACTGTTTTATACACCTTGGATGTAACCCAATGTTTTTTAAATAGGTAAAATTGATGTGCCCAATTCATGATTTAATTTCAATTTATATATTGTTCTAGGAGAAAGATAGAAGCGTGTTTTGTTTAAAAACGAAATAAGATCTAATGGAGACATAGTTATAATTTTTCATACCCTCACTGACCCCCTCTCAGCCTATTTGACTAAGTAGACCTAACAATTGGTATTAGATCTAAATGATGAGTTTTAGTGATTCTCTCTCAGTAATTGAAATGAATGTTGTCAATCCGAAATGAATTATGATCACAGATGTTAAAAAATTAAACTATTTAATAATCATATGTAGCACTACATTAGATCATTATGAATGGTTGTATTTACAACATCTATGCATATAATATCAGCCAATATCGATAGTGCTCTTTATCATATGATGATAAAAGGGAATTGTGTGGTGTTGCAAATGAGATCAATTAATTAGGGGGATTCATATGAAATTCCATATATTTGATGGTGATTCCTTATATGTCATCACATTCTATGAGGGGAATGTAGTTTAATATTCATGAGGAAGACTGAAATGTTTGAGAAGCAAGGCATGTCAGATCTGTTGAACAAATATGAGAATATCAGAAAGCAGTGTAACGATTCCGTTGAAACATTATTTGATAGGGTAACTATTTTTGTAGAATACATTCATATTATGAGGTAAATTATTGATGATATAATGATGGTGAATTGTATCATGAGAAAAAATAAAAATCATTTTTGTCCAAAAAATTTAGAATTGGAAGGAAAATATCTGAAAGAACTAACATTGGATAACATTCACAATACTCTTGTATCATAAGAAATGATAAATATCGATAAAGTTGTTGTGGAAATGTGGAAGGAGAATGATGTGGAAATCAAGGACATGATGAATCTCAACATTAAATACAGACATAAAGATGAGGAGAAAGTTTATGTGATTCATTCCTTTCTTTATATCACAAAAGCGGAAAAGGAATGTTCAAAATGAATCATCCACTTTCATGCTTCTGATATGGAATAGTTATACACCTTGAAGAATGGTTCACCAAGAATGTTCAAGAAGATGATAAGGACAATTTCTAAATCCCCATGAATAATTATTCAATCTATATGGATGGGAGGAAATATTTTTCAAATAAATTATTCAAAAATAATATTGTTCCCTCATGATAATATAAATGTTATGAATAATACGTGGAAAATTAACTAGAGAACTATATTTATTAGGAAGTTGATGATTAGGTGGAAGTTGTTTAAAATTCCATTAAAAAAAGTTAAACTATAAAATAAACAAGGACACGTTGAATAATGAATTGGACATCAAGTCTAATTAGATGCTTTATATGAAATGATTTTCATTTGGAGAGAAAAAACAATGAAATGAAACAAAATGATTCATGTTGCTAAAATTCATATGATGTGGTATGATGAATGGTGTTCTGAGTTGAGTGGATAAATTGAATAAATTATGTCCTCAATGCTAGAGAGTTCAGATATGGTTATTGAGTACATGTTTAAAATTGATGAATTGAGATGTGAAATCCAATATTTTAATGAAACTAGAAAATAAAAAAAAAATGTATCAAAAAAATTTAAGATGATTTCATTAGTCATTGAAGAAGATTTAAGGATCCAAAAAAACAGTTGACACTCAAAAATACATCCAGAAATATGATAATATAGGCAATAGAGATAGTATTAAATTTGAGCATATCGATTTAGTAGAACAGATGTAAAATTCAAATCCAAATGATAAATGATAGTTTGGTATATTATTGAAAATAGAAATTTTTAACATTTGAAGTTAGACCACAATAACCCACTCTGAGATTAGATATTTATTTGGTTATGAATAACAATCAAAAGATTAAATGAACATAAGGGATAACCCTGGGTGTATTAGTGACACACAAGAAAGTACACGACATGAGGTGAAAACTTTGTGGAAATATGGGACACTCAGAAAACACATGTTCCATAGAAAAGAGGTACCTAAGGATACATGACCAAAAAAGGAAATAATACATAGCTTATTTTTATAATTCATCATTAGATGTTCACTATTTCAGTTTTGGAGGAATAAGCCTTATGGTAATATATTTCTCATCAACAATAAATAGAAATGTGTACTAGGACATAGAATGTTGAAATAAAAAGATGCTATAGATGTTCAAAAATGATATGAAATTGTAAAATATATTTTTATCTCTAGAATATGAATCTAAACCTCCTTAAAATTAGGAAGATAAATATTTTCATTCAATGTTTGGGATGAATTAAAAATTGTGGTTCGAAATCAAAAGGGTTGATGATGTAGTTGTTGTAGAAATCGAATTCAATACATCAGATCCAACTAGGATATGAACTACTGATAGTGGATTCACATCCCATATTATAGGAAATATGGATTTGGTGTCCAAAAGGATGTATGATAAAGATGGTATAATAATATTTGATATTGATGAGAGACTAAAATTTATTGGTTCATGAAATGCGATGTATGGAGGAAAAGACAAAATATTACAAGATTTCTTGGTTGTTGAAGGTCTTAGTCACACATATTAAGTGTAATTCAATTTTGCGACTGATGACATGATATATAATTTTCCAAGAAAATATTTGTCATCCTGGAAAAATAAAGTGCTATTGTATAGTAGGTAAATCATATAAAATGTAATTTCTACTTGTAGTGGATAAGAAGATATGTTCATTCACTCCATGGAAGAAAATAATATGTTTTGGCATAAATGACTTGGTCACATGATCCAAATGTCCTTGAATGATCTATTTTAATATGTCACTACTTGAGATTTGCATACAATATCACTGGATTGTACCCATACATGTAACACTTGTTAAAAAGGGAAGATCATTAAAATTTAATATAAACCAACATGGAAATAATTAACAAAATTTCATGAGTTAGTTCATATTGATGAATTTAAACCAATTTATAGAAGGAATATTTAAGGGAGGCGATACTATGTTCTCATAATTGACGATTTTAGTACATTGGAATGGGTTTCAGTTCATCGAAAAAAATATGAGTTGTGAATTTCCAAAAAGCATATCATGTGGACATTATGAAGATACTATGTAAATAAATATATACTATGCAACAATGATAAAAAATATCCACGTTTCGGACTATGTGATGAAACATTGGATAAGGCATAATGTTTCCTTGGAAAAATGCCAATGTAGAATAGAGATGTTAAAATAAGAAATTGAATTACCATCAACATGGAAATAACGATGCTCATTGAGAAAGACTTTACATAGATGTTTTCGAAAGATGTATTGATGTAATTAGTCTTCACATAAAATAAAGCATTGATTTGGTAATAAAAATATAATAATATATATGAGCTATGTTATGGAAATAATCCTTCGTTTAAGTACATTAGAGTCCTCATAATAAGTTATTCATTCTCAATAAGGATAAACATAAGATATTTGAATCCCATGGAGATGAAGATATATTTCTTGGATAGTCAAATAAATGAAAAACCTTTAAATGATTCATTAATAGTCTAGAAAGTGTATTTGAATGGAATGATATAACTACAGTGGAGAATAGGCATAATTTTCATCAAATACATGATCAATATTTAGGGGATAGTGATGACGATATATGTAGATCTTGGGATATTCTAATTCCAAAAGATGATTCAGAATAATATATAGATATAGAAAAGGATGGGAACAATTAAATATATATAAAAGATAGAAGATCATAGTGGAATTTAAAAAACAAAACATAATTGATGATCAGATAGTAACAATGGAGACATGGAGGAAGAAGAATCTATATAAATCATCCAACTTATCATACATAGAACCTGCATTATTTTTAGAAGATACTAGAGATCTTAGTTGGATTCATGATTTGAATGAATAGATTGATAAAATTGGGAATATAATGAAATGGGAGAATGTGATGAGACCGGCAGAAAAAAATCTCATTGAAACTAAATGGTTCTTTAAAAACAAGATGAATGATGATGGTATGAATATTTGATAAAAACATGACTACAATGAAAAAGGTACTCCCGCAAAGAGGTTATCAATATAGATGAAATATTTTCACATATTTCAAGAATGGAGACAATTATATTATTCATGTCCATAGTTGTGCAAGGATAATTATTGGCTTTCCATATAGGTGTCATCAACATTTCTGAATTGGGGTCTAAAAAAATATCTTCACATTGTGATTCCATATTGTTTTTTCATTCATAGAAATGATAATAGAGATTACCAGTTGATGCTGAATTTGTATTTGTTGAAGCAAGAACCAAGGGAATGATATTCCAGGCTAGATCAGTTTTGGATATAACATGGTTTCTTGTGTTGTATAGTTGATTACAATAATAATATCAAATATGAATGTAAAAATGAATATGGTGTTAGTGTATGTATATTACATACTATTACGTGGATTAGATGTCAGAAAGTCCCAATAAGTTTCCAAATTAATGAATATTGTGTTTGAAATGTTAATGATTGGTGAAATAATCTTTTTCCATGGATTATATATAACACAAGGAATGAATGGAAAATTTATTTCTTATTAAAATTATTTCAAATAAAATTTTATGATGTTTTGGAATAAAAAATTCCCAAGAGATGAGGACTCTAGATGATACCCTTATGAATCTGTATTGGGATGATGAAGTCCTATATGTTAATGTCACAAAATACATGCAGATCATTGGAAGCCTATTATACATAATAGTGAATGGATAATATAATGTTTTTTCCACATTTCAATAAGAATATTATAAATTTAATCCCAATCAAAGTTATATTCTTGCAGTGAAAATAATACTTCAATATATCAAGGGAACACTGTATATTAGAATAATATATAATGGAAAATATACACATGAGTTATTGTGATATTCAAATAAATATTGGTCTAGTTCAACTAATAGTATAATGTCATCATCATGAGGTTCATTTTATCCTAGAGGATTTTGTATTTATTGTATATGAATGAATCATGATTTCATTTCATTGAGAAATGTAGAATCATATTATTTCACAGCTACTCAAGCATGAACACAACTGTTGTCGGTGAATTATTGTCTTGAGGTTATGTGATTTCAAATGATGTCTATGATTGGAATCCATTATGAAAATTCAAGAGCTATATATTTCATAATATATTCATTCCATAAATATTTAAAAAATCACACTGAAATAAAATAACATTTTATCAAGGAGAAACATGATAATGGGATTGTCAAGTTAGGGAATGTGCCAAATGAACAACATGATACACATATTATGACATATTAATTACCCAATGAATCATTTGAATGACATCGACTGGATTTGGGAGTTGTATGGACTCTCTGCAAATGTAAATGTGTGGATGTGGTACCCCATATCCCCATGTATTGATGTTTTTTCTATAATTTATTGATATATGTTGTTTACGATGTTGTAGATCGGATAGAATTTACATTAGAGTTCTTTGTAAATGAGTGAGATATATTGAAAGGGAGAAAATGTAAAAATCTATAGAAGAGGGGAATATGATAGTTGGGGTATCAAGATAGGGGGATAATTCAGATAGGTGTATTATTAAGTCTACTAATGCTTGAACTACTAAATAAAAAGATTATATTAAATTATATTTTATGTTAATAATGAAATAAAATTATTATTTTTGGAATATAATTACATAATTCATTGAGGAAAATTACATTATACACTTGTTTCTCATGTTGAGCATGGATCATGTGTGCATAGATTATGTTTTATGAAAATTATTGTTCTCAATAAAAATTAAAATAAGTGAATTTTGGTTGATATTGTAAAGAGAATTAAAATGTGTATCAAATTATTAATGAGTTTTCATCAAACCCAATTGGGAAGATTGTCTGTAATAATTAGATAAAGGTGTAACATCTATGTTTTAGTGTGTGATTTTTTTTCTTAAAAAATATAGATGATTGTGAATATGTATGGTTTGATTTTATTGAAGATGTTTTTTTATGGTTTTTTAGTTTCCAAGTTTTTTTCTAATTTTTTGGCCTCATAATCGGTTGTTTGTTTTTGGAAATAAGATGATTTCATAAAAGTAGTGAATAGTATAAAGACTACAAAAAATATTTTGTGGACCACAATGGAGGTTAACAGAATCATGTTGATGACTGAAAATAGAATTTTTTGGGATAATATTGATATGTGTTCTGCAATGTATAGTATGCAGATCGCGTTAAGAAAATGATTCGCATAAAAAAATAGGGTTCTTGGGAAGGCTTACATTCAGTTGAAGGTAGGAAAATTGTTTGATGGTTCATCATTCGGGGTAATGAGGCAGTGATTGGATAGCACAAGTAATCGGGTTTCATGAGGAAAGAAAGGCGACCCGTGAATAGTAGAGGAAAAATGGTTCATAGAATGATCAATCTGCGGTGAAGGAAATATCGAATTGAAGCCTTTAAGAAATTAGATTTGTGGGGGTTTTAGATCTATTTTCTTATATAAGGTCACATAATTATATGACTTTGTTGATGTGTGATTTTCTTTAGAGAACTTATATTATCAGGGAAAATTTTTAGCTATTCCCGAAAGAGTTTGTGAGGGATTTTTTGAGGGGGAAGAGGTTCATGATGAGGATTCCTCGAAAGGATTATGAGTTCATGGTAATAGTCCATGAAATAATTTTTTATGGAAATCTATTCGGAAATGAAAAAAGGACTGCGTAATGAGAAGCTATCAGTGGAGGAATAACTCATCTATGAAAATAGTTTATTGAGGAAGGGGTATGTGGATAAACGGTTCGTCCACGGAGTAGATGTGGTCCACAAAGGAGTACAGTTTGAAGAAGAGGTGGTAGTCCATAAGTGATTAACGGAAGCATAAAATGTCCCTAAAATAGTTATTAAAGTAATTTATGTAAACTAGTAGTATATGGAAATGTGGAATTCATCTTTCGAGACAATGTAGACTTTAGTAGATCATCTACCTATAGTTGATGATGCATGATTTCATGAAAATGAAAGGGACCTACAAGTTTATTAAAAATGAGTGATTCCCTTCCTAGCGTAGTGAGTGAAATAAGAGGAAGATGATAATAATTTAATATTAATGGGGCATAAATAAGGAGACATAGATTGTTACCCTTTGGAATATAGAGTGCAGACCCTAAATTTGGTAAATACAGTGAGACTGGGCATAGAAGTGATCTGGTCGGAACATTGAAATTTTGATGTGATATCTAGTTGATTTGGTACATTAGCACGTCACCATCATGTTCTACTTGGAGTATTCTTTTCCCATTTATTGGTGAGAAGGAAGTGGATGAAGTTGACTATGTTGAGTGTTATTTTTTCTTGAGAGGGATCTTTATATTTTTTGTGTGCACAAATATTCTCAATCTGGATCTTTCTCTACACAATAAGTATAATCAACTTTTTGAGTAGAACTGGTTATGGTGAAATTACGAAATTATTGATCAAACTAAAAGAAATTTTATATTAATCTTTATATGACAAGATTACATGAAATAATAATATCATCATTATTTTTTATGGAATATGATAACCGACTCATCAATAATTGTTATTTTACAGACATAAATATTTATATATATTTACAGAAACAATCAAGGTCCACCAGTACTCCTCAATTATTTTTAATAAGAATATATGTATTTATTGTAATTAATTAAATAAATAATAATTATTTATATAATTTATTTCGTCATTAAATACTAAATGAAATATTTTACAATATATGAAATTAATATTATTTTATAAAATAATTTGAAATATAATTTAATTGAGATCAATGGGATAACATAGTGTATAATCCTCTAGGAATTATTTTCATTGGCATTATATGGGCTTTCCTATAGTCCATGATGACTATATATAATCTTTTCATATAACACAAAATGAAAATGTTAATAATGAATCATTGATAACTAGACATGAGAATTATAAATGTAATATGATCCCTTTGTCATGATATCTCATTATGTAGGATGCACACCCATGTCATCAACCAATATTATTCATAAATTAATCTATGATTATCTATTATAAATTCGTCATTCTACCATGTACATGGAATATAATTGAAAATATATATTTCAATCAAAGGATTGGGATACTAACATATATTAAAATAGAAGGGAAAAAATCCATCACCATATTATTCATTAATAACTTGTAATTAATGATACACCGGACATACCATAGTTCTTTCTAACATGTGGTGTCATGGTTTCATTTATTGTTTCTAGGTGGATAATTCAGGAAATGAATTTATAATAATCTAACAAAATAATTTACATTATAATTGAAAAAAATAAATTATATTTTATGACACAGAAACATGGAAAATTCCAACTGGATAATCATTTTTCATATTCTTAAATAATATAGAGTACTAAGTGGAAACATTTTGAGATAAAGTTTCACGAGCCGTCCTTGTGGGGCCCGCGCCGTGACTCCCCAAGCCCACCTCAAATAGGCCAGTGGCTAGTGACTAGCACCGAGTAGGAATATAACTAACATGGGAGGCATTGCCCAGGTACCTGTACACACACACACATCTCCAAGCCCACAGTGCATAAATGTAGAATCCACTGAGGAACAAAAATGCATGCATACAAATCAACCCAACCAACATAGTACGATGATATATAGAGTACTGGAAAAGTAACCTATGCCAGAATACAAGCCCACCAAAAATAGGACTCTAAAAACTACAAAGTCAATCCTGTAAATCCATAATGTATTGGTACTGCCTCTCATAGCCATAGAAACGCCTTGGCCTGTAGGGAACTCAGAAATCCTGGTCCGGTCCTAGTCCCCCCTGGACTCTGTCAAAAGGCTTCTGGTCTACACAAGACACCATATGTGTGGGCATAGCCCGTGCAGGGGTGAGTATAACAATACTCAGTAGAGGACCCCGAAAACCACAAAACATTACAAAAAGTAAAGGTACAGTCGGCTATGCATTGTATATTTCTACAGAACATATAGAAAAAACCGGATATACTCAAAACCAAAACCCATGGTCTAGTGACATGTCACACAACTGCATACCCCACTAGGGATTCTATTCAATGTTTCCATGATGCATTCATTCCGAGAGAACACATTCCACGAGTCATATAGCTCTGATGACGTCCTCCTGAGAAGTTATCTTCTTTAGGAACCGTCACGCGAGGTAGCTACACTCATTACGGGAGACACAATCCAGAGTGCAAAAGATCAGTAGATAGAAACACTCATTATAGGAGACACACACCTGAGTTGGATAGATCTCGATAAAAAGATGATGATCACTACCCGGGCCATGGGGGATACAGAGACTCATCCGAAATTCACCTTCTAGGTAGAGAATCAATGCCTGGTAGAGTTGGTCACATTGATGCCAGACTCTACCTATGGTCTAGAATGGATAGAAGATTTCGATATGGGCCTCTCAGATGGATGCCTGACTCTATCACAGAATGTTCTGCTAAAGGGATCATACTCCTGAAAAAGGAAATGATGTCTGACCTTCATGGAATGAGAAGAAGGGGAACAAAACGAAACGAAATATGTTCAAGATGCGATGAACAAGAGGACCATTCTTTTTTCCAAAAATTACACGGTGTGTTGAAAATATACATGTCGTGTTGTCTGACCCCTGGTACTGCCCGTGTACAATAGCCCGTGTCTTAAGGTTGTTCATGTAGAAAAACATTTTACACGGCATGTATTACAGTGTATATGCCGTGTCTGGGTAACTGCGGTTTTCTCTGTGTACTCTGCCCATGTGCCCGTACACGGTCATCAACCCGTGTACTCCGACCCGTGCAATCGGCACACGGGGTGACCCGCGTAACGGGCCTTGCCTTGCTGTGTGATGAAGTACATGGTCATGTACTCCATCCCATTTTTGTGTATCCCCAGGATACATTCCATGCTCCGTGTAGCCGCCTCTGCCAAGAAATACACGTTGTGCCGCCTGAATCCTTGTAGATCATCCCGTGTCCGTGTACTACCCAAAGTATCCATCGAGAATCGGGAAAAGTCCAACAGGGCGTGTGACTGAGGTCACACGCCGTGTGATTTATCTCTGGGCCCCAAATCCCTAGCCTCTTCTAGTACTAGCCGGTGTGTTCTTCGGAAGTACACACCGTGTATTCTGGAAATTTCCAGAAATGATGCTCTTCTCCGACGTGCCTCCTGTGCTGCTCCGATCGTCAATTGGCTATCTGATCGCCACGATAACATCAGTTTTTGGTCTCCCCAACACCAGGAATCCACTTCCAATGATTTAGAGCCTCTGGTCAGCTCTTAAAATGTGATTTGATCTTCCCGTGCAAAGAACGCTCGAAGAATGACCTTTCCTAGTCTGGTCTGACACGTCATCCACCATCATCGTCGCACATACACAAGGTTGTTGTTGTATCGAACCCTTGAGTTGGGATCGTTGCGTTGCGGAACGGATGCACAATGATCCGTTGTTTTTTATCCCACGAAGAACGTGAAGAACGTACGAGAAAAGAAAGAGGGGAGAAATACAATAAAAAAATCCAGGAACGAAACTCTGCCATCATTCGCCATGGCATTGATCTGCTCCCATTAATAGGTTTAAACGGAGTAGAGATAAACATAATGAAAAGCATGGATTAATTCCCCAAAATCATCCTAATGAAATCCCTCCCACAAGAAAGTACAAATTCGTGGATCAACTTGTTCTTGGTTGATTCGTGTTCCTGGTTGAAACTCAAAAATCGGAAAAATGAATTGAAATAAAAACCACTATCATTTGAAAGGATCGATCATTGAAGAAGGCACCATTCTGCCGTTGACATCGAGATCCTTCAACATCAGCACAACGATTCTCGATTTCAATCCATTGTCGTTCGCCAATGCATCCTCCTCTGCCCAAGCTCCAAGTGGAATCTCCCTCTCTCTGTAAACTTGTGGGGTTATGAGGCTAACCCTGTGAATTTTCTATAATAATGCATTTATAGGGGAGGATTAGTTTGTTCTAAAAAAAGGAAAAATTTTAAAATAATAAAATAAATCATTAATTTTTTTTATTCCTTCTAAAGTGCTTCCCTTTTTATGATGCCCAATATTAAACTTCGTAGCAGACCTATGCCGGTCGCGGTTAGAACCATTCATAGTTAAAGACATCATCATGGACACAAAAGTGACTTCATATTTTTAATTTGGGCACCCGTTTGGGAACATCCACAACTGCACACGAGTGCCGACTCACTTAAATAAAAAAATATCAAACCACTATTCTGGGCTTACTAGACCTCGGAATGATGTGATGTCTTCGTACCTGATCTCAGAATAATTCCATATAATATTTAAAAATAATAAACTGAAAAATAGGAGACATTAAATTCTTCGCACCTTGGATATTTACATCCTCGAAAATCCAAAACAAGGGATACTAAAAAAGATGTGGATACTGGGCACAAATCTTGGCCTCCCTCTCCCACGTGCTCTCCTGAAGATCCCCGTGCTGCCACCGGACGCGCACCAAGGTAATCGATTGCCAATGAAGGATCCCCTCTTGTAGATCCTCGATTTCCATCGGGTACTTAGCAATAGTCTATCCATCCTCGATGTCCAGCTCACTCTAATCAAAGACATGAGATTGGTCATGCACGTACCTCCTTAGCTACGACATGTAGATGACATCATGTAACCATTGAAACTGTAGTGGTAGATCTAGGTGGTAAGCCACCTCTCCAACTCTGCACAGAATCTGGAATGTCCTGATGAACCTTGGAGATAGCTTGCCGCCCCGAGAAAATCTCCACAACCATCATAGAGGTGATACCTGAAGAAAGAAGTGGTCTCCCTCTTGGAACTCCAGAGGTCTCTGTCGTCTATCAGCAAAAGACTTATTCCGGCTTTGTGCAGTCTTCATCTGCTCCTGGATGATCTTCACCCAATTGTGGAGTGGTAGCTATTGTTATACAGAAACTCCGCCAGTGGTAGTAGTTCCTCCCAACTACGACCAAAGTCCATGATACAAGATCACAATATATCCTCAAGAACCTGAATGGTCCACTCCGTCTAACCATCAGTCTGTGGATGAAACGTTGTGCTCAAGCATAGCTGAGTCCCAAAATCCTCCTACAATCCCTCCCACAACTGGGATGTGAAGAGGTAGTCTCGGTCTGAGACTATAGTCGAGGGGATTCCAGGATTCCGAACTATCTCATGCACATAGACGCGTCCCATGATCTCTACGAAACTCTGCTCCCTGGTTGCTAGGAAGTGGGCCTACATGGTGAGTAAGTCAATGATCACCCAGATGGAATCATGAAACATGGATGTTCGTGGTAAGTCTGTCACAAATTCCATTGATATTCCATCCCACTTCAACTCTGGGACATCTAGGGGGTGAGCTAATCCCACTGGAACCTGGTTCCCATCCTTCACCAGGTGGCATGTGATGCATCGAGAAATGAACTCTAATACTGCCTTCTTCATGCCTGACCACCAATACTATCGTCGAAGATCCTGGTATATCTTTGCCACTCCAGGATGTACCGCCAAAGGGGATGTGTGAAACTCACTCAGGACTTCTTCCTGGAACTCCACTGGAACAACAGTTAATCCTCTGAAAAGAATTATGTGCTCCCCACCTTGAGAATATCCATCAGGAGTTTTTCCTGTGGATAATATAGCACGTAAAGCCACACAGTCAACATCCACAAGTTGTGCCTCCCTAACTCACTGTAAGTGTGTAGGGGTAACAACCATTGATTTTAGGTATGTTTTATCCTCTCTATCCATGAAGGATAATTGTTACACAGCTAAATGCTATGTCGCCTCACTCAACAACTGTGAGCTCAAACTTTTGCTAAGGGAATCTGCCGCCTTGATCCCCTTTCTAGGATTAAAGATGATTCCAAAATCGTAGTTCTATAGGAACTCTAGCCAACTCCTTTGCCTCAGATTCAGATCCTTCTGGAAGAAGATGTACTTGAGGCTCTTGTGTTCAGAGTAGATGATGAACCTCTCGCCCATAAGTTAGTGTCACCAAATATTCAATGAGATGACTACCACTACCAACTCGAGATCATGGGTCTCATAGTTCTTCCCATATGACCTAAGCGTGTGTGAACCATAAGTAATAACCGCATGCATCCGCATCAGGACACAGCCGATCTCGATCCATCATGCGTCGAAGAAAACTACATACTCGATGCCCTCCTCCGGAAATCTCAAGACTGGAGCACTCATCAAAATCTACCTGAACTACTAGAGATCCTTTTGGTACTTCTCCTTCCACAAGAAGGTTTTCCCCTTCCAGGCCAGGGCTGTCATTGGTGCTAATATCTGGGAGATATCAGGAATGAATCTCCAGTAATATCCTACAAACCCGAGGAAACTTCGCACCTCCATCACACTCCGAGGTGGCTCCCAAGCTAACATAGCCTCATCCTTGGCTGGGTCCACAACTACTCCATCTACTGAGAAGACATGTCACAAAAAGTGGACCTCATGAATCATGAACTGACACTTTGACAGCTTCCCATAATGATTGTTCTCCCGATGTACGTCTAGAACCATCCGTAGGTGTCTCACATGATACTATTCTGATGCCTAGTACAAGAGTATGTCGTCAATGAAGACCACTACGAACCGGTCTAAGTACGACTAAAAGATTAAATTCATCATTTCCATTAATACTACGGGGGTGTTTCATCAAGCCAAAAAGCATTACCAAGTACTTATAGTTTCGGTAGCAGCATCTCAATGTCGTCCTCAGTATATCCTCATCCCTTACTCTTAACTGGTGATAGCCTGATCGAAGGTCAACATTCGAGAACCACTGTGACCCTATTAGATGATCGAAGATGTTATCGATCCTTGGTAGTGGAAACTTGTTCATCACCATCACCTGGTTTAGGTTCCGGTATTCCACACACAATCTCAGACTCTCATCTGCCTTCTTAGCAAACAAGATTGGGGTCTCCCAGGGTGAGAGGCTGGGTCATACAAAACCCTTGCCATGAAAATCCTCCAACTGCACCGTCAGCTCGCGAAGCTCTTCGAGAGCCATCCGATAAGCCTATGAGGAAATCGGTGTTGTCCCGGGGTGTAAGTCGATGAAGAAGTAAATTTCTCAGTGGGGCGGTAATCGTAGATCATCTTTAGGAAAGACGTACTCATAATCAGCAACCACTGCTGGGAACTGAGAGTTGACAACATCTACTAATCGGAGGGTAAGGTTAGCCAACTCATGAGTGATCGGCTGCACCCCCAATGAATGTGCCCATTTTGTGCTGCATAGGTTTCCTTTTCTCCGACAAAGGAAAACATCATCCCATCATGGCGGACACACCACACTCTTTGCCCAAAACAGTCAATCTGGGCATGTACTGAAGATAACCATTCCATATCGAGAATGACGTCGTAAGGCCTTGACGCTACCACCAATAGGATCCAACCGAAACTCTCACCTCCATGGGTAAGATAACACTATCTGAAAATGTGCGTGATCATCGAGTCTCCTCCCATAGGTGTCTACAAGCGTAAGGATCGGGTCTAAGATTTTACCGGAATCTCTAGGTCTTGTACAAGACATGGGGCTATAGGAGAATGAGTGGAACCTGTGTCTATGAGTATGGTTGGTAAGGCAGAAAAAACACAGATCGTAACTCAAATCATTCATGGAACCCCTGGGTCGTATGTGTCGAATGCATGCATCTATCCCCGTTCCTATCCCCTAGCTCCCTGAGCCTGATGAGGACCTCCTTGGGTTGGTGGTGGAAGTAAGTCATAGTGTCTGCCACCACCTGCAGATCTCCCTGGTTATCTGCCACATCTGCTACTGGGCGGGTCTTCCTGTTTTGTTCTATGCCTCTACCTCGGTGGTCTATCCACTACTTCCCTATCAGCAGCTCGACGGGTTGGGAAATCTCTAGCGGTATGTCCCCTATCGTCACATGTGAATCATCGCTTCTCCCTAGGCTGACGGGATCCATCCTGAGAGCCCTGGGCTGTCAATCCCCTATCATGGGTCCTCCTATGATGTTTCCCACGTACAGATCTTTGTGCCTGACATCGTCTCCCTACTGCCGGGGTCTCCGCACCTGTCTGCCTACTGTTATCTATCGGCGGCTGTCTCTGCTCCTCCAAGAAGCTCTCAATCACCAAGGCCTGCTCGTGTACTCCCGCATAAGTGGAAATTCATAGAGGCCTGACACTAGCTCGTATGCCACGCCGTAGGCCTCGTTCAAAGTTCCAAGCACTATAGTACTGATCCTTGACCATATCCATTGAGTACCCGGCACGGTTGGTGAACCTCGATGAATTGTCAGCAAATGTCATACTGCCCTACTGGAGTTGAAGAAGCTCCTGGATGCGCACAACTCTCAGCGTAACCAGAGAGAACTATTCCTTGAATAGTATCTCAAACTCCATCCATGAAAGAGTCTCATCTTCATTAGTCTATGTTGTCAGACTCCACCATCGTCCCGCTGAACCCTGAAGAAGGCTCACTGGAAGGATCACCATCTGGTCTGCTGGTGTCATCAGAAGAAGGAAAACTCTGATCACTGCCTGAAGCCAGTCCTCAGCCACCTGAGGGTCGGGCTCTCCTTGTAACCTAAGGGGTCCCTATCTCTGGAACTCATAGAGCACGATGAGCCTGCGCTCCTCACCGGTCCGTAACGCTAGTATCACTGGTTGCTCCACTGGTGGTGGTATACCAGGTGCACCACCTGGTGGCAATGCCTAGGGATCCGGTCTCTGTATCGAAGCCTCGTCACTAAGGGGGTCATCCTCGTGATCATCCTGCTAAATCCTAGTGGGTATGTGTCGCGGAGGCATCATGTAATAAAAAAAAGATGTATTATGGTCAATTAGTATATCTGGATTGATGACAAAAAGGATATGGAAAACACAACCCATTCCTACTTGATGCATGCACCTCTTATTTTTCTGCAACTAGTTATTTCATGTACTGAGTCTAAAACCAGGTTAATAGAGTCTTGGTGTATGGATACGTCGGCTGTCGCCCCAATACTGGGGTCTCTAGCCTGAAATCCAAACCTGAAACACTCACCACTGTTTCCCAAAACCAATCTCACAATCTCTTGGTCCTATGGTAGAACTGAACACATCTGATACCACTCTGTCATGACCCATCCCAGTGGGGCCCGTGCTGTGACTCCCCAAGCCCGCTTCCAATAGACCAGGGGGTGGTGACTAGCACCGAGTAGGCATATTACTAAAATGGGAGGAATTTCCTTGATACAAGACACACACACACATATCCATGCCCACAGTACTGAAAAGTAAAAACCACTAAGGAACAAAAATGCATGCATACAACTAAACCAAACCAATAGAGTATGACGAAAGGTAGAGTATTGTAAAAGTAAACTGGCCCAGAATACAAGCCCACCAAAAACAAGAGTCTGAAAACTGAAAATCCCAACATGTAAACACAAATGGTACTGGGACTTCCACTCATAGCCGTAGAAACCACTCAGCCTGTAGGAAACTCAGAAAGCCCGGTTCTGTCCTGGTCCACCCTGGAATTTGTCAAAAGGATGCCCATCTTCACAAGACACCAGAAGTACGTGCAAATCCTATGAATGGGTGAGTATAACAATACTCAGTAGAGGACCCCGAAAACCACAAAGCAGTACCCAATGTAATGGTACAGTCATCAATGCACAGTACATGTCTACATAAAATATAGAACAATACAAATATACTCAAAACCCAGACCCGTGGTCTAGAGACAAGACACACTACCACATACCCCGCTAGGGATTCTGTTCAAACATTCCATGATGTAGTCATTCTGTGAGAACACACTCCACGTGTCATATAACTCTGATGATGTCCACCCGAGAAGTGATGTTCGTCGTGAACCGTCACAAGAGGTAGGTACACTCATTATGGGAGACACAATCATGAGTGGTAAATATCATTAGATAGAAACACACATTATGGGAGACACACTCCTAAGTGGGAAAGATCCTGATACCAAGATGAGGAGCACTGACAGGTCCACGACGGATACCGCGACCCATCCGAAATTCACCTTCTAGGTACAGGATCAAGGCCTAGTATAGTTGGTCACATCGATGCCTGACTATAATTGGGGTCTCTAATTGATAGAGGATCTCGATCCGAGTCTCTCGGATGGATGCCTGACTCTATCGCAGAATTTTCTACTGAAGGGATCATACTCCTTAAAAAGGAAATTATTCCTGGCCTTCAGGGAACAAGAATAAGGGGAACTAACCCAAATGAATGATTTTCAAGATTCGGTGAACAAGAGGACCGTGATGTTTTCCAAAAATTACATGGCGTGTAAAAAATATACACATCGTGTTTTCTGACTCTGGGTACTACCCATGGAAAACGACACATGTCGTAAGACTGTTTGTGTAGAAAAACATAGTACATGAGGTTTAGTACGGTGTACACGACGTTTCTGGGTAACTGGGGTTTGATCCATGTACTCTGGCTATGTGCCCGTACACGGTCATCAGCCCATGTACCCTAACCCGTGCAATCAGAACACGGGGTGACCCACGTAACTAGCCTTGCCATGCCATGTGACGGAGTACACTGTCGTGTACTCCGTCCTGTGTCCCTATATCCTCGGTATACATGTCGAGCTCCGCGTAGCCGCCTCTGCCAAGCTGTTCACGTCGTGCCGCCTGAAGCAGTGTAGATCATCCCGTGTCCATTTACTACCCAAAGTACACACCGAGCTTCCGGAAAATACCAAGACGCTCTGTTACCAAGTTCACACACCCTGTGATTTCTCTTTGGCCCCCTAAAGTCTAGCCGCTTCCAGTACTACACGTCTTGTTCTTCGGAAGTAACGCTGTGTATTCTGGAAATTTCTAGAAAAGATGTTCTTCGCTGGCATGCCTCCCATGCTGCTCTGATCATTGATCCGGCTGTCTGATCGCCAAGAAACCTTCATGTTTTGGTCACCCTGACACCACAAAGCTGCTTCTGGTGTTTTTGGGCCTCCAATCTGCTCCAAAAATGATATTTGATCTTCTCGTGTGAAGAACTCTTGAAGAATGGCCTTTCTCGATCCAGTCTGAATCATCATCCATCATCATCTTCGCACCTCCGCAAGGTCGTTGCGGTATCTAAACATCTATTTCGGATCACTGTTTTGCGAAACAGATGCGCAATGATTTGTTGTTCGTCGTCCCGCGATGAACATGAAGAATGTGAGAGAAAATAATGAGGGGATAAATCCAATCAAAAAATAAAGGAACGAACCTCCAACGTTGTTCGTCCCTATGTTGTTCCGCTCCCACTAACAGGTTTGAACGGAACAGAGATCAACATAAAAAAAGCATTTATTAATTCCCCAAAATCAACCCAAATAAATCTCTCCTGGAAGAACACACGAATCTGTGAATCAACTTGTTTGTGGTTGATCCGCATTCGTGGTTTAACCTCGAAAACGGGGAAAATGAGTTGAAATAACATCCCCTACCTTTAGAATGGATCGATCGTTGATGAAGGTGATGCGCTGCCGTTGTCATCGAGATCCTTGAACGTCGGCACAACGATTCTCGATTTTGATCCGTTGTCGTTCGTCAATGCATCCTCCTCCACCCATGATCCAAGAGGAATCTCCCTCTCTCTATGAACTCGTAGGGTTATGAGTATAACCCTGCGAAAATTCCATAAGAATTAATTTATATGGGATGATTTTTTCATGCTCAAAAAAAGAAAACATTTTTAAATAATGAAAAAAATCATTAATTTATGTTATTCCTTCTAAAGTGATTCCCTTTTGAAAAGGCCTAAAATTAAACTTCGCAGCCGACCAACACTGGTCGAGGTAAGAACCACTCATAGGTAAAGTCATTATCCCAGATGCAACTTTTCCCTTAGATTTTTAATCCGGGCCCCCATTTGGGAACTGGCACAACCGCGTGCGAGTACTGAGTCAATTAACTAAAAAAAAGTTCAAGCCACCATTCTGGGCTTACTGGACCTCGGAATGAAGTGCCATCTTCGTGCTCTGTCTCGAAATAATTCGATATAATATTTAAAAATAATAAATGGAAAAATAAGAGAAATTACATGAATTCTCAAATATTTAATAGTATATATACCTATAATTCAACAGGCCATGTTCCATGACATATATTGAACTATTCGATTTTATAACTTATCTTTTTATTTTATTTATTTTATTTTTAGATGAAAAATTACAACAAAAACAAGAGGGATGGCCCCAGAGCATCCAAAACGACAGCCCTAGCGAGGAAAAATGTACTGGAGGTTGAGGGCATCCACTTGAACAATGATGACCCCCTCTGGCTTCATTGAAAAAGGATTAAGAATATAATCACAGAATTTCAAGGATAACATCCAAATAGGGAACAACTATGACCATTTTATTGTGATATAAACTCTATGAAAACGTTTAATTAATGTCACATAGAATTATAAATAACTAAAAATATGCTATTTAGATAAATATTAACTTATTTGGAATGACATGTAATTTAAAGCTAAAATAACTATTTCTAGGATAACAATCCAATACATTCCATCTGTACTAGATCCTACTGCCAATTAATTGTATCCCACTATCTCTCTAACGAAGATCATTTTTATACTATGATACATATTTAGTTAAGGGGAGTAACATGTTATAATCAATAGATATTTTAATAAATTTGACATCACATCCAAGAAGAAATAAATGCTGTGAGGTTATTTATCCAGTTTGTGCTTCATCCGATGATGTGTTCATGGCTACTTTCAATATGATATTAGTAAATTGTTATCAAAATAGTGTGTGATAGGGTTGTTATTTTTTGAAATAACATAAATCACTTGGATGGAGCTACATATAGCAAACTATTATTTAACTTTATTAGAAGCCACACCATACTCAAACTATATTGTACAATAAAATAAAATTACAATATTAGATATATTCATGCTCACCTTATCTCAATTGATAGTGCATTTGATTTTAAAAAAAACCTATACCTTCTTTGAATGATGAATATTTTTAAATTTTGATGATTAGATCTTCATCTCTTCTGTATTCCTAGAACATATCCTTATTTCACCATAGATAAAAATGGATATTCATTACTACCATCCATTGGCGGTCCACTGTTCATCATGATATCCTCCTTTCACTCTTAAGTAATATTAAAATTCTAGACATGTGCAAAGAAAAAAGAATTACTGAAATAATCACTAATTCAAATGTAATTCATTCCATCATGTATCTCTGAAATTTTTTTAGAGGAATAGTTTTCTTAGAATGATGAATTCCTTGTGTCATTTCAGAAATTCCCCTCTTGAATTATTAAATTACAAACCAGTTCAATATATTCTCTTAAATTAATTTACTTTTAAGTAATCAAAAAATAATCTTGGATATATAATGATGGATCATTAATCCGATAATATATTATATTTAACAAAATTCATTTACAGATAAGTATGTATTCCATTATGTTTTAAAATATTTTAATATTTGAATTTCATTTTTAATAATTAATATGATGTAGAAATAAAATATAAAAAATACCAATCCCCCACTATGTTTATAATAGTCACAATGCAGAAATTCATAAAAAAAAAATAATTCCCTTATGGATTCCTCGAACTTATTATTCATTGACTAACACACTTTATTTACTAAAAATATTGAACTATACAACTTCAATAATTTCATGGATTTACTTGAAGTCAAAAAAATAGGTTATTTCATATAGTGATCTTAGAATGAAAAATACACTACATGTAGATATTAATTCAACATTAAAGAATATTTAATACATAACATAACAAAATCCACTATATTACCCTATAAATTTAGTGTATTCAAAAACTGAGAAATATAAATAACTTGTTTTTAAAACATCTACATTTTTCCCACATATTTCTTCAATACTAGAACCATTTTTTACATATTTTACGTAATAAACATATTAGTGACCTGGAGAAAATAAACATAAGAATGGGTGACCTCAAAATAAAAGTAATTGTAAAAAAGGTAAATATCAATCATTTCATAATAATAATAACATTAAATTTTAATATCATAATAATAATATTAAAGACTAAAATATCATGTCATGGGATAAATCATAAATGTGAAATATAATCCATAAATTCATTACATAAGACATGAAATTTCATGTAATACACACATATGTATAAAAAGTCATTTCCTATTTTTTAAAGGCTCTTTACAAAGACAATCATAGTGGAAAATGACCATTAGGGATCCTAGTTCACTCCTCATTTGAACCCCGTTTTATTGAAACTAATTTATATTCCATTGTTATCATGCGTATATCATGAGATATAAATCTATACTCAATGTTGTGGAGGGAGATATAGATCCAATAAAACTCATAATGAAACCATTATTACGTGTTCCACAAATATATAAATAATCTATAATATAATAACTAATTAAATAAAATGCGTTTCTAAAATATCATTCCACCATAAACAATTATAATCAATGGATTTTGGAAAAATAATTCCATCATAAACACAATAAAGTAAAGGTAATAATTTTGATAGAAACAGAATCCAACTTCATCATAGATGGAAACTAATTTTTATAAAACAATTGATCATAATTTCTTAGGATTATATCCTGCCTTTTTAAAAATTACTTACTTTTATTAAAATTCCACCAAATAGAAGAAAACAATATAGTTGAAAAAAATCTTGAAATGTTTTAGAGGAAGCTTCATATAAATAAGGTCTCATGATACTTTATAAATCCATTCATTCTATATTAGTTATAAAAACATTCACATAGTACTTTTTTCCAGAAAAGTGTAAATGTACCTCAAATCGAATAATGAATAAAATAATAGACTCATACCGTTTAATAAAAATTAACCGTAGGAAAATTTTAAATTTAACAAATTGTTTAACAATATAAAAAATATTACATATTTTGGAATCATTTATTTTGATGATAAATATACCCTGGTAAATACATACTTACAAAAAATCTCGGATAAAAATGAGATTGTAAAATTATCCCATACCGTAGGTCTGATATTCATCGTATTTAACTGAACCTCGTGTATAATGATTTCAATAATGTTAATGAATTATTCAGAATCATAATTATTTTATGAAATCATGTATTATTATATCATAATCTGTTTTATAGAATATTTCATTGGCACTCGCTATTCAGATATTAACTTCATTATGTTCTTATGCCAGATTTTTCAAATAAGTTGATACTATACTTCATAGGTTATATTTATATCATTTAAATAATGATATTAGTATAATATATATAAAATTTATTGATTTAATTAACGTATATAACCATTGTTTAATGAATATTATGTAGAATGAGTTGCATCACATCGTGGAGATGGTATACCGTACATATGCACGAGCGATGATATCATAACCAAAAATTTTGAATAGTATTGAAGTGGATGGTGTATAATAATTAATAATTAGTAAAATAATATAATAATTATTTATAGTTTTTAATTCCATCATTATATCAATCTAAATATGGTGATGGAGAAAAATTGATTACACAAGAACGTGGAGACCATAAACCGTACGCACGCGTGGCGATTTCATTTTTCATTGGATGGATAAAATGTTAAATATGTTTGTTTCATATACACTAAACATATAATTATATTAGTGATAATGATTTTGTTACTTAATATTGAAACAACTAATGATGATGATGTATTAGTAGAAATAATATGGACAGAATCTGTAGAAGAGATTTCTTATTCCTCGATGTGCACCCACTAAATCTCTTATTAGTTTATGAGAGTTGTTAATTGAAGAGGACCATAATCTATAGAATTAATATAGGTAATCATATAAGAAAAAAGGAAAGAGGATGGAAAATATTTAATGCATAAAATTATTTGAAGTTGGGAGGGTAGAGGCAATCTTTTTTATTTGAGGTGAGTGGACCTTTTCGAGACTCTATAAATAATAAATTATTATAAAATATAACTGTACCCAAAAATGTCAAATATGTACAAATATAGAATATGATATGATATTATGTTTTAATATCATCAACCAATAAATTTTGGACATGTTATTTTTTCAATTTAAATCATATAATTTTAATTGACACATACGTATTCTATTTAATTTTAAATGTGGTAGCAATATTATAAATATTTAATAGTTATAAATATATATATATATGGTGTTAATTGACCATAAATGAATATTATACGACATTTAAGATATTATAATGATAAATTTTCAATTTATGAATATTTAAATTTTGTTAATTTATTTAAAAAATTTATATTTTTATAAAATATCAATAATGTCAATTTTGATAGTTCATAATTATTTGTAATTATATAAAATAAAAATTGAAGATAAATTCTAAAAAAAATTTAATACACTCCAAACAAGTCATATTCACCTATAAAATTCGTGGTACACATTAATTAGTTAATATAACATTTCTTTTAATATTTTAATGCCATTTTTTGTATATTTATATTAATAAAATAATTTCTACATCACTATTGTGTAATCATTAATGGTAAATATTTAATCTCTAAAAATTATAAAAAAACTACTATAAGGTATGTAATTAAATATGATTTATGAGATTATATATTTTCAATATTATTGATTAGTTATCCACATATTAAAATTAATATACCCATATAAAATTAGATTGTGACATTTTGTCACATTCATTAGTTTTTATTATATTAATATCATATTACTATGTAAGTGGACATTAAGATATTTAAATTCAATTAATAGATTATCAGGGAAAAATTGAGTCATCAAATAATATTTTTCCAAATGTTAAATTAATTTTAAAATATTATTTTTACCTTTAATTACATAAATTACCTTTAACCATGGTAATAAAAATAATTACAAATTTTACTATTTATAATTCCAAATAATAAATGCATCATATTAACATGATATGGACTTAAAAACTAAAATAGGGAATCCATTTTTCCAAATTCATAACATAAAATTTTAGTAATATATTTAAAATTAATCACGTTATTGAAAAGATAAAACATGTTCTAAAAGTTATAATATTACAAAAGACGGAAATGTTTTTTCATCTGAATTTAATTTTAAATTAATTCCAATAACTTATATTATATTTATTTTTGAAAATATGTTTTATTTTTATAATTAAACAATTCAATAATATAATATATCCATATAAATTATTTCAGTGATAAAATTATTTTTATTTAAAATTTATAGTGTTTTTATAATTAATAAAAACATTTATGTTATCATAAAATTATAAGAAATTCATCCATGTTAATTTTTATATCCCAATAAAAAATAACATGATTATATTTTCATATAAAAATTATTAATGTGTAAAAATATTAATTTAAAAGAAGGCTGTCTATTTAAAGGTGTAAAATTATTCTTTTTAGAAAATTTTTTTTATACATAAAATAGGATTTTATTCATACCCTATGACTAAAATATCCATTTGATGAATATAATAAAATATTTTATTAAGTATATAATACACATAAATCACAATAATTTTATAACCAAAGGTAATTCACTCTCATATACAAATATGTAATTGATTTATATTTTTTATAAATAATTGATATCTAATGAATTCACATTGATTTTTTAAAAGTTTGTTATAATTATTGATGGAACATAACATCTAGGATATAATGGTAATTTTATCATAAGGGAATATCATAGATTTTTGAAAAAAAATTCATGGAGAGCTAGATATTGAAGAATAAATATTATTTAAATAAATTGTTTCATAAAAACATTCGGGAGTTACATTTTACGCCCATAAACTGATTTTCAACCTCGAAATTCATCACATAGAAATAAATTAAGGATGATACCTCTCCCTCATCATATCCTCTAGTTCCCTTGTAGCTTCTTCATAATTATTGTTACTTTATAAAATGATAACCATGTTAGTGGTCTTGTTTCATAGAAAATTTTCACTATGATCTAGAATCTCTATCGGTTGTTATACATAAGAGAGATCATGCTCCCACTGTACAACTTCTGATCATCGTACATGTTAAGGATCAAGTATTTACTTTATCATTAGAGATACATGTAAAACATCTTGTCCTTGAGAGAGAATCGGGGGAAGCCCCAATCGATAAGATACCTTCCTAAAACTATCATGAATTTCAAAAGGATCGATATACCTAGGGATAAGATTTTCCTTATTTCCATATCTCATTACTCTCTTCCAAATTTATATTCATAAGAACACTTTTCACCTATTTTAAACTCTAGGTCTTTTATTTGGATTCCCACATAAATTTTGTATCAAATCTGAGCTACTCTTATTTGTTGTTGAATAGATCTAACCTTTTCTGCCATTTCATCAACAAGATCAGGTACTAATATCTTTATTTCCCCATCATCATCCCATAAATATGGCGTTCTTCAATTTCTTCCAAATAGATCTTCATAAGGAGCCATTAGAATACAAAAGCGATATAATTTATATTATGAAAATTCCACCAATTGTAGGTGTTAATCCCAACCACCATTGTAATCTATAGAGAAAGCACCCAACATGTCTTCCAAAGTATGAATTGTCCTCTCCAATTGACCATCAATCGAAGGATGACTTGTAGTGTTGAAAAAAAATCTATATTCACAACATGTTGATGACTTCTCACAAACATTAAGCTAATCCTCGAATACAGATCATATATAATGGAATGTGGTACGCCATTCAATCTTAACACTTCCATTACATATATCATGGAAATATTATCAAGAGAGAAATACTTGATAAAAGAATTGAAGTCTTCCGACATTATAAGGTTTTCAAATATAACCAAGATAGAATTATTTTTTTGGATGTTTTGGGACGTCCGATGACGATGTCCAGTGTGATGTTTTCGAATTTCTATTCCGGTATGTGAAATGGTTGTAACAACCCCTTATACTTCTATCTATTAGCATTAACATGCTGGTAAACCAATCCTCCATAGGCATATTTGGTGACATTTCTTATCATGTAACCCCTCAAAATGTACTCTTTCAGGTCCTTGTATATCATTATGAATCTAGGAAGAAAAGATAATGAAGAACTATAAGCCCCATCTGATAGCTCCTTCATTGATTTTGGTATGGGAGGATTCGAAACCAGTGTATCGGTCATTAATATTTCATTACAATAATGGTTTAATTCATGATCATTTATCACATTCTTCTATATATCTACATATCTCATAGGCATCTCCTTAATGTTGACATGTATTTATGGTTTTAAATTCATTTTTTAAAGTTAATATTTACACCCTTCCATTTAAATTTCAACATCTATCCTTTGAAAATCTATAAATATAGGATCTTTTTTGATCCTCCTCATAGATTGGATAGCAGGATCTTGTCGACTTAATGTGTCTTCCACCGTGTTTGTTTTCACAGGATGGTAATGTAATGTGTAGTTATAATCATTAATCAACCAAAACATCTTATTTGGTACATATTTAGAGCCTTTAATGTAAAAATATAATTTAGACCTTTATGATTAGTATTAAAATATTACCATTTACCTAAAAGTTAATTCCTCTATATCATTAATTCAATAATTACCACAAGAAATACAAATCAAGAGTTGGGTAATTTTTCTCTTGGATTTTCAATTACCGTGAGGCATAAGCTATAACAATATAATATTGTATGAGAACATAACCTTACCACTTCTTGGATGAATAACTGTAGATCACAAACCCTTCTCCACTAAAAGGTATTGTGAGCACAGGTGCACTGGCTAACATTCATTTTAGTTCATTGATATTCTTTTCACATTCATCCATCCAAACTAACATAATTTTTTTTTCATGTCATCGTGGTGGGTGGATTAGATAATTGTGAAATCTATTTGACAAAATGACGATATTTTCCAACCAAACCAAGAAAACATTGGATCTCAATTATAATTGATGTTCTCAACCATATTTCAATAAATACTATTTTTACTTGATCTATATATATCCCCTCTCTTGGAATTAAGTGTCCCAAATATGAATCTTTATAATGAAAAAATTTAAAGTAGGTAAATTTTCCATAATGATTCTCTTTACTAATGGTCTTCAGAATAATTATCTAGTAATATCTGTGTTCTTCCTTTCACATGTAATAGACACGAATATCCTCAATAAACCCAACCACAAACAGATCAAGACAATATCTAAAGACTCCATTAATTAGATCCATTATAATAGAGGTAGCATTAGTAAGAACTTATTGCATCACTGCAAATTCATATTTTCCATACCTTGTATGAATATTCTTCTTTGGTATATCATCATTTTGACCCTTAATTGATGATATTATGAATGAAGATCATTATTTTAAAAGTACTTATCTCCACAAATTTGGCCTAAAAATTAATCAAAGAAGGGAAGATTATATTTGTTCATGATAGTGATATTTTTTATGTTCTTGATAATCAATAAAAAATCACATTGAACTATATTTATTTCTAACAGACATAACTTGTGATCCCCAATGTGACACAATAGGGTGTATGATTCCCTTATCAAGATTCACATTTTTTGGCTTCATCAATTCCTGGAACTCAATTGTGGCCAGTTTATAAGGTGTATTTGAAATAGTAATTGCACATAGAGTGAGTAATATTGAAAACAACACTTCCTAATTTAGAGGAAGACATTAAAATTATTCTAGATATAAATCATCTAACACCCTTACAATGGGTTTATTCTTAATCATGAGTTTCTCCCCTACCATTTGGGAGAAATAACCTTCATTTATAAAAATCAAGATCCATTAGATGGGAAAAATTTATATAAGAATGATATATTCATCATTTCATCGATATTTGATCATAATTGTATCCAACATATGAAATGTGACTTCCCTTAAATAGAAATTGATATATGATCTACATATAGATATCCCATCCATGACAAGAATCACATAAAATTTTAGTATATGAAGGATTATAATATTCACAGGAATCAATTTCCCACAACATTCAACCAGAGAAAAATTATAAAATTTTGATGCCTCTTTTGTTCTGTTAGGAGTTTTCTTAGCAAACACAAAATCTACATATTGATGTAATGCAGATATATGCTTAGAAAATTATTCAAAAATAAAAGAGACAGTGGATAAAAAATCAAATGAATCATTTTCTACTTTAGATTGGATTGTAGGATTACATTTCACCACTTAATTATTATACTCCATGGTGCCGCTAGTGATTTCATGTGACATTCCTTTTTCATTGGCCTTATAAGTTTTTTGATGTCTATCACCATCAATAACCCATTAATTATTGAATTTATTAGAAAAATTCTGTATTTCATTACACATGTAGCATTGAAGTGTTTGAGGAAAATTCTACGTAGCCTTTTCTTTCTTCTCATCATTAGACATCTTTTTTCCATAAATTTAGAATTCAATTTCTCAGTGACCTTCTTTTCCACACATGAAACATTTTCTAGTAACTTTATGAAAATTCCTCCATCTTTCATTCCACGCATTTATCATAAAGGAAAACTAATATTATTTTCATTATGCTCTTCCGATATTCCATTGATTTCCATTTTTATCTTGTTATGAAAAAAATATTCCTAATGGGATGCTACAATCTCCATCTCAATCAGGAGGGAACATAAAAAAATTTATTCATATCTATTGAATTCTATAATGAATAATTCTATTAAGATAATTGGTTTCCAGACACTAACGAATTGATCAATTTTACACTCAGTTTGGATAATAAATCTTTAATCATATTGTGAAAATCTTGAAAAATCTTCTTCTTAGTTAACAATAGATTCATTATCCTTTTGTGTAAATTAATGGAACTCCTTTTCTCTATTTTTTCAAAGAATATACGCATTTTAAATACTAATAAAAATGTTATTGATATCCTCCCATTGAATCGAAAAAATACCATATCTGTTATATATATTCTGGATATGTTTCCACCATTGAACAACATCACCTTCCAAATGATACACTGCTATAATGAAATTATCATTTTCAAAACACTGTTGAACTAAAAATTTATATTCAGTGGTACTAAAAAATTATTCATCCACTAACAAAACAGAATACCCAATCAGCAGAATGATGTTTTATTATACCTCATGAATCATTCAACAAATTGTTTCTCCCTCCTTTTGAGATTTTGAATTCTGCAATGATTCATATCTTGATAATGTTTTGTGATCATGGATACAATATTTTTCATTTCAATCTCCCAATATATTTGGTTTCTATTTGGGAAATAATTTCATTTCCATCACATTCAGTATTAATGTGGTTCCATCATCTTCTAGGAATTGACTAATACCAAGAATAATAGTGTGAGAGAATCTAATCATTATGGTAAAACCACATAATTTTAGAATAAAATTTTAATTTAGGAAACATTAGTATTTATCCTTGGTCATTCATGATCATATCAATGATATTATTATAGGATTTTAACTTATAAAAATACCTATACTTTTGATTCTTTCTAAGGATCTCTCGTCCATTATTCCAAAAATTAACTATAACCTTTTCTCTAAAACAAACTATAATTATCCACAAATTACATGAAGATATTACATAAACCATGAATAATATTTATTAAATAAAATAACAAAAACTACACTAGGACCATATAGGTTTAGTTTCTTTAGAAACTAGGAAACATAAACAACTAGTTCAAAAATAATCTAAATTTTCTCCCACTTATTTTATCAAAACAATATTAAATTTTGACATATCATACATAAAAAACTTATTCGTGACCCAGTGAAATTAATCATATGAATGTGTGAACTTAAATGCTCAACAAGAGTGAACCTGGGAAATATCAATCAAATCAAAATCATTCGAACAAAATATTTGAAAATATTATCATACATATAAATGATTATAATATAATATCATTGGATAAATCATAAAATTGTAATGTAATCCAAATAGTCCGAAAATAAGAAATGAAATTTCATGTTATACACAAATATGAAATGAAAATTATATCATGTTAGTCAAGTCTCATTTCCAAGTCCATTTTAGGAGATAATGTCTATCACAGAAATGAGTTCACTTTTTGTTCCTGCCCAGTATTACAAAACCATATTTATAAACCATTCTAGTAATATTTATCACATGATATCTAAATATTTACCCAATTAACTGGAGGGATATATAGGTCCCACCCATCTCATACTACATCCAATATTACGTGTTCCAAAAAAATCATTTATCATAGCATAACCCTATAATTAAAATGGGTTTCTTAAATATCATTTCCTCATAATCATTTTAAAATTAACTGATTTCACAAAAATAATTCAACCATGAAGATAATAAAATCAATTTAGTATTAGGGATAAAAATTCAAACCTATGACATCTTTAAAGTAAAATAATTTTTATAAAACCCATGAACCTAATTAATGACGAAAATATTCATTATTTTTCAAAAATGATTTCTTTTCTCAAAATGCCAAACTATTTTAAAGAAAATATGTTAGATGAAAACAGTCATGAAATTGTGTAGAGGATGTCTCATGTAAACATTTTTAATGAAACCATAATAATCCATTCATGCCAATATGTTAAAAAACATTCTCCTCATAATTTTTCAGATAAAGTCAAAAAGTTCCTCAAATCGAAGAATGAAAAACGATTTGTTTCGTACCATTTAATAAAAATTAAACAAAGGGTAGAGAAAAATTTTAAAAAATATATATCAATTGAAATGTTATTAAATGTTCAGGAATCATATATGTGGATGGAAAATATACTACATTAAATACATTAATATAAGCAATATCATATAAAAATGTGATTGCTAAATTATCCTTTAACTTTGGTTAGATATCCATCGTATCAATCCAAACTACCTATATAATGAATAAAATAATTTTATTCAATTATTACATAGTCATAATATTTTTTATGATATAATATATGATTATATTATCATCTCTTTATTCAGAACATTTCATTGTCACTTTTTATTCATATATTAACTACTTTATGTTCTAATGGACGATTTATTGGATAAGTTAATGTTTCGCTAATTAGGTTGGAGTGAAATAATGTAAATAATGAAATTATGATACTTTATATAAAGTTTATTCATTACATTCATGAATGTAAACATGTTTTAATGAAGATCATGTAGAATGAATCACAACACTTTGAGGTGATGGTAGGTCGTATGTACGCACAAGTGATGATATCATTTCCAAAATTGTTGAATGGTATTGAAGTGGAAGGTGTATAATATTTCATAAATAGTAACAAGTTATATTTTTCATATATAGTAATTATTTCCATCATTATACACATCCATGAAAAGTGATGGTGAAAAACTGATTACACCACGACGTGGTGGCGTTATGCTGAATGTACACACGACCAACGATTTTATATTTCATAGGATGAATAGAAGGAGAAATATGGTTGTTTCATATATCTAATAAAATATATTTATATTATTTATAATGATGTTTTTAATTAATATTGTAACAACTAACTAATATGATGTTAAAGAAGAAATAATTTGGAAATAATCGATAGAAGAGATTACTTATTCCTCGACATGCATCCATTAATGTCTTCTTAGATTACGAGAGTCTTCCACTGTAGATGACCTGAAACTCTGTAATTAAAATAGGGATGTTTATGAGGAAAAAGTGTAGGGGATGGCTGAGAATGAATGGTCCAAATTATGTGATGTCGTCATGGAGGATTTTACATTTTATAATTGAGGTAGGTGGCACATTTGGACACTCCATAAATAATAATTCATCATAAAATGAAACTATTCCAATAAATCATCTAAAATTGCCCAATATGGAATATGAGATTCCAATGAGTTGTAATATAATCATCTAATAAATTTTGAACAATTTTTTTTGATTTAAACAATATCTTTTTAATTGACACTTAGTTATTCTATTTAATTTTAACTATGGTAATAATTTAATAAATATTTAATAATTATAAACATTTAGACATTATAATTATATATTTTTAAATTTTAAATATTTTTATGATTTTTAAATAATTTATTAAAATAATAATTTTATATAATATCAATAATTTCTTTTTTAAAACTACTTAATTATTTGACATAAATTAAAATCCACATAGAAGATAAATTTAAAAAAAATATTTAATACACTCCTAACATGTCATAATGACCTATAAAATTCTTTGATCACATTAATTAGTTCATATAATATTTATTTTAATATTTTAAATCCATTTTTTATATTTCTATTAATAAAATAATAAATACATCACTATTGTGTCATCGTTAATGGTAAAAATTTAATCTATAATAATTATAAAAAATTTCCATGATTTAGGTAATTATATTTGTAACACCCCAGGTAAATAAAGAATATAACATTTTTATATTTATCCATATTTGTGAAAAAAATATTATTATTACTTTAAAGGGAACGATATGCTCAATGGCGTACCCAATACACAACAATGACTTCCTTTGAAATCTTATGTTGCACTTAATAATAAAATAATATTATTTTAAATTTTATTTAACTCCTAGCCGTTTTATTGACAGGAATGAATAAAAATAACTAAAAGATGATTATATATGTTTTTAAATGTTTTTACATTTATCCAATAAAAGATAAAGGCTTAAAATATGGAAAGAATTCAATTTTAGGTGTATATGCCCTAGTTTTCACTAAAGGTTCACTTATCGCCTTTTGATGGCGAACCATCATTAAATATTGTTTTGTTCACTCTTATACAATATATTGGACCAAATACAACTCTTCTTAAGAATCGGGACATCAAAATTTACTTTGTGTAAATTTTTGGTATCTTTCTGATAAAGTTCATTTTTTTAATGAATAGTGTAAAATGTTGTATTTTAATTCAAAACATCTTTTTAATCTAATTTATTTATATTATTTGATTATATTTTGAATTGGTTTTAATGTGATATTAGAATATATTTTTTCATTAAATCCAATAGTGGTCGTTGGAATTAATTTCACTTTGAAATCAGACTTAAACTAGTGTCAATCTTTTGATACTTATTGTTTCATAAAAACACGCTATTTTTCTGACAGTGGGAATTAATTATTAAATTAATTAATGTGACTTATATGTTTTTAATTTTGTAAAATAGACTTCATTTATGAATTCGTAATATCAAATATATATTAGGGTGAATTTTTGGTATTTTTCTGAAAAACATCAATTTTTGATGAATAGTGAAACCACTAAGTGGTACTTATAAAAACAGATTTTTCGGTTTAAAAGAAATTTTTCCAGATTTGTGTTATTAATTTAAAAAATCGTACATACATGGTTGTCACTAAGAAGTAAAATGTGGTTCAATGGGATAAAAATAATTTTTTGGTGAATAGTAACTTATTAAGTTTTTAATCGCGATTAGAGATAATTAGTGTAGTTTATGGTAAAAATAATGGTTTAATAATTTTAAATGAAACTCAGACATGTCCTACCCTCATTGGATGTGTAATGGCCGACCAATAAAATCCATGGGTCAACTTGGGAACCCCATGGAGCCACTTTGGTTGGAAAATGACATAAATACCTTTTATTTAATGTTAAAGTAAAAAATGACACAGACATGAAATGTTTTACTAAACAAATTTTTACATGGGGTTATACAAGTCATATTTTTGACTATAAATAGTAATTGGAAAGATAAGAATATTTCCTACCTCATATTATTTTTTTTATAATTTTTAGATATTAAATAAATTAAATTCTTTATGACATCATGATGATGCAGCGATGACCACATTATTTAACGATCTAAATAAAATGGAAAGATAATGTAAAATCTAAGACCTACACTTGTCAAAAACCTATTGGATGAGTTTATTTCTCACCTTAGTCACCTTATCCTCGAAATAAATCAATTTGGGACCTTCAGAATCCGAAAATCTTTTGAAAATAATGTAACATTTTGTTATTTTACAAGAGTGCCCCTCCTCTCCTATTATAAAAGGCCCCCACCTCTACCTCCTTACCCACACTCCCAAAGATATTGTCTCAGCCATCCTATGCCCATTTTGTCTCTCCAATTCCCTCTATTACTCCTTGAAGCCTCACTTTGGGCAGATGTCTTCCCAAGGAAGTCTTTGAGCTCAAACCAAAGGGAGTTACCCGATTGTAAGGTAATGTCTTCACTTGAGTCCTTTTGTTTTATTTTGCTTCTCCAACCCCATAACTCTTTTTATTCATTTCTTTTTTAACAACTCCAGTATCATAAATATACTAGGATGTTGTTATAGAATGTATTCGAGCTATACTTTCACACACCTACATCTAATGGTTAAAGAACATACTGTTTCCGTGGATGGAGAATTTCTGCCTCCCGAAACGATGATTGTTCAACATTCTTCTAACACCTTCAAAGGAGGCCATTAAGATGACACTATATTTATATATGATATCTAATATTTTTATGTTTTAATTAAGCTTCTGTATTTTTCATTTATTGTGTACCTTTATGGTTTCCATTATGGGTAAATGTGATATCTTCATTTAAGGAAGTGCAGACTACCGCCCCCTCAAAGTGATTTGATTCGTTAATACCATATGTGGTACGTATAAAGGATTTATTTAATTATATTATATACGATACCATACTGGAATTAAAATACTATTATATATCATTATGTTTTAATTCCATTAAATATGAAATAGAAAGTGAAGTAGTGTTCATGCGTACGTACGACTTACCGTCTCCATGAACGGTACATTTCATTTCTTATCTCAAAATGTTATGTAATATTATAAGTACATATATATAATGGATATATATGTAATATATTAAATATAAATTATGGATATCATTCGGGAATTATAACATATATATATATCTCTCTCATTTTGTTTTAATTCCATTAATATGACAAAAAAATGAAAGTAGGGTTCATGCGTACGTACGGCCTACCGTCTCCATGAACGGTGCTTTTCATTTTTTATCTCCAAATGATATGGAATAGTATAAAATGAATATTTACTGGATATATATGATATTTTAATCATTTATACTATTCTGGAAATTATTTACTTATAACTACATGGGCAATCTTTTTTCAAACAAGTTCATTTTTGACTCATGTACCAAACATCGGCAAAAACATCTGATATGAACTAATATTATTAATAAATTATTATAAAATTATAATATGTGATATGAATGGAATAATAATCTCTAGAAGAGTTAATTAGGAAATTATTAATTGACCAATGTTTATTATTCAGGAATATAAAGAAACGAAAAAGACAAGTTGGACTTGAGGTAAGGGATCATACTCCTCTCTTTCTTTTTAAGTAAACTCTTTTATGTCATTCCTTTTAAAGCTCATCTTTCTTGTTATTGATATGTTCTTTTATATTACTCTTTCTTTAATTTTTATGTTCATGTGATGAGAGACCCTATTCTCTCTCATCAATCCATTTTGGATGTTTTGAGTGGCGCCGTTAGGCTGCCGAATTTTCGTAAGAGATCTAACCTCTCTCTTTATTTTTAAGTACTCTCATTTATGTCACTTCTTTTAAGATCCTCTTTGTTATGTTCGGGGATGTTCTTTTATATTCCCCTTTCTATAAAATTTATGATAATATTATGAGATACCCTATCTGATCTCATCAATCCATTTTTGTAAGTTTAATGTGGCGCCGTTAGGCTGTCGAGTTTTCGTAAGGAATTTTTCATCTCACTTTTATTCCCGTGAGATTTATGCTACATTTTCCACAATTTCCTTTGAGTGGTGTATGTACTACCCATTATTCTACTCTTTCTGAAATATACTTTTGTTTATGAGTATTTACATCAATGATGTATTGTCCTTCTTTCATGGGGTGTATGTTTTGATAGATACCCAAGTCGGTAAGGGAACCTTTCACCCTCCTCTTTTTAAAAGACTTATTTTGTTGGGTATTTTAATTTACATATTGTTATGTTGGGATATGTTCTCATATATCTTTATTGATGTAAATTTTATGTCTAAGTGATGAGATACACTTTTTATCTCTCATCAACTCATTTTGATGTGACGTCGTTAGGCTGTCAAGGGAACTTCTTAACCCAATTTCGATTTCTTTGGGTTCAACATGTAGTTATTGAATATGTCATCCTTTGAATATGTGTGAATGACATTTGATTATTTTACACTTGATATCCACTTATCTTCTGTGTATTTGTTTGTCACACATAATTTTGTAATTGATTTATCCTTAAACCAAGGATACCGCCTTTGTATGGGACATCGTCTCAATCTCCTTTCATTGAGGAATATTTTGTTTTATACACAACCTTATTTTATATGGTGTATAAACCCATTTGACTTTTTCGTTTATTCAAAATGAATCTTTTTATACGAAGCGTTTACTAAACGAAAAAAGGGAATGTTTTTGTCGTACATATGCGGCGACAATGACTTCTCCGCCGCCGTGACCATTATTTGAGTTTCAGATTCCTCTATAAGCCATACCTTCTTTTTAAAAGAAAAATAAATACGATGTTTTACTTATCTTTTATTTTGGTATTGAAAATGGTTTTCATAATGTTTTTATTATATCAATGTGTTATATTGATATCTTGTGATTGAAATATGGAAATGTTATGTTTTATTTATGCATGTTTTATGTGATACGATTATGTAATGGTTCTTGGGCATTATTATGAAGAAGGGTGGTTCTGTGATAAACTAAGGGCGGGTGAGCCCGATATAGCTCTCCAATGCATTGGGTAACGCGAAGGAGTGAAACGTAAAGGTTTCTCCAAAGAGATTTAAGGAATATACTATGGTGGGTATTCAAAACTTAACCAAGAGGGTTACTCCCTACGTAAGAATGTTATGAATGCCTCAAGTTACCTTTATGTATTATGATTTCTATGATTTATTCATGATTTGATGAGGTATGTTAATGTGCCTATGTTTTATGGGTAAAGTATGATTTCATTCTTATGTATATATGAACTCATGTTTCCTTTTCATATTTTTATAACCCTTACTGAGTTTTTTATGCTCATCCCAAGTTTTTTTGAAATGTTTTTCATAGGTCAAGGGAAAGGTACATGATGTGATGATAGTGTCAAGGATGTGTCAAGAAAGAATCCATGTTTTATTTTATATATGTTTCTGTTGATGAGAAAAATGAATAGTGTCTTTTATGTAACCACTTTGTTTAAATGTGGAATGTAATGCATGTTTCATGATCTAATTCTATAAAACTCAAAACCTGAAAAGATCCTCAATGTGTAATCTTGTAATAACTCATGATTAAGTAAGGTTTAAGGCTGGGGCCTTATAGTTGGAATCAAAGGTCGGGTAAGATAACTTTATAGGTTACGGTATTCTTTATGAATAAGTGACATTACCATATTGGCTTGGATTTTATAATGTGTCACAGCTTTTAGATAAAGTGAATGAGTAAGTATATCTTAGTGTTTATCTTACTCATTAGTACATGATGGTTATGTTGATATAATCCCACTGACCTTTTTGGTTTTAGTAAATGGTTGGATCTAGCAGGCACCAATGTGAAAATTGTTTTGAAGGAAACTGTGGTGGTTCTCTGATTAAGAGACTGGATGAAATGGGGTATTCAATGAAGAAACTCATGGTTGTTCTAAAACAACTATCAAGGAGTCATGATCAACCAATTGAACCTTGGTATGATATTTAATGCATCATGTACGAGATGACCAATAGATGTGGATGTTCAGGTAATAATTATAAAGGTAACCATTAGAGTTTATATGATCCTTACTTTTGAGGTAATTATGGGTTACTATATGTTATGATTGAAGTGAAATGCATGAGATAAAATTGAGGTTAAATTTTGTTATGGTTATTTTTGATGATTTGATCCCTTTTTGGGGAATGATTTGAGAATTATATATTTTCGGAAAAAGGACAACACGCAGACCGTGTGACAACCCGTCGCATCGGACAAAGCTGCGGGAATCAAACCCACAACCAAAGTGCGACTGGTACTTATAACCTACCACTGGACTACGTGAAGTCCTAGGTTAGTTTGACTGATTCTTTTTTAGTTATATGATTTTATGAATTAAGAGTATGTTTATTTTGGGTTATTTATGAAAATTATTAACCTATCATGGAGGACATGTGATTAGGTTAATTACTTTTAAATACGACACTTTAAGAGCAACTGATGTTTTTTGGAGATAAATGTTACGATTTAACTTGGAAGAGTATTTTACTATAAACTTCTAATATTTGGGTTTAAATCATAGTTTTGTTTACATTTAAGGATTTTATGGACAAATTGTTTATCGAATGGTCCTTGTTGAACTTTGGGTTTTGTTGGACAAATTTTGGAGATTAAGCATGGATTTTCTTTTTAAAGGGTTATCTTTTTCTGGATTATCTGACCTTGTACTAACCTTTTTGGTTTTGGTTTTGGTTAAGGTATAATGATATGGGAAGTATATAGTTATCTTTGTTGGATTAGGTGATTCTCTATAAGTTGATTATAGCACTCTTAATGCGAACAAGTCTCTCTAAATAATCGTCTTTTGGAAAAAAAAATATGAGTTTGATTAAAGAATCTAGTAAAAGTTGAAAGTCAACATGATAAGTGATTATGTTTCCTTATGGATAAATTTCTCAATAAAAATTATCTTAAAACAAAAATGTTGTCTATTAACTTTTCCTACTGGGGAATTGAATACCGTTTAACCCATCACATGTTTTTGATTTTCTTATGGTTAACTTTCTCCTAGACATGTTTACTATCACTCTCCCTCAAGAACATGACCCTTTTCTTTTTCTTCCATGTCCATGTTTTTCCACATGGAATCCTAGTAAGGGTTATCTCGGGTGACCTCTTTACTTCTCTCCCATTCTTTTAAAGTGATTGTTTCACCGAATCTTGTTCCGATGTGGGACTTTCAAGGATGTTTCCGAGGCCAATTTTAAAATTGTGAGAACGCAATTCCCAAAAGGGTGGAAGGATGTAACACCCTAGGTAAATAAAGAATATGAAATTTTTATATTTATCCATATTTTTGAAAAAAATATTAATATTACTTTAAATATAACGCTATGCCCGATGGTGTACCCAATACACAACAACGAGTTCCTTTGAAATCTTACGTTGCACTCTAATAATAAAATAATATTATTTTAAATGTTAGTTAACTCCTAGCCGTTTTATTGACAGAAATGAATATAAATAACTAAAATATGATTATTTATGTTTTTTAAATGTTTTTACATTTATCCAATAAAAGATAAAGTGTTAAAATATGGAATGAATTCAATTTTAGGCCTATATGCCCTAGTTTTCACTAAAGGTTCACCTATTGCCTTTTGATGGAGGACCGTCATTAAATGTAGTTTTTTTTACTCTTATAAATTCTATTGGACCAAATAAAACTATTCTTAAGAATCGGGACATCAACATTTACTTTGTGTAAATTTTTGGTATCTTTCCGATAAAGTTCATTTTTTAATGAATAGTGTAAAATGTTGTATTTTAATTCAAAACCTCTTTTTAATCTAATTTATTTATATTATTTGATTATCTTTTGAATTGGTTTTAATGTTATATTAGAATATATTTTTACCATTAAATCCAATAGTGGTCGTTGGAATTAATTTCACTTTGAAATCAGACTTAAACTAGTGTCAATCTTTTGATACTTATTGTTTCATAAAAACACGCTATTTTTCTGACATTGGGATTTAATTATTAAATTAATTAATGTGACTTATATGTTTTTAATTTTTTAAAATAGACTTCATTTTTGAATTCGTAATATCAAATATATCATAGGGTGAATTTTTGGTATTTTTCTGAAAAACCTCAATTTTTGATGAATAGTGAAACCACTAAGTGGTACTTATAAAAACAGATTTTTCGGTTTAAATGAAATTTTGCCAGCTTTGTGTTATTAATTTAAAAAATCTTACATAAATGGTTGTCATTAAGAAGTAAAATGTTGTTCAATGGGATAAAAATATTTTTTTGGTCATTAGTAACTTATTAAATTTTTAATCGCAATTAGAGATAATTAGTGTAGTTTAAGGTAAAAATAATGTTTTAATAATATGAAATCAACATGACACATGTCCTACCCTCATTGGATGTGTTATGGCAGACCAAGAAAATCCATGGGTCAACTTGGGGATCCCATGGAGACACATTGGTTGGAAAATGACATAAATACCTTTTATTTAATGTTAAAGTAAAAAATGACACAAACATGAAATGTTTTTCTAAAACAATTTTTACATGGGGTTATACTGGTCATATTTTTGACTATAAATAGTCATTGGAAATCTAAAAAGCTTTCCTAAATCATAGTAGTTTTTTATAATGTTTACACATTAAATAAATTAAATTATTTATGACATCATGATGATGCAGCGATGACCTCATTATTTAACGATTTAAATAAAATTGAAAGATAATGTAAAATCTAAGACATACACATGTCCAAAAACTATTGGATTTGTGGATTGAGAACCCTCATCACCTTATCCTCGAAATAAATCAATGTGGGACCTTTAAAATCCGAAACTCTTTTGAAAATAATGTAACATTTTGTAACTTTACAAGAGTTCCCCACCTCTCCTCTTATAAAAGTCCCCCACCTCTACCTCCTTACCCACACTCCCAAAGCCTTTGTCTTGGCCAACCTCTGCCCATTTTGTCTCTCACCTTTTCTATATTACTCATTGAAGCCTCACTTTGGGCAGAAGTCTTACCAAGGAAGCCTTTGAGCTCAAATCAAAGGGAGTTACCCGATTTTAAGGTAATGTCTTCACTTGAGTCCTTTTGTTTTATTTTTCTTCTCAAACTCCCTAAACTCTTTTTATTCATTTATTTTGTAAAAATAAAGTATCATAAATATATTATGATGTTGTTATAAGAAGTATTCAATCAAAACTTATAGACACCTACATCTAATGGTTAAAGAACATACTGTTTCCGTGGATGGTGAATTTCTGCCTCCCGAAACGATGATTGTTCAACATTATTCTAACACCTTCATAGGTGGCCATTAAGATGACACTATATTTATATATGATATATAATATTTTTATTTTTTACTTATGATTCTGTATTTTTAATTTATGGTGTAGCTTTATGGTTTCCATTATGGGTAAACGCGATATCTTCATTTAAGGAAGTGCGGACTACCGCCCCCTCAAAGTGATTTGATTTGTTAATACCATATGTGGTATGTATAAAGGATATATTTAATTATATTATATATGATACTATACTAGAACTAAAATACTATTATTTATCAATATGTTTTAATTACATTAAATATGAAATAGAAATGGAAGTAGCGTTCATTCGTATGTACAGCTTACCGTCTCCATGAATGGTACATTTCATTTCTTATCTCAAAATGTTATGTAACATTATAAGTACATATATATAATGTATATATATGTAATATATTAAATCTATATTATGGATATCATTCTGGAATTATAACATATCTATATCTCTCTCATTTTGTTTTAATTCCATTAATATGACAAAAAAATGAAAGTAGCGTTCATGCCTACGTACGGCCTACCGTCTCCATGAATGGTGCTTTTCGTTTTTTATCTCCAAATGATATGGAATAGTATAAAATGAATATTTACTCGATATATATGATATTTTAATCATTAATACTATTCTAGAAATTATTTACTTATAACTACATGGGCAATCTTTTTTCAAACAAGTTTATTTTTGACTCATGTACCAAACATCGACAAAAACGACTGATATGAACTGACATTATTAAACAATTATTATAACATTATAATATGTGATATTAACTGAATAATAATATCTAAAGGAGGTACTTAGGAAATTATTAATTGACCAATGATTATTATTCAGGAATATAATGAAACGAACAAGGCAAGTTGGACTTGAGGTAGGGGATCCTACTCCTCTTTTTCTTTTTAAGTACACTCTTTTATGTCATTCCTTTTAAAGCTCATCTTTCCTTTTATTGAGATGTTATTTTATATTACTCTTTCTGTAATTTTTATGTTCATGTGATGAGATACCCTATTCTCTCTCATCAATCCATTTTGGATGTTTTGAGTTGTGCCGTTAGGCTGCCGAATTTCCGTAAGAGATCTAACCTCTATATTTCTTTTTATGTACTCTCCTTTATGTCACTTTTTTAAGATACTATTTGTTATTTTGGGGGATGTTATTTTATATTCATATTTCTATAAACATTATGTTAATATGATGAGATACCCTATCTGATCTCATCAATCCATTTTTGTAAGTTCTATGTGGCGCCGTTAGGCTGCCGAGTTTTCATAAGGGATTTTTCATCTCACTTTTATTCTCATGAGATTTATGATACATTTGCCACAATTATCATTGAGTGGTGTATTTACTTACCGTTATTCTACTCTTTGTGTAATATACATTCTTTTATGAGTATTTACACCAATGATGTAATTTCCTTCTTTCATGGGGTGTATTTTTTGAAAGATACCCAAGTCGGTAAGGGAACGGTTCACCCTCCTCTTTTTAAAAGACTTCTTTTGTTGGGTCTTTTAATTTATATATTTTTATGTTGGGATATGTTCTCATAAATCCTTATTGATGTAAATGTTATGTACAAGTGATGAGATACACTTTTTATCTCTCATCAACTCATTTTGATGTGACGCCGTTAGGCTGTCAAGGGAACTTCTTAACCCAATTTTGATTTCTTTGGGTTCAACATGTAGTTATTGAATATCCCATCCTTTGAATATGTGGGAATGCCCATTGATTATTTTACACTTGATATCCACTTATATTCTATGTATTCATTTTTCACACATAGGTTTGTTATTGATTTATCCTTAAACCAGGGATACCGTCTTTGTATGGGACTTCGTCTCAATCTCCTTTCATTGAGGCATATTTTGTTTTATACACAACCTTCTTTTATACGGTGTATAAGCCCCTTTGACATTAATGTTTATTCAAAAATAATCTTTTTATACGAAGCGTTTACTAAATGACAAAAGGGAATGTTTTTGTCGTACGTATGCGGTGACAACGACTTCTCCGCCGCTGTGACCATTATTTGAGTTTCAGATTCCTCTACAAGCCATACATTCTTTTTAAAAGAAAAATAAATACCATTTTTACTTTTATTTTATTTTGGTATTGAAAATGGTTTTCATAATGTTTTTATTATATCAATGTGTACTATTGATATCTTGTGATTGAAATGTGGAAATGTTATGTTTCCTTTCTGAATGTTTTAGGTGATACGATTATGTTATGGTTCTTGGGCATTATTATGAAGATGGGTGGTTCCGTGATAAACTAAGGGCGGGTGAGCCCGATATAGATCTCCAATTCATTGGGTAACGCTAAGGAGTGAAACGTTAAGGTTTCTCCGAATAGATTTAGGGAATATACTGTGGTGGGTATTCCAAACGTAACCAAAAGGGTTACTCCCTATGTAAGAATGTTATGAATGCCTCAAGTTACCTTTATGTCTTATGATTTATATGATTTATTAATGATTTTATGAGGTATGTTAAAGTGCATATGTTTTATGGGTAAAGTATGATTTCATTCTTATGTATATATGAACTCATGTTTCCTTTCCATATTTTTATAACCATTACTGAGCTTTTTATGCTCATCGCAAGTTTTTTTGAAATTTTTATCACAGGTCAAGGGAAAGGTACATGATGTGATGATAGTGTCAAGGATGTGTCAAGAAATAATCCATGTTTTATTTTAAATATGTTTCCGTTTATGAGAATAATGAATACTGTCTTTTATGTAACCACTTTGTTTAAATGTTGAATGTAATGAAAGTTTCATGATCTAATTCTCTAAAACTCTAAACCTGAAAAGATCCTCAATGTGTAATCTTGTAATAACTTAATATTAAGTAAGGTTTAAGGCTAGGGCCTTATAATATTGGATTTCATAGAATATCAATTTAAAATATTATCGTTTAGTTATCCATATATTAAAATAAATATACTTATATAAAATGAGATTGGGAAATTTTTTCGCATTCATTAACTTTTATTATATAAATGTCATATTCATATGTAAGTTGCCATTAAGTTACTTAATTTGAAAATATATATTATTAGGGTTTTTTTTAGTCATAAAATAGTATTTTTACATGTGTTAAATTCATTTTATATTATTATTTTGACCTTTAATTACCCGATTTACCTTTAACCATGGTAATAAATATAACTAAGAATGTTACTATTCATAATGCATGAAAATAGAATTATAGTATAAACATGATTTGGATATAAAGAATAAAAATAAGGAATATAATTTTCAAAATTCAAACCACATAATTTGATGTAATTAATTTAAAATTATTTTCATTGTTGGAATGAGAAAGAGGGTTTTAATAGTTAAAATATTGTAAAAAACTAAAAGGTTTTTACATTTGAATTTAATGTAAAATAAATTACAATGACCAATATTATATATATTTGAAAAATATTTAATATTTATAGATTTAAACCCTTAAAAAATATAATTTAACTATATAAATTATTTTAATGAATAATGAAATTTTCAATTTAAATTTATCGTATTTTTACTATTAATCAAAACATGAATGTTATAAGAAAAATATCATAATTTAATCCAAAGTAAATTTTTACATCCCACATCAAAATAATGTATCTATATTTTCATATAAAAGTTATTAACATGTAAATATATTAATTTAAAAGGGGTTTCTCTATTTAAATGTGTTAAATTAATCTTTTAAAAAAACATGGTTTTATACATCAAATAGGGTTTTATTCCTATCCTATGACAAAAATATCCCTTGGATTAATAAAAAAATATTTAATTAATTATAAAACACAAATATATCTCATTAATTTCATTTCCAAAATTAATTCACTAATAATAAAAATATCTAATTGATTTATATTTTTCACAAATAATTGATAGCTAATGAATTCACAATAGTTGTTCATAAGTTAGTTATAATTATTATGTTCACCTAACAGCTAGGATATAATTTTAATTTTGTAATAATAGAATCTCATGGTATATTTAATCTAAAAATTTCAAGAATATCCAGATATTATAGAATAAATATTAAATAATGAAAAAAACTTCCTAAGACATCTGGGAGTTACATTCAACCCCCCCTTAAGCTGAATTTATCCCTAAAAATTCGTCACATAGAAACAAAGGGATAGAGATTCCTCTCCCTCATCATATCATCATCTTCCCTTGTATCATATTCATATTTGTGGTTACCTTATGAAACTTTTACCAAGTCAGTGGTCATGTTGTTAGAAGTTTTTTTCTACGATCCAGAATCTCAACCGGTTGTTCTTCATAAGATATATCATGTTACAATGGTATAAATTCTGAGATTTGTATATGTGAAATAACCCGGTATGTACTTCATCAATAGAGATACAAGGAACACATCATGAACAGGAGAGAGATTCGGTGGAACCACCAATCAGTAAGATATGTTCCTAACAGGATCTAGAATTTCAAAATGACAGATATATCTAAGGACAAAAATTCCATTTATTTCCATATCTCATTACTCTCTTCTAGAGAGTTATTCGTATGAACTCCTAAAATCCATATTTAAACTCAAGTTCTATTCTTCGGTTTCCAATATAACGTTTGTGTCGACTCTAATATAATATTATGTGATTTTGAATAGATCTAACCTTCTCTATAATTTCATCAACAAGACCAGGTCCTAATAGATTTCATTCCCCAACATAATCACATAAGGTTGGTGTTCTTAACATTTTTCAATAGAGGTTTTATTTTGAATCTATCTATATATAGGATTAAATAAAATTATTATAAGAAAATAAAAAAAAGGTAGGTGTTGATCCCAACCACCTTTGATATCCATAGAAAATCACTCAACATGTCTTCCAGTGTAGGAATTGTCCTCTGATATTGATCATATGTCTAAGTATTATATGTAGTGAGAAAAAATAACTCTATATCCATAGAATTATGAAGACCTCACATAAAAAAATTTTTAAACATAAAATTCTGATTGAAAATATTTGAAAGTTTTAATCCATGAAATCTTACCATATCATTCACATAAATCCTGGATAACTTATCAAAGAGAGAAATCATCTCTAAAATCATTGAAGTGTTCCAGATTCGTAATGCGGTTAACTATAACCTAAATATAATTATTTCCTTTGGTTGATTTGGGATGTCCAATGACAAATTCCCAAGTGATATTTTTCAATTTCCATTCTGGTATAGGTAATAGTTGTAACATCCACTTAGACATTTGTCTCTCAGCCATACCTTATTGATAAACCAAGCATCCTGAGACATATTCGATGACATCTCTGTTCATCTCATCCAACCAAAAGTACTCATTCGTGTCCCTTTACACCATTGTGATTATAGGGTGAATAGATAATGAAGAACTTTGAGGATCATCTGATATCTCCTTAGTTTATTCTTGTTTGTGAGGAATACAATCCTGGTTCCCGATCCTTATTAGTTCATCACAATTATGGTTGAATTCATGATCAGTTTTCAAATTCATTTGTATCTCTACAACTTTCATATGTGTCTCTTTAATCATAACTTGTATTGATTATTGAAAATTCCTTTTTGAAATATAATATTTCCACCCTACTGTTAAAATTTCATCATCGATCATTTAGAAATTAAAAAATATTTGATCTTTTGTGACCCTCATCATGGATATGATAGCGTGGTCTTGTCGAATTAATTCATTTTACACCATGTTTTTATTCCCCTTATGGTAATGTATTGATAATTAATAATCATTAATAAACCAAAACAATCATATTTGTTGAATATTCAGCTCATTTTTTGTTAAATAAATACTTTGTTCCCTTATGATCAGTATAAATATCACAAAATTCACCGAAAAGATGATGAATCCTTATCATTAATGAAATCATTACTACAGAAAACTCCAAATAAAGAGTTGGTAATTTTCCTGATGGATTATCGATTACCATGTATAATAAGATACAACCATATCATTTTTAATGAGAACACATCACAACACCTATTTCATACATCGCTATAGATCTGTAGATCTCAAAACTTTCTCCCATACAAGCCAATGTGAGCATAGGTGAACTGGAAGACATTCATTTTATATTATTGAAATTATTTTATCATTAATCCATCCAAAATAAATTAACTCCTTTTTGAGTCAACTTGTATAGTGTATTAGATAACATTGAAAAATCTGTGACAAAACAAGGATAATATTTAGCCAATCCATGAAAATATTGGATCTCAAATACCGTTGATCGTCTTGACCACCCGTTATAATCCGATATTTTGACCGGATCCACATATGTCCCATGTCTTTATATTATGTGACCGAAAGAAGAATCTTTTAAATAAAATATTTACACATTTTAAATGTTTAATAAATATTATCCTTTCTCTTTTTATTCAGTAAAATTATTATGAGATCTTTATTTTCTTCAATTAATTTTGAATGTAGAATAATTTCCTCTATAAATACTACCACAAACATATCATCATAGTATCTAAATACTCTATTCATTATATACATGAAGATTGTATGAGAACTTTTATGAAAAAATTGCATCACTCATAATTTATATTGTCTATACCTTGTACGAAATTCTATATATGTTATATCCAACTTTTTGACACTTAATTTATGATATCCTAGATGAAGATAAATCTTGGAAATTTATTGAGCTCCATGTATTTGGTTAATAAATTCATCAATGAGTGTAATATGATATATTATTTGGATAGTGATATTTTTATGTTATTGATAATCATTGCATAATCTCATTGATCCATAATTATTTTTAACAAACATAACATGTTCTCCCAAAGGTGATGCACTTGGGAATATGATTCCCTTATAAAGATTCACTTTTCAGTGCTCCTTAAATTCCTTTAACTAAATTGATTTCATTTTATATGGTTTCTTTGAAATATGAATTTCACCTTGACTATGTTCAATTGAAAACACAACATCACGATTTGTTGGAAGACCAAGAAATTGATATAGAAAGACGTCATCAAAACCCATACAAGGTGTTTATTATTAATCAGGAGTTTCTCCCCAACCATTTGAGATATGTTACCTTCATTTATAGGAATAAATACCCATTAGATGTATGAAATTCTTAAAAGATGGTTATATCCTTGTTTTTATCGATATATGATCATATATTGATCTAGAATATTAAATGTGACTTCCCATCCATGGAATTGATATAAGATCCATATAAAGAATGAAAATCCATGCTATAAATCACATTAATTTTGATTTTTGTTATGATCATAAGATTTATGGGAATCATTTTCCCATAAAAATCAACCAGAGAATAATTTTAATCTTTTGATGCAACTGTTGTTCGATTTGGGGTTTTCAAATATTACATAAAATCTAATTGCGGAGTTAATAAGTCGATACCCATGGAAAAGGGTTCGAAAATAAATCAGTGGGTGGATCTGAAATCAAATAATTTTTTTTACATCAGAGCGAATTGTATGTTTATCTTTCACCTGTTCATTATCAAACACCACAATGCTGAAAATAATTACATCGGCAATTCCTTTTTCTTTATCCATAAGAGTTCGTTGACGTAGATCATCATCAATTACCCTTGGATTAAGGAATTGATTGGAATATTGCACTATTTTCATATAATTGTAGCATTTATGTGTAGGAGGTTCATTCTATGTATCCTTTTCTTTGTTTGTATAATTAGATATTTTTTCAAATCAATTTTGCATTCAATTGCCCGATAACCTTCCCTTTTACACAAGAAAACTTTTCGAGTCCCTTTAAGAACATTCCCTACATTTTTCATTCCACACTATTAGCATCAGGGAAAACTCATATTCTTTTATGTATTGTCATTAGATTTACTGTTGAATTCCATTTTTCTTTTCTTATCAAACCCTTTTACCTGTTGGGTTACTCCAATCTACATCTCAAACTTTAGAGAAAATAATGAAATTTCCATGTAGATATTGAAGTCCCTTATGGAAAAATACCGTCAGGTACATGATTTTACACCGCTAAAAAATTGATAAACTTTACTCCTAGGATAGATTATAATTCCATAATCATACCATGAAAGTCATGGAAAACATTCTTCTCAGGTACTAACAGTTACGTCATCCATTTGATTATGTTGAGGAACAAATTTTCCATCCGTATTCAATGAAAAAATGGAAAAAACTTATTGATAAATATGTTATTTAACTAATTCCATTCCATAGACTCAATATCATCTCTTATCCTCATATTAATGATAAGATTCCCCCATTGATCAGCTTCAGCTTCCAAATGATATACTATGAAAATTACTTTATCATATTCAAAATATTATATAACTGAAAATATCTTATTTGTGGTACTAATACATTTTTTATCCACGAGCTAATCAGAATACCGACTCTATTAAATGAAGGTGGATACTGCTGTATGAAGGATTCAACCGAATGATGCTCCTACCATTGTTCATTTGTAATTCAAACATGATTCATAGCATGAGAATGTTTTGGGATAATGGCTACCTGATTTATCATTTGTAGATCCCATATCATCTTGTTTCGTAGGGGGGAAATCATTGCATTTCCCATCACATTCATTGTTAATGTGGTTCCTTCAGGTTCCAACAATAGACTAAGAGTAAGAAATATATTGTGGGAAACAATAATAATAATTGTAAAACCACATAAATCAAGAAAAAAATTTCAATTTAGGAAGAAATTTTTTTTCCTAGGCTATTCATTAACAACCCTATGATAGTACGATTGGATTCAATCCAATACAAAGACATATCCTCAGGGTTCTTAATAAGGTTCTCTCATCCTTGTTTCCAATTTCTAAATATAACCATTTCTATAATAACAACTATAACAGACCATACATTATAGGTAGATATTACTTCAACCATGAATATTAATTATTAAATAAAATATAAGCATACCCAAAAATTAAAATCAATGAATTTCATGTAATTAATTTGAAATTTTTTCCATTATTGGAATGAGAGAACATCTTCTAAAAGATAAAAATTTAAAAAATATTGAAATGTTTTTATATCTGAATTTAATGTAAAACTACTTTTAATGTACTAATTTATATTAAATAGTGAAAACATATTCAATTTATAAATTTAAACCATTAAATTATATAATTTTACCTAATAATATATTACAATGAAAAAAGTTATTTTCAATTAAAATTTAGCATATTTTTATAATTCATCAAAACACCATAATTATTATAAAATATCAAAAAATAATCCAATGTCAATTTTTATATCACACATAAAAATAACCTGTTTATAATTTCATATCAAAACTAATAATGTTACAAAAGTTTAATTTAAAAGTGGTTCACCATTCAAATGTGTAAAATTATTAATTTAAAAAATTACATTTCTATAAATCATATAGGGTTTTATTTATTCCCTATGAATAAAATATCCATTGGATGAATATATAAAGTATTTTAATATGAATATAACCCATATATATCAAATTAATTGAAATACTAAAAGTAATTTAATAAAAAATAAATAAATATTATTGATTTATATATTTAATGAATAAATGATAGCCAATAATTTCAAAATACATTTTCATAAGTTAGTCATAATAACACCCATTATTCGAACTGATTGGATATAAGGGTAATTTTTTTATACTAGAATCAGATGGATAATTTATAATCACAATTTTTTGAAAAGTATTATACTAAATAATAAAATTTATTTAATGAAATCAATTCATAAAAAATATGAGTTCTACAGATCTCCATGATGTTCCTAGTTAAAAAAGGGTTTTTTGAAATCCACATTCCAATTATCCTAGTTATGGGATGATTCATTAATATTTTGAATTTTTTATGATGTTATTGTGTAATGTAGCAGAATGTTAACTCATTATCATTATATTTATAATATTTGAATGATTTTTCAATATTTTTTTACTTGTATTTAATGAAATTACCATTCCTGTTTAGTTTACTATTGAATAACCAATTAAAAATAATCAGATGTAAATACACTCTAGGATCTACCAAAATGAATATAGAAATTTGATACATATTATCAATTTCAAAATTCATAACCACATTCCACTTATAATATTCATTTCCAATTACAACATTTTTTGAGATTAAATAAAAAATTTTATCATCCAATAATTATTCGCCATACTCAATTACTAGAAACCAATATATTGTATTTTATATAACATCTCATGTAATCATACAATATATGCATCTCTCGAGAATTTTATTCTTCCACAAGGCCCTGTATAATCTGTTCATATACCAAATCTAACATATCATGGAACATGACTTAATGAAAATAAATATCACTATAATATCTTATGTAGAGATGTGATCCCTCTCAAATAAAATGAAATATATTAATAGTCATACAATTTTACCTATAGATTCATAATGTTATAATCTCCTTGATTCTATTTGATATCCTATAAGGATATACAATGCTTCTCTTGGTAAAATTATGTTGTAGAAAGAGGCCGTAAAATAGACTTCACATACCAAAACATTTAAGTATTAAAATATGAGTTCCATTACAATTCTAATGATTAATGGAATATCATTTTCTTCATTAGTTGTAACAAAGATTAAAAGATGTGATGTTTTCTATAACAGACATCTAATAATTTATAATGGAACACTCCCATGACCCTTTCTTGATATCCATATGTCTAACATGTATGGGTTCTTCCATTTTATTACAATATTACATTACAGAGATAAGGTGGAGTGATATGTATTGGAATTCAATAATCCTATTAATAACAAATGAAGACATGATTCAAATATTTTATTCTATGGTCTGAGTGGATTTTCACTATATTTTTACTATGTTGGTTTTCAACCCCATTCTTATATACATAGAATATATCATAATTAATCTACTTATACTAAACTCTCTGTAAATATCTATATCTAATATATTAATACATAAAATATATGGGATTTTAGTATCCGTCCTTGCTTTCAAATGGAAATAGTCTACATACATCTAAATGAATTAACTAAAATATCTCAGTGGACCTTTTAAATATTCAATTAACTGATGTTTTGTTTAATCATATAAATAAAAATACATGAAATACACTATTTGTATTTTGTTTATTATTGTCCAAATATCCATCATGGTGTTATATTTTAAATCATTTTCCATTTACCTTACATATTCACTGATGAATTATTTTGGTGCGGTATGAATCATGTAAAATATATCCATTGTAGATTCCAATCACATAGTTTGAACAACCCTAAAATTAATGACATTTATTCATATATGTATTGCATTAATAAATTTTTTTTATAAGAAAAAAAACTTTTATTTACATTTTTTAAAATTAATCCATTTATATCATGTTTAAAAATAGAAATATTGTTTTTGAAACTACAAAAATAGAATTATGATCATTTAATACCACGTTCATTATTTTTGGAAATATGAACTGTTACTCCACAATATCCCCAACAGTATGTTTGGATCATTTAGACTGTTAAATATTTAACTCACCTTTTGAAATCATCCATTACCTTCATAGTTCCTATATTTAAATTCATATGTGACAACCACATGATGTATCAAAAACTGAATTAGTTGAAACATATATATTTATAATGATAATAAACACAACTGAATGTTCCCCATTATTATTTTTTGTGTGAAATATATTTTCTAGTTTCTCTTCCTCCCACATGAAAAAATTATATCATCTGATTCCCTAAATATTCATTCATTTTTCAACTTTTGAAATATCATTGTGTTGAATCATGAGACATAGAGATTGTGTTGGATCACCTTAATGGCCCTTACATTTGTTCTCTATAAGGAATGAAGTATTTATGTGATTTATATCATTTAAAACCTAGTGATGAAAAGTAAAAAGTTAATGGTGGGGATATTTCTATTTTTTATTTAAATTATTAAAAAATATTAGGATCATATAAGAGAGTGATTAAATAATGACAATAGTTTGTAGTTCAGTATTTATTTTAAAACACATAACCCCTATGAAATCAGTGTATAAATAGAGTTTTTTCAGGTAAGGACAACCTTGTGCACCATATAAATGGTTTCTATGAAATTTCCCCTCGAATTTCACAAACTATTCATATATTTCTATCTTTAGACAAAGAAAAAAATATTTGTCATAATGCTCTTTGAATCAAATTATTTTTTTGATTTCATGATTCCAGTAGTGATTGATGAAATCATAAAGCAATGACCCTCAATTGCACCACTCATGTGTTTATCATTGACATAGAAGTGCAATTATTGGAATCCTTTTCTGGTGGGATTGGCATTTCGGATTAAAGGACATAAGATTTCCATTCATGGTGAAACACCAACCACAGACATCTAAACCATTCAATGAAGCTACTTCCATAGAGGAGATGGGTTTTTTTATTATTGATCACGATGATAAACATTTTGATAAAATTTTTATTCTCCAAATATAAAATATCATATTATTAGTAAATCACTTGATTATAAATTCTTTATAACATAATTATTTATATTAATTTCATTATTCCTCCCACTATTATAGGAATTATCAATGGTCCTCGCCATTAGACGTTGAGTGCCTTGATTATTTAGAAATATTCTCTTCTTGGATCCATATTAATTTCTCATAAAAAAGTGTCGGATTTTGCATTTCATAAAAAGTATCTTTATAGAAAATTATTTTCTAACAATGAGTGTGTAAATCCATAAAATGTTTAGTATAATCCAAAATCTAGAAACCCATTCTTATATTTCCTCAAAACATTACCCTATGTTAACTCAATTCTATTCAGGAACACTTTTATTGATATAAAATCATTAAATAAAATCATAACATTAATAATAAATTTTTTGATAAAATTATATTTAAGAAAAATGGTTGGTTAGACACTTAGTTCCATAGATTCATTCAAAATCAGGTAAGGATGGATTTTTTTAGGAATAATGCTATTTTTGAGAAAAAAATTTATATTGAAGTTATGTATTTTTTATTATATCCATTCCATTATTTTTTAATATTACAACATTTTTATTATAGGACTATCCATGTTATGATTAATTATTTATATATATTACATTTATTATAATTCAAAATTTTCATGTTTTTCTATTTGTACATGTGATTGTGCTCTTACACCAATAAAATAAATTATGTATAATATAGAAATAAAATTAATAATGGAATTAAATTATCATGAACATTACTAATTTTTTATTTTTTGAGTGTTTAACCAATAATCCTATGAACATTGGAAAAACCTCCTTTTGAAAACCATGACATCAGTTACGAAATCACACATTTCCACATTTGTATTGCCTCTATTGGTTTCTCATTGGATCCTTCTTGAGATATCTCTATGTTCCATTGGAAACATTATTATTAAATTTTCATTATAATATATTTAAGTTGAAGTAAATATTTTATTAGGGAATTACATAAATCATTATTGGAAACACATTTTCTATATAATAAAATGGTGAGTGATGTCACAGAATCCATTATTTTTTGTTTCATAATTAATATTTGAAAAGAAATAAAATATTATTTGTTAAAATAAAACCAACCATGAAAATTTGTAATCAATACTAATGATCAGTGGAACACAATAAAAGATTATTTATTTGAATAATCTGGATATCATTCAATTCATTTCATTCATCAATAAGATAATACACCATATAAATAATAAAATAATTTTTATTATTTTCAATAAATTCATTTTTTTCTTATTCAAATAAAGATTATTGAAAATAAAATCCATTTTAATATTATATAAAATAAATATTTATGTTATATTTGAAATAATATGATACAAATTTAAACTAAAAAACAAAAATATGATTACCTATCCAAACTACATTATTTTGTTCAAATTTAATAAAATTTCATTATTCAATATATTGTGTGAATTGAGTGTATTATAATATCATCGAATGGATTAATATATTATAATCACATAGAAAATATAAATATAGGGTTTCTTTTATAGTTTTATGTGTTAATTAATTTCTATTAATTGAATGTGTTTAAATTGTAGTTTTAGATATTATAGGTAATGAACAAGGAATTTAGTATAATATGATAACTCAACACTAGTTATTACTATTAATTTATGTCCTAAAGATATTTGTTCAAATATGTTTAATAGAGTATTTAATTTAAAATAAATGTTTCATTTAAATATGTAAGGTAATTAAATTGTCAAACTAGCCGATAAAACTAGTACTTTTCTTTGTCAGATACATACAATACATGAATAAGGACTCAACTTCTACTTTATAAATAAATTTATGTAGTAATCAAAATTTGTAATTTATAAAGTATGTGTAAATAATATTACATGAATACCTTTATGTAATAATAATTTTGTAAATTGAAATTTCTGTATATATATAATTACTTATGAACCCTTGATTTTCATCATGAAATAATGGACAACATGGTGTTTTAGAAATATACGTGAATATTAGTCTAGAAAATCTGTACACCACCCAGGCTAGTCATTATGACATGAATTCAACACATTTCTATTTTATTCATTACATGATGATCAATTATCCACTTTATTTTATGAGTGTTTTGTCTACGGGTACACAATTTGGGAATGAATTCTAAACATCATTTAACCTAGAATAATCATTCCATTATTTTTGGAACATTTAAATGTGTTCTTAAAATTATTATATTGATAAATATTAACTCATATGGGTTCTTTGAGTGATAATTTTTGTGGTATAATATTATATTAATTCAATGAGTTATGAAGGAATTAAATCTTCAAATGAAATTTATTGTTTATATGCATTATGATCGAAAAAAAATAATTACAAATTTCAACATAACCTAGATCAAGTACTACAATAGGTATTCATGAAATTTTGAATAAAAAATAGATATCAATACCAAATCACCAATTTTCAGTTTTTATGGATCGTTCACATATTTTATAATACGTTAAGGTCATGAATAACGAACTTTGTAGATTAATATTGAAAAATAATGTAACTCGAACCAAGAGAATATTTTTTCTTGTTAAATTTATAGTTAATTTATGTATATTAGAAGAATAAATACCTTTTTCAGGATATATTTAATTGATGATGAATTTTATTATACCAAAAACTCCCCATCAATCGACACAACCATGTGTTAGATTAGTGTATATAATATTTCTAGTAGGGACCCAAACATAATACTTTGATAAACAAACAATGAAAATGTATCTATGGGTTAAAAAATGGGGGATCATTAATCTTTTGGTGTTCACCATGATCATTGTGAGTAACCCTTCTTGATTAATGTGTTTTACTTTTACTCATTATCTTGAAATTATAGACGAGGAAATAGATTCTCTAGATGACTCATTTGGAATGAGAGATGGATCTGTATTTTATTTTGAAAACAATTCTAAATATAGATCAATTACTACATCATTAACATAATAATTTATTTATAGTCATATGGTTGGGTTTAAATATTATTAAATTGTAAAAAAACCATTAAAATATATAATTATTCTTATATGACACTATTCGAGGTAATAGTAATATCATTACAATTTTCCTATGGAATATTAAATAAATTTAATGAGATATATAATTTTAAAATAATACAATGTTATATTTATCACGAGACATAATAATGGTCAAATTTTCCTCCTCAGGAGTTAGAAATAATTATTTTTAATTAATATAATAATTACTATCCATATGAATAAATAATTATTTACATTATGTGATTGAAAATAAAAAAATATTTCTCCTAGACATAAATATTTTCATAATTTAGATAATTAAATTAAAAAATATATTAGTTGATATCAATAGAAACACTTAAAGTTTGACTCACTAAGATTAATTGTCAATGGAATTAGTTTGTATTAAATAAAGTACATTATTGGTAAATATATATGGATCAAGAACCCAAGATAAATTTTTTAATGATGGAATGTCTACATCCACATAGGAGCTTTCGTTGTGAAATATAATCCATTTTTCAGGATATCAAATCTAGCAGGTTATACATCCTTTTCATCACCTATTATGAAGTTATGTATTTTATTTATTATTTAAATAAAAATAATCATTTAACTATGAATATGGAATTTATGGTTTACCATTTCATTTCAAATAACATTTTGAGATATCTACTTCCATAAGTATGGAAGGGAAAAATCCATCATGGACTTATTCATTTAATAAATCCCATTTTGTATCATCATACACACATAATTCACATGAACGAATGTAATAATTGTTTTGGTACATAAATTTATGCGGAGTATTATTGACATTCATTAAAATCCTTCCAAAATTTTAAGGAAAATATTACATGCTAGTTTATAAGCATATCTAATGTGACAAAAATCATTTGAAATTATTATATTCATATTTCTGTTCTAGTAATATATGATCCCAGATATTTCCAATTGTGAAATTCATGAGATATGGTCTCATCTAATTTCGAGTAATATTACAAAAGAATAAATATACATTATTCATATCAAAAAATATTAGGTGATAATATATATAATATTAGTAATATAATCATGGAATATAAACGATGTCATCATTGCGAGGATAATAAATAATTTTTTTAATTTTTTTAGACTCTATATAATTATTAAATCAATGTCACATTGAATAATAAATTATAGAAAATTTAAAACTTATGTTAATATGATATTCATTGAATATATATGTAATATAATGAAAGGATAATTTTTTCAATAACACTCTCTGTTAGAATATTTTATAGAAATATTTTCAGATATAAAACCATGAATGAATTCACATTGGAAATCCATTTCAAAATTATAATTCCATAATTTGATGGTAATGGAAAAAATAGTATTTTTATTTTATAAAAAATAAAATGTTGGATGTTATTCATCCAAATCATCTACATCTTGTAGATTGTATCCTTTTGCTGTTATCTTGGTATTATTTTTAATTATTTGAACTGAATTGTCTAACATGGTTCTAAATATCCATTTTTTTTTTAAAAAAATATTTTCCTCATTTTGTGGTTTAACTAAGGACTATAATTATATACTATCAAACTAATTTATTTTTCCATGAATTTACATTATCCTTTTTGAATCATATTACCCATATTCATGATTTTGATGAAACAATTTGAATAAAATGAATAAGAAGAAGAAAAAATTTCTATGATATTTATAGTTTAACAACAACAATTATATCACTATTTTGCCTATAATATTGCGGATCATTATAAACTTTTACTATTTGATGAGGATATATATTTTTAACATTAATAAATGCTTGAAAAAGTAAATTTCATGGTGAATTTATTTTAAATTATATTAATTATTTATAAACATTTATTAAATCATATTTTATATACATTGGATTATATTAATAAAATCCAACATTAAAAAAATTCATCAAATTAAAATTTCATTTATTTTTTAAAATACCTGAGAATTATGTAAATTAGAATACCCCTGGAAAACAAAAATATCAAATTTTTAAATATTTTCGTTTGAAAATATTTTTTATTATAACCGTAATTATTGTAGCAAAATAATCAAATTTTGTATATTTTAGAAATCATTACATCCTTTATTTTATAACATAATTTAATTGAAAATAGCCCATAATGATTTTTTATATAATCATGAAATGATAAACCAAAATGTTTTATCCAAAAATATATTTCCCTGTTTATACCCTTTTAACAATGGTCTAGACATTTCAGGAAATGTTCTATTTTTATGTTTTATTATATAATTTTGTTTATGTGTGATAGGTAAATAAAATTTAATATCATATAAATTTTCATCAGAAATATAATGAAATTATAGATTTGAAAACACATCACCCCCATAATTTATAAAAGAAAAAATTACAAAAATCATTTCAATTTAAGCTAATTTAAAATATGTACTGTATTTCGACAAAGTATTATATTTTTGTGGAAGAAAATATATAAATATAAAACTATTGTAGCCGTCAAAAAAGAAAGTAACATTATTTTATCATCTAATTATTTTAATTTATATAGGTGGAAATTAATATGTAATAGGTTATTGTATATTTATGTTTATAGATATATTATTCATTTAAATGTATCCTTGTTTTATTTATGAATCAATAAAGAATAAAACATGTTCAATAATGTTTACATTAATATTGTCCTAATAACATTTAAATATTGGATTGATTTTATAATAACCTAAAAATAAATTGATTTAATATTTATTAAATAAAAATTTATAATATTTTAAAACATATATGCATTTAGTTTTTTTATTTTACTATTTTTTATAATTATTTTTAAAAAATTATAAAATATTAATCATTCAAATTAATATATTTATTATTTTCAAATATAACATTCATATTATCATCACAATGCTTTTAGATTCTTATTAAATTATATTTCTATACCGAAAAATATAAGTCCTTTTAAATAATTATTGAATGTGAAATTTCAAATTTCTCATGGACTTTTACTTTTACCCCTAATTTATCAATGGATATGAAACTACAACTATCAATCTTATTAATGTATAATGACATGAATATATCACTAGTAATATATGAAGAAAACCTTATAACCCTGTACAATATACCCTATTAGATTCTTTCAGAAAAAGTTTCCTACAAAAAAATTTAAGATGTCTTTGATAGATATGTAAACATTTTTCCTATAAGATTAATATATTATTTCATAAAATCCCATAGTAATATGTAATATATATTCATAGGAATCCTTTATGATTAATATTCATGCTAAAATTATTTTGTTTAAAAATGATATTGAGGAAATATTAATGGAAATTTATTTCCACAATTTTCCTTCTTGTGACAGAAAATAAATATGACACAACAAATATTTCCAATTGAACATTTATCAAAGAGGGTATCGTACTACTATGAATAAATATTATGATCATCATGAAAAATTTCATTTTTGTAATTTCTATCCAAATAATACATTTTCTAAAAATCAATTATACCTTGAAGAAATATGTACTAAAATCATTTAAATGATTCAATAACATTTATAACAATATAATTTTCTCAAAAATAGATTCCAATTTAATTCATTGAGAATTAATATATTTAGATAAATAATCCTTATGATTCATATTCTTGTGTTATAAACTATATAGACCACTATATCATTTTTCATTGGTGCTTAATAATATAATATTCCATAATTCATTTTGAGTAAGTACTTCCTTATATATAGTTTTAATATTTCAAAATAATTTTTTAATGATAATAATATTGTGATTTTGAATATCAATATCTTAATTCAATAAAAATTTAGATCGATAATAATTATATTTATAAGAATTACAGCAATTAGATAAACCAAATTTTTTTTATGTTTCCATGAATGAAATATTTTTTTATTTATTTTCCTCACTAGATTAATCAATAGAATATGTGTCCAAAATGTAACTCAAAAAATAATCCATTTATTTCCATTCCATTATATAATATTCTCTATTATTATTATCAACGTTATATATTGAGTATTTTGTCTGTATATACCCTCATTAATTTCATTTATAACATATAAATTCATTATCATCATTACCTTTTGTGAATTATTCACTCCATAGTTTATTATTTTGTGTTGTATATAAGTTAAATTTGCATATTTTCCCTTTCATTTCGTTTAAAAATTATATTATTCACTGTATTTAAAATATGAATCAGATGATTGATTGGTAACATTCTTTTTTCATTTAAAATTTAGATTTTTTTATATTATCTTCTTGAGAAATCTTTTTTACCACTAACCAAGGATGTAGTAAATATCCAAAAAGATCTTCTAATATAGATTAATTTATATTATTTATACAATCAGTCCCAAAAAATTATCATTCAATTTTTTGTATGTTCCATCAATAGACTTTAAACCAAAATTGAATTTTATAAATATTATCCCAAACAACTCATGCCCTTTTAAATACTTATAAATCCATGAAACATTGGTATTAAAATCACTCTTCTCCCATTTTGAAATCCTAATTCTCATCTATATTTATTAGATTATTCAGTTTGGGTGAACTTTCCTAAACCTATATGAGTAACAAGTTGTATTTCCAAAATTTAATTTTTTCCTACAAAAATATGACCATACACCCTCATATTAAATAAAAATTGAGAATAATAATCACCTTTATATTTAATAAATAAATAAATAAATACTTACCAACTAATATTTTAGGATCAAATTCATGCAGTAGGTATGGTTTCACCTTGATTATCAATATATAATTTTTATTTGATTAAAAAAAGTCACCTGATGAGACTATGTGTTTATAAAATCGGTTCCATAAATGTGTTGTAGTCATTGATGACTACAAAAAATTTTCTCATTAATTCCATCCATATAAAAACATAACATTTACCTGTGTCTATTTATATTAGGATTTTACTATCCCAATGAACTGAATTTATATTAATGATATTGATCCTCCATTGTTAAAAATTATTGGTCATGCTGATAATTATAAATGGAAAAATATATAGTGGGTTTAATCATTTAAAACATGAATAAAACACATATAAATGTTATTATAATGTAATTAGAAGAAATAACAAAAACCTATTGGTTTTTGTATTATTTAAGGAATAATTGATCTTATGTCTACTCTTCACACCTGTCAAACATAGTGGGATATTACACCCACTATTGTTTACATCCTAAATATTTATGGGATTTAAAACCCTTTAAAATTTCCTTTTTTTATCTTGAAGGTGTAACATAAGACTGACTTTTTATAAATGGAGTCAAAAATTGGATTTCCAATTGTTTTCATCATGAATTCACAACCCAACTATCGTAATTTTTTATAGAATGAGGAAAAAAATAAATATCATACCATTCACTACCTTGAAGAAAAAACCAACTACAATGTATTTTCATACCTGGTGGAAAACCCAAATGTCATAACATTTTCTTCCTGCAGGTACAACCCAAATATCTGGTATTTTTTTACCTTGATTCAAAACCCAAAAACACTAACATTTATTTTTAGCATAACATATCACGATGAAATGTATATATAAATAAAAATAAATTAGAACAATAAATTCTAGAATTAAAAAATGTAGCTAACATTCAAGGAAACCACATTCTCTCTAGAATAATGGATCAAATGATTAATATTTAGTTGGGATAAGTATATAATTGCCAATTTTAATCAAAATTTATAGTTCAATAACACCATAAACATTGTTCATTTGATCTGGTTACATAGATTTAAACATATATAGTTATTTCCTCCACATCACATTCAAATAATATAGCCCTTTTTATTTTTCCTTCCTAATGAATCAAGTGATTTGTACAATGAAATGGGAAGAATATTTTTCCCACATATGTTCACATCAAAAAAATATAAAACTAAAATATTCATTATTATATTTTTTAATCAATTTTGATTTATTAGTGAATGAATTCACAAATAACAATGTAAATGTTCTTAGAATCATCTGATTATATAGAGGAGTCATAGTTTTAATATATAAAGTAATTTAAATTTAGACATTTTAATTTCACTAAATCATGAAGCCTTATATAGATGTTATATATTTAAAAGAACTATTTTCACAATTTCATATGCTCCGCATTAAATTCTTTTACACAGAAGCATTATTCTTTATATAGTTTTACACACCAGTGTTATGTCTTATGTTAATGCCTCATTTTACATGGTAGTCTTACACACGGTGGTCTAAAGACCTACAATAATTAATTTTCCATTTTTCTAAATTAATAAAGTCTTAAAATAATTTATGATGAAATATAATCAATTTATACTCTCACGGACTTGTTATTCATACATAATGACCCCCAAAATTTACAATAAACATTTTCTATATTAATAAATTTATGATCACATTTAATATAGTTTAAATATAATTGTAAATATCTCTATTTTATTTTTCATAAATACATAATAATAAATGCGTATCTTTGTAATAATTAACTCAAGAAAAAAAGATGAAGTAGAGTTGTAATAATTTATAATAATAATAAATATATAAAATTTAACATTAATTGAGTCAATATATAAAATAATCAATGAATTATTTTAGGTCATAAGAATGGTTCAATACCAATCTAAATTTTTACATCATCTGGTCTGTTGATTTTTCCTCTATATTTTGGTTTAGTTTTCTTTATTTAGTTAGTTAATTTTTCATTTTGGATGTTTGTATATTTTTATTCTTCCTGTGAATTAATTTTTCATATTATAGTCTGTTCATTTTAATTATTTTCTATGCATAAAATTAACTAATTTCCCCTAATTTTATTTAGTAAGCTTTTTAAATTTTCAATCTTGGTCTTATCCCCACATTTAATAATTTTCATTAATAAAAGAAATAAAGGACTAATATTCCTACTATAGTTGATATCATTTGGAATTCTAGATCAAAATAAATTTTATGATAAATTATAAATATTAAATAATTTGCATTAAAATAATCCAAAAATAAATATGAAAAGTGTATTATTGGTCCATGAACAAAATAGAACCAATATAATCATAAAAAAATAACAAATAAACAATATAAGGTCAAAATTAAAATATCATAACCTAAAATAAAAAATTTTCTAAATTATTAGGTTGAGTGAGAGCTATATATACTCTTCCCACTCGTAATTGTCATGATTTTACTATCTTAAATCCATATAACAAACTCAAGAAAAAAAATAAGAACCACTCTAAAATTAAGGTGTCTAAAAAGACATTCTCAAATATAAGTTGATCATGGACTACTAGAAATTTTCCCTAAATTGGATATATGAGATATCCCATAATTTAATGTATGGGTGTCCCTGATCCACTTGACTTAATTAGGACACTTATTAGCATCAAATTCCATCATTCTGGATGATTTTTCACAAAAAGAAGTTATTTTAAAGTAAATAAAAACTCATATTTTCTATCCATATTCCACACATGTATTTCAACATATAATGAATTAAAAAATGATAAAAAATCAATTTATAATAGCAAATATATCACACATTTCCTCCAATCCTTTCTTTAACAACATCCCCTAAAATCATCACAGAATCAATATATATCAAATAATCCACTGATTCACAGAATGGAAATTGGGATATACCGATTTGTTCGATGAGATAAGTGAAAATAAATAAGACATAACATACACTCGTTCATGTGACTCTAAGAATCAACGTTGGGCCATAAAAACATCTTCCAAGAGAATTAATGTGGTAAAAGAGAATGGATTATAATAATAATAAATTATAAACATGAGTATAACAATTTGTCGGAATTATTATAAAAAAAATATCATAATGTGTTACCTATAAATAAAAGATTCTCATCCTGATATTTTTGAAATATAGCTTATAAAGCATAGTATTTTTAGTTTTTTTTAATATTTAATTATCATACATTTTAATTTTTCCTATAAATACATAAATTTATAATTTTAATGATGAAATAGTTGTAAATTGGTTATGCATTAATGATATATTATAAAATGTTTAGAATAATTTTCCATACAGTTTCAATAGTTTTTTTCAGTCTTTTTATTTGAATGAACAGGGATCACCAATTACAAAATAATGGAAGCAAGAGTAATATAAGGGAAATTTTGTTACACCCAAAGGATTTAAAAAAATTTAATATATAATGAAAAGCATGAATCATTGAGTCTCTATGAAACAACATTTTGTTTTTTTATTATTAAATAATGTTTATAGTTATAACCTAACAGTTAAGCATAATATTTCCATTTATAGGAAATGATTGTCATGAAATTAAAAAATATGGATGCAATCAAAAAAATATTTACAGTTGGATAAGATCAACTTAATTTTTTGTGAATAGTAACATAAGAATTTTAAATAGTAATGATTCAATTAAGAATAGTAATTTTCCCCTTATGAATTTTAAATCTACCGATGGAATTCTATCCTCTTCTATGGGAGTATAAATAAAATTCAGAAATCTAATATGTTATAATATGATCATAGTATTAATGTTGGTATTTCTGAAAGTTATATATATTTAATATCCAATAATATTTTTAATATAATTATTTAAGTGAAAATTAATTTTCTTAAAATGTAGTCATATGTTATTATTTTATTTTATTATAGTTATAATATTAATTTATGAGACCATTATTTTTTTATGGTGTTATAAAATCAATTTGTTTTTTAAGGAATCTCATTTTTTGAATAAATTGTGATTTAATTTAAAAGATAATTTTATTATATTTATATAATTAATTTAATAAATTTCATTTCATTTTTTAAATCTATATATAAAAAAATTTATAGTGTAATATTTTCATTTTTTTTTAAATAGTTTAATTTTTTTGTGAATAGTATAATATGGAAATTTACCATATAGATACATTATAAGTTAAATACACTATTACTAGCATCATGGAAGATTTAATAGACCTCATTCATAAATCACCTGATATATATAATTTTTTTATTTGTAATAATCCAAACAATTCATTGTCTTGATCCAAAATAATAATCCAATGATTAAAATAACTTAAAACCCCTCTTATCAAACACTATAAATACCACCCATCACCCCCTCTTCTCCTAAAACCTATCGAGCTTTAAAAATTTAATTAATTATACCTAATACCCTCCTCATGTATTTTCTGCATTTTCAAGACCATGTGGCGCCACCAAAATTCCAAAACCAATGTCCTTTAGTAGGATCGTAAAGAGACGATATCAAGAGGTAAAAATCATCTTTCATTTCCAGTTATTTTATTTTCAATTATTTTTCTTTTAATACTCTATATTCACCTCACCTAATACAATAGGAATGAAATCCCTCGTATATTATTTATATATTTTAATGTTATCCTATTTATGGGAAAACACATCATTATACTTCTTCTTCGCTCCTTATTCAAAAAACACAAGCACCATCTGTGATGTGTGGATTTTCTAATATAATATATGATGTGTTTTCAATTTACATTAATTACTTCTTATATAGTTTAGAAAAATAATAATTGCTGATAAATAAAATAAAATATATATTATAACCAATTTTATGTTCTCTAATTTACATATAAAAGAATATGATGTTATATAATGATACTAGTTTGTAATTATTTAAGAATCCCCCAAATGACCTAAACTAATATCACTAATGATTTATCTAATTATTCATCATAAAATTTAAAAAATAAATATTTATTCTACAATTTAATACACTAGAGGCATATTAATACAATTTCATTCTACTTATGGGGCATCTCTTTCATTCTAATATGAAATCCATTTCAAACAGACTATGAAAATCTTGTACAGAATGCACTGAAAACAATGAAAAGAACAAAATATTATTAACAGATGGGTGGAATTGTGTTTTTAAATGTTTATATAATTAGTTATATAAATGAATAAGTTGTATTAAAATATTAATAACACTCTTTTAATAATTATAGAGGAGGTTTAAAAAAATTTGATTTAACATGAACTTGAGGTAGTGAAATTCTTAACCCAATTTCAATTCTTCGGGTTAACATTTACACTATTGATTATGTGGTGGTAATATTATTCGTGTAAATAATATTTTTTATATTATTTTTTATTAGGTTTATTTTCAATTTATACAAATATTACATTCATTATATTAATTCTCACTTCAATTATACGATATTTTAAGAGATTTTTATTAATAAATCCTTATTTAAAATTCAATTTTATAAAATTCTAGATTAATGGTTTTATGAAATTATTTTGGTTTTATGATTATATTATAGATATTGGAAATTTATTTTGACTCATATTGTGGCACATATCTCTATACAATGCGTTGGGTATGATTATTTTTTAGGTTAGTTATATGGTTACTCAATGTGTAACATCAATGATTACAAGATAATTTACCTGTGAGGGTTAGATTTTATGGTAACTGTGAGGTTAAAAAATAGAAAGGAATCCATGAGGGTTCCAATATTATGTATATAATTCCCCAATATACCTTTAAGGTTTTATTTATGTTTTCATTTTTGCATTGAAATTTGAATTTTCAAAAAGTAAGTATTTGATACATTATGGGTGAGATGTATAGCATTGTGATAATTATATTGTATGTTTATAATTATTCATAGACTAATAGTTTGTTTTATTCTTTTTACATAAATAGTTTACATTTTTATGCTCATCCAATGTTTTTATATGTTTTCACATTTTTTATGAATGGGTAACAGAAAAAGGGAAACCATGATGAATTTTGTGAAGACTTTTCAGGAAAATATTTCATGTTAATAAATATTGTATTAATAAATAAATTGATACCGTTTTAGTTGTAACCCCATTGTATGCATGTGGGAATATATGAATGAATTATGTATTACCATTAATAAACTCTAATCCTAATTGATATTTGGAAATGTATTTAGTGAATTCTAATTGAATTAACTAGACTATGTATTCCTTATAATCAGGTCCTTATAGTTTGTACGAGAGCACGATTTAGATAACATTTCGGGTTAGGATGAGTTTAATAGAATACCATAAATTATTTTTATCTTATGTTGAAATGATGTAGCATTTGAGGATTAACTTGTTGCATCATCTATGATATGATTGTTCATAATTGATTCCCATGGATGAAACATGGAAGCTGATGAATGAAGGCATCGAGCGGATGATATCTTTTTGAGTCATGAACCATGAATGGTGGGGGTTGAATCAAAATATTTTTTTCTAGTAAGGTATTAGTTTACATAGTTTATAAACTTTGATTAAATCCATGTATGAGAATAATGAGATCTACCCTAAATGATCATGACGATAGTGGCACATTTTATGGGGAAAAACCTCATATATTCTGTCGATCTTCTGACCTGTTGGTGGATGATAGATAGATTGAATCCCTTTAAAATATATTTGATGTCACGAGGTGTTTATATAATAAATATTTTATTCTTTAAATGTATCATTTTGAAGGTGAATAAAACAACTACTGGTCAATGTTCAAGAATATTTGGGATACCGAGAAGAATGACGCAAAGGAATGAGATAAATTTAAAAATAATTTTCTTTGAAAAAAATATTTTCCTATGATGGGTTGACATAATATTGTAAAAAATTCCTTAAATAGAATAAAAAATATGATTATTTACTGAAAATTTAAGAATATATTTTCACCTGAATAGAGTGGTATTATGAAAATCGTTTTTGGGATCTTGATGGAAAAAAATTTACCCATGATTAATGCCATGATATTGAAGGGCATTGGCCTCTCATGGACTCAAATGAGATGAGAAACATGTCTAATGGGATAAGAGGGTAGAAATAGATTTTACTGATGATGCCATGTAATTTACAATTAGAATAATAATTGGTATAGATAGAAAGAAATGGGTGGTAATCAGTCAATGAAATATGAAGGTATGAAATTTCACTTTTTATTCTGTGAAAAGTATGGTAGAAGCACCATAGGGAATGCCTTCTCGAAAATGGGAAGAATTTTCATTTTTTTATGTTTGGAAATTTTTTCCGAGATCACAATGAAAATGAACCTATGAATATTCCTGATAAAAAAATGATAAATTCTATTAAATGTGGTGATATGGTTCATTATAAAAATTCATGCCCAAAGAAAGAGCAGAATGATGGAAAGCATCATGTTTATAAGAATAAAGGTGTAGAGAGATCATTTGTGACTAAATCAGAAGATTACTGGAAATCCAATGATGTTAAATCAATTACATTTTGTTTGTTTATTATATTTTTCTAATCTATTGTTTAATATGGTTGTTATAAATTCATTAATTTGCATTAAATATTCACATACATATGAAATTTCACCATAGGAAATGAGATAAAAATTTATTTTCAAAGCTCATGAGGGGAGGGGACGATTAAAAAAAGTAGGATTAATAATAATACTTATAATGTTGTCTATTAAAAGACATTTCCTTCAATAATTTTGGTTTTTAATTTAGTATAGTTTAATATCATTCTGGGTATGGATTGACATTCTGTTTACCATTCAATGATTGATTGTAGATATAAAAATATTTTTATACAATTATTAATATTTTTTATACAATATTGATCCTATTCAAATTAAAACATATCAAAAAGCTGGGAAACTATTAAAAGATGGAAATTAATGTTATCTCATCCATATTATAGAAAATTATTAAACTGTTCTGATTAATTATGTAGAAGTGGTAATTAAATACATTGATGTTTTTCTTTATGAGTTACCTTGTGTTATACCTGCTCGTAAATTTGAATTTACAATGGAATTAGTTCATGAGGCCATACTAATTTTAAAACCCCCAAATAAAAATTTTCAAATGTATCATATTGAATAGGAAAATTAGATACATGAGTTTCTTGATAATTATTGCATTCATACTAGAACGTCACCATGGGGTGCCCCAATAATTTTTTTCCATAAAATATTGTTTCATGAGACTATTAACTGATTATAGAGTGTAAAATAACATTAATATTTATAATATGTATTCATTGACTCATATTTATGACTTTTTAGATCATCTATATGGATCACAATATTTTTTCCTAATTTAGTTGAGATTCGAGTACCATAAGTTGAAGTTGAATGTGGATGAAATCCTGAAAACAAAATTCCATACTATATATGGGAATTATGAAATTTTTTTATTACATTTGGATTGACTAATACCACTTATTTATTCATCATTATTTTGAATAGAATATTTTGAGAATACTTGGGTATAATTTTTGTTGTTTTAATTAATGATATTTTTTTTCTAAAAATTAAATGAGGTTCATGATGTTTTTAAGAATTTTCTTACCAACTATCATGGAAAATATTTTATACATATAATTTATAAAATGTGATTTTTCAAGGAACGAAATTTATTTTCTTGGGACCATTATAAATAAGGGTCGAAAAAATAATCCTTATAAAACATAAGTCATTGATGAATGGAAAAGAACGAAAAATGTTTAAGATATTTTAAGTCTTCTTGGACTAGAAGGTCATTATCAGTAGTTTGTTTAAAATAATGCTTGGTTATATATCCATCATACTATGTGTTCCCTGAATTGGGATATATTTATTTTTATAGAAGTATGTGATGATTTTTTAAAAAAACTGAATAACAGATTTTTTAATTCATCCATTTAGGGAATTCCTTCTATAATTAGTTAGTTTTTCATCTATAGTGATTATTAATTGAATGGATGTGCTTTTTTCTGATATAGAATGATCAATTAATTTATTAGAAATCACGAAAACTGACACTACATGGGTTAAGTTATCCGACACATTAATTTGATTTATTGGTTGTGTTCATCCCTATAAAAATTTTGAGGCACCAATTACACGAAACCAAATGTGAAATATATATTGACAATTAAAATATTAAGTATAAATTTACTCAGATATAATTAAACATGAGGCATAAAATAGATTTAATTGATTAATATGTATGATTAAAAAGTAAATTACTATCCTAGAAATTTAAAAAACATGGCTTATAAATTTATTTTAAAACATCATGCATCATTAACCATGTTACGTCTAGAATGATTACACTTGATTAATGATTTGATGATTATTTTCTTGGTATTTTATGGTGTAGAGAATTTCTCAATATTTTTTCAGTTGTCAGTGTAATCATCTCAATCATATAGAATTAAGAAATCATTGAATGAAGACAATGACCTATAGAAAAATGATTAATTGGTTTAAAGGGGTATGTTTCTATAATATAATCATGATAATGATTGTGTTTTTAGAGTTTCAAAATTATTATGTATGCCTACTGATTCCATATTGATGAAATATTTTTTTTTAAAAAAATTGCTCACAATTTTTAGTACATCTGATTATCACTCATACGTATAAAGACATTGTGGAGTATTTTTTATTGGATGGAATGAAAATATGTATTTTATATTTTACGTTGAAATATTTGAGATGTCTACAAGATAATGTTGAGAATAACTGCCAAACGGGATGCCTCAGCATGTCCCAATGCTACAGTGTAAACATGAAATTATATGTATGGTCTTTATGGTGGAACAAACAATTTATTATCTTAGTAACAATTTGATTTTAGTTATTATGGATATGATGAATAATTATGAACATTTCCATCATATTTGAGAAAATTGGTCCTTTTATCACTTTCTCAACTATACCTCAAAGACATTGTTAGGTTAATTGATGTTCCTCATTCCATTGTATCTTGAAATGATCCCATGATCACATATCTCTTTTGGAAGGGCCTTTACAATTCATTGGTCATATAATTAAATTTCAGCATTATATTTCATAATAAATTTGATGGATATACTGAGGGGAAAAATCATACATTTGAGGAAATATTTCGTGTTTTATCAACGGACAATTTGGTATGTTAGGATATTCATTTATTCATTTGTGGTGTTTTCATATTATAATAGTTTTAATTCTAGTATACAGATGGATCATTTTGAGGAATTGTGTGGTATGCGGTGTTGAGCTCCATTATTTTGGATGAAGTGGGGGAAATGGAGTTGACAAGACCAGATTTGGTAGAGTGTGTGGATGAGAATGTGGATAATATCTACTTAAACATGATGATAGCTTAGAGATGGAAGAAATGTAAAACAAATGATAAAAGGAATGACTTTTACTTAGAGATAGGTCATCGTTGTTGTATTAGAATATCCCAATTGTAATTTTTTAGGCATTTTGTTTTGAAATAAATGTTATGGGAATGGTTCATTGAAAATTATTCAATCCAGTAGAATGTTTTACCATTCGCCTACCAATTAGATTAGACAAAAAAATTTCATAGGTACTTATTGTGTTTCATATTTTAAAATTGAAAATGTATGAGAATTATTTGACTAAAGTTTTAATCCAAGATGAATTTTACCTAGAAGTGAACCATTATTATAAAGAGAAACCTATTCAGATTATATATTATAGGGATCATGTATTGCAGAATATTATAATCCCAAAGGTTATGGATTTTTGGAGAAACGTCATGGTTGAAGACGCATCATGGGAATCAAAAATGTAGTGAGAGAAAGATACTCTAACTTTTAAAATAAGTAAATAAAAATTACGAGGATGCAATTTCTAGAAGGTTTGGAAAATGTAACAACCCATGTGTTTAAATACAAATTTAATAAAGACTAAAATTCCACCAACATTGAGTTTTTTTCTAATAATATAAATGTTTCTATAATTACAGAAATGAGAAAGTAAGAACCTATCCATGAAATGAAATTTTTTCTAATATAAGATTTCAATTTTGATTTAAAGACATACATGGATGTGATCAATTAGATTATTAGTGTTAGATATGATCAACATAATTTTTTGTGAATAGTAACATGACCATTTTGTGTTGTATTTTTACCCTTAAGAATATTAATAAGACCCTAATGATGAGTAAATCATCCAAATGAATAGTTACCTCACCCATGAATGTAGGGATACACATTATGCATCTAATAAGTTACTATATGATCATAGTATAATTGTTGGAATTTTCATAATTCATAAATATTTAATAAAAATTTTATGAAAAATTAAATATTTTATGTGAAAATTTATTTTCATAAATTTAATCATAAATTATTATTTTATTTTCATATGTTTATAACATAATATTATGATATATGGATTACTTATTTATGGTGTTATGAAATCAATTGTAGTTTTTAAATTGATATTTATAAAATAAATTAGGATTTTATTTAGGAATTAAATTTCAAATTTTAAGAAAACAATTTTTCTAATATTTATTTCATTATTAAATTCTACACCTCAAAATATGGAAAGTGACATTTTTTGGATTTTCTAAATAAACGATTTTTTGGTGAATTGTGAAATACATTAATTTACCATATATATACAATATATGTTTAATAATCTATTAATAACATCATGGATGATGTATTATCCCTCGATTATATATCACAATATCTCATTACTATTTTATGTCACTAGATATAATACTATTTATATCATAAAAAAACTATTAAATTAATGATTAAAATAATGGAAAACACCTCGTCTCCTCCTCTATAAATACCACCCCTCACAATATATTCTCCCCACACCTCTGAATTATTGTTAAATTCTTCAATTATATACAATAATATTTCCATGTCTCTTCCTAATGTTAACGACCTATGGTCTCACCAAAAGGCTGAAACCAAAGGCCTTAAAAAGGTTCATAAGAAGAATAGATCAAGAGGTAACCATCCTGTTTAATTATCAATTATTTTATTATGAATTATTTTTTATTTCATATACTACCTTCTCCTACCCTTATCCAAGAGGCATAAAATCTATTGTATTATATATACAAATATATTAGAATTTTATCATGTTTATGAAAAAATTCACCATCAAACTTATTCTTCAATCCATCTTAATCTAAAACTAGAAACACTACCCTTGATGTGGTGATTTACCAACATCATGGATGATGTGTTTCTAACATCCTTAACATCCATAATAGTTGCTTATAAATTCTTATTAATTCTTAAAATAGATTATAATTTCTATTATATATCTTATTTTATGTCCTGTAATTAACATATACAAATAATATTAAGGTATTTAATGAAACTTGTTTTGTGAATATCAAAGATCCACCAAAGTAATCTAAACAAATATTATTAATGATCTACCCAATGATTCATTATCATCTACTAAAAAAATCAATTATGGTATCATTTAATATTTTAGAATCATTTCAATACAACTTTATTTGATTATTGTACATTCTGTTCCATTCAATAAGAAATCTTTTATGAACCATCCATGGAAATCATGTGAAGAATACTCCCCAAACAATGTAATGAACAAAATATTTTTAATAAATGAGGGGAGTAATGTTATACAATGATCATATAAGGTATTATAAAGATAAATTTGTTTTTTTTAAATATTAATAACACTTTTATAACAATTATACATGAGGTTTAAACACATTTTATCTATGAGGAACCCGTGGTAAGGGAATTCATAACCCAATATTGAATCATTGGGTTAACATTAAACATCATTGATTATGTGGTGCTATGACAATTTTTGAGATAAATGATTTTATATTATGTTGTATTATATGGATTTATAGTGTGCACATTACTTCATTTCATTCTATTAATTATCAAATCAATTAAATGATAATTTTAATCGAATTTTCATTAAAAATACTCTTTTATTCATCATTCCGAAATTCAAATGAAATGTTTTTATGAAATTATTCATGTATTATTAATATTTATTGGTTATTTAGAATTGATTATATTTAAGGGGCGTACCTATATATCGCATCAATTCAAAAGGTAAGTATATGTAAGAGGTCGGTCGTATAGTTACACCATGAGTAACTATAATGGTTAAACCATAATATAGTTGTGAGAGTTACATTATAAAGTAGTAGTGGGGTTAAAAATTCATATGATATCCAATAGGTATAAAATATTAAGTAAGTATAACCCATATATAGTATTATTGTTTTATTTATGTTTTATATGTTTTATGGAAATCTCATGTTTCACAATGTATGTATTTTATACCATATGAGTTAGAATTTTGACTTTCTGAAAATGATTTCATCTATTTATAATTACTCATGGACTGATAGTTTCCATCATTATTTTTATAACACCTACTCATCTATTTAGTCTCATCCAATATTTTGAAGTTGTTTTAATGTGGTGTAAGGATGGCTATGAGAACAGTAGAATCCAAGATGAATGTTGTGAATACTTCCCATCAAAATACATCTTTTTAAAAACATGTGTATTATAAAGGAAGTGGATATTTTTTTAGTTCAACCCATGTTGTATGATTGTGGGATGATATATATGAATTATTTTGTAACATGAAAAAAATAAAGAACCCGAAATGATCTTTTGGGAAATAAATAAGTGTATTCTAGATGAATTAACTTGATTATGTAGTGATTATGTCGGGGTCCTTATAAATGTGATGTAGTTATCCAAAAACAATATTGAATAACAAATATTTCTGAAACAATAATAGGAAAATAAAAAAGATCATATGAAACATAAGATCTATAAATAAATCCAAGAACCTTTTATATCATGTTCCACTCAACCAATGTGACTCAATAAATGTAATAATCCAAATAATCATTTATTCATGAACATTCAAAACTGATGGATAAATTCCCACTTAAATTTGAGATCTTTACTAGGGGATATTAGTTTGAGTCGAATAATAATCTTGTTAAAAATGTTTTCTTAGATGTCTCCCTTGGTACACCTAATTTCAAATTAGAAAAATATGGCCACAAGAGACTCAATAGTAATAACTGAATTTTTTTTGGAATACAGATATATTCATGATCATTTAATCATTACCCATAATAAATCGTAATCCACAAGAACCATAAATGACAATAAACCCATAATCATATGTATATAAACATTAAATATTTTCTATTACTAGGGAGATTCCATGAATTTTGATATAATAAATCAATTGGACATTTTCTATTGTTGTTTTATATTCGAATGACCACTTTATCAAAGTGAAAAATGGGAATTAATGATAATATTTAGAATCCATGACACAATGTACATTTAGAAAATACTAAGAACATGCAATATACAACTATCAAAAAACAATGGAATCCATTTAATTAATAAAATTGTTTATCTTTTTGTAATTATTTAAAATAGAAATCATATATTTTATCGAACACATATTTTGTACAATTCACAAATCAAAATTTGATCCATATTTATAAACTAAAAAACATTCTTATTGAGATTAAAAGAAATTTGAACAATACTTTTCTCTCAATTAAATAATATATATATATATATATATTATTGTAATTTGTTAATAAAATTATTTTTAATAGCATAATACATCTTGATTATAATATTTTATATATAACAAAAAGGGTATCCAATGTAAAATTGACGTTAAAATTCCAAAAACTCTGAAAATTTAGTGAAGGGGTTTCATAGTGCAGATTGAACACCTTGGTTGAAAACAATTCACAAAAATCATCAGAAAATTCCACTAGGGTTTGGTCTAGAGTGGGGACATTCAGGGGGATGAAAATCATCAAACAAGGAAACGATGGAGGAGAATACCTAACCATGGTGGAGTTGATCAAGAAATAGAATGAGGTAAAAGTACATGTTGTTGGAAGTGAGGGTTAGAGGATCCCCCCATCTTCATGGTGCCTGACACAAACATGAGTTAGGGTGAAATTTTCATCTTGGTCTCACTAAGTGCATCATGTAATTATAATAGAGAGGATAGGAGGGGGAATTTCATGAATAGAGGGAATGTAGATCCCTAGGTATGAATCAATCATATGAGTGGATGATGGGGGAGTTTTGATTCAGGGATTAAAATTTTAGAGTTTTGGTTTTCCTATTTCATATGTCTTTCTATAAAATCTATATATAATGTTACACAACATGATTTTATAGTTCAAACCTTGAATCATCATCATTGGAATGATATCCAATAAAAAACATATATAATGAATAACCAGTTTCTTTTCATCAATCGATAAAAGTAAAATGATACGGTATCCGAAAGGGAAAACTAATTTGGAAAAACACATAAGAATAGAGAACCAAAATAAGAAATAGATGAAACAATTGAAATGACCAAGAGTAAATAAGGTTTTCCAAAGATCAATGGATGAATTATGTGGAAACAATAATATAATTTTACTGAAAAATTTTTTCCATTGTGAAAAAAATTCATTATTTACATTAGTCCTCAATACTCATGTTTATTTACCAATGTGATCTTCATTTAAATGTAAACTATTTATTCATCAGTTATTATGGATTTTTTCTGACATATACTGATGTTTAAACATAACAATGAAAATAATTTATTCAAATGATATTCATGATGACTCATCAAAACACCGTTATGATATTTATCATCACTTCATGATGTGATTTAACCATTTAGTAATCCTATTTTTCAATTACAACTTACTCTCTAGAACGAATTACATATTTTGTGGGTGATATTTTAAATGACCACCATTACACATTTTAACATCTTCACATGATTAAAATAATTTATATACATATCTTGGTATCAGGGTTTGGATATTTGGTTATCATATAATCATGAATTTAACATTGGTGGAGGATATAGATGATATAGGAATTAAATTAAAAAAACCCCCAAGAATAAATGTGAGATTTAAATTGGTGATAAAATATTTGTATTCCTTGGGAATGTAATATTATGATTCATCGATCAAAATGGCATATCCTCCTTTGTCATTCCCCATGATGTTTAGCATGATAGTGTTGTTGGATGTTATTCTTTGAGGAGATAGTGATTTAGGTGGAAGATTTGGATTTTTGGGTGAGGAAAAACTAAATACATGATGTTTGGTTAAAAATTAATCACATTCTATTGTACCATGGTTATGGTAGGAAAGGTTTCATATTGATATTAAAATAAAATAATAATGTTACCTATATTACATGTAGTGTTCCCAAGTATAGAATGATTGTCATGTTCTATGAAGACATTCCTATGAGACCTTCTAGAACAGACACATTGTATGGGATTAGAATTCATGATGTGTACCATTAGATGTAGTGAAGTGGGATTGGGAAGTGATTAATACCCTCATTACCAAAATGCAAAATAGTTCAAATTTCTAAATAGATAGACTATACATTACAGTGATACCATAATCCTTGATCTTACAGAACACACCAAGTTCTTCAAAAGGTTTCACACACTATATAACATCATTGAACTGGCGTAGTAAAACAGCAGTTATTGCAACCAATGTATTACAAAAACATGTTGAGTTCCTTGATGGAACTATAAGTAATTTGAAACTCTTTAAAACACTATATATTTTGTATATACATTCCACGTAATGTAGGAATACATATATTTTATTTTAATGGTTTGTTGCAAGGTTTGTACCCCTTTAGTGCATGTCATATATTTTTATTCACTCTGAAGGTTTATATATCTCCATTATTAATAATCATATATGGGAATATAGAGTGTGTGGTTTTATTTTTTTACACCTTTTATGTGATGATAGACAGTTCATCATCATTATAGCTGGGACTTGAAACAATACATGAATTTTATTTCTATGTGTATCCTAAGAGAAAGTGGTTTGGATTATGCATTTCCTTGAGAGTTATATTTGGTTTGGTACTCCTATAGTGGAATGATTATGTAAAGGTGTTTATCACTCAATTGATATTCCTAAAATAGGTTTGTACATCACAAAACATAAAGAGATAATGTGTTGTATATCATAAAAGTTAGTTTCACTATCTAATTTCTCATATGGGGAATGAGACCACTAATGGGGTAAATGATCTATTTATTTAGATATATTGAATAATAGTGTGGGTTACCCATTTATATTATTAGGAGGTTACATGAGATGATTTGAATTGTTAATTTTGATACATTATTGGTGGTATGATATAGATTGATCATAGGGTGTGGTACTCCCTCACCCAATGAACATGATTTTGTGGTGATTGGAAATTTTTTAGGGATTTGATAAGTAAGTTTGGTTGTATGAATTAATTAGTAGGGTGATATTAATTGATTATTGGGATGCCTCATGATCCATATTTATCACAACTGATATATGACATATAAATAGGGTATAGTCTCTTGATTTTCATTGAATATTTTATGTTTCTCATAACCCCATGATGATTCTGAGATTTGATTTTATTGTATAGAGTAGTGTTTACTATAACAATATTATTCCCCAATGGACTTTTTTAGAAGAGGATACCAGAATACCTTAATTTATACCCTGGTTACTATCACTAAAACTAAATCCATGGACATGACATATTGGTTTATCTGCTTCTGTAAAATTTCACGGAATCTAATTGGGAATGCTTATACCAACAACTATTCGGTTGCTATTCCCACAAGTGTTTTGAATATAATGATGATATATTTGATACCCAATTGGAATATTTAGATTTTTTATTCTTTGTTTGGATTCGATTCATAATGATTCTTGATGACACTAGATCGAGAATAATGGTGTGATATATAGGTGGTGACTATTACGGTGGGAGGTTTATATGGGAATATAGACATTGAGTAGCAGTTTTCTCATTTAGATTGACATTCTAATATAATTATCCTTGTATATATAAGAATAAATAAGACAATAATACTATAATTATAACTATTAGAATTTTAATATGGCTTATAAGAATAATAACAAGACTGTAAGGAATACTGAACAAACCATTAGAATAGCATATTGAAAAAAAATTAAAATATTATATAAATAATATTTTTTATATGTGACATATGAAATTAAAATTACTTTAGACCAATAAATTAAATTTAAAAAATAAACATATATTTATTCAATAGTATAATTTTTAAATCAACTTTAATTTAATTTTTTTTTATAAAATTATAATATTTATATGGATTATTAAAATTACCACATTTCAAAAAATATTCAACTAAAATCAATTTTTTTAGATTTAGTGAGTAGAAATTTTGAGATGGTATATTTCTTTTAATTTTAGAAATATATATATATTATTAAAAATGCTAAGAATATTATATTTTTGAAAATATTTTGTTTTAAAAAACAAAATTCACATTGTAATAATAATTATTATTATTATAGAATATTTCTCCCAAAAAATAAAATTTTTTATTATGTTCCATACAGTGAGATTTTTAAATTAAAATTCTAAAAAAATTAAAATGGCTATGTCAAATGTATTTAATTTAATAAAAATAATTTTCCATTTTTTTGCATAAATATTAAATAAAATATTGTATTTGTGTTTTCAAGGGATCCAAATCCGTTAAAAATTATATTTTAAATAACGTATAATTACAAATATCATAAATATCATTATAAGAATGTTCACAATGTAATTTGTATTATATTTTATAATTTAACCTGGAAACCCCCCTCTCATTGTGTAGAAGCACCCTATCTCACTCTCCTTGGAAAAAGAATTAACATAAAATTACCAAACCCAAATAAATATCCAAATACATTACTTATAACCTATTATTGTCTATTGGGAAAATATTGATTCATTAAGATCATTTATTATAATGAGTTAATCTTTATGGATAAGGAAAAAGACAAACAAGGAGGTATGATTGATTCATCCTTTCTTTTTATTTTCATTTTATAATTCTCAATCCATCACATCTATTAGAATTAAAAAATTTAAATATATATTTAAATATATATTTTACATGATGTGGATAATATTAATATTATATAAAAATTCCATTTATAATATTTGTATATATTTTAATACTCCACCTTCCTCTTTTGACAATTTATAGATACCGATTATTTGACCACCTATGAGGATGTTAACAACTCTCTTATTATCCCAACCATCAATAATTGATATAAGAAATTATATATAAAATATAATGAAACTTCTATACGTATTTATAATATTATGGGTTTAATTTCATTAATTTATAAAATTTAATAAAAAAGATACAGAATAAATATGGGATATTTTAATAAAAACAAAAAATAATGGAAATGCAGTTCTAAAAATGTGATTTAGGAAATAAAATACATTTATTATCATTGATCAATATTTATAAACATTAATATAATCTAATTCTAGTATCAATATTAAATTATAAATTATTATTATACAGGAGGAGGCCAGGTGGTGAAATAAATTGGTATTTATGGTAATGTGATTCTTCATCCAATCAATTTTCATTTCCTATATTTTTATCATTATATTATACACTTTATGTCTTTTTATTCAACATCATAATAATCTATGACATCCTGAATTTTTTAAAAGAAACTCTATGTTAGATAATATACATGATACCCCACATCAAGCTTAAACAACCAATAAATATTATTATTTAATGATATCATTTTAACATATCCATTTTAATGGAGGAAATGAATAATAGTAACTGAACTATGAAAGTATTTTATAAATGTGTTTATAAAGTTAATTTTGTTTCGAAAAATTAATTATAAATGAATGCAAAACAATTATTATAATAACAAGAAATGTTTTGTGAAGAAAATATAATTATATGTGAACAATAGTGTTTATAAAATAATCAAATCAACAATGTTGGATTAAATTAATAATATATATATCTCTCTATAATATTAATCCAAATATTTTACATTCATATTATGTGTATTATAGACATGATATAAGAATAAATCTAATTTTATATAAGAAAGAATTTTTTTGAAATGATGTTTTTCACCCTTTTGAAGCGAGAGTTGTATAAAATATATTATTTGAAACCTTTTTAAATTATATTTTAAAAATATACTTTATATTTGAAATAGGAGTATCACATTTTACTTGAGTTGAATTACATTAATTTTTCAGAAAAGATTCATATTTTTTAATTAGTTTAAAATACTACATTTTAATTGGAAATAACTTTATTTACTAAATAATTTGTAGTGTTAAATTTTAATTTTTAAATGTTTTAAAGATTTATTAGGTAAAATTTTTATCATTCAATAAAATTTATGTAATTTTAATCAATAGAAACTTGAAAATGGATATATGAACATTTCAATAATTTGAATTTTTTTTGTTTAATATCAACTTTTAACAAAGGTTTCAAGGGATTTATTTAAATTAAATTATATCAAATTATATTTTGTTATTTTATTAAAAATATATTCCATTTTTGAAATCATAAGGTCATAATTTCATGAATACATTCCTTATATATTTTTTGAAAACACATAAATAGTAACTTTTGTTGTTTTTATTACCGTGGTTTAAGGTAAATCATGTAATTTAATGAAAAAAATAACATTATAAATATTAGAAAATTTCCCTACGACCATTAAAAATTCTATTGGATCTGGTATTATTGTCCAAAATCATCATTGGGACGATTTTCGAGCTCTTTGATCAGGTTTGATGACATTAATCCGATTATTGAATTTTATTGAAAGAAAAGAAAATTTTATCACTATTGTTTTTAACAAGGGATATTTTTTTTAAAACGATGTCATATAGGGGTAAAATTTTATTATAAATTAATTTCACAGAGATAATATTTTTATCATAATCATTAATGTTTTTTAATTGTATATTTTTATATTAAATTAAAGGATTACATAATGAAGATAAAATAATTGTTTAATTAATTGAAATAAAAAGTAAATGATATTAATAATATTAAAATAAATTCAATTTGAATGAGTTAATTATATCTAAAAAGATTTTTATGACTACGAAGTTTTAATTATATTTTAAAGGTCTTCGTTTGAACCTATATTTTTATTTTGAATTTTGTATAAGACAATGTAATGATATTTTTGTTTTGAATTTTCTATAAGACCATGTTATTTTTATTTTTTATTTTGATAAATATATATTAAATTAAGGTAATACATAATTATGATTGAATAATTTTTTAATAAAAATAAAATACCAAATAAATGATATTAAAAATATTAACATGTATTCAATTTGAGAGAGTTAATTACATCTATGAAGTATATTTATGACTAAGAAATTTTCATGATATTTTAATAGTTATGGTTTGAATATATTTTTTTGGTTGATATTTTTTATAATACAATGTAATGAGATTTTAATGGTATTGGTTCTTCCCTTTTTATTTATAGTTGGATTTTCGTTGTATTTTTTCCACAACCCCAAACATAAATAATATCTTTTCTTTTTCATAGCGGGGAAAAATTAAGATATGAATGAACCATAATTTCTATATTCGTATAAATTAATTATTTGTGTTGTATAAATTAAATTTTATTTTGGAAATTATAAAATTAATATAAAATCATCTTCAATTCTAAATAAATATATATTTAATTCACAGAACAATAAAATAATTGATTTTAATTTTATTATTTTAAAAAAAAAATTATTTCGTAATGTGTGTAATGAATTTTATATAACTATATGATATATTAGTGCTATCTTATATCATTATAATATATTTACCACATTTTCATGATATATTAATTGCCAAATTAATGGAAATTTAACAAATTTGTCAATAACGAAACATTTATGAAATATTATATTATTAAAATATTTAAAAATAAAGAAATTATAATATATTGATAATGTTTATATGGTATGATTTATGATGTATTACCCTATTCAGTTAAATAACAATTTTAGGATTTTTTCAATCTATTGGCTTTATAAAATTTCCAAATTTTTTATCGACATCCAAAAGTGCCACTCCCCTCTCCTATAAAAGGGATCACATTATTCATTTTTCTAGTAAATTCAAAAAATATTTGTATTGTTCATTATCTTACTAAATAATTTCCTATAATCCATCCACACATTGATTACCTATTAGTTTATTTATAATGCTTTGCTACTGGTGTTAAGGTGTTAATCAAAGGAGATCATTCGAAGAAGAGGCTCCTTTTTAAATTACGTGTTTATATATTATTTCTTCTTTCACATACATAAAATATAATAAACCCTGATGAAATAATAATCCCATAATCCTCAATATAATTAGAATTTATTATATTAATATAATTACTTTCCACCATATCTATTTCTCCCAAATATAAAACTAATTATTTCAATGTTTGTATATGTGATCAATCACCTCCCCGAATAGATATAATTTATTATACATCATTTTCTATCAAGACTAGTTATAATGATAGTGTTGATTTTTTATATATGATTTTAAATAAATATTTATCATTATTAATAGACTAATAAATAATCTACATTCATACCTTTCCATTCACATGAAAATGAGAAAGTCATTTGTTCTTGTGTGATAACTATCAACACCATGTAGTGATGTGATTCGTTTTTTATCAAATCATCAAATTGATGAGATATAGAAATAAAATTTAATTATTAATATAATAATAATGATGTTATAATAATTTTTTAAAGGGAAAATTATAATTAATTTAATTCCATAATGATCATTTGAAATAAAGTCATTATTTATATATATGTATGGACACTATCTACCAAATTATAATGTAGATAATTTTTCGTAACTATACATAATGACATAATTTTAAAGTATAATTGATGTATAAAATTTATTACAATTTCATTAATATGATTCTATAGATGATGTACTTTTGATAACTTTTACTATTTACCTCAGACCAATGCAATTTTGGACTCAACTGTCGAATATGGTCAAAACATTCGAACTAGACATCAATAAATTAGGTAATTTTTATATCATGTTTATAAGTGACATAAAAAAATTATAAGCATAAAATAAATGTATTAAATTAGGTAAATAACATATGATTAATATTTTGGATGATAAATATTTTATGTCGGAAATTAGAGTCAAGGATAGAGTCTTTTTAACAAAAAAGATATTTATTTTATTTTAATATCTGTTATTATAAATCACTCTCCTCTATGGTGATTTTTTCAAAATAGTTATAATTATTGTATTTATATGTAAATGAATATTTTAATATATTTATTTTATATTTTCTCTTCAAATATTCAATGTGGAATGTGAGAATTTTATTTAATAAAATTTTATGAATGTTTTAAATTGGTTTTCAAAATGTATTTTGTATTTCAATGAAATTAATTGTTATCTTATACGTTAAAATGAAAATTTAATGGAGAAATGATGAAATGTTAATGCATTAATGTGTAATGATCATATTGTGGTATTTGTAAATTTTATGTGTGGTTACATGATTACCAATGATGAGTGGTTCTATAAATAACTATGGAAGGGTGGTTATGTTATAAGCATCAATGATTTGGGTATGGTTGTCTACAGTATGGAAATTACAATTATATGTGTGACATGAATTGATATTGGCTATATTAATATTAATATTATATGTGTGAAAAGTACATAATTCAACAGTGTTGTTATTATATAATATTATAATTTGGTCCCCAGATACATACTAATATATTATATGTTTTCTTATGAGTTTTCAAGGAAATCATTTTCGTTTCAAAACATATGAATTGATATTTTTTAAATGATTATCCTTTTCATTGGGTATTAAGATATAATTTTAAGGAAATGATTTATGGGTTTTTACAGGACTCGTGAATTTATTTCTTAATTTCCTTTACTATAATTTTATTTTCATCACATGTTTTAAAATATTTTCAAAGGGTTTAATGATGATTTTGTTAGATAATGAGATCATGGGAAAACAATTTATGCTATATAACATTAAAAAATCATGATTAATTCTAATGGTTATTGTTTTACCTAATAAATGGATAATGGGTATAAGTGTCCATGTGTAATGTATTGGTTTACAATTTAATATTATGATATAATAATATAAAACAGTAATCATAAAAAAATATGAAAATAAGGTGATATCTAGTTTTAAAATATCTATAATATAAAATTGTTATTATCAGTTTGTTATTGTTAATATTGGTGTGCATTTTATACCAAATAAGAGATTATTATGTCTTTATAAGAGTTATGGATATCCTAATGAGTTTATAAACATTATTATGAACATATGATTAATCTCTCATAATCCATTTTTATTTATTAATTTATGAAATTTTATAAACAAAACTTAATTTTAAGGGAAATTTATTTTTGAGGTAATTAAAAATTATTAAATTTTTGGGTGAATATTTAATTGTTTGAGATAAACATTGGGGTTAAAACCTATTATTTTAATTTTGTATATTTTATAATATTTTGGTATTTTATTAATAATTATATAGTTTTATATAAAAGAAAACCCACATGATGGGTGACAACCTTCGACATTTGGCATAGATGTTGGAATCGAACCCACAACCAAAGGGTCACAACGGTGCATCACATAATACTGAATTACATTAAGAACATGTGAATATGAATTTTTCTATTTTGGTAGACTATTTGATGGATGATTAAATTTTTTATATTAGGAACATATGTTTCATCAAATAGATAACATTTGGATTGAAAAATTATTTTTAGATTAGGAGATTGATCTTATTTTAAAAGACATTCACTATTTTCTTAAAATTATATGATTTTCGTAAATAGAATATTGTGGGAATATATTAGATAAATAATGGTTGAATTATATTTTTGAATATTATGTGATTTTATTATTATTTAGGAAACAATTAACTATTCATGGAAAATATGTGATTATGTAATTATCTTTTTTGTGTGATACATTATGAGTGATTGATTTTATTTGGATAAAATTATTCTAATATCACTTGCGGGATTCCATGATCAAATAATTCTTATCATATATTTTAAATATATGTATAAAATAATTTTGAGTATGTTTAATTATAGTTATTTTTGGATGGACTATATTGATCTTTGGGAATTACAATAGATTTTTGGAAATTGATGATGTTTTTATGATATAAGGTTTATTGTTTTTTGGTAATAACCTTATCTTATAATAACCTTTTCTATTATTAAAATGTTTAAAGATAGTTGAAATAGATATTTATAATTTTGTTTATTATGTTATACTCTAGAAAATAATTATAGTTATTCACACATAAAAAACTAATTTTATATAGACATCGTTTGGGAATAAATAAGAGTTTGTAGTATAATTTTATTAATGGCAGAAACCATCCTTTTCAAGTAAATATAATTATTTTTGTACATAAATAATAAAGTAATCAATGAAATCTAGAAAAATTCTATTCATCAAATAAAACTCATTCAATTAATTTTATTATTATGAAATAAATAAACTTTATACTCATCTGATATTTACAGTTTTGTGATGGTTAACAATATAATGAAAATATTATCTGTCACTCTCCATAAGAATAAGTTCATTAGTTTTCTCTTATATGTCCAATTTTCAAATGATGAACCCTAGTATGTGTTATCTCTTAATAAATTCATTATATCACTTCATTATTTTAATGTTGAAGTATTATTGAACATTGTTCGATGTGAAATTAAAATAATGGTATCTTTAGAATTCAAATATTTTTTATCATTCCCAAATTAAAAAATTTGAATTCGCAATTTCAATTTGGGGGATAATGTGAAATATAATGTTTTTTAGTGGAAACACAATGTTTTATTGTATACAATACATGGCATATCGTTGTTAAATGAACCAATTTAAATTTTTGAGTAAATTATACTATTATAACATACTCGTAAGATTGGGGGAATGAATAGTAATAAATAAATTATGAAAATAGGGAATACAAATGCATATATAATTATTTATTTGGAGAATATTTAATCACAAATGAATGTAAAACAGTTTTTATAATAAAATAGTTTTTTTGGGAAAAAAATGTTATTGAGAACATGTATGTTTATAAAACAATCCAATAACCATTTTGGGATTATATATATATATATATATATAATTTTCAATAAAATGATTAACATTAATCTTTTATGTTTTCTAGAAATTATATAAGGAAAAATACGTAATAAATGAGATGAATGATAATAAATGACAATTTTAATATAAATTTGTTTATTCTTATTATTGAAATTTATTTTTTAAAACTTTATTTAATTACCTTAAAATATTTTTCAATTATAAAACTATATTTATTTTACTAACAAAAAATAATAAAATTTATTTTAATAAAATAAATATTGAAACATTTTGTAAAAATTATTATGTCCAATACAAATTTTAGATAAATAATATTTATTAGAGAAAAATTAAATAATAATATTCAAATTACCACTTGGTCTTGGAATATTTAAAGAAAAATTAAATGAAGAGTATCAAATTTTACAACAATAATATTTTATTGAATTAATATACTAATAAATAATATCAAAATAACAAAAAACTAGAAAAATAATGAAAAATGGGATAATATATGTTTGAAAATGTATTATAATTATAATTTCTATACTATTTGGAAGACATTTCGTCTATAATAACTGTAAAAATAATAATATTTTTTGGATTTCCATGATTTTATCTACCATGTCCTATAAAAGGGAAAAAATACATCTTTTTTCATTAAAAATAGATATTTAGTTTGTCCAAGATAATACTATAAACACTTGATTATTCTATACGAAAATTCAATCACTCTTATTTTAGAATGAAATCTCACCTTTGTGACGTTAATATATTAACCAAAAGAGATCATTCAATGAAGAGGTATTATTTTTAATTATGGTTTCCAATTTTCTTTCTTCATCAACATCCTTAAAATTTCATTCAACCATGTTGAAATAATATAACCATTATACTCAATGTATTGTGATTTTCTTATGTCAATACCATCACTTATATTCATCTCCTATTCCGACAAAATGAAAATTAATGTTTCATTCTTTTGTATGTTTTAACTATCGTCTCCAAGAATAAGTATAATTATTTTTTCATTACAATGTCAATGGACTGCTTATAATGATGGAATAAATTTTTATATATGATATTCATGACATATTAATAAATATTAAAGTGATAAAAAATAATCTAATTTCTTACAATTCCATGAACAAGAAATGATTACTTCATTAATGTGTACCTGTGAATAATCACCACTACGATTTGATGTGATATGTTTTACATAATCAAATCACATAGATTATATATATATGTATGTATATTTTAATTATTAATATGATATAAATTATATTTTTTTCATTATAAAATTAATAAATGATATTTACCTTCATTTAATAATGATCATTTATAAATGAAAACATTATTCATGTGCTTGTATGGACTACCATCTCCAAGATTATAACATATTTTATTTTTCATAACCATAAATAAAGGAATAATTTTAATTAATAATTGATGTATGAAAATGATAATAATTTCATAAAATATTATGTAGGTGATGTACTTATGACCACATTTACTATTTTCATCATACCAATGTCATCATGTACTCAAGCACCAAATATCATCAAAACTCCCTCCATCAACATACCTAAATGAGTATTTATAATAAAATGATAGTAAGTGATATAAAAGTAATAATAAAATTTATAAAATGTATTAAATCATGTAGATAACCAATATTTATTATTCAAGATGATAAAAATTATATGTGACCATTCACTGTCAATGTAAGGGACACTTTAACTGGAAAACCATTTTAAATGTTTTAAAAACATATTCCTCTAAATCAATCTCATCCAGGTCATTGTTTTCAAAACGGTTATTATTAATGTATATACATGAATACTATAGTTTTAAAATTGTAAAATTTAATATTTCTCTCAAATTTTTTAATGTTGTATGGGACACATGGATTCAAAAACCCCCATTTATGTTATTTTAATGGGGTTAGAAAATAAATTGGTTATTTCAATGAATTTCATTCCATTATTATGTGATCAAATGAGAATTTATGAGAGACATGTTATGAATTTAAATCCATTATGTTTTCTGATAATACATTGGTAATTGTATATTTTATAAGAGGTAACATGAAAACCCAATTATATGTGGTTCCCTGATATACAAAAGAGAGTTGGTTCTGTTATAACTACTAATGCATTGGTTATAAAAGTGTGATGTATGAATATTCAATTTGTAAGAGTTATATTTATTGATTTCATCAATATGGATATTCAATTTTTAATAGTGACTTATATGGATGTAAATTATATGGTCATTCCATTTTTTAAAATGATATCCCAATATACATACTTATATATCAAATGTTTTATTTTTTCCAGATAAATCAACTTGTTTTTAAAATGTAAGATAATGATATTTTTGAAATTATTATCCCTTTTATAGTGTAAAGGGTGCGTTTTTAAGTAAATTTTTTATGGGTTTTCATAGGACAATTGTGTTAATTTCTTAATGACCCTTACTGTGATTTTGTGATCACCCAAATTTGTAAAATGTATTTTTAATTGTTTAAGGAAGAATTAGTTCATGGATGCGATGGAATATCATGAATATATATGATCATAAGAAAACATGTTTTGCAATGTTTTTTGTTTTTTTTTGGAAAAAATGGATACTGAGTATATGTTTCCATGTTTAATTTATGGGTTTACTATGTACGTGTTTCTCCTACTACACTAATCCACTATACATAAAAGATCATTGGGAAAATATATTTATTTCATATTTTAAATTAAATAGAATATACAACAATTAATGTTGGGACTTTACAAATGGTATCGAAGCCTAGAATATACAACATTGGAGATAAGGATGTATTCCAAAATTTTCACGATATCATTATTTGTTTTTAATTTTTTGGATGATCATATGTTCTTTATATTAGAAACCCTTTTGAGTCATTATGTAATGAAATTTTATGGCTATTAATGGAATGTTTGAGATATCTTATTATAGGTAATTAGAAATTATTACATATTGGAATGAAAAATAAAATTGATGAGATGACCATTGAGGTTAAAACGTGTCATTTTTATTTTTGAGTAATTAATCGTATAAATTTTAATTTTTATAAGATTTATATTTTTTAAAAATAGAAAAACATTTGGAATGGGTGACTACCTATAGTGACCAGTATGGTTGTTGGAATAAAACCCTTAGTAAATGGGTGACTAGGTTGTATCGCTTACTAATCGAATATGATAACTCCAAGTAAGTAGGAATTATTCTATTTTTTAAATGCTATTATGGATAAATTAGAATTTTATTTGGGTAACATATGGTTTATAAAATACATATCCTTGGGATTGGAATATGATATTGTGATTATGAGGTAAATGTTATTTTGGAGGATGTTCACAAATTTGGGAATATTATATGATTAAGTTAAATAGAATATTTTGTGTTTTTATTATTGGAAATAATTGTTGAATTATATTTTAGAAGAAAATATGATTTTATGGTATTTAGTAAATGATTGACCTATCTTAAATATTATGAGATTATGAAAATATCTTTATGGTATGAGGCTTCAAGAGTAATTGATTATTTCTGAGATAATTCCTACATTTTATCTTTTCATTCCAAGTGATCCAATAATTTTGGTTCATGGGTTTTAATCATTGTACGTATTTTTTTATATAAATTCATGAATAATTGTTTTTTAATGGTCTATGTAGAACATTGGGTATTACTGTTTAATTTTGGAGATTGATATAATTTTTTAGCATCTAACTTTTATAGTTTTTGGGTATTTCTCATATCTAGTACTAACCGTTTTGGTTTAGGATAAATTTTGAATATAATAGAGAATTTTTGATAATTTTTTGCGGATTATGTGATCTATTACATGTTTTTTCCAGTCATTCACACATGAAAAATTCATCATTAATACTCATTATTTAGAAGAAATATTAGTTCGTGGTGGAAATTAATTAAAATAAAACACATTAATATTTATATATGTATGATTCAATATGTTCGTAGATAGTTAAGAAATAACTCAACTAGAGGAAATGTTTTTTAACCAATAAATGTATTCATATATTTTCTTACAATGAAATCAATAATATTTTATCTCCTCATTGATTTAGGGTTTTGATGCATAATAGTAAAATGACTATGTTCTATATCCCTCACCTTCTGAACAATTTTATTATTTATCACTTCCACGTCCATGGGTTCCATCATGGAGCCCTAGAATGTGTTTTCTAATGTGACCTCTACACTACCCTTTAATACATTTAATGTGGATGTTATTTTTATTATTTTTCCGGTAAGTTATTTTAAAAAAGGTATTTACAAATGTCAATTGATAGTTACTAAGAATGAATTAAAAATTTATAGGTTGTAATTTAAATGGGAAATAATGTTAAATCCCACATTTATTAATGTAAACACTATGTTTGATATCATACATGATTTTCCATATATATTTTAAACGAACCAGTAAATATTATTATTTAAAAGATACTATTATAATCTATTCGTTTGAAATTTTTGAATAATAATTATTACAAAATTATGAATATTAGGATAACAAATGTATATATAATTAATTCATTGGTGAAAAATTAAATATAAATGATTTCATATCCATTTAAAATAAATAAGAATTTTTTTCTATAAAAAGTATTAAAATAAAAACTAGTGTGTTTAAAAAACAATTAAATAAACATTGTTGGATTATATTATATATATATATATATATATATATATTAATACAATTTTTTGACATTCTTCTTATTTGTTTTCAATATTTTATATAAGGAAAAATCCAATTTTATCTAGAAAATTACTATTTTTCTAGAAAGGTATTTTTGCCTCCTTTTAATAGAACACTAGTTTTAAATCTAGTTTTTGTAACATTTATAAATTATATATGAAAAAATGACCCTCTTGTTTGAAATTGGGGATAATATTTTCTTTGGTCAAATTTTTGGTATTTTTCTGATTTGATTCATTTTTTGATGAATAAATAAAAATAATTCCATTTAATTAGATACAACAAGGTATTCTAAATTACTTATTGTGTTAAATGATTTTTTTTTTAAACTGTTGTTAGAATTTTTTTTTCAATTTAAAAAATTTATTTCATGTGAATCAATTTTAACATGAAATTCGATATTAAAACATTCAAATTTTTGGAATTTTTTCAATTTAATAAACATCGATTCTTATCCCATTAACAAGATTAATTCTAAATAAAGTTTAGCCAATTATATTTTTTGAATTGATAAAAATTGATTCAATATTATAAATATTATCTCCAAAATTTAGTAAATTGGTTTCTTTTATATTCCTTGAAAATATAAGTATAATAACATTAGAAATTTTAATTAATATAGTTAAAGTTAAATCTTGTTTATTATGCGTAAATTTTTTTATAAATATTATAAAATTACAATAAAGTGTATCCAAATTCTATTGGATGGGCGACTGATGACAAAAATATCACATGGGTAGTTTCGGTGAAATATCGGTGCCACATAGATGACTATAATCTGTATAATTTATTTTATTCTTTGGAAATACAATTTTTTCACAGTTTTGTTTTTTAAAAGGGAGATATTTTTAATATGTGGTTATGTCGTTGATAATTCTGAAAATAATTTCGTTTCGATTTATACAACTATTTCTCAATAATTTAAATATATTTTAAAATTTTAGGATGTAATAGTTAAATTAAATTCATATATAATTGTAATAGAATATTATATTAATTAAAGGACACATCAAAAAATGATATTCATAATATTGAAATAAATATAATATATGGTAGTTAACTTCATCAAAAAATTATATTTATGAAATTTACATTTTAGTTATTTTTTATAATACTTTTTTATAATTTATATTTTTTTACACAATATAGGTAAAAAAATTAATAGACTCAAAATTTATATTATTCATATTTGAAAATAAGAAATATTTTTCTTAATTTCTTAAAATATCTAATAATATAAAATTCTTCAACATTATGATGAAATTTTTAAAATTTTCATCCTTGAATTATTTATTGTTCATTTAGAAATTTATAGTAACCATATTAACCTTTTAGGTGTAAAAAAAACAAAATATCACTATAAAAGTAAAATGGTTAAAATAAGTGTTATAACCAAAAGATAGGGTTATGGATTTGATATAAAAATGTTTAAAAATTAATGGATGATTTGTATTTGATTTTTATCATATTAATATAAAATTGTAGTTGTTTAATTCACATTATTCAATTAAAATAACTTATATATTATTTAAGTCAATGAATGGTACAAACTATTACGCTCATTGAATTTAATATCATTTCTGTATCCACATTGGAGATAATTGAAGATATGAACAAACCTATATAAGTATTTTGATATAAATAAAATTAGTTTCAATTTTGAAATTTATTTTTATTTTTCAGAAATTAAATACATAACTTAAAAATTAATTAATAATGAAACATTAATTATTTAATTAATAGAATGATAAAATAATTTATTTTAATAATATTAAATTTGATATATTTTTTAATAGTTTATAATTATAATTAATTTTATTAATATATATTTTAAATTAAAAAATAATAAAAGAATTATTTTCTAATTCCAAACACGTCTTGATATATTTAATGCCAAATTAAATGAATATTGTTAAATGAGACAATATTTATAAATTATTTATCTAATACACTATTAACATGTATAAAAATAAGAAACTCTAAATAATGAAAATGGGGATACGATATACACGATAATGAATTCCCATACCCATTAATTTTTCATTTTAAGAATTTTCCTCTATAATATCGTAATTATATTTTAATATTTTTTGGATTTCCAAATCTATCCCTCCCCTCTCATATAAAAGGGAAACCATTCTTCTCTTTTCCTTAAAAATAAAACCAATTGGGTTCAACAAAGATATTATAAAATAATTTTTTAGACTACTAACCAAAATTATAGATATCTTATTTTACATATAACACTCATCTTAGTTGTTATATGTTGTTAATTAAAAATGATTGTACGATAATGAGGTATAGTTTTTGTTTAAGTGTTTTAATTTTTTCCACATTGACTTATTTAAAATATCTTTAAACTACTATGAAATAATAACTAAAGAATACTATATATACCTATAATTTATTATGAACATTTCATCACCTATATCAATGTAAATTTCCATAAAATGGTAAAATAATTAATCAATTGTGCATAATTGTGAAATATCAGCTCAACCAACAGATATAAATAATTTTTTCTTTTCGCCACTGAATATTGGATGAATTGATGTTCTGAATGTTTATATATGATATTAAGTAAATTTTTATCTATATTATAATAATAATAAATAATTTATGTTCTTACATTTTTTGGAACATGAAAATGATAATGGCATTCACGCGTACATGTGAGCTATCACCTCCAAAAAGCAATGTGCTTTATTTTTCATCACCACATAACATGGATGATATATATAAGTGTATATTAAATATTAATATGATACTAATTATATTTTTTTATTATGTAATGACATAATTACATTTTCCATCCTCCCATAATGATAACTCTGACATTAAAAGATTATTAATCTGTACATATGACCTACCTTCTCCATGATTATAACATAGTTCAATTTTCATAACCATTAACAATTGTTTTATTTAAATGTATAATTGATGTGTAAAATTAATTATTATTTAATTAATACTATTCTATATTTGAATTACTAATGACCACATTCACTGTTTAATTCATACCAAATTCATTTCTGACTCATGTACCGAATACAATCAAAACATACAACAGAAACCTAAATAAATTTTATAATTTTTTTTGAAATGATAATAAGTTATATAAAATTAATAATAAAAATATAAAAAATATACTTCTACAAAAAAAATAACATAGGTTTATTATTCGGGATGTTAAGTATTTTATGTTACAATTCAGACTCATGATAGGGGATAATTTAACCAAAAACTATTTAAATTGTTTTTAATATTTTTAATATTAAATTATTATATTCCATATCCTTGTTTTAAAAATTGTTTTAATAAATGTATTTATAGAAAAATAAATAAATTAAAATTTTAATTCTAAAATATCATTGAAATTTATCAATGTGTTATGGGAAGCTATGATTTATAAACCACATTTGAAATGGTTTAAATATGGTTTTAAATGGGAATCATTATTTAAATGACATTAATTTCTTTATTTTTTGACCAAATGAATATTATTGTATTAAATATCTGAAAATTGAAAGTATTGATGTGTTATGATTATATAATGGTACATGTACATCTGATTTGTGGTTATGTAATTAATGAATGATGGGTGGTTCTGTGATAATATAAGTATGAGTGGTTTTGTTATAACTTCCAAAGAATTGGGTATAGAAGTTTGTTGTATGGATATTCTATTTTTAAGAGAGAAATTTATGGAAGATGGCAATATGAATATTAAATTTAAATTTTTGGATTGTATAAAATGTTACCCTATGTTTATTAAATTATGGCATAATGATGTCCCAATTCCCCTAAATATATATTATATGATTTATTATGAGTTTCAGGGAAATAGTTTAATTTTGAATAGACAAATAATTATCTTTTTGAAAGTATGATCCTTTTATCAATGTAAAATTATGTGTTTTGATGGAAATTATTAATAGGTTTTCACAAGAATAATTTATTTCTTTATTAATATAACTTAATGATATTTTGTGCTCATCCCAAATTTTAAATTTGTTTCACAGTTATTAAGGAAAAGTCGGCCCAAGGATGATATCATAGGAAAACATTAATGATATTTCAGCATAATAAATCATGTTTTATTTTTGAAGATATATTAATTCAAAAATTTGATTATGTTTTTTGTGTACATGTTTAATATATGGTTTTACTATTTATGATTTTTTAATAACTATATAAAGCACTATACCCAAGCGATATTTGGGAATAGAATGTGATTTATAGTTTTATAATTACTATAATATGTAATTATTAAGGATGTTTAGTTCCAAAATCACATTTAAATATTCTAACACTTGTATTTATAGGAATATAAATTAGGTTACCTCATTGGAATGATTTGTAAGTGGAATGCAACAGTCACCCAAAGAGATTTTTTTAAAACATAAATTTCAATCATCGTGTGATGTTTAATCATTTATCAATGAAGGATCATCAAATATGTCTAAATTTTATATTCCTTATTATTTATATAACCCAAAATGTTGTTTATTAATTTATGATTCATGACATCCTTTGGAAACCCATTCCTTATAAATGCTTAATTTTTTTACTATATTGTTTATGTACTCATTCCATATGAAATTAATTATTATGAGTATTTTATGACATGATCGGTTCCCTATAATTGTATAAACCTCCAATTCACTAATTGATGATATATATAGATTTATATTATGTGAATTATACATGAAAAATATTCTAGAATTTCTTAAAATATGAAGATATGATTTATGAAATAATTTTATACCTGATCATGGCTCTAGATTAAATTTTTTTGAATTTATCAACTATGTAATGATTTTTCATTTTTATGCATATACATAATTCCATTTCTTGGTAAAAATATTAAATCATGATTAATAAAATGCCCTCACTTTTATTATATGATCATGATTATTATTTCCTCCCATATTATATTGATTCATGTCACTTATTCAAATCAAGTTAGTAAATTATATATGAATTTCTGATCTCACCTCTTTCGTTGAATTATATCCTTTTGTGATACAATATACTATAGAGAATATGATATCTTCTAGGGTAATGAGGATGTAGTCTTTATATATTGATTATTTTTTATTAGGAAATCATTATATGTGAACATAATTTCACAAAGATACTAAACAACCGAATTTTGGAATGTATTATTAAAATTTTATTTATCATATATATGATATTTTAATCATGAAATAAAAATAAGGTTCTATAGAGTTGGAATCATATAATGTATGAGAACCCATGTCATAATACATATTAATTCATTTATTATTACAAAAAGAAACACATAATGAAATCCCAAAAGATTAAAAGGGATGTTGTCTTTGTGTAGTTACATATATAAATAAAAAACCATAAACATTGAAAGCCCAATATTACCTAAAACTCCTTAACATTCTCATAATATTCCATTACACATTTTAAAATTAAAATGATAATATTGGGCTTGCAAAAAAATGGCTGATATATAAATCCTAGAATGTGAATAATCAATGAGAAACATGATGAATGTAATAAATGTCAGTAAATATGAATATCAAGGAAACATAAAAGGGAGAATAATAATAAACATAAATATTAGTTAATTATAAAAGAGGATAACATCAGAGAAACATATGGAATATGTGAAAAAATAAAATAAAATATAGTAACAATAAGTGATGGATATCCTTTGAGACATTATATCAAATTGTGCTTATGATAACATCTCGTGAACCATACATTTTTGCGTATGAGATAAAAATTTTACCAAACACATTAGAGTGCTATATAATTATTGGCCCAACCATCACATTCAAAATATTGACATGCCTTTTAGGGTCATATAGATCCTACAACATAAGAGTGTAATTCATCATGTTTCATCCTATGATTATAGAGTTTTGTTCATTTACATGGATTTACACAACGAATATAGTATAGGTACATGTAGGTGATTACATTGGATTGAAATAGAGATGTGAATTCACTATAAAAGTGTTTTTTCCTTTGAAATTTACACGATATTTATAGAAGATTAATTGTTTCAATAATGATTCATAGAATATATTAATGAATTTTTAAGGTGATATATATATTATTTTTTAAGATATGTATTGTAATAGGGATGTGTAAAAGCACCTCCAAACATGAAAATTTTTAATAACCAAAAAATGTTTGAAAACATAAGGAGAGAATCCCTTACATTGAAAGGGAATATATTAAATCAGTTGTTGACCAATAGATTTTTTTAGACAGAGTCTTGAAGGAAATTCATGATTAATGGGTTTTTATTAAAGATGAGTGATATGATGGGCTATAATTTATCAAGAATGATATGGTAATTATTTATTAAATTGTAATCATTGGTTTCAAACTCTATTTGAAAAAATAATGAAAAATTAAAATCATCCCATAGGTTTTATTTGGTTTCATTCTAATAGTAGTGTTTTAAAATATTTTATAAGGGAAACAATTTCAATATAGTACCATTGGTGATGGTGAAGTGAGTTAATCTCAATATTAATATATTTTAAAAACATAGAATATAACATACATTCTAAAAGATATTTTAACATTTTATAAAATTAATCAAATAAATTGAAACACATTATTTATAATTGGGGATATTTATTTATTTTTATTTATTCATGTTATATAATTAATAAAATCAATTATTTGGAAACTAAGATATCATAATACATTCGCTATTTTTTAAACATAATTTTTTACTTACAAATTATGATGCTTCAAAAAATATTAAAAAAACAATCATTAGATAATTTTCAAATTATGATTAAAAAAGTAACATTTATTTTTAAAAAAAATTAATTTCTAAATACATTAATGTATACTAATAAATAAAAATCCTTATATAATGGAAAATAAATTTTTATAGTAAAAAACATTTCTGACACTGACAATGATTACATGAGAATCGAAAAATATAATATTATCAATTACATTTAAATAAATAGTATATAGAAATTAAATTATAGGAATGAAATATTTATAGAAAAATTCTTGATTTTATGAAAAATACGTATAAAACATCATATTTTCATAAAATAATCATTTCGTTTCTTCGTATAAAAATTTAATTTCATCAAATCATAAATTTTTTTCAATGATTAGTAATAAAGAAATTTGATGAAAATAATCAATATTTTATTAGAACAAAAAAATAAATGTTAGTAATTGTTGGGAATAGTTACAAAACCACCCCATTAGACAGGAAAATCAGATATGGGAATTTTGTATGATGGTATTGTTTTTTACATGTTGTTCAATGAAATTGGTTTGGGTTGTGATGTTGGAAATATTTAACTTATTAAATAAATAATTCCATTAATTTTTCATGTTATTGTAATTATTATTATTCATGGTCTAGATAAAAGCAGTGTGAAGCCATCTTTCATAAAAGCTCTAATAATTGTGTTATGATCTTAATTTATGAGTCGATTTCTTCTTTTTTTCTTTGTAAATTTATCTTTTTCGTTAGAATTCTTATATAATTATCCTTATGGTCATTATAAAATTGATATATTATTAATTTTTATAACTATTCATGATCATTAAAACATAACAAGTTATATTTTATAATCAACCAAAAAACATTAGTACTTCCTGTTCTTTCTATAACTAAGTTACATAAAAATTAATTTATACATTCAAAAAGGGATTTTAATTTTAATAACAACTTGTAATTACATTATTACTCCATTGATAATTATCACCATAAAAATATCATTTTTTACCCAACAAATTTTTAGAGAATATATTTTTAATTTCCACTTACGGTTGCAATGATTCTTCCTAAAACATGTGGTTTTATCACTTCAACTTAACAAGTCAATTTTTTTTGTTTTCATTGGATGTTATCTATATGACATAGTATCTTCACCGTATTCTCCTCATATGAATGGTCATTCCATAAGGTTACCACCTCTAGAATTAGTGCATGTGATGTGTATGGTATGTACATATTTAGGTGGAATATGAAGAACACATAATTTACTCGGGATAGGTTTGGTGGGTGTGGTTGTTTCTATGGAACATCTATAATGAAATCTAGCATATAAAACAGGGTGATGAATCAATTATTAAGAATTAAACTCTTCATAAAAAACATAAAATTCTTCTGTAGATATATATGATGGAACACCATGTATTTATCCTTAAACTCTAGCTTTCCTCAGTTATCGAATACATAGATTTTCTATTTAAAGTGTGTTTATTTCATTGAACATTGAGTGATTTATACACTCTCTGTAATATCATTGATATGTTTTTGTACAAAAATATTCCACTCTCCTGCTTCATCCCAACATTTTGGTGTCTATGACCCCCTTGTATGAAGTGACAAATAATGTTTCACTAGAATTATAAAATGAAAATTTTTCTTATATGGTTTCTCAAATAGGGTAAGGTGATGATATCAATATAAATGAAAATAAATTTGTCATAATCTCAAAATATCCTATAAATATTAGGATGTACTATAGGGAAGATCTTCCATCAGTTGGTGATAAGTAATGTTAAAACTCACCTCTGTATAACATTCATATAGAAGAAATATCATATTACCTAATGTGATCCTTATATCTCTATTAGATATAAAAGAGAGCGGATATAATTGATTTATTACCAATCTAATTATGTATATAAAAACATGTTTCTTATGTTTTAAATATTTCATTAAGCAAAATTAATGCTTCAACCATGTATGAAAATTGACTAACAAAAATATAGATTAATTATCATTAGATATCCTAGGGAGCCAATGATGAATTCCATTCATATGTATCACCATTTAAATTATTTATCGAAAATGGATTCAGTATAACATTAGATTGATTTTTTTCATTCATGAGTTGTTGGAATACTAAGAATTGTGTTTCAAAGTCCACAATCAACCTCTACAGGTTATTTGAGCATAATTTCAGGTTCAAATGTCTATATATCTTACTGATTATTTTAGTGATAATGAATGATGAATTATGTACATCATTATGATGATACATAATTATTTATAGTTTTGATATTACACGAATTTAGGTTATAAATTGTATAATTATATATTTATCAAAGATTTACTACAGATTATTTTCAACAAATTTCTTTATTTTATCAATTTTTTTCCAGCTTCATCTTATAATAGTGGGTTTTTTTAGTATTTATTTTATTAAGGTTGGACAGAGTTCCTTTTATTATTCCCTTGTACATTATTTTCATGTCCATGAATATCAAATCCCTTTCAATCATCATCACTGATAAGGTTACATGATCATTTATACTAAAATAATTTCATATTTTTTCACCCACTCATTACTATAATGAATTTAATAATCTAAACACTCGATTGGATCTATACACCATCATTGGATCATATTTTGCTCATTTCCTAAGAAAATGTTCATGATATATTTATATACATCATATATGGAACACTATACCATGTGTAGATAATTTACCTAAATTTTCAAGGAGATGATCACTATATCCAACTCCTGATCATGTGATGTGTTTTTTTCTCAGTTATATCTTATTGGAGTGAATCATAAGCTATCACATTTTCCTCCATCATCAATATATAACCAAATATATTTTTTGATTAACCATAAGTGATTAAAAATCCTTACCAACAAGTGTGTACTCTGAGCATATTTTTAAGGATAATAATCTTATATAAATACTTATATCTCTTATCACACTCATCAATCCATACATATTTCAAAACATATTAGATATCCAAGATAGATGGTTTTAAAATCCTGAGAAGTGTCTCAGAAATAAATTACAGTTCCACAAAATTCTATTGAGACTAAACATATTCACCATATATGTTGGTCATTTACTTATTAAAATTTCACCTATTTTAAAATGATTCGTAGTGTTTTCTATTATGGAGTGAATGTTTTCTTGGAATGAGACTTTCTTATTCCAAAATCCACATTAAATGTACATAAAATATTAATTTTCCATTTTTAAGGATTTATATACAATGTAAAAATGCTTCTCATGTTTTTCATTTCTTTTGGAATAGATAGAAATATCTTCTTTAAAGATTATAATAATTTTTCCCTGATAATATATAAAATCCTATTTTTTATGTCAATGAGGATATCTATAACATTTTTTATTCCAAAGGGAAATATTATCAACTCTTAGTTCATGTGAAATGTATAAAAATGATTTCTCATAGATATCCTCCTTATCCAATACATGATAGTTTATCAACTAATAATACACCTTATAGAAGTACTTGGATCTATATAGATTATTAAAAAAATTCATAAATCCATAGAACATGATTATTGAAATTTTTCATAATCTTTTTGAGAAAATAATAATCAATGTAAAGGTTAATTAACCCATCCATTTTCTTAAAAATTAATACCGGTACACCCCTTGTTGAATAACATGGCTGTATAAACCTATTATCAAAATTATATATTATTTTCTTCTATATTTATTAAACTAATTATTATTATTTGTTATGTAGTCCTTGATATTAGACCGTCTCTTAGAATTATATTGATTATGAATTCAACCTCCCAAATGGGTGGAAGACCATTCAATTAGTCGACAAAACCCCATCATATTCCATTATAATGGAAATTTCATCAAGTATGATATTTACCATTAACACAATAAATTGAGCTAGATATGTTTAGTCATAAGGAAATAATATTCATTGGTGTTTTGTTGATACCAATGTTGGTTTTACCCATATCCACAAAAATGTATCAAATTGAAGGGAAATTTGTGAAATAGAGAGTGGTTTTATTCCAAACTAAATATATATGACTTTTATATATAAATAAAGATAATAAATACCCAAAATATAATTTAATTATACCAAATATATAATAAAAAGTTTCTTTGGGATGTTTATTCCAAAAATATTGATATATTTTAAATTAAATATTTTGGATGCAATTGTTTCCCCATTTTCTAATTTCACCGATAGCTCCAATTCCATGTTTTTAGTGTTGTTTGAGTAGTTATACTAAACATTACTGATATAAAATAATTTATAATATTGGTATAAAATAGTTTATTCAATATTAATTAATGAATAATTATACTACTTTATAGAACATCAATTTTTTGATCAACCCTAGCTATTTTGTTGTCATAATCTATCCGTTTTCATCTAGGCCTTATATGATTTTTTATTATCTTTCATCAACACCCCTATTATAAATACATTGATTTTCATAGATTAATTATTTATTATAGTTAAGAATGTGGAAAACACTTTGAGGATTTACTGGTGTATTCATATATTTCATCACATTGGTTGGTTTCTCGAGTCATCATTTCCTAGATAGGTGTCTTTACTTTAAACTGCTAAAGAATTTTCTTTTCCCTATCAGGAAATTCCATGGATTATTCGTCATAATTTTTTGAAAATTAATATGTTTTACTACTTTACATTATTATATTTCTACCTTAATCCCAAAAAATCATACACCAATATCTACTTTATATCTCTATGATCTTGATATCCATTGGATTATATGATATCTATTCCAATTATGAGGAATGGGCAGAAAATTTCCTCATTGTTGTGAAATTCCTAGGTCACTAAATCCTTCCACAAATGCAGATTTGGTCCACTAATAAAAATTTCATATTTATATTCTATGTAAATGAAAATCTATAAAACAAATCATTAAATTCATTTAAATAATTCCTCATACACTTGAATGGATATGTCAACCCATTTCAAGGGGATATGTATTTCAAATATATTTTAATTTATAGTGTGAATGGACAATAATTTTACACAAAACTTATAGAATTCATTCCATTACATCACATAGATATCATCCAATGGATTTATCTTTTTAATCAATATCCAAAACTGATCAAAATATCCCACCATATAACGAATATCTATTATGGACATATTTTTTTAAAGCATTGAAGGATAAAGAATATCCTTAAATTGGATTTGATCCATTTTTTTGTGATTAACCAATCAGAATATCTACTATAAATTGGAGGAAATGTTTACATAAATGTATTAATTGACACCATACATTTATTATTTGAATGTATTTTTTTACCATTGTTTATGTTGTCCTTAAAAAAATATTTATTTGGGAATGTATTTTCATTTATTTCACAACTCCATATACCACTAGGTCAAATATCTAATTTGGGTGTTTCCGGTCACAATAACTATTGGATTGATTTCTCCTATTTTGATTCATTGAATAAAATAACAATAAATTTATGGATAAGAATATTTTTTTTATAAATACATAAAATATAAACTATGAACAATTAAATGATAACTAAAAAATTATAGTCATTTATTTTCTTATAAATTTATAGGTTTTATTCATTTTTTCCCAAATTCAATTCTGTAAAACATAATTTTATGAATAAATTTCCCTTCATAATGATTATTAAAGATCTAATGAATTGACTCAAGAATATCCCCTTAGAAGTGTCATAAATTATGGGAAAATAACTTCTAATTTAGAAATTATTGGGGATTGGGTTAATTCCCTATGTTCCCAATTTAAGGGTAATACCCCATGTTACAGTTGTACCATATCCACATCTATTTTTAATATCCACACATAGATTTTTTTCTTATAAACCACTAACACAATACAATAACATAATTTATAGATGTTTTCTATATTTAGTATTTTCTCTATGTCTCTTAGTAATGTTTTATAATCCTTATATATAAAATGAATATTATATAATCAGATACACACTATGAAATCATGTGTCATTAAAACACATATTTTTAATATTTTAGTCATAATGTCACACAAAATTAAATCCAAAAACCAAAAAAGGCATAAAATATTATTGTAATTAGATTCATAACACAATAACATGAATAATTGATCTGTCAAATTTAATTAAAACAATATAACATGATATGAAAATTCAATCCCAAAATTAAAAATTCACTTGACAACCTTGGGATACACATATGAATATTGTGAGATATAAATCCCTCCTATGGAATTATAAAATCACAACAAGATGGAAGTAATAAGTTTCAGGGAAGAGGAATATAATTTATGCATAAAAGGAAAAATAATTGAAAAAATACATATAATCATGATACATTATGTTAATATTTACAGAATATAAGGAATTTGATGACAACATTAAGAATTTCATAATAAACCTACGTCAGTGAAAATCAAAGAGTCACCATTACATATTGACTATAATATTACCTCTCATTTAATATAAAATATATCTCATTATATGAAAACATTATCTAATACAGTAAATGGAAATATAATTCCCAAGGAACCTGTCACATTTATATTATGTGAATTCTTTTGCGTTAGACATTTATAATATGACATAAGAGGATATTCCATCAGTTTTTTTCCAGTGATTAAGGTTTTAGAGTCACATACATGGAGGTCCCCAATATTTATAAGGTCATTAATTCTATGATAACACCAATGAGTAGTGATTTGGATAGATATTCAAAGGAACAATTATTGGCATAGTAAAATAACAGGCAAACAAGTGATTAATCAAAGAAAAATAAGATTAAACGGTCTTGGTAAGATTCCATGACGTAGGGATTTTATATTATATTGTTGTTTCAAAACATCCATGTTCTGTTCATATATTATGATTTCATGGAATATGATTATTATATCCTTATGATTCTTCTCATATTAACATAAAATATTTATTATGATCTCTGTTATGAAAGGTATTCTGTTAAAATGTTATAATTATGTGCCATAACCTTTTCTTCTCTCTATGCTTACACATTTCCATATTTCTATCCTTACTAAGTCTCTGACCTCATCCCTTTCTTTTGTTTCATTACCCCATGTTATAAAGCAATTTTTTTGGAAGAATTAATAAGTGTGGGGATCATTGATATGTCCTCCCATATAACTTCTTGTTTCACACATCAGATTCTACCTCTTTTAACCATTGATATAATAAATTGTTTTTCATTACCCAATGATTTATAGGGATATATAGGTCATACCAATCTCATTATGATATAATACATGCACATTCTATAAAATTACACCATATCATAACCCATGAAGGCATATGGTTTCTTTATAAATAAAATCATAACAGAAGAAATGAAATGAGGATCATAAACATTTAATCACATCAAAACCAATGTAAAATAGATAGGCTTCATAATCAATCTGTCACAGTATATCCTATGAAAATAATGTTGTTTCAAAATCATATAACTCTTATAAGGTAAATGGGTTTTATAAACATCATTAAACTACCTCATAAAATATTCATATAAATAATATGAATATACCATTTAGATCATTTCATATAAAGATATTAGTAACATCAATAGTTTTCACCATAGATGGAAAATAGTTTTGATATTTTGATGACACAAATTTCTTGATGAAAATAACGATTTCTATTGGAAATTATTTTTAAAACAAAGAACACATTGAAAACAATTATCTATGAAAATAATTTCAAAACATATAATTATGTATTGATAAAAAATTAAAATTCTTTTTTCCATAAAAACATATATAATTAGATAAATAATTAAAAACCTTTTTCTTTTAAAACACATAAAAATTTTATAAATATTATTGAAAATGTTTTAATTTTTTTATTTAAGATAACATGAAAACTTATATTGAATTCTAGAAATATTGATGAAAATATTATCTATGAAATTTATTGATAATATATAGAAAGAAGTATTTTGAATAAAGAATTAATTTTCAAAATAACTTTTCAATAAAAATGATCATGAAATAAATTTTTAAAAAAATTTTGAAAACATTTTTCAAAACATGGTTTTGATTTAAAATATATTTCTAACTGAAGAGAGAGATATTTTATTGGTGTTCATTAAATAAATTTCCTTATTTATCATAAGTACAAAAGAGTGTAAAATTAGTACTCATACAATCATATATCTGTAATAGAAAGGGGGAAGGAATATCAAGAGTTTTCATGAGAGATGGATCATAATATTTCATCAAATGAAGAATAATATTTAACAATCTTAAAAAGAAATTATATTATTTCAATATAGTATTACTAATTGTTTACTAGAGATTTTAATATTAATATAATAAAATGAATTTACATTATGCATAAAATATCCATAACCTAGGGATATTTATTATATTACTTTCTAATTTGAATGATTTACACCTCGTTAAAAACATTTGTTCTTAAATATTTCTACCACATATGGAAAATGTATAAAAAAAAATTAATGATATTGTATCTATTGTAATGGAATGTAAAATTCATGGTGATGACAACCCATATGTACACATGAACTCTATTTCAATTTATTTTATTATATTTTTTAAAGATACAAAGTACCTGAAATATATTTATATATATTTATATAAATCATTAAAAATGTTTACTTATTATATCATATGTATCATATATATTTAATAATTCCATCTTTAATATATTACATGATGTGTGTGAATTAATTTCATCACATTGAGGGGGTGGCTGTCTAAGATTCCTCAAATGAAATTATCATATTTACACCAAATAGAATGTAAATAAAATTTGTATCAAATATAAACAATTTGTATAAATAAATAATAAATATAATATATAGAATTTATATATCTATTTTTCATCATAATTTCAACCATTATAAGAAGAAAATAAAAAATGTACAATCATCATTCAGTGAGGTAATAGATCACCATATAAATAAATCGTATATTTATTAACAATTGGAATGATGTGTGTGTAACTGCGGGTTAAAACCATATTATAACAACAATATAGTATAATTATGATAATTATTTTGTTTTAATATCATGTAATAAATATATTATAGGGGTTGAGAATGAATTTAAACCATAGCATGTTGACAGAACAATTTTCATTTAAATCTGGAAACTCCTTTTGTATGTGCCAACAGGATACATTGGATTTCTTTCTACCCAAGTATATGATTATAGGAGTGTGGGAGGGAATTTGATAAGTGTATTGAAATTATTTAGGCCAATCCTAATAGGATTTATTGGATTGAATAATTGGGAAATGTGGAGTATATTTATTGGGAAAAAAGAGGACATACATGGAATATATGAAAACATGTTAGTTGTACACATGTTCATACCTAAAAAAGAAATAAAAAATAAACCAATATAAATTATTGGAGATTTATGTAAAACATATTCACAAAAAATGTGTTTATGATACTTTTATATGTTATTTTCTCTAAAAATAATTAGTTTTTGTCTGCAATTAACAATAATTAGACCTCAATCATAGTGATTATTTTGAATCTATTTTACTTATATTTTTTGTTAAAAATAACATTATATAATTATTGTATAAGTATTATACTAATTAAAATGTTCTATATTATTTTTTAAAATTAAATTCACATATGCGACAAATTTACGGTTAATGGTAGTCCCATTGATGAGGTAATGTAAATTGTTTTTAATGATTAAATATGTTCAAAATATTATTATGTTTTTATATAAAATGTGACATTGAAAATGATTATATTGACCAAATTTGTATTAATAGACATATAATTTTTCTAATTTTTCCTTAAAAATATTTAAATTATCAATTATCATTATAATTAATTAAACAAAATGTTATTTATTCACTTAAGTGTAGTATATTACACTATTCATCAGGAAATGATGTTTCTCGAAAAAATCCAGAAAAATAACCCATAGCTAATTTTCATATTATAAATTAAAAATAAGGTTTATTTTATAAAATTAAATTTCTATATGTGCATAAAATTATTAATTTTTTCTTCATATTTGGACAATAAAATCACTTCATTCGATAAAATAGTACTTTTAAACATGTAAAGACATTTCAAAAAAATTATATATTTGAGTAACAATTCGAATATTTATAAAAAAAATTATAAATTTTTTTAAAATTTCTTTATTACTTTTAATATTACTAATTTTTAATATCTATGTTATAAGTAACTCATTTAAATAACTATAAAAACAAAATGATGTTTCATAGAGACTCGGAACTGTGTGTAACATTTTCCATGTCAATGTTGTTTATAGCCTAATCCAAGTCGATGCTGCATGTAGTGAAAGCTGTGTAAGTGTTTCATGAAGTGAAAGCTATATCTAAAATTCTTATAGCACAATACAAGTTGGTGACATGTGAATGTAATTTTTGACCTAGGGTTTTTATGTATATATATATATATATAATTACATCTGATGTCACAAGAAATGAAAAATATAAAAAAGGTGAATTGATTGGAAAAATGAATTTCAAAAAATCACAAGGTGTGACATTCTACCCCCCTTAAATTTAACTTCACCCATAAAATACATTTATGTTTTAAAAGGATTAATACATTAATGTACATTTAATATAACTAACATTGTAAAAATGAATACTAATAATTCTGTTAAATTAAAGAATGTAGGAAGCATAACAGTTACCCAAAGTAACGTATAACATGGATTCCGCAAATGATAACAAAGGATGATAGTGATGATTTGACAAAGATGAAACATGTAAATATTTATAGGGAGTGATTTAGGTCATAAATAAAAATTATGTGAATGATTAACAAATGTTTAGGGCTTCAGTTTCATAAATATGTGATGATTAAAAAGTCCATCAGTTAAAAAATAATTTAGGTATTCGGTTATCTCATTTTTTTTACCATTATCCTAATGCTAGATCAATATTTTATTGATGAAAATTGAAAGTAAATATTCTTAGTTGATATCTATATATATACCAAATTTCATTCATTAGTTGAGATTTTATCTATTTCAAACTCATCCATTACATCATAAAATGGTTGTCTAGATATTAAGGTTGATTCATAATGTTCTAAAATAAACTTCTAGACTATTTTGAGGAATAAAAAAGAGGAAAATGTAAAACCGTTTTCCAATAACCATGTCTTCAAATAAATATTATTAATACATTAATCTATAAACATAAAATGTAACACTTTTAATTAATAATAAATATATATTCATAAAAAGTAATTATATATAACAAGGTCATCGCATAAGCCAATGGATTGCGTGAAACCCATATTGAACATGGGTCTTGGGTTCGTGACCCATGACCATACCCTATATGATATCATGTCACCCAATGAACATGATATCATTTTCTAAGACCACACTAATATAATTTCAAAAATATTATGGAGAACAGTAAAATATGGCTAATCCCCTAATTACACATTAAACATGGTTTTCAAAAAATAGTGTGCATACATACATTCGTTAATGCTTAAATTTAACATTTCATGAATGGTTAACCTTATTTTCCTTCTGAAATATGAATATCAAAATCCTTATAATGAATGTATAGAAATAATATTATCAATTGTTCAAACAATATCACAATGTATCTCTTTTGTTCCACATCCCAAGCATGTGTATACTCTAATAATATATTTTCTGTATACAAGGTAATAACATAATTTTTCATAAATCCTTATTAAAAACATTCATTATTTTTTATTTAAATTATATTGGATAGATTCCACAATGCCAAAAATGTATTAATCTTCATCAATGATAGCATAATCCACATGATAACCATTTCATAATTAGTTTCAAGGTAATCAGTACCATCCAATTTTATAATTTATATCCGACATATATTTATCCCTACAACATTTTTGTAACATAAAATCATATTATGATTAATGTTTCCCTTGATATTTTATTCTCCTTTGAAATCAACTTCCATTATATCACTTTTCTATGCCATCTTTACCATTAAAAACATTCTATTAAATCTATAAAAATCCTTAAATAGACAATAATTATTAATTTTTCCATTCATATAACATAAATCATTAATTCCATTACATAAAAGATTTTATTATTCTCCTTAATTCTTAAAATATTATCAAGGATACCTCATCTTATTCAAAAATACCTCATTCTATTCAAATTTCACATGTAGTCTCATAATAATGTAAAATATTACATTACACACACCACAATTTTGATCATCATTAAGAGAATTAATATAGGGACATTGAGTTTTATAATTTCCATTTAATCCAAACATAAAACACACTACATTTAATGAATATTAGGAATTCCAATACTATAATTCATTTATTTATTTGAACTCATCATTTTATTCATCAGTAATTTTATTTGTGTCCTTCTATTCCATAGTAAAAACATATTCATGTTCCTATAAGACATTCAATTAGATGATTATATCCACATTATTGGAAAAAATTAAACTGAGTCATCTTTCTAACATGGTCTCCCTTAACCGAACACTCAGTGAACTACTTCATTCTCTTCCTTTCGAGGTATAAGAGTGGGTTATGGTATATGTTGTCAATCAGGTTTGGGGAAAACGTATTAGCCATGATCAAAACATCCTTCACTCTAGATATCATCATTCCTAACATCTCAGTATCAATCTTTCCACACATTCAATATTTTTCTAGTTCAATCCAACTCATACCATTAACTAAAATTAGAAGCATTGTGTATGTATTACATATCATAACAGAAGACCACATAGTAATGAAAATTAGTACTTATAGGATGTCTAAATAATGAAACCCTACTTAATACATGATAAACAAGGTAAATTATAGGTTAATCATATCCAAATTATATTTAATTCCATGATGATGGTTTGTGATGAGTTTTGTGAATTCTCATAGCATATCCCATGGGATTGAAAAACGAGGTGTTCAGCAAGGCCCATTGCTATCTAACAGATTACCCTAATTTAGGATCAGAACAACTTATTATAGTTGTTACCCCTAAGTACATCTATTCTAGAACCACGCACAATTGAAATAAAAGACATTTTCCTAAACTTTAACTAACACATATACTTTACCTTACCAAAATACCTAGATATGTCATTATAAATAAACATAGTGATCTCAATAAATTTTATCATCCTAGTCTCAAAAATTTAATAAACCATTCTATTTTTACCATCTATAGAATCCCATTCTTGACATACATGGTTATTATATCATATTAGACAAATATTTATTAAATAACAAAATTACATGCCCAATGACTTGAATAGTTTAATCTCGTTGGAGACATTGAAAATATATTCGATAGTGATGGAAGTTCATCAATATATCCAATAAATATATCCCCCATTATTATTTATTCCTAATACATATCTCCATAAAATGAGTAAATGAATCATAAGAATGGGATGAGCATAGATTTTCAGTTCACGTAAATAATGAAAATTCAAATGCATAATATGAACAATAGGGTTTGTAACATGAGCATAAAATTTGATGACTATAATCTCTTATATAAGATCATAAATATGTTTTTTGATTCATAATACATGAATCCTAATGGAAAAATTAACATATACCATGACTTCATAACATCATATTAGAACATTGAACTGTGTCAAAGTTATAATCATATAAAACCACTTTGTCAAGGCGGCCTACCAAGACATTTGTAAAATTTTAGGCATGTGATTACCTACCATGTACATGCTACTATATTGGGATTCTCTTTAGTGTACAATCCTCTTTCTAGAATGGGATATCCTCCCATGTACCATAATGTTTCGGTCTGGGGATGTCCTACCATTTACCCTCTATTTTCAGTCTTGGGATGTACTCCTTTGGAATGATGTGTGTGTATGTGTATGTTGAAACTGTATTAGAAAAACAAAATACTATAATGATGATACATTTTATTTTTATGATCATTGAATAAATAGATTGTAGGAGTTGATAATGAATTTAAAACATAGCAGCTTGATAGAACATGTTTCATATAAATCAGAAAACTCATTATTGTATGTGCCAAAAGATTACCTTGGATTTATATCTACCCAAGTATAGGATTATATGATTATGGTAGGGAATTAGATAAGTCTATCTAAAATTTATAGGACAAACCTAATAATATTTATTTGTGTGAATAATTGGGACATGTGGTGTATATTTATTGGGAAAAATCAAAACATACATGGAATATTTTAAAACATGTTTGGTGTATACATGTTCATACCTAGAAAATATAATAAAAACCATCCAATATAAATAATGGGAGATTTATGTAATTAATATTAACACAAAATGTGTTTTTGATAAGTTTCAATGTTATTTGGTCTGGAAATAATAAGTTTTTTTCCCCAATTGAGCTTAATTAGACCTTAATCAATATGATTATTTTTAATAACTTTTATTAATAATTTTTGTTTAAAATATAAATTATCTAATTATGGAAGAAGTATTTTAATGACTAAAATGCTCTGTATTCTATTTTAAAATTAAATTCACAGATGGCAAAAAATTACAATTAATGGTAGTCCCATAGAAGAGGTAAATTAAAATATTATTAAAGATGAAAAATGTTCAAAATATTATTATTCTTTTATATAAAATTTTACATTGAGAAAGAATATATTGACCTAAATTGTATTAATAGACATATTATATTTCTAATTTTTCATTAGAAATATTTAAATATTCATTTTACATTATAATTATTTAACCACAAATGTATTTATTAATTAAAATGTAGTGTTTAACACTATTCATCAGGTACTGAGGTTTCTAGAAAATATCCAAAGAAATAACTCTTAACTTATTTTTATATGATAAATTAAAAAATAAGTTTTATTTTATCAAATTAAATTGCTATATGGGCATAAAATTATTAAAATTTGTTTCATATTAGGACATGAAAAGCACTTTTTTTCATAAAATAGTTTATTTAAACATCTTGAGACTTTTCAAAAAAAAATTCTGTAACAATTATATGACTTGTAAAACAAATTCTAAATAAATTTTAAAATTTTTTATTACTATTAATATTAATTATTGTTAATATATAGGTTATAATTAAATCATTTAAATAACCATAAAAACAAAATTATGAATCATAGAAACTCAGTATTGCGTGTTACATTTTCCACGTTGATGTTTCTTATAGTGTAATCCAAGTCAATTTTTCATATAGTGAAAGCCTTGTAAGTGTTTCATGAAGTGAAATCTATGTCGATGTTTCCTATAGCACAATAAAACTTAGTGACATGTCAATGGAATGTTAGACCTAGAGTTTAAGTGTATATACATACATATATATAAATAAATATATCTGATGTCACATGAAATGAAAAATATATAAAAGGGTAATTGATAGGGAAAAAGTATTTCACAATATCTCAGTGTGTTACATTCTACCCCCCTTAAATTGAACTTCACCCATAAAATAAATTTATGTTCTAAAAGGTTTAATACATGAATGTTCATTTCATATAACCCACATTGTAAAAATAAATTCTAGTACTTCTATTTAATAAAAGAATTTTGGAAGCATTAATGTTACCCAATGTAATGTATAACTGGGTTTCGACATATAATAACAGAGGATGGGTGTGATGATTTGACATATACTAAATGTGTAAATATTTATAGGGAGTTATTTAGGCCATCAATAACAATTATGTGAATGATAAATAAATGTTGAGGGCCAAATTGCCAAAAATATGTGATAATTAAAAAGTCCATCAGATAAGAAATAATTAATGTATTATGATATCTCATTTTTTACCATTATCCTAATGTTCGATCAATATTTTATTGATGAATATTATAAGGATATATTATTACTTGATAATTATATATATACCAAATTTCATGGATTAGTTGAGCTTTTATCTATTTCTAACTCATCCATTACATCATTGAATGGTTGTCTAGAAATTAACGTTGATTCATGATGTTCTAAAATAAATTTTTAGAATGTATTATGGAATATAAAAGAACAAGAGGTATAACAATTTTCCAATAACCATTTGTTAAAATAAATATGGTTAATACATTAATCTATAAACATAATATGTAACACTTTTTTTAATGATAAATTAATATTCAAAAAAATTAATTATATATAACAAGGGCATCGCATAGTGAAATTGTAGACGTGAAACCAATATTGAAAATTGGTCATGGGTTTGTGACCCTTGACCTTGACCTACATGATTAGACGTCACCCAAAGTACATGATATCCTTTTCTTATGCCACACTAATATAATTTCAAAAATATTATGGTTAACCTTGAAATATGGCTAATCCAGTAATTACACATTAACCATGGTTTTCAAAAAACATTGTACATAAATACATTCATTGAAGCATAAATTTAACATTTCATGAATGGTTAACCTAATTTACCTTCTAAAATATGAGTATAAAAATCATTATAATGAATGTAATGAAATAATATTACAATTTCTTCAACCTATATCACAATGTATCTCATTGATTCCACATCCCAAACATGGGAGTACTCTAATAATATATTTTCCAGATACAAGGTAATAACATAATTTGTTAATAATCATTATATAAAACTTACATTCTTCTTAACTCAATGTATATTGTATTGATTCTATAAATCCAAAAATGTTGCAATCTTCATCAATGATAGCATAAACCACATGATAAAAATTCCTTAATTAGTTCCAAGGTAATCAGTACCTTCCAATTATTTAATTTATATCCCAAATATATTTATCCCTACAACATTATTGTCACATAAATACCTATTATGTATTATGTTTACCTTAATATTTTATTTTCCATGGAAATCACCTTCCATTATATCAATTTTCTATTCCATGTGTACCGTTAAACTCATTCTTGTAAATATATTGAAAAAACATTAAATAGACAATAATTATTTATTTCACATTTCATATATCATAATTCATTAATCCCATTACATAAATTTTTATATTATTCCACTTAATACTTATAAAATTATCATGGATACCTCATCTTATTAAACAATACCTCATTCTATTCAAATGTCACATGTAGTCTCATAATAATGTGAAATATAACCATTACTCACACATCCTTGTTGGTAATCATCAAGATAATTAATATAGGGACATTGAGATATATAATTACCATTTAATACAAAAATAAAATGCATTACCTTTAATGAGTATTTGGAATGCCAATATTATAAATCATCTCGTTATTTGAACTCATCAATTTTTCTTTTCAGTAAATTTATTTGTGTCCTTCTATTCCATAGTAAAAACATCTTCATGTTCCTATAAGACATTCAATTAGACTATTCTATCCACATTAGTGACCAAAAGTAAACTGAGCCATCTTTCGAACATGGTATACCTTAACCGAAAACTATGAGAACGTCTTAATTCTCTCCTTTTTGAGCTCTAAGAGTGTCTTATTTTGTATGTTTTCAATCAGGTTTGGGGAAATCATATTATGCATCATCACAATATCCTTCACTCTAGTTATAATCTATAATTACATCCCATTATCAAACATTCCACACATTCAATATTTTTCTAGTTCAATCCAACTATTGCCATTAACTTAAATGAAAATCATTGCGTATGTATTGGATATCATAATAGAAGACCACATAGTAATGAAAATATGTACTTATAGGATGTCTAAATCATGAAACTATCGTTAATATATGATAAATGAGGTTAATAAAAAGTTATTCATAGCCAAATTATATATAAATCTTTAACGATGTTTCGTGATGTTTTTTGTGAATTCCCAAATCATATCATACGAGATTGAAAAATGAGGTGTCCATCATGGCCCGTTGTCATTAAACATATTACCCCGGGTCCAGATCGGAACATCTTATCAGACTTGTTACCCCAACATACATCTATTGTAGACCCACATACAATTGAAATGAAAGACATTTTCCTAAACGTAAACTAATACTTATACTTATCCATAGAAAAATACCTTGACATGTAATTATAAATAAACCAAGTGATCTAAATAATGTTTTTCATCCTAGTTTCAAAAATTTAATAAACCATTCCATTGATACATAATATAGAATCTCATGCTTGACATACATGGTTATGACATCATATTTGATCAATATATAGTAAATAACAAAAATACAAGCCTAAATACTTGAATAGTTTAGTGTCCTTGGAAACATGGAAAAATATTCTATAGTGGTGGAAGATCTTCAATATATCCCAGAAATATATCCACAAATAGTATTTCTTCCTAATACATATCTCTATAAAATATTTAAATGAAACATAAAAAGGGATGGGCATATATTTTCAATCAGTTTAAATAATGAAAATTCAAATGCATAACATGAAAAATAGTTTTATCAAAATGAGAATAACATTTGATGACCATAACCTCTAATATAAGATCATAAATATGTTTTAGATTCCTAATAAATGAATCATAAGGAAATAATTAACATTTACCATGACTTCAAAACATCATAATAGAACATTGAATTGTGTCAAAGTTAAAATCATATAAAAACCCTATGTCAAGGTGGCCTACCAAGTCATTTGACAAAATTTTGGCATGGGATTCCCTCACATGTACATGCTTAAATATTGGGATTCCCTCTAGTGTACGATCATCTTTCTAGTATGGGATTTCCACCCATGTACTATCTTGTTTTGTTCTCGGGATGTCCTATCATATACCCTCTGTTTTCAGTCTTGGGATATACTCCATTAGAATGATATGTCTGTAAGTTTAGTTTTAATCCTTATCAGAACAACAACATAATATAATGGTGATACTTTTTTAGTTTTAAAATCATCGAATAAATTGATTTTAGGGGTTGATAATGAATTTAAAACATAGAATCTTGACATAAAATGATTCATATAAATTTGGAAACTCCATTTTGTATGTGCAGAAGGGATACCTTGGATTTCTTTCTCGCCAAGTAGAGGATTATAGGAGTATAGGAGGGAATTTTATAAGTGTATATAAAATATGTAGACCACACCATAGAGTATTTGTTATTGTTAATAATTGGGACATGTGGTGTATATTTATTGAGAAAAATGAATACATACAATGAATATTTGAAAACATGTTAGGTGTACACATGTTCATACATAGAAAATGTAATAAAAATCAAACCAATATAAATAATCAGTGACTTATTTAATAAATATTTACAATAAATGGGTTTTTGATAAGTTTCATTGTTGTTTGGTCCCAAAATAATTAGTTTTTGTCCCCATGTAAGCATTATTAGACCATAATCAATATGATTATTTTTAATCACTTTTACTAATAATCATTTGTTAAAAAATAACACTATCTACTTATAGTATAAGTATTTTACTCATTAAAATGTTATATATTCTTTTTTAAAATTAAAATCACAGACGCAAAAAAAAATATGATTAATGGTAGTCCTATAGATGAGGTAAAGTAAACTGTTTTTAAAGTTGACAAATGTTCAAATGTTTATTAGGTTCTTATATAAAATATGACATTGATAATTATTATAATGACCTAAAATGTATTAATAGACATATTATTTTTCTTTTTTTCACTTAAAATATTTAAATTATTATTTGACATTATAATTATTTAATCTAAAAGGTATTTATTCATTAAAATGTAGTATTATACCCAATTCATCCACAAATGATGTTTCTAGAAGAAATCTAGATAAATAACCACTAGCTAATATTCATAATATAAATTAAAAAATAAGGTTTATTTTATCAAATTAAATTTCTGTATGTGCATAAAATTATTAATTTTATATACATATTAGGACGTGAAAATCACTTCATTCTAGAAAAGAGTTTTTTTAAAAATGTAAAGACTTTTCATGAAAATTATAATTTTCCATAACTAATAGATTATTTATTAAAAAATTATAAATATATTTTTAAAATTTTTATTAATAATAATATTATTGATTTTTAATATCTAGTTTATAAGTAACTCATTTAAATAACTATTCCAACAAAATGTTGTTTCATAAAAACATTGCACTGCATGTAATATTTTCCACATCTATGTTGCTTATAGCCTAATCAAATTCGATGTGGCATGTAGTGAAATCCATGTAAGTGTTTCATAACGTCAAATCTATTTCAATGTTTCCTATAGCACAATAAATGTTGGTGACATGTCAATGGAATGTTTGAACAACATTTTTAGTATATATATATATATAAATATATATGATGTCACATGAAATGAAAAATATAAAAAACGTGAATTGATTGGAAAAAAGTATTTCACAAAATATCATTGTGTTACATTCTACCCCCCTTAAATTTAACATCCCCCCAAAAAAATTATATTTTAAAATGATTAATATATGACTCTTCATTTCATATAACCCACATTGTAAAAATAAATATGAATACTTATGTTATATAAATGAATATTGGATGAATTATATATACCTAAAGTAAAGTATTACATGGTTTCCACATATGAAAAAAGGATGGGAGTGATGATTTGACAAAGAAGAAACATGTAAATATTTATAGGGAGTTATTTAGGTCATCAATAACAATTATGTGAATGATTAATAAATGTTAAGGTCCACTGTGTCATAAATATGTAGTGATTAAAAAGTCCATCAGATAAAAAAGAATTAATATATTAGGTTATCCCATTTTGTACTATTATCCAAACATGGGATCATTATTTTATTGATGAAATTTATAAGGAATAATTATTACATGATATATATATATACCAAATTTAAATTCATTAGTTGATCTTTTATCTATTTCAAACTCATGAATTTCATCATGAAATGGATGTACAGAAATTAATGTTGATTCATGATGTTTTAAAATAAAAATTTAACCTATATTAAGGAATTTAAAAGATAAAATGTATAACTTTTTTTCAATAAACATTCATTAAAATAAATATGGTTAATAGAATAATATATAAACATAGATTGTAACAAATTTAATTAATAATAAATAAATATTCATAAAATGTAATTATATATAACAAGGACATCGCATAGGACAATGGATGGTGTGAAACCCATATCGACCTTTGGTCAGGGGTTTGTGACCCATGGCCTTACACTACCTGATTGGATGTCACCCAATGCACATGATATCCTTTTCTAAGACCACACTAATAAAATTTCCAAAATATTATGGACAACCTTGAAATATGTCTAATCCTCTAATTACATATTAACCATGGTTTTCAAAAAAAAATGGTGCGTAAATACTTTCCTTGAATCATAAATTTATCTAGTCATGAATGGTTAAGCTTATATTCCTTCTAAAAGATTAATATCAAAAACATCATAATTAATGTAATGAAATAATATTACCATTTTTTCAACATATATCACAATGTATCTCATTATTTCCACACCCCAAACATGTGAATACTCAAATAATATATTTTCCAAATATGATGTAATAACCTAATTTGTCATAATTCCTTATTGAAAACATACATTCTTCTTTAATAAATGTATATTTGATTGACTCCATAAATCCAGAAATTTTGTAATCTTCATCAATGATAGCATAAACCTCACGAAAACAATTACGTAATTAGTTCCAAGTTAATCAGTACCATCAAATTTTATAATTTATATCCCACATATATTTTTCAATACCACATTGTCATAATATAATAACATATTATTTTATATGTTTCCCTTAATATTTTATTTACCATTGAAATAACCTTCCATTATATCAATTTTCAATGACATTTGAACTATTAAATGAATTATTTTAAATCTATAAAAAACATTAAATAGACAATAATTGTGTGTTTCACAATTCATATAACATAATTCCTTAATCCCATTACATTATTAATATTATTATTCCCCTTAATCCTTATAAAATTATTAAGGATACCTCATCCAATTAAACAATACCTCATTCCATTCAAATTTCACCTATATTCTCTCAATAATGTGAAATATAACCATTACTCGCATGAACATGTTAGTCATCATCAAGAGAATTAATATAGGTACATTGAGTAGTATAATTACAATTTAATCCAATCATAAAACACATTACCTTTAATGAATATTAGGAATTCCAATATTATAATTAATTTCATTATTTGAACTCATCATTTTTCATTTTTAGTAATTTTATTTGTGTCCTTCTATTCCATTGTAAAAACATCTTCATGTTCTTCTACCAAATTTATTTAGATGATTCTATCAACATTATGGACAAAAAGTAAACTTGGTCATCTTTCACCATGGTCTCCCTTAACCGAACACTCTGTGAACTTCTACATTCTCTTCCTTTCGAGGTCTACGTGTGGGTTATGGTATATGTTTTCAATCATTTTTGGGGAAAATGTATTAGGCATTATCACAACACCCTTCACTCTAGTTATCATCCCACCTGACTTCTCAATGTCAAACATTCCAAACATTCAATATTTTTTGTAGTTCAATCCAACTCATTCCATTAACTAAAACTGGAAGCATTGCGTATGCATTACATATCGTAACAGAACCGTACATAGTAATGAAAATAAGTACATATATGATGTATAAATCATGAAACCATCCTTAATATATCATAAATGAGGTTATTTACATGTTATTCATAGAAAAATTATATTTAAATCCTTGATGATGGTTCTTGATGAGCTTTGTGAATTCCCAAAGAATATCCCTTGGGATTGCAAAACGAGGTGTTCAGCAAGCCCCATTGACATATAACCTATTACTCCCAGTTATGATCGGAAGAACATATCAGATTTGATACCCCTACATACATCTATTCTAGACCCACATAAAATTGAAATAAAATACATTTTCCAAAATGCTAACTAATCATTATACTTATCCTTAGAAAAATACATATACATGTCATTATAAATATACCGAGTGATCTCTAAAAATTTTATCATCCTAGTTTCAATATTTTAAAAATACATTCCATTGATACCTATTATAGAATCCCATGCCTGACATATATGGTTATTACATCATATTAGATCAATATTTAGTAAATTACTAATGTACATTCCCTATGAATTGAATTGTTTAGTCTCTTTGGAGACATGAAAAAAATATTCTATAGTGGTGGAATATCATTAACATATCCCATAAATATATCAACCATTAGTATTTATTCCTAATACATATCTGTAACCCCCCAAAGTTTCATTAATGGAAAATCACTCTTGATCTTAGTAAATGTCTCTTTATATAAAATGTTTTTATAAAATTTCAAATTCATTGGTTATATGATAAGAATTGTGATCATTACTTTTATAGTCGTTGAACAGTGATCACATGATTAGTATAAATATAGGGCTTTAACACATCAAATTTTACTTAGACAAAGGAAGAGATGGACTCATCCAGTAGAATTTCCCCATACGAAGCCCATTTATCGGAGGGTGGAAAAGATGTGGCATCCTTGGGCTTCTCTCTTGACCAAGCCCAAGCTGAGCTTCACCATGTCAAGGTCGAATGCGACCATCTACGGAAGAAGTGGAAGTTGATATAAATTACCACTCGAGCTATGTTATCCGAGCCACCCCAAGAGTCTTTCACCATCGCACACCTTACCCGTAGGACATATGTGGCTCTTTTAAGGGGTTTTGTAAGTAATCGATAGTACTTTGTTCATGTACATTATTTTTGTATATAATAATGAATATAATTTCTTGTCATGGTTTATACATTGTAAATAGTTTTTAAAGTACAAATGGTGTTTTTAGTTATTATTTAATTAATAAATATATTTTATTTAATTAATATATTTTTGAATTAAATAATATTTTAATAAAATATTATTATTATTATTATTATTTAATTTTATTATATATAAATAATCATGTAATTGTATGAATACAATTATAATTTTTATTAAGGTTTGAAATCCATTTTTGTCGAAAACCGTGAATTTTTTATAAATGTCGGTTTTTATTTTAAAAGTGAAATTTAACATATTTAGAAATTTATTTAGATAAAATAAATGTTATTTTTGGATTCAGTATGTCTAAATTATCCAATGGTGAATTTTTCATAATTTTCTGAGAGTCAAGTTTTTTGAGTAAAAATTAAATACCGTTTAAATATATAATGTGTTTTGTGACATCATAATGACCCATTAGTGATGTAATAAAATACTATAATCTTTATTATCGGCCAATATATGTTTTTCAATTAAGATAATGTGATTTTGGGTTTGTTTGGCTTACTTTTCATAGAATTAATGGACCCCTCAAGACTTATTAAACACCTTTTCTTTTTAAATTAATTTACAAGTGAGTGTGACACACATCCACATAAGCAACCAAAATATTTTCAGAAGTTCGGACCTTGGCCTTATAAAATACTATTTTCCTCTTCCCTTTTACGAAAACAATGGGTAAAAACCATCGGATGTTTTGTGGTTGGATTAATTTAATATAAGGGGTCCCAAACCTAAATAATAAATAATTCCCTCGCCTTTCCTATATAAGCCCACCCAAGATCCCACTTCCTCCTCACTCAAAGCCTTTGGAGTTCATCCAACCTCTACCATACTTTCTCTATAATCCTCCCAAGGTTCCCCAATCTCCCAAGAAGCCTCTCACAAGCCTCACTCTAGCCTTTGGAAGCACACTTCCAAGTAAGGGTTTTTTCTTCCTTACTCATTTGTGTCCAATTTTCTTTAAGTTGTTTTTCCCTTTTAATTTCAATTATAAATGTTAGGGTATGTTTTTTCACCTCCCTAATACTACCCTATTTATGTTTTAATGATGGGAGACCCTTTCTATCTCATTAAATTCCTCCCATGTGCACCTGTTACTATGCCAAAATTCCGAAAGGAACTTCTCTCTCCTCTTTTACATTCAAGAAATACATTTGTATCAGGAATCTAAATTCCATTACAATTGATTGAACATGTATCTATATGACCCCAATACTTTCCATTTCATGTATATAAGATGAGACACCCCTTTCCATCTCATCAACCATTTTTTTAAATTCGTATGTCACGTCGTTATGCTGCTGAAATCACACTGATTTTCTAAGCCAATGTCATTCTGTAGTGAATACCATGCCCATTTCTCCATCATGAGTATTCACATTTACTAACATTTACATATTGATTATAAAGTTTCATGTATTAATTACACATTACTTTATCATGGAATAAATTATTATATTTTACGAATCCATGTTTTATGATCCATGTCGCACACTTATGCATGAAATGAAATGTTTAAGAAGGGTGCAACCTTATAGCGCTCCAATGCATTAGTTAAAGTATAGTATCATGATACCTCATGTGAAATGAGTGTTGAATCATGCTAATTCAAGTGAAATGAGGTTTTTCTCGTGCTTTTTGTGAAATGAGGCTTTACCCATGCTCCATGTGCAATGAGCCTTGGCTCATGCTAATTCCATGTTAAGTGTTGTTGCCACATTTCCATGTTATGATTATCATGATTTATCATGCCTTTATGTTCATGTTTTTCTTATGCTATATTGATATTCCTATTGTCTAACATGTATTTTACTCCTCATGTTATTCCATGTGTACTCCCTTACTAGGCTTTATAGCTCACCCTTTTCTTATGCATGCCCTCAGGTTATCCCATGCAATGCTAAGTAAGAATGAATGTAGTGGTCATATAAAGGATGTTTTCAATAAAGATGTTGTATATCATGTTTAAAGTTTTTATGTAATGATCCTAAGAACCAAGGAAACTAAACCTCTCGATCTTCATTGTTTTATCAAGTGATGTTATATGTAATAAATCATGTTTATGTTGTAATAAATAGCAGGGTTGTCATAGTTGGTATTAGAGGATAGGTTTGGTTATTTTTGGGATTAGGATTAGAAAACCATAGTAAATCCTTAGATAAAAGATTAAGTACAACATTAAATTCCCTATGATTTGGTGAGTAATAATTATGTGGGTTATCAATAAAATACATCCATGTCTGTATACGAGTAGGTAGAGGCGGCTCTAGCACAGATGTATCCTATGGGTACAACCTGAAAACACCGCTTTAAGCTAGACTCGAACGGGAACTGGTGCACGACAACGGGCCTTACTGCACTCATGGATACGACACTCCCAGGGGATATGCTTTGGTAAATCCACAAGCTTAGTATGAACCCTTATTGAAGGAATTAAAAAAATTCCCCTAATAATATGTGTTAGAAAGTAGATCAATAAAATCCTAGATTGAGCCTATAGACTCATGAGTTATGGAAATGAATATTTATTTATAAGTCATCCACTTTTGTCTTTGGATTACCCTTTATGTGTTACCCATAACATTCCTTTTATTTCAGCTAATTGCCGATAATAAGAGGACCCGGTCTAATAACCGATGTGAAGATCAGTGTGATGATTGTACTAATTAGATGCCCAATCTAATGCGAGCGGGAATCGCGAACATTGTCACACTTCTCTCTCAGATAACTCAAGCATTGAATAAAAACACGGGTCAAGAGGAATGTCCAAAAAACCCTACGAAATAACAAGTCATTATCAAGAGCATCATGAGACGAAGGCCTTCAACATTTAGTGGATTATCTGATCCCACGATTGCTGAACAATGGATCAACTCAATTGAAAAGATCTTCTCCATCCTTCAATGTTCAGAAAAATAGAAGGTTTTTCTGGAATCTTATCATATGGAGGTTGAATCTAAACAATGGTGGGCATTGATAAAAAATACGAAGCCTGAGGAGGAGATCAAGGTGTTGGAATGTTAGGATTTCCGGAAGATATTTTTCGATAAATATTTTTCCCACACCCTCCGACTTAAGATGGAAAGGGACTTCCATTCCCCCGAGAAAAAAGACGAAGAATATGTTGGAGCGTACGAGGAAAACATCACATGTCTTGCACGATATGCTTATGGCTTTTTCATTACCACCGAAGGCAAGGTTGACCACTTCTTTGGTGGGCTGAAGCCTAGCCTGCGGAAAGCATTAGCGATCTATGTCTTCGACAGCTATGAGGAAAATTTCTAATGTGCCCTCAAGGGTGAAAAGGAGATCAGAGAATCACAGGGGTATCATGGGGATAAGAAGTGTAAGGTAGAATTCAATGCTAGTGGGCCGATGGATAAATCCAACAGTGCTAAGAAGATCCAACACCCCACTTGAAAAAAGTGTGGAAAGAAGCACCCTGGAAATTGCCTTAAGGGGACGAGGAAATGCTTCAGGTGTGGAAGAGAAGGGCACCTATCTATTAACTATTGGCAAGATAGACCCGCGACTGCGGCAGAGGAGAGGAATGCTCCGTTCGAACCTCAATGTGTTTTCCAATGACACAAATGCAATGAACCTGGTCATTTTTCAAATCAGTGCCCTAATCCAAGGGTTTTCCGAGACAATCAACAACCTCCAAGGCAGAAAGGAAGAGCTTTTGCCATCACATCGGACAATGTGAATCTCGAAAACGAAGTGGTGATAGGTACGCTAGTTCTTCATTCAATAATAGTGAACGAAATGTTTGATTTAGGTTCTATGCATTCTTTTATATCTCGAAAGATTAGTAGAACAATCCCCGCACCACCAAAAATCATGGAAGTGAAGATGTCGGTGATTACAGAAAATGTGGCAATCATTGCATCCCATGAATATAAGTCCTCCCCTATTATAATCGGTTGATTGAATTTACCAGAAAACCTAATCATACACCCTCTATTAGAATTTGACGCAATTCTTGGCATGGTTTGGCTTAACTTATATACTTCCAACATAAATTGTCGGGAGAGGGAAATGACACTCCATATGGAGAATCGACCCCCAATTCATTACAAGTGTAAGGAGGGAGATGAATCTCTTTTAGCTCCATCATCTCAAGTGTGGATATTACTGCCTTATGAGCACGTGTATCTGTCTTAGATGATTGAGTCCAAGGAAGAAACCATCATTGAAGAAATTCCTATTGTGAGGGAATATGCTGAAGTGTTTTCCAAGGAACTACCCGGTCTTTCTCATAGAAGAGATGTTGAATTATCAATTGATCTTATACCTGGGGCTTTACCAATATCAAAGAATCCATATTGAATGTCTGTTGTAGATCTTGAAGAGGTGAAGAATCAACTATAGGAGAATATGGATAAATGGTTTATACGCCCAAGTGCTTCACCATGGGGTGCACCAGTCCTCTTTGTCAAGAAGAAGGATGGGTCAATGTGGATTTTCATCGATTATTGTGAACATAACAAAATAACGATATAGAAAAAGTATCCTATCATAAGAATTGATGACTTGTTCGATCATTTGCGTGGAGCACAATTTTTCTCCTAGGTAGATTTGCGGTCGGGATATTATCATGTCATGGTGAAGAAGGAAGATGTCCCCAAGACTGCTTTTCGTACAAGATATGGGCACTATGAATTCATAATAATGTCTTTAGGAATAACCAATTCTCCAGAAATATTCATGGACATGATGAATAGAGTCTTTAGAGATTACCAAGACAAATGTGTTGTAGTCATTATATATGATATTCTAATATACTCAAAAATCATGGAGGATCATGAGGAGCATTTGAGAACTGTACTAGAGACATTGCGCAAGGAGAAGCTCTATGAAAAGTACAACAAGTGTGAGTTCTAGTTGAAGGAGGTCTCATTCTTGCGCCATATCATCACATGCAATGATATATATGTGGATCCCTCTAAAACAGATGCCATTGTGGATTGCTGAGGCCAACATCGGCAACAGATATCCATAGATTCTTAGGGTTAGCTGGATTTTATCAACGATTTCTGAGAAATTTTTCACGATTGTCAAACCCTCTTACAATGCTAACTCGAATGGGATTAATTATTTCTTGGAGTGATTAATGAAAAGAAAGCTTCAAGGAGTTTAAAAAAGGCTTGTCACTACGCCTGTGCTCACTTTTCACAGAAGTTGGGAGATTTTTGTGGTATTCATTGATGCTTCGAAGAAGGGCATAAGATGTGTGCTGATTTAGAATGGTAAAGTTATATCCTATGCCTCAAGGTAGTTGAAAATATATGAGCGAAACTATCCAACGCATGATCTGGAGTTGGCGGCGGTGATCATTGCCTTGAAAGTCGTTCGGAATTATCTCTATGGAGGGAAATGTGAGTTATATACTATCCAAAAGAGTCTTAAATATATATTAAAAAGAAAGAGCTTAATATGCGCCAGAGAAGCTAGATAGAGCTCATCAAGGATTATTAATATTCAATCCATTACCACCCTAGGAAAGCGAACAAGGTGGAAGATGTCCTAAGTAGAAAGGATCTAGTGATTCTATCAATGATGGGAATTGAGAAGGATCTAATCTTCTTAGACCTGATGAATATGGAAATGGGAATCATAGAGAGGGGAACATCATCAATCCATTCCCAAATGATTTCTCAACCGTATCTTTTGGAAAGGTTTAATGATGCTCAAAAGAATGATATGAGAACTCAAGAAAAAGTGGGAGCTATCGAAAAAGGAAAATCCTTGAAGTTTAATATTAATGAAGAAGGAATTGTGGGGTTTGGGAAAATACTATGTGTTCCATAAAGTCCGGAGCTGATGAAAGAACTTTTGGATGATTCACATAGTTCAAATTTCTCGATTCACCCAGGGAGCACAATGATGTATCAAGATCTCAGAGAATGATTTTGGTGGGATAATATGAAGAAGGAGGTTGCTGAATATACATCAAAGTTCCTAGTGTCTCAGCAGGTAAAGGTAGAGGGGTAGAAGTCTAAGGGGATGATGAAACCATTTCCCACACTAGATTGGAAATGGGAAAACATCACCATGTACTTTTTCACTGGTCATCTAAGGACATGCAAAGGCAACAATGCAATATGGGTTGTTATGGATCGTCTTATAGAGACTGCACACTTCATTTCTATTCGGGAGGATTTCTCATTGGATCAACTAGCACAGATATATATCAGGGGAGTGGTAAGGTTACATGGTGTACCACTATCTATTGTGTCTGACCGAGATCCAAGATTCACCTCTATGTTTTTGAAGATTCTTCAACATGCTCTCAATACTGAACTGAACTTTTGTATGGCCTATCATCCCCAAACTAATGTCCAATCCAAGAGGACTATCCCCACACTTGAGGGTATGTTGAGAGCGTTCTCAATGGACTTTAAAGGAGGATGGGATCAACATCTACCTCTGGTTGAGTTCTCTTATAATAACAGTTTCCACTCGAGCATCCAAATCACACCATATGAATCCCTAAATGGGAAAAGGTTCAGAACACCGACATGTTGGGATGAGGTTAGTGAACATAGGCTTCTTGGACCAGAAATGGTAGAGGAAATGGTGGAGAAGGTGAAAACCATTCAGTATCATATCAAGGCAGCCCAGAGTCGACATAAGAGTTATATAGATAATCATCGAAGAGACCTTGAGTTTAAAGTTGGAGACAAGGTTTTTCTATGAATATCTCCGTGGAAGAAGGTCATGAGTTTTGGAATGAAAGGGAAGTTAAGTCCAAGGTACATCTGCCCCTTCGAGATTCTTGATGGTGTTGGGGCTGTGGCCTATCGACTAGAAATTCCGCCTACTATGGCCAAAGTACTGGAAGTATTTCATGTATCCCTCTTAAGGATGTGCATAACGGACCCTTCACATGTACTATCTTCTGAGGTGGTACAATTGGAAGATGATATTTCTTATGAGGAGAAAACAGTGATGATCTTAGATCATAGAGAAAAAGTTCTACAAAAAAAGACAATGCCCCTAATCAAGGTGTTGTGGAGAAACTACAAGTTTGAAGAAGAAACTTGGGAATCAGAGGATGTGATGAAGCTGTGTTACCCACATCTATTTTATTGTGGGAAAAAGAAAATTTCGAGGGTGATGTTTCTTAAGGGGGAATATTGTAATGACCCAATGTTTCATTAATGGAAAATCCCTCTTGATATTATTAAATTAATCTTTATATAAATGTTTTTATAAAATTTCAACTTCTTTGGTTTTATGATAAGAATTGTGATCGTTACTTTTATAGATGTTGAACAATGAACACATGATTAGTATAAATATAGGGCTTTAACACATTTAATTCTACTTAGACAAAGGAAACTATGGCCGCATATAGTAGAATTTCCCCATACGAATCCCATTTATCGGAGCTCGGAAAAGAGGTGGAGTCCTTGGGCTTCACTCTTGACAAAGCCGAATTTGAGCTTCACCATGTCAAGATCAAACATGATCGTCTATGGGACAAGTGGATTTTGATAGAAATTACCACTCGAGCGATGTTAATCGATCCACCCCAAGAGTCTCTCACCATCGCACACCTCACCATTAGGTCTTATGCAGTAGTTTTATTGGGTTATGTAACTAATCGATAGTATGTTCATGTACATTATTTTTTATATAGTAATGAATATAATTTCTTGTAATTATTGATACATTTTAAATAGTTTTTAAATTAAAAAATGGTGTTTTTAGTTATTATATAATTAATAAATTTATTTTATTAAAATAAGGGATTTTTGAATAAAATAATATTTTAATAAATTATTATTATTATTATTAGATTAATTTTATTTTATATAAATTATCATGTAATTTTATGAATGCAATTATAATTTTTATAAAGGTTTGAAAGCCATTTTTGTCAAAACCCATGAATTTTTGAAAAATGTCAGTTTTTATTTTAAAAGTGAAAATTAAAATATTTAAAAAATTATTTTGATAAAATAAATGTTATTTTTTGAATCAGGATATTGAAATTATCCAACGGTGAATTTTTCATAATTTTCGGAGGCAGTCAAATTTTTGAGTAAAAATTAAATACCGTTTAAATACATAATTTGGTTTATGACATAATAATGACCCAATAGTGTTGTAATAAAATACTATAATATTTAAGTTCGGCCAATATATGTTTTACCATTAAAATAAAGTGATTTTGGGTTTTTTGGCTTACTTTTCATAGAATTAATGGACCCCTGAAGACTTATTAAACACCTTGTCTTTTTAAATTAATTTACATGGGAGTGTGACTCACCTCCACATAAGAAACCGTAATATTTTTAGAAGTTCGGACCATGGCCTTATATAATATTATTTTCCTCTTCCCTTTTCCAAAAACAATGGGCAAAAATCATGGGATGGTTTGTGGTTGGATTTATTAAATATAAGGGGTCCCAAACCTAAATAATAAATAATTACATCACCTTTCTTATATAAACCCACCCAAGCTCCCACTTCCACCACACTCAAAGCTTTTTTAGTTCGTCCAAACTCTGCCCTACTCTCTCTAGAATACTCCCAAGGTTCCCCAAGCTCCCAATATGCCTTTAAAAATCCTAACTCTAGCCTTTTGAAGCACACTTCCATGTAAGGGTTTTTTCGTCCTTTATCATTTTTTTTCCAATTTTCATTAAGTTTTCTTCCCTTTTAATTTCAATTATAAATGTTGGGGTATGGTTTTTCACCTCCCTCATACTACCCTATTTATGTTTTAATGATGGGAGACCATTTCTCTCTCATTAAATGCCTCCCATGTGCACCTGTTACTATGTCGAAATTCCGAAAGTAACTTCTCTCGCTTCTTTTACATTGAAGCAATACTTTTGTATCACGAATATAGATTCAATTAAAATTGTTTGGACATGTATCTATATGAACCGAATACTGTCCATTTCATGTAAATATTATGAGACACCCATTTCTCTCTCATCAACCAATTTTGTGAATTCTTATGGCATGCTGTTACGCTACCGAAATCGCACCGATTTTCTAAGCCAATGTCATTTTGTAGTGAATGCCATGCCCATTTCTCCATCAAGGGAATTCACCTATATTAAAATTTAATTATTGATTATAATATTTCATGTATGAATTCCACATTCCTTTATGGTGGAACAAATTATTATGTTTTATGAATCCATGTTTTATGATCCATGTTGAACACTTATGCATGAAATGAAATGTTTGAGAAGGGTGAACCCTTATAACACTCTTATGCATTAGGTAAAGTATAGTATCATGATACGTCATGTGAAATGAGTGTTTAATCATGTTAATTCAAGTGCAACGAGGGTTTACTCGTGATTTATGTGCAATGAGGATTTACTCATTCTCCATGTGCAATGAGCGTTGGTTCATGCTAATTCCATGTTAAGCATTGTTGCCACACTTCCATGTTATGATTATCATGCTTTATCATGCCTTTATGTTCATGTTTTTCTTATTCTCTATTTATATGCCTATTTTCTAACATGTATTGTACTCCTCATATTATTCCATGTGTACTCCCTTGATGGGCTTTATAGCTCACCCTTTTATTATGCATGTCCTCAGGTTATCCCATTCAATTCTAAGTATGAAGGAATGTAGTGGTCATGTAAATGATGTTTTCACTAAAGATGTTGTATTTAATGTTTTATGTTTTTATGTAATGATTCTAAGACCCAAAGAAACTAAACCTCTCGATCAAATTTTTTGTATCAAGTGATGTTTTATGTAATAAATCTTGTATAAGTTGTAATAAATAGTAGGGTTGTCATAATATCTCCATAAAATGAGTAAATGAAACATAAAAAAGGGATGACCACATATATTCAATTAGTGTAAATAATGGAAATTTAAATGCATAACCTGAATAATAGGGTTTGTAACATGAGTATAACATTTTATGACCATACCCTCTTATCTATGATCATAAATATGTTTTTCGATTCATAATACATGAATTATAAGGAAATAATTAACATATACCAAGACTTCATAACATCAAAATAGTACATTGAACTATGTCGATGTTATAATTATATAAAACCACTGTGTCAAGGTTTCCTAGCATGTCATTTTTAAAATTTTACAAATGGGATTCCCTCCCATGTACATGATTTAATATTGGGATTCCCTCTAGTGTAATATCCTATTTCTAGAACAGTATTTCCTCCCAGGTACCATAATGTTTTGGTCTAGTGATATCCTTCCGTTTACCAACTATTTTCATTCTTGTCATGTACTCATTTGTACCCTCTTATTTTCAGATGGGGATTTCCCCTTATTTAAACTCTTGTTTCTAGATTGAAATTTCTTCCTATGTACCATTTTTTTGTCCATGGGATTTACTCCCTATTAAACTATTGTTTCAGGATTGGTATTTACTCCACTGTACTCTCTTGTTTCATACATTGTATTTCATCTCAAAAAACCTCTTATTTTTTTGAATTGGATGCCCTCGCATGTACTTTTGTATATCATAAAACATTTATCATTGTCCAATGAATTTTAGGTATATATAGGGCAAAAAAAATATCTTAATGAAATCATACATGCATGTGTCACAAAAAACTCATCACATCATAACCCATGAATAGAAATGGGTTTTATCAACATAATATCATATCACATGAAATAAAATGGGTATCATTAATATTTATTCATATAAATACATATTGAAAATATATATGATTCAAAATCACACCATCAATTCATATCCCACGAGATGAAACCGGATTCAATGGAATATTACTCATTAAATAGAAACCAGTTTCATAAACATGATGACATTAAATTGAATTCCATTTTGAGAAAAAAATGAATCTAAAATTATTATTTCCTCTCGAAAAAATATTATTAAAACATAGAACCTCTTTATAAATATTTCCAATGATAAAACTAAGAAAAAATATAAATAAGGATTGAAATAATTTTTAATATGTTTTTCCATGAAAAATTATGAATAGAAATTGAAATAATTTTGAAAACAATTTACCTTGAAAATATATATAATAAGATTCATAAATTTTTAAAAACATTTTATTAGAAATCACAATGAAATAATATAAAAAAATATTTTATGAAAATTAAAAACCATGTCATAGAAGTTAGTTAAATACATCTAAATTAATCATTAAATTGTTATGAAAACCATTTCATTGAATATTTGATTGAAAACATTTTAGGAATGATTATAAAACCATACTAAATTTCTAAAATACTTTTATCATGAAAATGAAATTTAATGATAATTTTAAAAATATTGTTTAAAACAATTTTTATATCATGATCCTAAAATAAAATAGGCTTCCAACTAAAGAGATAGATATAAAGAACTTTTTCATAAAAACATTGTCTTAATTATATTATGTACCAAAGAGTAGAAATTTTTGCTAATATATGGATATATGTTTAATAAACATTTTATAAGTAATATAATGTGTGTTTATGAAATGAGTATCATAATATTTAACCCAAATAAATATAATCATTTACAATCTTGAAAATATATGGGATTGTTTCAATAAAATCTTACAACATTGTTACATGGGATCAAAAACATAATTGAAGGGAAAAAATTTACATGGAAATTAAAATATAATTAAAATATTTATATTAATTATATGACATGTCAATTTTATACATATACAACACATAAAATATTAATGATTCATAAGAAAACATGTGGGTCAATGATAGAAATTTGAGACAAAAATATGTTATCGATTTGGTATCATCTGAAACATTATCCCCATGAAATAAAGATCATATAATTGATATTTAAACATGTATAAATTATTATATTATAATTATAAAATACATATAGTGGTGGTATACAAAACATACAACTGAAATCAGTGGTTAATAAACCATGGATCTCACTAATATAAAATTTGAAATGAAAATTTCTTACCTTGTGTCTTCACTCTCTTCGTACTCCTTCAATCCTCCTATATAATAAATATAAATATTTCAAAATTCACATAAACAACTATATTATAAATTATAATAAAATATATAATATTATTGTTAATTTAATTTAATTAATTTTAGATATATCATGATATGTTTATGATTTGGGAAATATTAGATTTGTTTTTCTCTTGTGTCTTCAATCTTATAGCATTGGCCCTAATACATATATTATGATTTTAAAAATATAAAACATGATATAAAAATTATTTATATTCATTATATTTTTACTACATCAATTTTTTTGGATATATATGTATTAAATTAATACACCTTTCATAGAGATGTCAAACTGTACGTACTCATGAACATTGTTTGTGTAAATTAATTGTTCTATTGAATTATACAATGTAAATGGAATATATGTGTATATATATAACTAATAGATTAAAATTATTAGATCATATATATAATATAATTTCACTAAAACCATACATTATACATTCTGTTTAATGAGAATGAATTGCATCTCAATGACGAGGCACTAGTCCACACTGCCTCATATGATATTATGATTTTTACACCAAATGGAAATTAAAAAAGATTTGATATAAAAAAGGAATAAATGTCCATAAAAACCTAATAAGTTAAATTAATTAAATATATAAATAGTGTTCCATTCCTAATTTCAACCATTAATGGAATATAATGAAAAATGAACAACCACAACATTCATAGGAAGTAGTTCCGTCTATAGAAAAATAGTATATTTGTTACCCATTATATGGATGTGTGTGTTCATGTATGTAGAAACCATAGAATAAAATCAGACAATTACATTGATGATGGTTTTGTTATTATAATATTATATAATATACTAACTTTATGTAGTTTAGGAGGAAAATAAACGAAATGATCTTGAGAGAAGAGGATACCTCTTAATCATGTAACTCATTTTGATATATACCAAAAGGATTACGTGGATTTATTTTTTCCTAATGATTTTATTATAGATGGATTGGATGGATTTGTATAATTATATTGGGTATAACTTGTATGATATTTCGGGGTTTGATTGGTGTAAATAAGAGGGAGAGGTGATGTCCTTTTATAGGGAAGTAACAAGGGACTCATTTAATATTTTTTAAAACATGTTAGGTGTAAAAATGTTCTTACCAAAAATAATTAATATAAAACCAAAAAATAATAGAAGGTATTACACCATGATATGTCCCCAAAATAAGTTTTTGATGTTTTCAGGGTAATTAGGGCACCTAATATTTAAGTACATTCCCTAATTACGCTTATTTTGACATTAATTATTGTGATTAATTGTAACAACTTTTACTAATCAATTATGTCTCAAATTAACATGTTATAATTAGATTGTAACTATTATACTAATTATAATTATGTGTGTCATTTTATTGAAATTCAATTCACATAAGTGAATTATTTATGAATAAATCTAATTTCACAAATGAGACAAAAAATAGTTTTAAGGTTCAAAAATGTTCACAAGCATGATTAGTTTTTATATTCAATTTCAAATGAGAAATTGATTATAATTAACTATAATGTATTAATATATTTATAATTTATCTAGTGTGCACTTAAAAAAATTCATGTATAATTTAATAATAATATCTATTTAAACAAAAATGAATTTAGTTAATAAAATGCACTATTTTTTACTATTTATCAAAAAATGACATTTCTAAAAAATACCTCAAATTAACCCTATGATAATTTTATATAATAAATTCAATTATGATGTTTATGTTATTAAATTTAATTTCAATATGTTTTTAAAATTAATTTTTAGGTTCTTCATAGAAGTACAAGAAATAAAATTCATTAGAGAAAATAGATTTATTAAAAATATAAAGACATTATAAAAAATAATAACTTTCAAGATAAATATGTTTTATTAATATAAAATCAATATTAAAATATTTCAAAAGTTTTTATTTATATTCATATTAAAATTTTCTAAAATATAATTTATAGCTAACTCATTAAAATAATTATAAAAAAATAGTGTTACATAGATACTAGGTATTTTGTGTAATGTACACCAAGTTGATGTTTCTTATACCGCAAGACATGTTATTCTAGCATATAGTGCATGCCATGTCAGTGTTTCATGTAGCACATGTCATGTGAGTGTTCCATGTAGCGCAAGTCATGTCATTCTTACATGTAAATAAATCGATGTTTTTGTTTTTTAGATGGACTTTTTGACATAGAATATATATATATATATATATATATATATATATAACTATTTCCAGTGTCATATGAAATGAAAAACATAAAAAAGATATATTAAATGAAAAATTTATTTTTGAAAATTTAAAGGTGTTACACCCTTATAATGAATGGGAACCTATAAATGTAATAGAACTCCTTGGTATGATATTATAGATATAGATACAAATAAAATTCAATTTCAATATGTAATTAATGATGATTATTGTGCGTTTTGTGGGTACATAATGGAAAAGAGAGTTTAATAATTTATTAACTTATAAACATTTATTTTTTACTACGTCTTCTAAATTAATCAATACATAAACCCTTCATAGTGGGTTTCCACATGGGTTATATCAAATACTACTGGTGTAAAATATTTTATAAGGGAAATGATCAAGAATATTAAAATATAACCATTGGTGGTGTGGAAGTGAGTCATGTACAAAAAATGATTAAAAAACCTCAAAATTTAATATAGGCTTTGGATAGTTCAATAGAGGATTTTAAAATCAATTAAATAAATTTAATTAACAATATAATAAATGGGAAATATATATTTGGTCTTAACTTCATTTTACAATTGTTATTAAAAATATTTTGGTATGTTAAAATTTCATAATACATAATGTATAATTATGTTATATATAATTTTTATCAAAAAATCATATTGTCATAGAAAATAATGAAATACTCACCATTGGATAACTTTTAATTGATTATTTCATAAAATAATATTAATTTCATCAGAATGATTACTTAAATATTATACTCCAAACTTCAATAGATGAATCCTTGTTTATTGGAAAATAATTATATATAATATTTTTTTTCAACCCTTTTTAATGTTACATTTTATTTAATTAAATTTTAATATCATTTTCATAATAATAATTTTTATATAATAACAATATATATGAAATTATTATTTATTATAATATTATCAAATTAATAAAAAATTGTATTGGTTCTTGATACAAACCCCTTATAACACCAGCGTATACCTTATGTGTTTAGTGTGCAATGGTGGATATTTGTAGGAGTGGTTTGAAAAACATGGTTTGGGTAATGATATCAGTAAAAATGAACTTCTCCCATAAATTGTTCCATTCATTTTTTAGTTTATGGATTTTATTATTGAATTGGTCGAGGGAAATTTTCAATGATTTTTTCCCCATAATTATCAAGGATAATAAGGAATCACATCATATAATTTTACTAGTTGAGGCCATAAATTATTCAATCTATGTCAACTAGACATTATCATAACCCTAAATATAATACAATCATAATATTCACATTATTATCAATTAATTATCAACAATTATGATATATAATGTTCATTTAAATATTATCTAAATTTAATATGATATATTTTATAATAGACTATAATAACCAAGTAAGTGTATTTTTTTCCATAACTCCATTAAATAATATACAATTGGTTCATTTTAATTGGAATATAATTTATAATAAATGAGGTCATCAAAACACTATTTAGGTAATCATGGTTATTCACTATAAAAAACTAGTGACCTCCCTTAAAGTAACATTTTGTATAGGAAAAGACCAATATTTTTTGTTAAGGATTATCAGGTCCATAAAAAATGTCATCACTATTGGGAATATAAACATGAATATTTTTATGGAATAAATGAACATTGTGTTAAAAAATGTGATAGAATGGTATTAAAATATTCTCCAAAATTGGAATGAGTTGTGGGAATTATTATACACACAGTTTAATACTATCTGTGGGAAAGAATTGGATGATCTCACACTATTTAAAAACTATTATAATGGTTATATAAAAAAATTAGTAATTTCATTTCTGGTAGAAACTGATTGATGTATTTCATCAAAGAAAAAAAATTTCTGAAAAAGGATAAACCTAAATATTCAATTGGAGAAGACTTTATAATTGATATTCAAATGAAAATAAATTATTTAATCATTCTTTATTAACATATATTTTATTCCCTTCTATCCAATCTTATAAAATCAAGTGAACTACAATAAACCAGACAACAAAACCATTTCTGTGACAATAAGATATTTATCTAAATCATAATATTAAAAAATATGATGAGTTAAAAACAGTATTGTGATACTTACCCAAATATTTTAGAATATAAATAATAACCTAGAACATTTAAAATTGTCAACACCCAAAATATGTAGAGAATACCCATTGATTTCATTATGCTTCAATGACCATCGGTATTTAATGGATCTTATAATCAACATGTCTACGAAAATTATATTAACTCAATGGAGAAGATATTTTATGGGATCAATAATTTTGATAAGGAGGAAGTAACTATGAACATATATCATTTAGATATAGAAACTGATCCATTGTGGGTAGTGAAAATATATTATTAGTTGATATATGAAATAAAATAAATGGAGCGGAAAGACATAAAAATATATTTCATAACATGTATTTCCCATGAAATATTTGAAAATATATATATAGATATAATATAATAGAATTAAGAAAATGGATATTAAATGTATCATGGATAATGAGGAAAACATCACATGGAATGGAAAGTATGCATTTGGTTTTTTTGTTTCAAAATATAGATAAATATATAGATTCTTTAGTGGTTTTTATACGGACCTAGCATTAACAAATTATATAATATTTAAATAAATGGATAATTCACATTGAGGATATCTTTATGATTAGAGTTTTAGATAATTAGAAATTAAATATTACATTACATCTCAAAAATTACAAAGTAGACACTTTTACTCAGTTTCCATTTTAAAAAAATAAAAAAAACCCCTGAAAAAAAGATTCACGCCTAGTTCCATGTAATAGACAGCAAGAATTTTCCGTGATCCAGTCCTTGACTATATTTGTCTTTATGTCATTTTAAAAAAATTTCGAAACTTGGTATGAAAATAAAAATCCTCTTAAGTGTTAGAAGACAAATAATGAAAACATTAGTCCATAAATACATACCATGAATATTCACTTACTTCATGAAATGATAAGATTTATGAATAACACATTGAAATAATAAATTATAAAGGTAACTTGTGGCATCCATAACATTGTTACATTTTATCTATCAAAACTACATATGTAGTTACATTTTGAATAATCATCGTAAAATATTCCATTAATCACTTTGGATAATCATTCATGTTTACCTGTGTCATGTTACCCAATGCATTAGAGAGCTATATCGGGCTCACCCACCATAGGATTATCATGGAACCACTCGTATACATAAACAATTCCCAATATCCATAACATATTCATATCCTAGAAAACAAATATATAGGAAAGATAAAATTTCCACATGTCAATAAAAGTATTTCTTATTAATATATTGACATAACAAATCCATTTTCAAAACCATTTTCAATAACAAAATATGTAAAAGAGTATATTGTATTTATTTTCCTTTTAAAAACATTACAGATTGTTAAGGAAGTCATAGGTCAAATAATACTCGTTATGGCAGAAGAGGTCGTTGTCACTGGTTATTTTAAAAAGAAACAATTTTTTTTCATTTAGTAAAACTCCTTGTATAAACAAATTCCATATGAAAGAAATGAAAAGTCAAATGTATTTATACACCGTATAAAATAATGTCGTGTATAAAACCAAATATGCCTCAATGAAATGAGATTGTGACGAAGTCCCATAAAAAGAAATTTTGTAAATGAAATATATTTATAATGTGTATTCACTATAAGTATATATAATGATGGTATAAATATAATATAGGACATAATCATAGCATTACATAATCAAGAAGATGAAGATTAACCCAAAGAATTCAGATTGGATTAAGAACATCCCTTAATTCATGTCCGAATTAACCTGTTCGTTCATTAATCTCCTGAATAATAAAATAATGATAATTTATACTTTCACAAGAAATATTTTAAATATTATTATTTCTTTTATGTCAAATTTTACATTTCTATAACAATTAGATAATTATTTTAGTTCATATCGGACATTTTCTCTACGTCCAGAACATGAGTTAAAAATGAACATCGTATAATTACATGTTGTTCATGTGTTAAAATGTCTATTATCACTATAATTATATTCCTGATTCTGATATCACATATATCATATATATCCAATTTGTATATGTATTTATAATAGTACATAATATTCAGAGATAAGAAATGAAATGCACCATTAATGGAGACGGTATGTCGTACGTACACATGAACGCTACATTATTTTCTATTTCATAATTTAAAGGAATGAAAACAGAATTATAAATAGGTATATTATAATTAAAATATAATATAATATATATAATTTCAGTTACTCCATCCTTTATATGTTCCACATATGGAATGAAGGAGTCGTATCACTTTTAGGGGGTGGTTGTCCGCACTTCCTCAAATGAAATTATCACTTTTACCTATTATTAAAACCATAAAGGTATGATAGAAATGAAAAATAAATAATGAAAGAAAAACTAAAAATATAATACATATCACAAATAAATACAGTTCCATATTAATGGCCACCATCAGAGGTGGTAGGAGAAAATTGAACAATCATCGTTTCATGAGGCAGTAGTTTTCCATCCATAGAAATGGTTTCTTCATTACCTGTTAGCTGGAGGTGTGTGTAAGTGTAGTTTGAATCCATCTCATAACAACAAACTGGGATATTTATGATAATGTTTTTGTTATTAAATAAAGTAATAGATTGATTTTAGGGGGTATTAGGTGTAAAATGAAACCAAAGGAATTAAGAGAAGATGTTACGATTAAATTGGATATTTCTCGTTTGTTTGAACCAAAAGGTTTACTTGATGTGCGTTTTTTCTAAGGTAAGGCTTATAGGAGGAATATAGGGATATAGGTAGATTAATTGCAAAGATTTTGGATGATAAATGGGAATTTATCATTTTGAGGAATGTGATATAATTTAAGAATTTCTATAAGGTGGAGGAGGGGCTCTTTAGGAAAGTGTGAAAATAATATTTTATTATATAATGATTTTCGGTATCTAAACTTCCAAAAAATATTAAAGGAGAGTATATTATGATTCATTTTTGAAATAAATGCATCAAATAAGAATTGTACAAGGTTTTGATATTATTTTAATCGTTATAATAATATTTATTTAAATTATTCATTAATGAGGTAAACATTGATTCATTATTCTATCATTAATAATCTTATCTATTTGCTTTATAGAAAAAATACCATGATGTAGGAAATATTTTTATCTTTAATATGACTATTTATAGTTAAATATATACCCTATATAACCTAATGTAAAAATTCATTTACTAAAAGATATTTTCTGAAGTTCTTTTGGACTTTATTTTAAATTATTTAATATGAAGTGTCATTATCACTCTCATGTGGCTCCATGGGGTCCCGAATTCTGCCCAATGATGCCAATGGTCTGAAATGTATAAAAAAATTGGATAATGCGACATGTTAGAGTAATTTATGATATTATAATATTATTTTTTAACCTTACTTAATAGATTTACCTTTTAACCATGGAAAATAAAATATTTACTGAATTTTTTTGGCGAGACTCTAGACGATAATGATGGAATCAAAGAAGGTGTGTGTAGCAATGATGTTGCGAATATTGAGCAAGTTGAAGAATTTAATCAATTGGGGGGTGACATTCCATGGAATGTGAGTCACAACCTTCCAGATGGATTGCACAATGGTATTAGAGTCGCTCTCGATCCAAATGTTTCTTTAGTTGAAATGATTTTCAAAATAGATGGAATGAATTATACACAAAATTTCGGCCTCTAAAGAAGAAGCAATGCCGCATATTCCATAAAAACATCTGAGAATTTGATTAAGATGGTCTCTAAAAAATCCTCCACATCCCGAAGGTCCTGGGATTCCTTTCGAGGCTCCATCAACATTGATTTTAATCCAGCTAGGAGGAGGAGCCTTCCAGAAGACATCAATAGTGTAATTCAATTTTGGATATATACTGGTTACTCCAATCTAGCTGAGGGTTTCATGATCAATGATAGAATTGTCAAAGTGGTCTTTTTGGATCATGGCATGCTCTTTGTTGGGAAGAAGTATTCTCATTTCACCTGCATTTAGATTAAAAGAGATATTGTTGATGATGAAATCATTTCTACCAAACCATATGATATAAAAAATCTCTACAACAGCATTGAGAAAAAGGTTTCTGATTTCTGGAGACCATGGATGCTCAATTTCCCTTTTAAACTACGAGAAAATAAATTTGTCCAAAATCCATCTGCACTCAAAGAGGTCTAAAATGTAATTACAAAGAGTAGTAGAAGTCTCAAAAGATAAAAAGTGGTGGTTTATGTCCTCCCAATGTTGGTTTTACAATCTACATTTAGACCAACTATTAAATCCATAAGACCAAAGACAACCATAGGTAGGAATTTTTTGGTGAGAAATTTTCCAAACGAGGGTAAGACGAGAAGATTTTATCCTAGGATTAATGAAATCGGCGATCGAGCTAAGATTATCATCAATGTTAGAGAGATAGTTCTTATAATATTTTTTAGGGTCCAATAATCCATTTTAGCTAGTTCCAAAACATGAATGTAATCAATGGAAGTGATGTAATAATTCTCGAAAATCTCCTTAATAGAACTCGAAAGATGAGCACGGGAAGAATTGATCATGTCCTTGATAGAGCAGTTAGTGGGATCTGGATAAAAAGAGGTAGGCATCTTCGATATAAGAGGGGAACCAGTCCAGTTGTCAAACAAAAAAATTTAGGTGGGTTCTTTACTAACAATCCATCTATAATTGTCCAAGATAGAAGAATAAAAAGATTTAATCGAGGTCCAAATAGAAGAAGGCATGTAGTAAAAATTCCCATATTTAATATTATTGAGAAAACAAGATCTGAGATAATTCAACTAATGAGAGTTATTATTAATTATGGACCACGTAAATTTAGCTTGTAAAGTCTCATTAAATGTTTTAAGATTTTTAATTCCTATACCACATTCTTCAATATACATACAACATGAAGTGAAATAAATAGTGACCAATTTTCTTTCCCAAGTGCTTCTACTCCAGATAAAGTTTCTTATAGCAGTATTTAAGCATTTAATAAGCCTCATCGGCCACTTGTAGGCCATCATGGAGTAATCTAATTTACAAATAATTACGGATTTCACAACGCAAAACATTCCATCCGTTGAAAGCGCTTTTCTATTCCAAGACGAAAGTTGTTTATGAATTTGATCCACAATGTGCTATAAATTAGAATATTTGGGTTGAGCATAGAAAATAGGGACACCCAGGTATGTGAAGGGGAATGAACCTTCCAAAACCCCTAAAACATCTGTTAAATTAGATTTACTTTTGAGTGGGAATGTTTTCCCAATATAGATATAGGATTTATGCCAGTTGTCATGCTGACCAGACACCTCATCATAGTGAGAGATGATGGATTTATGTTTATTGATATTTCTTTTGTCCCCCTGGAGGAAAAATGATATCATCAGGATAAAGAAAATGAGAAGGGTCCTGGAAATTCCTGGAGGTTAGAATTGGACTGGGTTTTCCTTGATCAACATTGAATTTGATCAATCTGCTAAGATAGTCTTCCTCAATAGAAGAAAAGACAGCATAGAGAGAGTCTTCTTGTCTAACACCCTTGGTGCATTTAAAGTAACCTCTATGAGAGCCATTGATATGAATGGAAATGTGGGATGAATTGAAAAGGGGTTTGATTCTAGTGAAAATATTGTCATTGAAACCTAAACTAGAAATCACATTAAAAATAAAGTCCCAATCAATCATGTCAAAGGCTTTAGTAATATCATGTTTCAGAGCTACATTTCCACCTCTAGTGTGTCTCTTTAATAAATTATTTGATTCAGTGGAAAGGAATATGAAATCTTCCATAGACCTTCCATTAATGAAAGATACATATTTACACAATTTAGACATCATGAATCTAGATATGAAATTCATTTCTTCAAATTCAAAACACATAAGTGGAAGAAATTAATTTAAAATTAATTAATGTTGTAAAAACAAAAGGCGAATTTTTATTAAATAATATCTATCAAAAGTCTGTAGTAGTTTATGTTGAATTTCAATGTGAAAATACATCCAATAACCAAAAATTGATTAAATAATAAAAATATAATCTAATTAAACATTAAAACCATTTAAAAAAATATAATAACCATATAAAAATATTAGATTAAAATGATGTTTAGAATTTAAATACAATATTTTTCACTAATCATCAAAAATGATTTTTGAAAAAAAAACATAATTTTACCCAAATTAAATTTTGAGGTTTCTATTATAATGAAGAATTTAATTTTGTCAAATTGAAAATACAAAAGTGACCAGAACAATATTTAACGAGTGTTTTCCATCAATCTTTAATAGGTTTACCTTTAAAAGAATATTTGAGTATTTGTGCTCAAAATTAGATTTATTCACATTTTAAGCCTCTAAGTATTATTGGATAAATTTAAAAAAATTAAAAAACTGTTACAATCATATTTTTGTTATTTATATTCATTTCTTACAATATAATGTATATAATTTAACTACCATTACAAAAATATTATATTATAATTCTTCAGTATTACTCTACATTGTGTGCATCATAATATTTCAATGAAACCCATTGTTGTGTATCAGTTATGCCATCGAACATAGTATCCCCTTTAAAAAGCATTAATGTTTAATGAAAAAACATTAATAAAAATGAAAGCGTGTCATTATTTATTTGCTTAAGATGTCACATACATCTCCCCATTTGAAATTGTGTCCTGGAAATTTTTATTCACTTATCAAATAAGTGGGAGTATTTATCCATCATTAGATTTTATGATTCACAAATTCATCTTCCACCATATGGGTCTTTTAATAAACCAATTACATGATGAGTTAACTTATTCCACAACACTTGATATCTACGGTCAATAATCTGGACTGGTTGTTCCTCATAAGACAGATTTTCTTCCAAATGAACCACCTCTATGCTCAAAAAATGAAATTGATTTGGAATATTCTTTGTCAAAATTGAAAAAATAAAATCATTGTGTACCTGGGATAAAAATAGATTTAAAGGCACTTTGTAGGCAACTAATCCAACATTCTACAGGATTTCATGAGGTCCAATGAGCCTCAGACTCAACTATCCTATCTTTCAAAAACGCATCCCACATTAACATAGAGAAACATTAGGAAAGACATGATCACCTAACTCAAAAGAATGATCCTTCCTCTGGTTATCTGCATAACATTTCTGCATACTCTGAGCTGCTCTCATGTTCTTCTGAATCAACAAAAAAAATTATGTTATCACATCTAACAATTATGCTCCCATCATATTCATTTCACCTACTTCATACCAAAAAGATTTGGTTTGACACCGCTTCCTAGATAATACCTCAAATGGAGCCATATGTATACTGGAATGAAAATTGTTATTATATGAAAATTCAACTAATGAAATATGTTGTTGCCATCTTCCCTGGTAATCCAGTGAACAAGAACGTAGAATATCCTCCTAGGTATGAATTTTTCATCCTGACTTCCCATATGATTGAGGATAAAAAGCTTTACTAAAATTTAATTCCATACCCAATGACTTCTAAAGGTTTTTCCAAAAGTTATAAGTAAACATGGGATCATGATCAGATATAATTGATAGGGAAAATTCATGAAACCTGACTACTTTTTTAACAAACAACCGAGAAAGTTGATCTCGATGCAATGTTTCTCGAATTGGAAGGATATGAGAATATTTAATCAATCGATCAACATTAACCCAGATTTCAATATTACACTGAGATGTCTTTTTTAATCCCACAATGAAGTCCATGTAATTATTTTCACATTTCCACATTGGCACCGGTAAATACTAAAGAATCCCTTTTGATAAATGTTGCTTTGCTTTAACCTGCTGACAAGTAAATAACATCATAGTAAAATAAGAAATATCTCTTTTATTCCATCCCACTAGTAATACTTATGATGATCTCTATAAATCAAAGTACTACACGGATATATTGAAAACATTAAACTATGAGCTTCACATAACAACACATTCATCATCTTTGAATCACAAGGAACACATAATCTCTTTCCATGCCTCAAAACACAATCATTATCAATGTTAAAATCACACATTGTACCCTTCATAATCAACTCTACCTTTCTCTGCAACTCACTAGCTTCCTTCTATACATATTTAATTATGACTTATAGAGATGATTTCACTGAAATCTAATACAAAAAAGAGGAATTTTCTGCACCAAAAATGATTCTACCAAATATCGTCAAATCAAAAACCAATGGATTGTGTTCCAAAGTTAGATAGGTTAATGATGCATTAATTTTTTCACCTAAATGAATTGGACACTTTAGTTTCATTTCCCTGATAGAAATGGAATGTTCTATCACAATCCTTGATTAATTCCGACCATATTCTATGTCTCATGTTCAATTATTTCTGAGTAAATATATACTTCAAACCATGGTGGTCAGTATATATATCAAATTTTACTCCATGAAATTGATACCTCCAAATTTTTATGTAAAAAACAATAGAAAATAATTCCAAATCAAGTGTAGGGTAATTTTACACATTAGGTTTTAACTGCCATGATGTTTAACTAATTAACTGATCTTTTTCTATAAGGACACAATAATGTCCATTCAATGGTGTATCACTATAGATAACAAAATAACCATTTCTGGAAGGCAGTGCCAATAATTGATCATTCACGAATATTATATGCAATTCATGGAAACAATCATAACATTATTTTTTCTATATGAAAATAATACCTTTTTGACTTAAAATTGTATTAGTCTAGATATCATGAAACATTATCAACAAACCTCTGGTAATAACCTTACAAACCAATAATACTTGGAATCTTTGTAATATTTGTGGTTCTTGGACATTCTTTAACTACTTTTGTTTTAGTAGGAACAATAGTTTTTCAATTTTTTGAAACAATGTGACCAAGGAAAGATTTTTTTTTGTAATAAAAAATAAGACTTTCTGATTTTCCCATACACTTTATCCTCTTTTAAAGGCTTGAAAGACAAACCTTAAATGAAATTCATAGTCCTATTTTCATTTAGAATAATCCAAAATATCATCAATAAACACAACTACCATTTATCTCATGATTCAACTAATCCATCATTGCAACAAACTATCCAATTCTGATTTCTGACCATCTTAAGATGCTGATATGGAAGGTTCTTCTTGTCTGTATGACTTCCCAGAAAAGATGCTATGTTTCCTCTATAGAAAACCATTCTCAACATTGAAATATGTTATGTGAAGCAATATGTTAATCTGTAAATTCTATATCATTCCAATCATTCCATCAATTAAAAATAATATATTTATATTAATTTAACAATATGATAACATTTAATTTCTTCTATACCGATCTCTGATACCAACTACAAAGACCTAACCATAAAACATTACATAATGTTGAATTAAATGGATAATTCACTTTTAGGGTCTTTTCATGTTTATAGTTTTAAATAATTAGGCTATAACTATTACATAACATCTACTTAATTACAAGGTAGACACTACTACTCAATTTCCATTTTTTCACAAAATAAAAAATCTTGAAAAAAAGAGTCATTTCTAGTTACATGTTTTAGACAACTTTACTTTTCCTTGATCCCATCCTTGATTATATTCGCCATTATGTCCTGCAAAAAACATTTCAAAACATGGGATGATAAGAAATAGCTCAGTAAGGGTTAGAAGATAAAGAAAGATAACATTATCCCATAAATACATACCAATAATAAGTTCGTTCCTCATAAAATCATAAGAATTTTGAATATCACATTAAATCATAAATCATAAATGTATCATATGGAATCCAAAATATAATTACATTGTAGCTATCACAACTATATAGAGATTTATGTTTGAGATAACCATCATAGTCTATTCCATAAATCTCATTGGAAAAACACTCACATTTACCTTTGTCATGTTACGCAATGAATTGGAGATATATTTATGTCTCACTCACCCATGTTTTATCACAGAACTACTCATATATGTAAACAATACCCATGAACCATAACATATTCTTAACACACAAAAATAATGGGAAGATAAAATTTCAAAATTTCAATCACAATATATCATTTAAATATATTGACATAAAAAATTAATTTTCATAACCATTTTCAAAACCAAAATACAGAATACATTATATGGTATTTATTTTCCATTTAACAACAATACAGTGTGTTATGGAAGGCATAGATAAAATAATAATCTCGGCGGATGAAAAGGTCATTATCACTGAGTATGTTACAAAAACATTATTTTTTTTCACTTAGTTAATCACCTTGTAGAAAAAAGACTACAATTGAATGAAATGAAAATACATAGGTGTTTATATATCATATAAAATAATTTCATGTATAAAAAAATATGCCTCAATGAATAGAGATTGAGACGAATTCCCTTAAAAAGATCATTTTGTAAATAAAATAGATTGATAATGTATATTCACTATAAGAAAACATAAATAATTTTAAATTTTATTTTGTTATTAATCATAACATGTCATAATAATAACGATATATATGATTAACCCAAAGAATGGAAATTCAGTTAAGAAGTTCCCTTACCTCATTTCCGACTTGACCCATTCATTATTTAATATCCATATTAATAAAATAATGCTTATTTATAAATGATTCAGAAACTTTTCCAAGTTTATTATTCCTTTTATATAAATTATTTCCTTTCTATAACAATATGTTAATTATTTTTTTTAACATCAAACATTTTTTCGATGTTGGGAAAATGGTTTTAAAATAATCTTCTTATAATTACTAGTTGCTCATGTGGTCAAATTTACATTATCAGTAGAATAATATTAATGATTTGATATCATAAATATCATAAATATTAAGTATATATTTGTATATATAATAGTACATAACATTTTAAGAAAAGAAATGTAAAGCACGGTTCATGGTGATGGTAAGCCGTATGTACACATGAATGCTACATTCATTTCTATTTCTTATTTTATTGAAATTAAAACATAATGATAAATAAGTATATTATAAATCTAGTATAGTATCTTATATAAAATTTCGTTTACTCCATCCATTATACATTCCACATATTGCATGAACGCGTCATATAACATTGATGGGGCCGTAGTCCGCACTTCCTCAAATCAAAATATAGCATTTACCCATTATGAAAACCATAGACGTATTCTATAAATTAAAAGTTATGAATAAAAGAAAAATATATATATAATATATATCACATATAAATACAGTTCCATTATAATGTCAACCATAAGAGGTGTTAGGATATAATTTAACGATCATCTTTTTGTGAGACAGTAGTTCGTCATCTATAGAAACAATATGTTCATTACACATTAGATGGATGTTTGTGTAAGTGTCGTTAGAATACTTCTCATAAAAAACATAGTATATTTAGGATACTTTTTTGTTATAAAATAACGTTATAAATCGTGTTTAGGTGGATGAATATGTATAATAAAAGAAAAGGACTTAAGAGAAGATGTTACCTTTAAATTGGGTATTTCCCATTGGTTTGAAAAAAAACGTTTTTATTGAAGTGAATTATGCCCATGTAAAGGATTATAGTATGAAGAGAGGGATATAGGGAGATTAATTGGGCCGATTTAGGATTATTCAAGGGACATGAGAGGTGTGTGAAATGGGTTTGAAGTGATTTTTTTATAAGGTGTAGGAGGTGCTCTTAAGGAAAGTGTGAAAATATTATTTTATTATATAATGATTTTTGGTTTGTAATGGTCTAAAACATATTAAATTCTAAAATAAGATGACCCATGTTCGAAATAAACTCATCTAATAAGAAATGGACAGGTTTTGGATATTATTTTGATCATTATAATCTTATTTATTTAAATCATAAATTAATGCGGTAAAAACTGCATTAGTATTGGGTCATTTTTTTTATTATTTTGATGTTTAAAAATATTAAAAAATACAATGATGTAGGTAATATTTTTATCTTTCAGATTAATATTTATAGTTGATGTAATAACATAAATAACACAATTTAAAATTTTATTTACTAAAAGATATATGTTTATGTCAATTTTGTGTGTACAATAAATTAATTAATATAATGTGTCATTATCACCCCCATGTGGATCCATGGGGTCCCAAATTCAACCCAAGGATTCCCATGGTTTGACATGTGTCAAAAAATATGATTAATACACATTTAAAGGTAATTTATGATTATTATAATATTAGTTTTTACCCCTATTTACCAGATTTAGCATTTAACGAAGGTAAATAAAATATTTACTGAAGTAAATATTCATAATGTCTACAAATAAAAGTTACATATTTAGACAATTCGGTCCTCCAAAATCGAAATATGGAAGCCATTTTTCCAAATTCAAAACATAGAAGTGGAAAAAATTAATTTAATATTATTTCCCGCTTTCAAATCTAAAAGTATGTTTTTATAAAATAATAATTATAAAACAATTGACACTTGTTTATGTCAAATTTCCTAGTGAAATTACATAAAATGGCCAAATATTAATTAAATGGATAAAATAATCATCTATTTACACTTTAAAACCATTCAAAAATGTAATATAATAATATAAATAAATTAAAATAAAAAGTATTTTTGAATTAAAATACAGTATTTTTAACTATTCATCAAAAAACGAATTTTATCATATTCAAAAAATTTTTTTACCCAAAGTAAATATTCACATCCAGATTCTAAAAAAAAATATTTGGTGAAATTTAAAATATAATAATGAGATGAACTATGTTTAATGTGGGTTCTTCCTCAAAAAGAGGTAAATTGACGTTTTAATGAATATTATAGTATTTATGATTGAAATTGGATTCAATCACATTTTAATCCTTTAACATTTATTTGGTGAATGTAAAAAAAATTATACAAACATTTATTATCATGTTGTTGTTAGTTATATTCATTATATCAAATACAATATCTAGTAATTAACTACTATATGAAATAAAATTTATATTATTATTTTTCAGTATAGCGCATCATTGTGTCCAACATAAGATTTCAGAGAAACCTGTTGCTGCATTTCAGGTACGACGTAGAACATAGTTTACCCTTTAAAACAATGTTAATATTTAAATAAAAATATAAATATGAATTAAAATTTATTACTATTTATTTACATTGGATGTTACAGGTTCTATACCCAATCTTCAAATGGAACTCACTATCTGAGACATTGGGAGTTATGAAAAAATAGATCGATGTTCCATCAATGTACTGATGGAATTTGGGGAGTGTTATATATATATATATATATATATATTAAAAAAAAATTTATAAATATAGGGGATTCAAATATAAATGATGAAATAAAACCCAAAAAAACAATATATATGAAATGTTCAGATGAGTGTTATTGAAATTGATTTAACAAAATGATAGAATTCATTATTTTATGTAGAGAAGGCCATCAAGATATCGATTATCAATGATTCCTGAATATGATTGTCAAAATGGTAAAGAAATATTTGGAATCACCCAATGTTCCACCCATGTTTTGATACATAAATTCTAAGGAGAATGGTAACTATGCAAGCTGGTGAACTAAACAATGGTTATGTCGGGGTAATCAATGATATTAACCACCAATGCTGAGGGAGTAAGGTAAAGTATATTCTATTACCAATAAAATGGTGGGGTATAAAAATGTTGTCATAAAATGTACACTTACTATTCAATCATGAATTTATATCATTATATTTAATTCATCTTCTATTAATTGAACAATATCATTTATGATTTAATTAATTATTGAATCAAATTATTAATAAAATGAAATAGTGAAATTTTGTATAACACAAAGTTGTTAACTCTTTGAAACCCAAGTGTTTAACTAATCTCATATTATTTTTTATTAATGGATTAATCCATAAAATATTATAATCTTTCCCCTGGAAGATTATGATACTATAGTCAAAACTTATTATCTCTCATTATCTATATATTAAATTAACATATAATAAATTGAAATATATGTCAATATTTTAAATCATCCCATATTCATGTAGGAATTCATGGAAGATCATGATTCTTCCTTGTGAATTTCTATCTATGTTTTGTTTTTTAATACCATGAGAAGAAGATTATAGTTTAAAAATATTTGCGTTTAATTAAACTATAAATGTTGGTGAAAATACCATTGTGTTGGAATATATGGATTCATTAATGATAGAGTTTTGTTTAATTAGACAATATTATGCTTGATAATTAAGCCACCAATAACTAATCAATGTGATAAATGGAAAATATCCCATTATGTCAGAAGTATATTTCCATATACAACTAACACAATCAATGAATCCCCACTCTGACACCGAAATTGTTCTAAATAAAATAGAGATAGAATGTATACAGATACCCAAATTAATGTGCAATATGTGAGATAAATATTTTTAGTTTAATCCCACCTAGGTGTTTTATATAACGTCTCTATAAAATAATACCAATATTCCCCAACCAAATAAAAACCTTTAATTATAACTGTTAAGATATATTATATAAATATCATTGTTATGAGTTTCTCTATTTTCATAGTTCAAAAAAAACCAATTCAAATCATGAATTTAGATTAAACAAATATATATAACATATCCACAATAAAAAAATCCAAATATGAATTGTAAATATTTATTAAAATACAAACAAATAGATAGATTGGTCACACATACCATAATAATCAGAAATTACTAATGTTCACTAATGTACATAGGACACATGGAATATGGATATGAAAAACATCTCATTAGACAACCCCTATAATATCAAGATCGTGTCCATAGGACTCCTTAACTGAGGACCAGAGGAATACCTAATGTGTAATGTCAATACCAAGATCCTTGAACACATTAAATATGGAATAGTGAAATACACCATTAGTGAAGAGAAATTGGAGACAAATGACAAATCCCACAAATAAAACCTCCCTACAGTTACTCAAGTACCCCAAGTGAAGAAGTTTTCAAATAATTTCACATAACTTATCTCATTTCATAATATGATTCAAAGAACAGATTACCATTAATAAATTATTTGAAAATCAATGAATAAATCTATTTCATAATGCTTTAGAAACCAAAATATTTTAAAAATTATTCTCGAAAACAACAAGTTAACAAAAACAATATTACCAAAACATATCAAACATAAAAAATAATTAATAAGTCCATTTTTAGAAACAAAATAAATTATGGATCATCAAACATAGTCTAGAGACATAAACACCTACCCCAAACTCATATCAAGATTTATCTGTGGAGGGATCCACACACAATATGTAATGAATGGGAAGATGAAACAAATATATAGAGAGAAAACAGTTTTTTTGAAATAGTTCATAAGAACCCAAATCCGTACATTTTAAAATTTGAACCAAAATTGTTAAATATGTGTACAATATAGATCTCCACATAAATAAAAAGGAGAAATAATGGACATGGAAAATGGTAATGTTAGATAAAACAATGAGGTATTGATATTATTATTATTGTGTCAAAATCTATAGTAATGGGGAGAAATTCTACATAGTGATGAAAACATGAAAACAAATAAATTAGATAATTTTTAGAGGAATGGTTGGGGTTGAAGGAATTTTCGATTTTATAACCTCTCTAAAAATAGGATGACCATAAGACATCTGTTTTTTCACTAAAACATTACTACAATGCCATGGTACAAAACCAATATCAACCCTTCATTCATTAGTTTTTCACAAAATACTATTGTGTCCAATATATTTATAGAAAAATCATTATCGGTGAATATATTCCCAAGATATTATGGTGTATGTCTGGTTAAAAAACTACTTTCCTCATGTATGGATATTGTGGATCACAAAAACCACACCCAACAACAAACTGAATGATAGGAATCTAATGACACAACCATTATCTCCATGTCGTTGAACCTTTATAATGAGATAAGTGAAATGGATTATCCATGATCTATAAAATAATTTTTGTATAATTTGGGAAAACCATTCAAATCCTACTTGAGACCACTACGTCACATCCTCCCGCACCACGTTGTAGTGTTCAAATGTCATTTCCAACAACCTAAATCAATATAATATGACTTAAAAATATCGAACTGGTACCAAACTCATATCCAAGAACATTATATCAAATATATCATCCACATGTCATAGGGGGGCCAAAATTTGCATAATTTCCAAAATCACACATCCTCATACATTTACACCACAATAACGAACCATGCCATTGATGCCTCCACTACTTCACAAACTTCAATTGAACGACATAGTCTGATTGATAAAACCCAATATTTTACATAGGGATGTAGGGAAATCATATATCACTATGTAAAAAACATTAAAATGATGAAAAACAGTTAATAAGATTTTTATAATCAACTATAAAACCATTCACCATCTAGGATTCCTATAGATGAATAAAGATATATAAAAATTAAGGCCATTGTTTCCTAATTGATTACTCAAATTTATATATATCATGATAATATATTCCGTGTCAACATTTTGAAATAACCGATATAATAGAATCATCATGAATGAAATTCTCATATGAATTAATGATATCCCATGGTTTCTCCCCAATAAAAATTTCTGGATCCCCCATAATCTTCTCCCAAAATAGAAGAAAATAATATTAGGATGGTGTTCAAATCAAGGATTTTAAAATATGGAAATGATATTTTATTTTTGATTATAGTCAACTAACTGTTATAATTTTCATGGATTTTCATGGAATGTGATCTTAATATGCAGATGGCTTTGGCATTTGAGGTAGAATCATTGAAATGTTTTTTTAAAATAGTTGGTGATAAAAAATATATTGTAAGGACAAATCATTGTGAAAGGTGTATTTCTAGGATTTATCATCCATAGATATGGAAATTCCATGAGTTTTTTGAATAATAGGTTTTGGGAAGGCTTGGATTCACGAAGGTTATGGTTTTTCTATGATGTCATGGAGAATTGAGAATGAGATATGGAGAGATAATGTCCTCAAAACAATGATAATATTAAAGAAATCATTATGATGTGATAGTAAATCTTCATGATTATGAGATTTCTTGTAAAATGATAAAATTTAACTATATCTTGAAAATAATGTCGTTTTATGAAAATTGATTAGGAAATTCACGAAACAACCGCCGGGAGATTAGAATATTCAAAAAAGGGTGAGTCTATAAATATGTGGCCACATCAACATCATTTTACATGATAATTATTTGAGAAAATGATTACTATTTAAAATTTCATGAAGGTATACCTAGTCGATAAATCATCCCAACCCAGAAATCCTACATGAACCAAATCGTCACAAATGGATTGTATGTGAACTAATTTTTTCTCTGGGATATCAAAAAAAATATTTTTCAAATGATAAGAGTTTCCTAAAAAATATAAGTTCCCTGAATGTGTTTTGATTCATAAAGTTAGATTTCTTCACACATATATGACGATTTGACAATGTGTGTTTCATAAGGAATACCGGAATGTCCTTTAAACATTACGGGGGTTTAACAATGGCTTGAATAATTACACATAATAGTATTGAAAATCTGTTTTAAGTGATCAATGATTTGATGTTCATTATCTCAGTACTGTGGTGATAGATTAGACTCATTAATTTTATGAAAAAATACATAAATTACCAATATATTGAACTGACCATAAAGACATTAATCTATGTATGAAATCATATAGGTTAGTGAGATAGGGAGAGTCAATGGAATTTTTCATATGTAGGTTTTTTTTATCCCCAAAATTCATGAAATTGTAGTGTTCCTTTTACAATGTGACTATGTTCAATATTCTTTATACTACAATAATCAGTGACACTTTTTGAATTTATGTATGACTGATATAGTTTCGGCATAGACTCTTTAGAATAGTCCTTAGAGATGAACCATGTAAAAAACTTGTGTTCTCTTTCTACATTTGAATGTTTAATTTCTTCATGATTACATCAAATATGATACAGAAGATCCTACCAACAAGGGAACCCAATTTGATGCTTTAATTGAAATTTTGAAAACATGGATCAAACCTCCCCTCTATGGGTGTTATAGGGTCCTACAAATTCAACTTCTTAATCATGGATATGTTACAACAACAACGATAACTATAATCTATGAATATAAGGAAAACTAATACAGAACATGACCAAGAAACTATGTGACTTCAAAGGGTCTATCTTATCATTGATCTATCATCCCATGTCATCCAATTTGACGTTGAATGAACTTATGAGAAATCTTTTTGAAAACCATGTCACTAATTGAATGATATAATTTTTGGATTATATCATCCACATAAAATTTATTTTGACTCTCTGATATAAACAGGTTCCAAATTGTTACATAAAACTTCACCAACAAATCCTAAACAATGCCTTTTTCCACAAAATAGGCCTCTAAAACCTATGCCCAAAAATGTATAGGATTTAATAGGTTTCAATATAGTTCCTTAGAGGAAACTATTAGGATTTAGGACTATTTGAAAAAATTTATAGGAAAACCAAACAATTAAAAATTGGTTTTCCCATGATCCACAGAAGTTCATGATGCAACCACAGAAGATTTCCCCTATAATCGTAATAGGATTATCTATATGACCATATGTTTGTTCATGGTAAGTTTTAATGGACCTAAACTGATTCAAAATCAACCCTAAAATACTCATCTAAAATCTGTATGTAATCCTACGAAAATGTTATAAGAAAATTGAATTGGGATCCACATATAACAAACAAATATCCTCTACATCCATCATATTATGAATTTAATCTATAGTGGAATTTATTATCCAAATAAGATGATATGATTTCATAAAAAAATAAACCCGAGCATATATAGAATTCTTTCAAATTTAATTTCATGGAAATTAAAAAACGGTATGGAAATCATTTCCCTTTTCAAATACAAAACTATAATATGTTGGATAAGACAATAATTATTCATGTGTTTTTCATTTTCTAATTGTAGGTTTAATCATTGGTTACAAAAAATTAGTAAGGTTGGGCTTCATACCCAGAGAATAGGAACATTACTTCATCTCATAATATATATTCACAATTTCAAGATGAATTTCCAGAAATAAACTATGAAAATAAAGCTACATTGTACTTCAAATAGTGTTTGGTTTGAAAAACAGATTCTAAATGTGGATAACACCATGAGAATAAATATACCAACAACGAATTCTCTCCCCACCATTTAGGATTTCTGAAATTCCTATGAAAGAAAAATCAGAATATTAAACCCAAAAAGAAGACTCAATAATTGGTGATGAAAGATAAAAAATTTTATCACAAGAAGATTCTTGTCCCCGACTATTTCTAGAGGCAACTGTGTAAAGATTTTGACAAGGTTCCAGTATTACTTCAACTCTAAAACAGTTTATAGTGGAAATTTATGGTGGATTAATTATGCAAGGACATTTTTTCCCATGGTATCTTAAATCTAAAATTCAAAACATTGAATACATTTCACCCACATGATCTACCTAAAATTCAAATATTAATATGAAATTATATACCTCAAACTATTATTATCATAAATGACCATCAACCCCTCTCCAAAGAGATTGTGCCACTGGAATATGGGAACATGCAATAATGTGAAATGTACAAAATCTTGAGTAGGGTAATTATTTTTATGTGACCAATGATAGTGAGATGCATATTCCATGATTTCATCATCATTTATGTTCAAAAAATCCTAACCCAAACCATAATAATCATAGTATACAATATACCATCTACATAGTTTAGGTAATATCTAAATGGGGATTGATATTAGAATACATTTCAACTCATCAATATAAATATGGAATTTAGTATCAAAAATGAATTTCACATTTTTCATTATAATTAATGTCAATGATGAGTCATGCACTGATAAATTGTTGATTAAATGATGATAATATCCAAATATACTGTAGAATCACAGAATCTCAATGAAATTCAATTTTACATGCCATTAAAATAAAACCGTCACCTTCTCAAGATTGAATAATATGACAGGCTTATAAATTACATGATCTATGAACATCAATTCTTGGATCCATAAATTGCATTTCAATGGAATCCAATATATTTGTGGTCTCTTCAATGTTTCTAAAACCATAGTAAATTTTCTATCATGATCTCATATGGATACCAAAAAAATGAAATATCATCCATTAAAAAAATTATAAAATTTTCAAGATATTAATTGAATAACCATATCATAAATTCCATAATAAAATTGGAGAGTTAGTTATACAAATAATCATCAGAAGTTATTAAAAATGTGTTAAAATACTCCTTAGAGTACTTATATATATATAAAACTATCGAACCCTGAGTTGATGAAAACCAATATGATGATCAATCATAGAAATCCATGTCCCCCTTTAACTTATTAATATGTAATCCATATAGTGAAAGGTATATTATCCTCAATCATCACCCGGTTCATCATTGGAGAGTCTACACGCAATTAATGGGAATTATTTAACTTATTGGGAAAGTGTACAAGGCCATCTATTAGATAGTAACAAGGGTGAACCAAAAATTACCCATTAAATTATCCAAATATATTAAGAGATCATTTACTATCACATGGTCCATTCATCAAGAGATTATAAAGTTCACCTATCTACCAAACCCTACATCAATCATGATTAAAGCCTCAATATCTATAGGAAGACTTAAAAATTCATTTTCAAATACATCATGGATTTCCCTAAAATCCATTGTAAGATCACCAATAGAAGAAATGGAATTCGTATAAACTAAAAAATAATCAATAAACCCTGACGGTATGAGTGGGAAGGTTCCTCGGGAAAAAACCTCAGAACTGACTATCACTAAGACACAAAAGATCTCCAATAAAATATAATGATTGAATTAAATAGATTAAATACATCAATATAAATGTTGTTGTAAACTAGATAATTCTTCCCAATGATGACATACAACATATCTAAAATATGAACTAGGTGATACAAGACTAACACATCATCAACAATTTATAGAGATCATGATTTACAATGAAAAGACTTCTATATACCCTTTCTGAGAGGATTCTCAATCTCCATAACAAATGATAAGAGATTCATTTTTTGTTTTAAAGAAGAAAAAAATAGGAACCTGTAAATAGTTGGGAGACACTGATATGAAAAATATAAATTTCTATATAATATGAAAAAATGGTTCATGTCACTTGTGTTTCTACGACATAGCCCTCTCATGGGATCTCATCAATAGGTTAATGTCAATTTACACTTGAGGCCAATATTTCGAGAGCAATAGATGTTAATGATTATAATTGTACAATTGTTTCCATTGGGGACTAAGTTCCTTGAAAATAAAGAGGCACAAACATAGCTTAAGAGAATTGCAATTGAATGGATTGGACCCCATCGATAGTAAATCTTCATATGTGATGGAATGGTACATTCAGTGATCCCAAACCATCCACACTAATAACAATTCAAAGGCACACTTATTCATTTCATGGATGGTGTAGATGGTGGTCTTCTTATGAGATCCACACACACCACTCTTTCAATGATATTTCCACATTCTCTCATTCCCAATTATAAAAATGATAATGCCAATGGGTGTAATAGAATATATGGATAATACAATCATTTTACTGGATTCATCTATTCAATCATAGCCCTATATTTTTCCTCTAATTTTTTTTAATGAATTTGAATAATTAAATGAGATCATGATACCCATTTTAAAATTCTACACTAACTTCTATGAATTTAGCTAATCATTTTTCACTACCTCCAATGTAATGTAAAATACAATTTAAAACCCATTTTTGTACTCAAATACAGAGGAAAGTCCATTGTTCAAAGACAAACACAATGTAGAAATTCCAATTATTATAGGCTATAGGATGTACTATTGAAATATGATGGTAATAAAAACCTTCCATTGAAATCCAACCAGTTGATACCCATAGACTGTAGAATCCATCCACCTACTAATGGGAACATTATGTTTTAATAATAGACACATTACATTGATATCCACATGATTATAATGGAATTAGATAATATGATCTATATTATCTATGGATTCCAAAACTAGTTGGGGTAAATTCATACCATTAATATATGGTGGATTCCCCAAATGGAACCCTTGAGATTTGTCTCTTTATTTTCTATCTCATGATTGTTCCACATGAAAATTTCAGATGATTCATGGGATAATCATGTCTATGAAACAAACTTCACTAATTATATCCTCCAGAAGATTCTAATTCAAGGAGGATTTCACGGTATAGTAACCATTTCAGCCCAATGAGGAAACCAAAGAAGACATATTAGTGGAATATAACTACACATAATAAATATAAGAAAAGATATATGAGATTGTGATAATACCATATTAAATAAGAAATCCGTAATCATAAACTAATATAAAGACCCAAATACAACACACGAGGAACACATCCAAGAATCTCATGGTAATTTGGATCTTTTCAATATAATAGAAGATAATCAATTAACCGAAACATAAATCTCTTGACTTTATGATACTATCTACTAACTATAAAACATCCTATAAAGAACAATATAAACTGTTTAATATTAAAATGTTGTGAACCAACCTAGAATTCCCAAAAAAACAAGCACATGTACTGATATGTTGCATACATGAAGGGATTTCCTGATCCCAACATGTAAGAAACTGGGAACCTAGAATTAAACAACATTTATAGTAAAGGATTTAAAACAACATAAAAAAGATAATTGGAATATATTAAATAGTGAATTAAACATTGTATAAAACAAAAATAATTATATTACATAACCCATGAAAAAAATACTAATAGAAATAAAATTATATATAAAACGAATGTTATGTGCCCAAAAAATGTCAACTAAACCCAAAAAATTCTAGTCTATGTGAGATATGAAAAATCTCCTACAATATCAGCATAGAATACATGTACCCTATTGAATGAAAATCAACCATCTCACTAAAACCCCTTCCATTTTTATATAAAAAATCATGTTATAAACATTTTTTAGTTAATGTGAAGGTTGTGATAAAAAATATCTAGAAGGATCAAAAACCGATGTTCCAAATTATATACTCCTAAAATAATCCCAATATAATAAGTCTAAATAAAAATAGGAAGATAACAGTTATTTTGTTTTATGTCAATAATATGGTATATAATTTCCCTTTTTCCGTTGTACCAAAACATGTGAGGTAATAACGTTTCAAACCATATATCCATTTTTAAACAATCAAATATAAAAAATACAAAAATAGTAAAATATAATAAATAATTCTAAACACTCATAGGGAAATCATGGTCAATCATAACAAGATATTCATTAATGTCTAGTGCATACTCATATGCATAATACACATGGATTGGGTAACATTTTAGTTCTATAGTAGACGGTTAGCTACAATGTTTACATCATCTAAGTACTACATATGTCCTAGAGAATAGGGAAAAACAATGCGAGTTAATATATAATAGAAAAGCACCACTATAAAAACCTTCCACAAATTATCCCAAGTCTCTAATGTGCAGTATTTATCAAATCATTTAAAAAATATTATAAAATATATTAATGTGGTACAATTAAACCATTTTACATGAAAAAATTCTTATAAATTCATTCATCCAATCTATTTCACAATGGTTTTAGGCAATCATTCTTTACCAATACATGTCTCAATTCATATTGCTTCAAAAGACAATTTTACCCACACAAATTAACCATGCCAATTTATTTATAATCCATGTGATAAAATCTTGAACAATTACATATCATCCTAAATAGGCTAGACATAGAAACACTAACCAAAAACTCAAGTTGAAATATAATAAAAATAGGTCCAACAAACACCATGGGTGAAAAGAGAACACATGAGAAACAAACAAATGGAAAGTCCTCAATAAAACCATCTCACATATAACAAAATCAATAACATTTAAAAACATCACATAAAATGAAAACAACTATTGTAAAAAAAACCTACATATATGTCTAATATTGAGATAATTGGGAGATGTAAATATGAGTAATACTACAAATATGTCCTTTAACAGTTCTAAAAAAGGATTATTCACTTTAAAAATGAGATGAAAATATGATCCACCATAAATCTCTTGGAAATTATGAGAATCATTATTTACAGTTGAGAATGGGATCCTTTATTAGTATAAAAAAGTTCAAATTATGTGGACCCTTCATAACAATATTTTTAGTGCTGATAAATGGTCCCTTTAACAATTCCTTTTCTATAGTGGTAAAGAATAACTTTATCAACACAATTTTTCTAGGGATCATAACGGGGTATACTAATATTGTGTTCTATTAATATTAAAAAACACTATAGTTGTAAAAAATAGATATATGATAAAATATATGGAGTGAAAATAAAAAAGTTATTTAAAATATATTTTTAACACAAATATTCATAAACAATACAATTTATTTTTCAAATAATGGTTTGGAAAATTACAAGTGTGAGTAAAATTTATCACAAGCATTAAATGACTACTTTATTCATTTTTATTTGTAACCAAATATCAATTAATTATATTAGTTTTCGAACAAACCACCAAATTTGGAGAAATACAAATATCCTTTATAATAAAATTATATATATTTTAGTAATACTAATTGAAATAAATTAATCACAAAGTGTCAATTTTGAACTAAAAACATATACATTGAGTCATTCAAAGAATTATGTGTTTAGGATTCTATTGAGGTTAATTCAATCATGTCACTATAAATACCACATCCTTTTACACATAACATTACCTGATTTAAATAAAAACTAAACATCATATTTCAAGCCAGGAATTTTAATTTCTAGTTTCTTAGAAGACAAGCTACATAAAAATGAAAACATGAGGCTTACAATAAGTATAATTTATTAATTATCAATTATGATCTCCTAATAATTTTTTGAGCCCTTATATCTACCTATGATATCATGGGAATAACATGAATAATGGGATGATATAAAAATCAATGTATGGTAATGAACATAATAATTATTCTTTAGCACATGTGTTAGGGCATAATGATATAAAATGGATTGTGACATTATTGAACACAAGAAATTGTATCATATAAAACACGAGTCATATAAAAAATGAATCATAGTAACATGGAAAAAACATAAATCATGATTTTATCGGGAGTCATTTTTCAATAAAAATGGATGAGAATCGGTCAAGGCTATCCACCAAGACTGTTGCACATGGAGCATTAGTAAAAGCTTACCGCCAAGACCATTGAACATAAAATCTCTTGACACTAAAATTTACTCAATGCATAGGAACTCTATCTGGTTTCACCCATCATAACATGTTAATGAATTTTATTTCCACATAATGAATCATACATAATCAATCAACCATAAACATAAGGGTGCCCTTGGAAAGAAATGGGCATCATAATCATGTCATAATAAAAAATAAAGGGGAGTATCATTCTTGTGTCTATGAAAGAACTGAATTAAATAATAAATGAAAAATCATAGGTATATATCATGATGTATGATGTCATACGAATGTGATAATAAGTTGAAAGATTTTTATTAAACTTTTGAATTATAGAATTTTAGTGTATCTTTAAGGAAAACGCTAAAGAGCATTTGAAACACAAAATGACATAATCAAATATATGTAAAAATAATTTTACACATATGGCTTTAGTTATAAAAAGTGTTATTTAATGAAAAATACTGATTATAATGTTATATTATGGGGTGCACTTGAATATAGGAATTAATTTGGAAGGTTCCCTTAAAATGGGCTTGCTTATAAAGAAAAATTGATGTGGGAACCATTTAAAAACTTGTATATCCCTAAAAAGGAATGAAGAATTGATATTGAAACATGATCTTGTAACATATACATAAAATTTTTAAGGTGTAAATAAATATAAAAGAAATCTTCATTTGGCTAAAAAATAATGATAGAGCAATCCGAAGGAATAATGGAGGTTCAGGTAGAATCTTGTACCATAAGTCTGATGGTGTTCTTCCTTGGATCTTAATTTCATGGATAATAAAAAAAATCATTAATTAATAATTCCATAACCATTTATAAATGTAATTTATTTTTTATATCCTTATTATGATCACTAATATCCATTTTGATGGATTACGAAGTTCAATTTCATTGTTTGGGGGCATTTGTTTTCTTTTTTTCATGATTAGTTTTCTTATATTCATCTAAAGATAATCATATAATTTGAGGGTGCTATTCTATAATTTACGGTACATGTTATTAGTGAATATATAGAATATTTAATGTTTATAAAACACATTAGGTTATTTTGAGTGAGGATGAATAATTATATAACACAGTAATGATAAATACTTGGTTTAATTTGTCGATTTTTTGATCATAATGAAATCATTTTGTTTAATAAATTAATTAAATTAGTAAAAAAATAATTGTTGAAAATTACACATGATACATTAAATATAAAATAATCTGGTTCTGCAATCAAAATGGGTTCCTAACCATAATTTAAGATGGTAACTAAAATTAAAAACTCGTCATCCTTGAATTTGATAAATTAACACATCTTGGATGGTGTTTTTATTTCTAGCATAAAATGAGGTGAAATGAGATATTATGATGATGAAGTCCATTATCATAAAAATATTCCACTATATGTATTGTATTATAGTTATAGTACCTATGTGATGAGGAGTAGAGAGTATAGAATAGAAAACAAAGGAAAATGAAATTAAATTTAATGAAAATGGAAGATGGTTTTTACTTCTTGATTCCTTCCTATTGAGAATCCCCTTATGTGGGATGTTTTGATCATTTTATGAGACCAGGATCCCCTACACGTGGGAGAGGGTATTAGGGAGCTATTTGAGAAGAATTTTTTTAGGGAACAAGGATTTATAGGAGTGAAGAGAAGAGTGGGAGGGGTGAGAGAGGTTGTTGTAGTGGAGTAGAGGGGTATTTTTTGAATATTTTATTCATTTGATTATTATTTATCTGAAGGAAAAAATAGGGATGATTCATGAGACTAAAAATAGTAATTATATAATATGACTTCGAACCATTAGTGATTTAATCAACCATGAGGTTAGGATGATTTTATTTTACTTACTATTTATATATACTTTAAATTACCATATTTTAATATTCACAAAAAATTCATGTATTTATGAAAAATGAGAAATATCACCCCAAACATTTTTTAACATGTATAATTCAAAAATTAAAACCAATATTCAAATATAATTTTTTTAAATATCAGAAATTTATTTTTAAATTATTATCATTATTTACATGAAAAATAAAATTTCTTAAATTAAAATTTATTATCTATGTGCTTGAAAAATTAAATACATTCTCATAAAAATATATTTTAATTAGAATCCATAAAAATTTTATTTTATTAGTATGTTTTTGAAAATGATTTTTCAATAAATTTATGAAATTATAAATAAAATTGATGTAAAATATTAATGACTTACAAAAATAAAAATTCTTAATCAATAATTTTACAAATAATTTTTTACATATACTATGAACTAATTACAAAATATCTTTACTCATAATATTGATAAATTTTATTTAAACAATAATTTTTAGTTTATTATTCAATTGGATGTATTATTATTCATAAGGCTCACATTACTATTTCGTAGGAAAGTTTTTATTCTCTAGGTATATGTTAATTGACATTTAGAAATTACATTTTTATAATTTATAAAATTTAAATTATGTTCTATAAGGTATCTTATGTGGTTATTCAATAATATTAAATTATTTGAAGGGTGTTCTATTTATAAATCATTGGGTCATTACATTCATCCCCCATTATGAAATTTCTTCCTCTGTATTTTATTTTACATTATAATATAAAAATAGATGTGGGTATTGTTCATGTAACTCTTCCTCCAGTTCCCATAGTGTCTCTTAGTACTTATGGTTTTTCTATATTACTTTGATTAGGTGAATATAAATGTTATGTAGAATTTTATCTCCTTGATCCAAGATCATCACTCACATATCCTGGTATGAAGGATCATTCTCCAAATATACCACCACTGAATATATTACATGTGAATGATCTAGTATGTACTTATATTAGAAGTATACATGGTTTAAATCGTGTACTTTAGATAAAGAAGGTGGAAGTGAAAGTCGATATACCACATCTATGACATGATTAATGATCTCAGAGGGGTTGATGAACAAATTATTTAGCATTCTTATATTCTCAAGCATCAGGAACCTCTTCAATGTAGATATATGAAGGAATAACTTGTTTCCACCATAATCTCATCTTATCATTAATAGTTATCAACATAGCTCTCTTGAAAAGTTTGGGCAACATTGCTAGGATGTTAAATGGTGTTAACTTTTCAACAATTTCATCAACCATTGCTAGTCCATGTATATTGCCTTAATATACTTCATCCCCACATGACAGTGTTCACCACCCTTTTCTATAAAGGGATTCACGTGGACATATTTGGATGCATGAGTGGAAACTATTGTTATAAGGGATATAAACTACTAGAAGATGATGGTCCTTTACTCCGTTGAATTCAATTGAAAACACTCTCAACATGTATTATAGTGTATGAATAGATCATTCTGATTGGAAATCAGATTGAGGATGATATCACATACTAAAGATCAAATCAATTCATAGAGCATGTTATTGACATTTTCCGAACATTGAGGTGAATCAAGGACCTCGATCAGATACAAAACACAATGGTACTCCATGAATCCTTACCACGTGATGGTTATATATACAAGCATTTTGATCCCATGATATTTCCTCTTGTATTTCAATAATGTGATCACTCATTTTATGATTATCCAAAATGACCCATATATCATTATTTTCTATATATTTCATTTGATGTTTGGTGCAATGTCAATGGTAATGTTCTACCACTTCCATTTTATTGTTGGTGGTGTTTTCACCATACCATTAGAATTTTTCATTTCATCCTTCACTTGATGAAATACCACACACATTGACGTAATCCAAATGATCTCTATCTAAAAATTGTTCCTCTAACAGTATTCTGGGAGGTTTTGATACATCTTTGTGTTCCATGGGTGATTAGAGGAGGCTGGTCTATGTTCATAATTCTGAAGAAACTTATTTATCTCTGGATCACATGGTACACATAGTCATAACCCAAATCTCACCACTCAATAGTAGTCAACAATTAGCTCATATGATATCCCATTTATGATAGCTTCCACCCATTTCTAAATTTCCACATCTTTTATATGATAATACATTATTTTCTCCATGAGGGATGGTCCATAAATCATTTGTGAAAGTATTTATGATTTTCCTCACATAATGATTCCCATGTCTATCCAATGAAAATAAATGAATATTTGATCTTTCTCAATTATCATCATTGATAATGATGAAATATCCTTTCTACATAGAGAATCTGATTCATTTGTTACATCACTTGGATGGTAATGGATTGGCTAGAAATAATATTTTATGAGAACTAACCATCAACATTTCTATATATAAATCTTATAGAACCCAAAACATTTAATGGTATGTTTATATAAAATAATTTTGATTAATACTCTATATTTTATAATTAAATGAGTTCCTTTGAAACAACACTTGGTTATTTAGGATATTGTCATATATTTGTAATTGAACTTAAATTTCCAACTTGTGAGTTTTGAATTTATAAAATCTGACATACATGGTTGTGTTTAGGAAGAAATTTAGAGTCTGATATAATTAACATAATTTTTGTGAATAGTAACCTAGCCTTATGAATAGTACCTTACCCTTAGGAATAGTAACTTACCCTTATGAATTGTAATATGACTATTATAAATGGTATTAATACACATGAATCTATAAATAAATTTAGGCACCTTTAAAATAATGATGAATATTTTAAGTATTTATATTTTTCGATTAAATAGTGATTTTAATTAAATATATAATTTATTATATATAGAAATTTAATTTTGCGAAATAGACATAATTTTTCGATTCGACACATCAAAAAATGGTTAGGGTGAATTTCTTGGATTTTTTTGAAATACATGATTTTTTTGTGAAAAGTAAAATACATTAATTTACCAAATAAATACATTATAATTCAAATTAAATATTCCTAGAATCATGAGTGATGTAAGAACCCAAATCATGAACTCACATGCATATATTAGTATTCATGGTCATGAAAGACTCACTATTACTCGTCTTGTGGAGAAATAATAAATCAATGAATATAATATTGACAAATTCCCTCTCCCCTCCACTATACAATCTACCCCTCACCCCCTCTTCCTACCACACCAATAATGCTTCAAGCCTTGCCTAAATTCTTCTAGATACATTTACCAAGCCCTATATCCACGTCCAAGAATGTTTGGTCTCACCAAATGGCCAAAAAAATGTTCTTAAGGATATTCTCAAGGAGGATTACACAAGAGGTGAATCTTTCTTCTATTTTCTTTCTTTTTCTTTTACAATGTTCCATTATTTTGTTCTCTATTCTCACCTCCGATCATCGAAATGACATGATAATTCCATTACCTTACATATACTGTATTTTCAATATTCTAATGTAATATTTCATCATAATATCTCTCATTTTCCATTATATTATACAAAAAATGAAAACACCGTAAAAGATGTGTCAATTTATCACACTCAAGGAAAATGGGTTTTCAATTTGCATTAATATATTCAATTCAAGTCGTGAACACATTTAAATGGTGGAAAATGGTCATAATATATTTTTTTATATTTTTTAATGATCTTTAATTCTTACACATTCATAATATGGAATAATAATAATAAAACAGGTTTATTGTTCACTAAACTGCCAAGCCAAATCCATGCATTTATTTTTGACTCATCGAATAATTCATCCTCATGGTATATAACTAGAATCATTATAAGATCATTTATATATATTTAAATTCAATAATAATTAATACTAACAGTTATTTTTGTTTAACTACATTTCAAACAAACATCCAATCATGAATACAGGTAAATGGATCTTGAAAACCGAAGAAGAAAATGCTACCAATACAATAAAATTGAATCTATTATACCCAACTAAAAGGCCATTGATGAACATAATATAGTTATAACATATAATTTATATTTTGGTTATGTTTTTTAATTATAAATTAATGAATGTAAATTTTATTATTTAGGTCATTATGAACAATCAAGAACACCTTCAATTGTAATGTAAAGTATCCTCTCTCTCACTTTTATTCAAGAATATCCCATATGTTATGATATTTTATTTTTAATACCTATTATTATTGTATGTTTTCACACATCTCCCGTACTACCGTAATGATATATATATAATGGGATTCCACTTTACCTCCCATTAATCCCTCGAAATAACACTTGTTACCATGTCCAAATGTTTTTAAGGGTTCTTCTCATCTCACATTCAATTTTGTGGAATTTCCATTGTTTGCCTCTTATTTATTAAATTTGGTATATGAGTAATTCCATTTGATATATACTATAATTAGTCTCCTTATATTCATTGAATTTTGTGATACATTTGGTGGTTATTATCTTTGTTCATACGACTCAAATGATTACATCGTAGTAACAAGCTTGGCCTAAATTTTCACTTCATTATGACTTGCTTATTATTATGGACCTTCTCATTCTTATGTCGTGTACCTAATAACCATTTTAGGTCACTTTAAATTTGAATTTATATTCCATTTAAGTATCTATATTCTCGTATTAAGGATATGATTTTTTTCTAAGCTGTATACCATTTTACACGCGGTATTTATTTTGAATGTTGTTTTGACTGTGGAAATGATGATGAATCTGTATCATCTATTCTAATTGTATAATGTAAATTCATATTTACCTTGTGTTTAATATTTGTATAAATAATTATTTGGACCCTTATTGGTGGGTGGGGCTCAATATATCCCCTCGATGCATCGGTAGGTCTCATGAGACAGATCAGTTGGCGACAAACTATTCGAGTTTGTTTCCAAAAATCAGACAGGTTTCTACCCACAGAACTAAAATATTTTAACATTATTTTGACATCATGTTCCAGATACATGAATTCCAATTAATAATAAGTATCTTTATTCCTTACCAATTATTACAATCCATGAGGGGTTCACTATGGAAAAATCTACGAATACAGTTTCATTCTCAGTTTGTAAATGGTGAGAGTTTTTCATTTATTCACCATGTAATATTGATTATGTCAAATTTTATACAATTCAGTTATTATTAAATCATTCAAACCCTATTTTTAAACCTTAATTAATGTTTGATCTCACCCCTTTCATTTTTTACTTTCTAAAAGTGATGAAGAAGAGATCATTTATCAATTTTTTGTGGATGTAATTTTTAGTTTTTATAATGTATTTTATTTTGTAACCCATTCTAATGTATTTTTGAATTACATATATGTATCGAGTTTCTTCGAGACTTATAAACTGATCATACCATTGGGATTTTCATTCCTTCTAACCATTCCAATATAACCACTAATGCACTGGCTTAATTCTAGAGGGGTTCAGGTGTTACAGTTGGTATCAAAGGAAGATTAGTTGGAACCTTGTAAACTATATTAAAAAATATAGATTAGGTAAGAAATTCCTAAAGTTATTTATGAGGATAAACGTAAATAAACATCCTGTTATTTTTGTAATTAACAGATTATGTGAATATTTCATACAAATATATCTTTTTCTGGATATGAGTAGGTAGAGGTGGCTCTGGAAGAGATGTACCTAGGAGTGAATGTTCTGACAATGATTTTCGGGCTTGACCCGAGGTATCCTAGTTCATGAAAATAGGCCTTGTTGCACACTTGGTTACGAAACATCTGGGGGATATGCTGGGGATAATTAGTATTTTTTAGCATCCCTTATAATGGATTGAAATGTAAATAATTTCTCAAAGATACCATTTTTCTGATTATGGGATTAGCCATGTTATAGGATCTCAATTTATATGAATTATTTTGTTATGTAAAGATTATACACTATGATTCATACCCTACACTATAGTGTGCCATTATTTTGAAATGGTGTCTAATGAATGAATTGGAATAAAAACTCTTGGCAATTTAGGGATCTCCCCACTCATCAAGTCAACACAGTCAATGTTGGGGTAGATTAGATCATAACCATATTGGGACAAATTACTTAGGTGGTAACGATTAACCATTCTAAACCTATGATGGATCATTTCATGTAGAAGAATCCCCCATCATTTTTCCAACATACTAATATAGTGTTTTCTGAGAAAATGGATCAAGTCCATTGAAATGATATTCATGGTATTAATATTGAATGAAAATGAAAAGGTAGTACTGGTAGTATATTTCCTCAAAGATGACACAGATCAATGGTGGTCCCTGATTCAGAATACCACGATAGAAGAAGAAATAGATGATATGTAATGGTTGACTTTTAACGAAATATTCTTTGAAAAATATTTCCTTGTTTAGAAGTGAATTGAAATTAAGAGGGTATTTCATTACATAATGAAAAGTGAAGAAGATTGTGTTCCATAGTATGAGGATACCTTCAAAACCCTATCCAGGTATGTTGTAGATTGCATACATGACTTGACAGACAATTTTTATTATTTCATTGATGGTCCTAACCAAATTATTCAAAGGGAATTGTCTTCTCAAACATTTTCATCATATGACGAAATTGTATCAAGTGCCATCAAAACAGTGAAATAATTTGAAAGATCAAAATTTTTCAATGGAAACCATGATTAAACGTGGGACTTAGATAACCGAGGGAATTGTGAAGCACCAAAGAGCAACAAGGGAATGAATAAATTCATGTTATGAGAGAAATGATGACAGAATCTTCTCATGAAATTCTTTAAAGGCATGGGAGTCTTCTATATGTGTGGATAAACATGCCATATATCTCATGAATTCAAGGTGAATAATCAATTTTATAAGGTTCAATTCTTCAATTTTTGAGATTTTTAACACTATGAAAATGAGTGTCCTAAACGCAAAGGAAAAAAGGCCTTAGAAAAAATCCAAGAGATAAACGGAGAGAATTTGCGATTACACAATGGAAGTTGAAGTTCCTAATGATGGGGTGGTAGGTACATTAATTGTTTCCTCAATCTTAGCCAACATGTTATTTGATTTAGGATAATTTCATTCATTTATATCTTCACAGTTTTCCATTAAAATTTGACATGTACAATTCGTTTAAATAAAGGAATTATCATTCAAAACTCCTAGGGGATTTATTGTAGAAACAATAGCATGTCAAATGGTACCCCTCGTGAAATATAAATGGGATTTTGTTTCTAAAATTATCATCATACTAATGAATTTCTTTGATATGATTCATTGTATTAATTTTCTACCAAATTATGATACGAAAATTTATTTCAAGAAGAAGGAAGATACAATTTTTGAAAATTGTGTAGAATCCCTTATAATTTGAGTAGGAACCTCGACACCTAATTCTAATCTGGATCCACCCCACTATCTCTAATAAAATAAATATTTGGAGTGACATATAAACTAATATCTACTGGTGAGGAATGAAATCATAAAATTGACGATGTGCATATAGTCGATAATACACTGATGTGTTTCCGAATGATTTAACTGGACATCCTCTAGAGCGGGAAATTGAATTTTCAATTGACTTAATTCATAGTGAAAGACATATATCAAAGTCCCCCTATAGAATGGACACATTGGTGTTAGTGGTTCTAATGAAACAACTAGAGGAGTTGAGTGATAAAGTATTTATTAGATCTAGTGTTACTCAATGGGGAGCCCCAGTCCTATTTGTCAAAAAGAAAGATGAACCCATGAGGCTATGAATTAAATACAAGGAAATCAATTATATTACGATAAATAATCTGAATCATCTACCATAGATTTATTATTTATATGATCAATATCATAGATCTCAATTGTTTTCGATGATTGACCTTTGGACTGGATAACATCAGTTGCGTTTGAAGACCGAAAATATTCCTAAGAGAGCATTTTGAACATGGTGAGGGAAATACGAGTTTATAGTAATGACTTTTAGACTAACTAATGAACACTGTATTTTAATAGATCAAATAAATATACTTTTCAATGAATATTTTGATAAAATTGTTGTGGTATTCATCATTGATATAATGGTGTACTCAAAAATTTATGAAGACCATGAGGATTAGTTGCCGATTATTCTGAAAACTCATAGAAAAAATGAATTATATGGGTAGTTTAGAATGTTCGAATTCTAACATCAGTCACTTTATCTTCTAGGACATACTGTATCTAACGATGGAATCAATATTAATAATTCAAAGACAATGACAATCCATGATTGTCTCATGCCAACAAACATAACAGTGGTACTCAATTTTATTGGCTTTACAGGTTATTGTTGGTGTTTCGTTCTTAATTTTTCATGATAGTCTATCCTACTATCCAAGCTCACAGATAAGGGAGTTATGTTCATGGGTAAAAAATATTGTATATAATGCTTTGAAAAAATTAAAATAATAATCGTAAATGATCGAATTTTGACGCTTCCATCTGTAAGTGATGGATTTGTAATATATTGTGATGCATCATAGAATGGACTTGATTGTGTCTTTATGAAAAATGATAAATTTAATGCTTTTTCATCAAGAAATATGAAGAGTCATGATAGAAATTATCCAACTCATGATGTAGACTTTACATGCGTAATCATTTCTCTGAAAATATGGGGACATTATCTCTATTGAGAAAGATGTTAGATTTATATGGACCACAAGATTGTGAATTTAATTTCCACAATAAAAAATAACTCAACATGAGGAAAATGAGATGGCTCATGTTACTCAATGATTATGACTGTTCAACACACTAACACATGAGAAATGAAAATAAGATGGCAGATGCATTAAAAAGGAAAGATCATGGACTCCTGAACCAAATGAGGATTGAAAGAGATCTAATATTCTTTCATCTACTGAATATTGATATATGAAATGATAATGAAGAGGAAACATCTTTCCTCTTTCAAATTATTGATAAACAATCATTATTAGAGATGATAAAAAGCTCTCAATTTGATGATGAGAATTTTTAGAATAAAATTATTAATTATATGGATGTGAGATTAGAAGAAATCATATATGAGGTATGATTTATATTTTTTGGGAAGTGGTTATGTGTTCCATCCTTTCCAGAGCTAAAAAAGGAACTATTATATGATGTATATAGCTCAAATTTCAATATACACCAGAGAAGCACAGAGATGTATAAGGATCCGATGGAAAATTTTTGGTTGGATAATATGAAGCAGGGAAATTGTTTTCTACGTGTCTAGGTTTCTAGTTTTTCAACAATTGAAGGCAGAGAGACAAAATACTATTAGAGTTATGCAACCTATAGCTATTATTATGTGGAAGTGGGATAACATTATGATAGATTTGGACACCAAAATATCAAGGACACCAATATGGAATGATGCAATATGGGTAAATGTTGATCATCTCACAAAATACGAATATTTCCTTTATATAAGTGGGATTTTACAACTTGAGCATCTGGAATGATATTATATTAATGATTTTTTAAGAATAATAGTTCTACCTCTATCGATTGTTCCTGATAGAGATCCTTGTTTTACATAAAAATTATGGAAAAGTCTCTAGAAGGATTTGAATATTGAGCTTCATATGAGTACTTCTTATCACCCACAAAACAATGAACAGTCTGAAAGGATCATTCATACTTTGGATGACATGCCGAGATCATTCTCTCATTGACATAGAAGGTATGTGGGACCAATACGTTCCATTAGTGTAATTTTACAACAATATTAGTTTCTATTATAGTATTAAAATGGCTACATATAAAGCATTATATGGAAAAAGATGTCTAACTCCAACATTATGGGATGAATTTGTTGAGATAAAACTGAAAGGCATTAAACTTATTGAAGAGACCATAGAAATGTTAAAGACAATTCAAGAACATATTATTTAGCACAATGTCGGATGAATAGTTAAGATGACAACCTATTAGTGGATTAGGAATTACAACATAGAGATCATGTATTTCTGAATGTATCTCCACATAATGGTGTATTACGGTTTGGTAAGAAAGGGAAATTTAGCCCCAGGTACATCATACCATTTCAAATTAAGGAAAGAATCAGAGCTATAACATCCCGTTTAAAAATGGCTCCACATATTTCCAATGTTCATGATGTTTTTGATGTGTCGTTATTGAAGAAATACAAGCCAGCCCCAACTGATGTACTCACCAATGATGAAATAGAACATGTACCTTATTTGTCATACAGTGAAAAGCCCATTGGGATTCTTGAAACAAGGGACCATGTATTAAGGAATCATAAAAATCATCAATATAATTTTCTTTGGAGAATGTAGAATATAAAGGAAGCATTATCGGAACCTGAAGCTGTTATGATGATGAACCACCAACATCTTTCTGTTGGGATTTATAAATGATAATTTTGAGGGCGAAATTTACGAACCACCAACATCTTTCTGTTGGGATTTATAAATGATAATTTTGAGGGAGAAATTTACGAAGGAGGGAATAATGTAGCACCCCATACATTTTATGGTATGTTTCACTTAAATACATTTGATTTATATAATATATTTCATAAATCACTGAGTTTCATTGAAACACACAGGGTTATTTATGAGATAGTCATATCCCAGTCATTGAACATTAATTTTCCACTTGTGTGTTTTGAATTTTGAAAATATGACATACACGATTTTGTTTAGAATGATATTTAGAGTTTGATAGAATTAACATAATTTTCACTGAATTGTAACCTACCCTTATGAATTGTATCTTTCCATTTTGAATAGTAAATTTCCCATCTTAATAGTAATTTTAATTTATTAATGGTATCCATACACATGATTGAATAAATAAATTTAGGCACATTTAAAATAAAGAAGAAAATTTTAAGTTTTTATTTTTTTCTATTAAATCATGATTTTAATTAAATAATTAAATAATCATATATGTGAAATTATTTTTGAAAAATGGATTTCTTTTTTGGATTCTACAAATCAAAAAAATTGTAGGGTGAGTTTTTGGGATTTTTTCTGAAATACATGAATTTTTTCTGAATAGTAAAATACATTAATTTAAAGAATAAATACATTATAATTTAAGTTAACTATAAATAGAATCATGAGTGATGTAAGCACCTGAATCAATGACACACAAGAATATATTAATATTCATGGTCTTGGACGACTCAAAATATCTTGTCTTTTGGAGATATAATAAATTAATGAATATAATATATAGAAATTCCCTCTCCCCTCCACTATATAAACAACCCATCACCCCCTCTTCCTCCCACACCACTAAAGCTTCTATATTTTCCAAATTTCTACCAAATACTCTTACCAAAAGATCTTCCAATGTCCAAGGCCTACTGGTCTCATAAAAAGGAAAAAAATAAAGGCCTTAAGGAGATTCTCTAGGAGGAGTACACAAGAGGTGAACCTTTCTTCTCTTTTCACTCAATTTCTTTTACAAAGTTTCATTATTTTGTTCTCTCTTATCACATCACCTCATCCATATTCCATTATAATTCCATTACCCATAATCTACTGGATTATCATTATGCTAATTGAATTTTTCATCGTAATATATATCTCTCTTCCCCTCCTTTTATAAAATTAATGAAAACATCTTCTTAGATGTGTCAATTTATCATACTCAAGGAAGACGACTTTTCAATTTGAATTATTATCTTCAATATTTGTCATGAAAACATATAAATGGTTAAACAGGTCATTATATATGTATTTTATCATAAATAATGTTCTTAAATCCTTAGACACTCATAATATGGAAAAATTATACAAAACAATTTCATTGTGCAAAAAAACACCTAGCCAAATCCAAGCGTTTATTTTTAATTCATCGAATGAGTCATCCCCGTGGTTTATAACCAGACTCATCATAAGATAATTTATATCTCTTTAATTTCACTAATAATTTATATTAAAAAGTTTTTATGTCTATACACATTTTAGACATTCATCCATTCATGAATACTAGTAAAAAGAATTATGAAAACCAAAGAAGAAAATGATACCAAAATAGTAAATTTGAATATCTTAAAACCATAAAAAAGAAAATTAATGAACCTAATAAGGTTAAAAAATATAAATTAAATGTTGACGAAGTTCTGGAATTTTGAATCAGTGATGCTAAATTTTATTATTCAGTTCATTAAGAACAATCAACAACACCTTCAAGCATAAGGTAAGGAATCCTCTCTCTCACTTTTGTTCAAGGATCTCCCATATGTTATGCTATTTTATTTTTAATAACTAATGTTTGGGAATATTTTTCCACCTCCCCAATACTACCCTTATGATATATAAATAATGGGATGCACATTTACCTGTCATTAAGCCCTCAAAAAAACACTCGATACCATGTCGAAATTTTTATAGGGGTCTTCTCATCTCACTTTCAATTATGTGGGATTTCCATTGTTTTCCTCTTATTTATTATATGTGGTATAGGTATACATACATTTTATATATATTATCATTATTCACCTTATATTCATTGTATTCTATTATTAATTATGCGTTTATTAACTTTTGGTCATACGAATCAAATGACCATAACATGGTAATAATTATTGTGTCAATTTTCACTTCGTTGCGACTTTCACAGTATTGTGGACTTAGTATTTATTATGTGGGGTACCGACTAACCATTTTTTATCACTTTTAAAGGGAAATTATATTTCATTTCACTGTTATAATTCTCATATCATGGATATTATTATTTTTACACCGTATAATATTTTTCATATGGTATTTACATTGAATTTTGCTTTGAATCTGAATATGTTGATTAATTTGTACCAACCATTCTATATGGAAAATGTAAAGTCATATTGAAATTTTATTTAATAAATTTATAAAATCTTATTTGGACATCTAGAGGTGGGTTTGTCCCACTACATCCCCTCAATGCATCGTTAGGACTCATGATACAAATTAGATGGAGACAAATGCTTCGATTTAGTTTCCAAAAATTCGATGGGTTTTTACCCACATAAGTAATCCGTTTTAAATGTATTATGGTATCATGTACCATAACAATAAGTACAATTAATAATAATATTTTTTATTCATTAACAGTTATTACTATCCATGATATTTCCATTATGAAAAAATCTATGGATGTAGTTTCATTCTAAGTTTGATAATTGTGTGACATTTTCATTTAATCACCATTCCATATTGGTTATGTAAAATTGTTTACAATTAAGTTATCATAAATTCGTTCTTATGATTTTTTAACAATTACTGAGAATTTGAGAACACCACTATCATTGATTACATTCAATAGGTGATGAATAATGGATCATTTATTGAGTTCTTATGGATGCGGTTTTATGTTTTCATTTGGTATTTTATTTTGTAACCTTTTCTAATGTACTTGTGAGTTACATCTATTTATCTAGTTTCTTCGAGACTACTAAATTGATCATTCATTTGGTATTTTCATTACCTCTAACCATGATAATATAAGAAATAAAGAAATGGATCCAGTCTATATAGGTTGGGGTGTTACAAATACCATTCTCTATGAAAACATATTTGAGACACTTTTGATCAGTATATATCTCACACTTCTCCCTATAGATATTCGGCTACCATATTATCACAGAAAAGATCATAACCACCATCTCTAGATCATATGTGGGATTGTTTTTCTCATGGATTTTCAACTTATACAAGGCATAGGCTATCACATAATTAATTATCACCTGTCAAAATTTTATTCCTTATTTCGATATATCTCAATACACCACATAGAGTTCTCAAATTTTCGAGAGTTTGAGTATTGGTGTAGTGATATGATTATTTATGATCTCTTTAAAACGTTCCATACATTCTATTGTCTAGAAAAACATCACTCCCTTATGTGTCATCATGGTAATTGGGTTTGAAAATCAGGAGAAATTTTTAACAAAAAATAAATAATAACGAGTTAGGCCACTGGTGCAATGCGGAGTGCACCTATTTTGACATATACTAGGGAGGAGCAATTCTAAGTTGTCTTTTCTAGATGATTCCCTCTAAGACATACGGGTCATGTAATTGTCTCTAAGACATCGAGCCTTGTAAGGGTTCCACCTTACCCCTTGAAAGGTGGATTATCAAAATAATAAAATAAGGAAGGCCTTCGGGCCATTCCGACCTATGTCTTGGAAGGGTCTACAGATATCCCATTCTAGTGATAAAATTCCCCATGAATGATAATCACTCCATCTAGAACTCACATTTATTGTTAATAGATAATTCTTCTACTTTCACAAAGTATTTAGTATAGTATTCAAATGCTTCTCATGTCCCCTTACTGTTCTAGTATATCGTTATATCATCGATAAGTACTACCACATATTTATTGATGAAATCCCTAAAGATTATATCATTAAATCAATGAAAACAGTTCTACCATTAGAGAGTCCAAATGGAATCACTATTAACTCAATGTGTCCATACTTCTATTGAAAGGAATTGATGGGTATATATTCCTTCTTCACCTTTAATTTATGATATCCTGGATGAATATATACCTTTGATAAATAACTATCCCCACATAGTTGATCTAACAGGTCATCTATCCACATAATGGGATACTTTTTCTTTATTTTGATTTTATTAAGCCCAAAATAATCAATAAATAGGATCATTGATCCATCCTTCTTCATAAAAAAGAGGCCTAGTGCAACCCATAGTGAATTACTCTGGTGTTTAGAGCCATTCATCGATTCTCCTATTAATACTTCTTTATATCTTCCATATATACAGTGTCTAGTCTATATAATGTATTTGATAAAGGAAAAGATCTAGGAATAAATTAAATTTTGAACTCAAAATTTTGACCATGATGAATGAATAAAACACTTCGAGAGAATCATCAGTGTAATCACTCATGATGGGAATGTCTTCAATAATGATGTTCTCTTTTGATTCGATCATTTATGTAAGATATTTTTGCGGGTAAAGAAACAATATCCAAACTTGAGATGATGATTCTAAAGTAGATTCTTCTTCCTCCTTAAACATGCATAGAATTTGAGGATTCAATTTGATCTGAATTGTAATACCCATTTCTACAAAGTTGATGTTGGATTTATAAAATGATAGACAATCCATTCCAAAAAAATTAATCCAACACTACTAGAGGGGTTATGCAAATAGTTTATGTGCGGATCAGTCAGCAGAAATTTACTAAAGAGAACTTGTAGTCCTTGCAACACATAATTTCCATATTAGTTATAGTCATTGATAACACATCATCTATATTTTGAGGTGGTATTTGAATTGTAATAATAAACTAGCAACATATGAATGAATCAATATAACTAGAATCAAATAGTATATTTTCTATTAATGAAAAAATAAACCGCATACCTATCAAAAAATTGTTCTTAGGAATGGCCTATGTAGTATTTATAGCATAATCCCTTCCATGTTTCCTTGTAGGTTCTTGTTTATTTCTTTTGATAAACCTTAGATTATGAATTTTATTTCCATAATTTCCATGTTCTATGTAGTTGAAACATTACAGTACTGGCTGAACATTGATAGGAAACATTTTTTTCTTCTCCCAAATTAATGGAAATATTCATATCCGTTTGGAATTTCATTTATAGATGTCATATATTCCCACATTTGATGATATTTCAGTTTCCTTTTTGATAGTTCCCAGTATTATTTTTCACACAATTTAGACACATGGGATGTTTGTTCTTATTTCCATCATGGGATTTATTTGATGATCCCCCCATGTTATTCTCAATTTTTAGCTTTTTCTAACATTCTAATTACATCATTGAGAGCCAATAAACCTTATTTCATCCTTGTGGGATCATCATACGATATCCTTATAACTATCAAATTCATGAGTTTTTATTTTGTTTTGATGACTCAAAAATATCTTGCTAAAGAAGGGATCCACCTAGATTTTGTTTTTTATGAAAAATCTAGAGGTTTATATTTCAATACTTGTAATTTGGTCTTTATACTCCTCTATAAAATCATATCTATTATCCTCATGTCCAAGGGACTCTCTATTAATATTGATTCAATGGTTTAGGGAAAATATTAATTTTTTTTTTCATGAATTCCTTATAATCCATGCAGTCAGTTTCATACTGTGTCTTTCTATTCTTGATTTTTGTCCCCCAATGTTCAGGTTACCCATCAAAACTAAGGATCTATAGTACGAATTTCTCTTCTTCTTTGCACTAGAGGACATAAAATATAATTTCAATTGAGTTAATAGACTATTCTGCGAGGAGGGTTTAATAATATCCACCAAACCTGGGAGGGTATTTCTGAATGAATAATTTGAAAATAACTAGATATTTACATGTATGAAGTGGTAATTTCAAATGATCCATGTTATTGTTATTAACATGATCAAATTTAGAAAGTATTGTCATAAATTTTTGAGAACATGTTCCCGTTATATTTGGAATATCATTAGGGAAATTGAAGCATTTCCTATCAACCTAATTTCTAGGTAATTTTAATATATTTCCATCCATTAACTAAGAAATATATAGTTAAATTAGGGGGATTTTATTCAGAGATAATAATAATAATATTTGATTATTAAAAATAAAATGATAAAATCATAAAGGAAAATTATATCCTAACATTTCATTCCCAAGGTTTAAATCTATGTTATCAATGATTTGTTTATTAACATATATTTTGTCATGGTTATATTTTTTCCATTAATTATGGTTCATAATGATCTTATGAGTTTAATAAAGAATATCACTAAAAGTGTCAAAATAGGTGTGCAGAATGGCACATTCTTATGCACCATGTTACCCCAAATTTGGTCTTGAACAGCATTATATGGTTATTACTCCTAGGTACATCTATGATAGAACCACATCAACTTTTAGTATTCAGATAGGGATGTATTTTTCAGATAAACCACATACTCTATGATTACTAAAATTTATGGATGTTTTCTTTTACATAGTTTTATATATATGGTTCTTATTAAAGTTTTATATTCCTAATCTCCAAAAATAACTAGAAAATTATTTGATTCCAACAATAGAGACCCTAAAATTCTACACATATGATTATGGGTTCATAGGAATAATTAAACATCAAATTAAAATACAATTATCAAAATGTCTTGTGTCTTGGGAGACTAGATACATAGAACTAAAAAAATCAGATTTAAAAATGAATTTCTATATTTTTCATCCATTATGTACTCATAATATCCTTTTATCACTTTAATATCCATTGGATAACCTAGGGATAAAATGGAAAATTGTATTAGCTAAAAATCCAAGTAATTGAATAAAGATAAGAATATATAATTAGCATATGGGTTAGGACATAATGATATAAAAAATTAAAGGATCGTGATTGAGAGTATGGAATCATATCCTATAAAACATGGTATCATATAAAAAATGGTTTCATAGTAATGTGGAAGTGACATAATTCATGACATTATCATGAGTAAAGGTTCATATCACATAGAGGAGCATGATTCAATGCTAACCACCATGACCATTGCACATGGAGAAAGTGTCCAGGCTAATTGCATAAAATATTGTTCATAACATATCATGAGACTAAAAATTATCCAAATACTTGTAGGACTATCTATGTACCCCCATCATAACATGTTCATGAATATTCATTCTACAAATAATGTCTTACATAATCAATCACAAATAATCAAAATGGTACCCATAGAAAGAAATGGGTATCATAATAATGTCATAAAGAATAATAATTGGGTGTATCATAAAAGTTTCCATGAAATAAATAAATTAAATCATACATGGAAATTCATAGTAATATATCTTGATATGTGATTTCAAACTGAAGTGATAACTTGTACAAAAACTATTTATTAATCTTTAAAATTAAATCATTTTCGCGCAGCATTAAGGAAATCACTATAGTGAATTTAAAATAATAATAAAAATTCATTTATGTGAAACAAGAAGATAACAAAGAAATATTTCATAATCAAAAGTTTGATTCTATGAAAAGATATTGTCTCAAATTTTATTAGGTTGAGCACCTGAAAAAATGAATGTATTCACAAAGATCCCATAAAAAAGACTTGCTTATCGGAAAAAAATTGAGGAGGGAACCACATGAAAACATGTATATCCAAGTGGGTGAATGATTAATGTATCAAGATAATTTTTTTTGGAATACATAATTAAAATTTATATTATTGACACAAAAATAAAATATATATTTATTTGGGAAAAAAGAAATATTGAGAAAGCTGATGGAATAATGGAGGTTCGGGTAAAATTATGTAACATAAGTTCGTAGGTGTTACTCCATTGATATTAATTTACATGATAATACAATTATATTCATAAATTAATAATTAAAAAACCTATTATAAATGAAAATTATTATTTCAAAGCATATAATGTTCATTCATTTCCTTTTTTATGAGTTATGTGGTTTAGTTTCATTTTTGGGAGTGTTTGTTTCCTTGGTTTTCATGATTGGTTTATTTATATACATGTATGGATAATCATGTGAGATGAGGTAGTTTAATAGGAACATAATTCATATGTTATTTGGGAATATAAATAATATTACGTGATTAAAAAATTCTCCATTTTTATTTTTATTGAGGATACATCATTATATAAAACAAAAATGATAAAAATATGGATTAGTTTAGAGATTTTTGAATCACAATGAACTAATTTTGTTAAAAAAATAAACATTATTTGTAAAAAATGGTTCTAGAATATTACATACAATGTATTAAAAATATAATAATCTGGTTCAAACAAAAAAAATTGATTCATAAATAGGATTTAAGATAGTAATAGAAATTGAAACATGTTATCCTTAAATGTGATGGATTAAAACCTATCGCATGGTTATTTCATTTCTAGTATAAAAGTATGGGAAATGAGAGAAGATAGTAAATTATGAAATTAGCATTAAAATATCCATTTTATGTTTGGTATTTGTATTTTCATTCATTTTGGATGAGTATTTGAGAGGATAGAAAAAAAAGGAACTCAAAAAGAAATTTAATAAAAACAGAGGTCTGTTTTACCTCTTGATTGATTCCACATGAGAAAAAACATCTAGGATAGTATTTGGCCTTTTATGATAAAATTTGCAACTTGATGTAGGATAGGGTTTCACGTAAATATTTGAGTCGAATTTTTAAATGTAAAAAGCATTGAGAGGAGTATAGAGAATAGCAGGTGAAGGTGTTTTTTATAGTGGAGTAGAGGGGTGATTTTTAAATTTCTAATTCATTTGTTTATTATTTATCTCTTGATTATAAATAATGATGATTATTATGACTAATAATATTAATTATATCATTTAATTTTGATCCAACAGTGTTTAAATCATTCATGATGATAAGAATATTTCATTTAACATATAATGTATATATGTGGTAAATTACTGTATTATACAATTCACAAAAATTCCTGTATTTGAAGATAAACCCCAAAATTTCACCCAAAATAAAAATTTACATGAAAATTAATATGATTAAAATTAAATCTCTATTTCTAAATCATTAAAAAATTAAAAAATGTCTCATATAATCATTTTATAATCACAAGACATTGAAATATTATTTTATGAATATTAATAATGATCATATTTTTTTGTTAAATTAATCATAAAATTGTAATAGATATTTATAAATAAAAAAATACAACCACTTAATGAGTAATTTTTTAAAATATTTATCTACTTATATTATGATATAATAGTACTATATTTTCACTGATAGGATGGATAAATTGTATTTATAAATTATTTGGTGATGAAACTATTAAATTACCTAGTTTACTTGTAATGACCGAGGAATTTCAAGGAAATTTTTGTCATAATTTTTTTGGAACTTTACGAGTATGTTGTTTCTTGACGGCGCCTGATTCCAAGGCCCGGTGTGCCGGGAATCAATTTCAGATGTTTATCTCGGGTACGTTCAGTGAACGAACAAGCGGGTTTTTCTAACTTTTGAACTGGTGCTCGGAATTGAAATCTGAGGGAACCAATGGAACCATAGTGCCTATAATTTCTTAGGAACACCTTTTCTAATGGTGCATTTTCTTATAAAGAGTTGTTTAAATTTTGAGGGAAAATTGTGATGTAAATAAAATCTGTGAACAAATTTTACTTCCAACCTTGTGTGGAAGTTGGTGAACTAACCAAGTGTGAATAAAGGTGAGGTGGGCCCACACGAACCCCACCCCTTCAAATTCCCTAACCCCCTTAACTCTTCCCCTTAAAACCCCCTTGTATTAAATGATGTGACAACCTTTCACATTCCTTAAACCCCCCCATTATACCCCTTGTAATTAATTCTGTAACTCTCCCCTCTTTCCTCTTTAATTTTTCCAACACACATCGTAAATTAATTGATAGAACTTCTTCAATTAATTTAAATAAGTGTTTGAATTTTAATTTTTGAATGCATGGAAAAATAATAAAATAAGGAGAGGCCTTATTTTATTTTATGAGTTTTGTTGTGTGAGATAATTTGGGAGAGAGCTCTTACCTCTTTTGAAAAAATTCATCTTCAAACGAAGAACGCCGACTCTCGAACGAAGAACCGCCTTCCGACTCGACGAAGAACACACAACATTTTCTCCAATATTTTTTCTTCCTATTCTGCGACATGAAAGGAGACGCCGACCGTGGAGAACGGAGCCAAAAACAACGTTCTCCTTCTTCTTCCGACGTTGATGGAAGCGATACCATTCTTCTGCGACACCCAACTACTGTGACATTTGACTACCGTGATGTTCGACTTCTGCGACTCGATGACATTCGACGTCAAATTCGAGGTAGGGAATTATATTTTATTTTCTATTTATCATTTTAGAAAATGACGATGAGTGTGGATCAATCTCATCCCGGTTGATCCACGGATCTCTCGTTCATGCGGGTTGGTTGCAGGGTGAATAATCGGGATTGGTTTGATTTTGATATTGGTTGAAAACCTCTAACGCGGAGGGCATGGGCTAACGAACAAAGTCCAAAACCTCCACAGATTGTTTTTGGTGCGTGGATTGAAGGAGATTATGAAACGGGACAGTAACAGTGATTTGAGGTCTTCACAGTAATGTACGGGACCTGAGATTAACACTGGCGTAGAGGGAATTGAAAACGGACCACCGGAGAAACTCCGCTGGCCAGCGGAAATCCTGGAGGAACGGGTCGCCGGTGCGGCGCCACTGGCGACAAGTGGAAGTGGCCGGAGCCATCCGTTCGTGAGGAGGCGGCAGTGCCCCAACACCCTCCCAGAGGAAAAACTCGTAGCGGCTTGCCGCCGCGGTGCAGCACGGAGGATCCCGCGGCCACGCGGGATCCTGAAGGAACGACGACGACACAAACCGCCGCCGACATCAATTAACGGTGAGGGGGCCACGCCACCCCCCCCCCCCACTCCGCGGCATCTTCCCGAGCCGTGGCCGGCCATGCTGGCCGGCGCGGCCCGGACCCGGGTGGGGTTGACCCTGTTCGGGCCGTCCTAGGGGGTGTTGGGCCGGGCCAGCCCCAGACCCCCCCATTTTTGGACTGTTTTTGTTCTTTTTCCAATATCATGGGCTAGGGACCACCGATCGACTCACCGTCAGTTTTCATCTGATCATTGAATCGAGACGTCCGTTTTGGAATATTACACTCAAGTTTTGGTGAACATTGCATACATCAGGGTCGGTTCGAACACGAAACCAATCGGGCCCTCAGAGCGGAAGCGAATATATCATGAGCTTCGACGTCCGATTGTCGTGTCGTCGACATTTTTGTATTCCTCTTGATGAGAAAGAACTTTTGGAATACTTCACCTGAGTTTTGGATGCAGTTGGATAGTGGCTGGGTTGGATTGAACCTGAAATCCAACAGGGCCCCTGGAACAGAAAAGCAGGTAACTTTCAGACCGGACGTCTATTTGACGAACCATCAGCGTCGTTGGTGATCAAATTGAGAAACGGTCCCTATGAGTATACCCAATGAGAGTTCAGGGTACAATTGAGATACGGCCGGGTTGGTTCGCATACGAAACCAACCGGTCCCCTGGGACGAACAGGCTAATAACTCACAGACCGGGTGTCTGATTGACGCGTT